>CM046657.1:201420984-202020984 GCA_025594165.1 Tamias sibiricus
CTTTTTTTTACCTGGGTCGTGGGATGAGATTCTGACCAGCCGGGGGGACCACTGGTGGCCTCCCCTGCCTCCAAACTCAGAAGGTCCACGGCAAAGTCCCTCGGCAGGGGACAGCTCTGTGCGGAGCATGGCGAGGCCCACCAGGGGGAGCCCTGCAGGTCCCCACCCACCCAGGGCTTCAGTCCCCTGCTTGCAGAATGGAGGGGGACGTCTCCTGGACGCTTGTCGCGGCTGACTGCCAAAGATTCGGCTCAAGTCCCAACCCCTGCGCCTGCCCCCTCCCCAGCTCTCCGGCAGGTGGTTTTACATCGGCTCAACTTTTCGGGACCCTGAGTTCAAGCAGTCGGTTCAAAAGGTCCAGGCGGCCTTCTTCTACTTTACCTCCAACCTGACCGCGGACGCGATTCTGTTCCAGCAGTACATGAGCACGTGAGCCCCGCCCCGCCCCGCCCCTCCCGAGGCCCTGAGGCCTGGAGCCCCGCCCCGCCCCGCCCCTCCCGAGGCCCTGAGGCCTGGAGCCCCGCCCCGCCCCGCCCCTCCCGAGGCCCTGAGGCCTGGAGCCCCGCCCCGCCCCGCCCCTCCCGAGGCCCTGAGGCCTCGAGCCCCGCCCCGCCCCGCCCCTCCCGAGGCCCTGAGGCCTCGAGCCCCGCCCCGCCCCGCCCCTCCCGAGGCCCTGAGGCCTCGAGCCCCGCCCCGCCCCGCCCCTCCCCCTGAGGCCTCGAGCCCCGCCCCGCCCCGCCCCTCCCGAGGCCCTGAGGCCTCCCGCCCCGCCCCCTCCCAGGTCTTCCCGCAGGGGAAATGGGAAGGCAGACTCTCATCTCCAACAGCGCCTCGCAGCTGCCCTGTGGTGGGGACTGTCACTTCCTAATGGCCTCCTTGTTTCTCTCCTGCCTTCCATCTGGCTTTAGCGAGGGCAAGTGCGTCTATAACACCAGCATCCTGAAGGTCCAGAGAGAGAATGGGACCCTCTCCCGATTTGGTGAGGGCCTGTCGTCAGGTGGGAGGGTATGGAAGGGAGTGGGCAGCCTAGGGAGGAGGGCTGGGACTGAGGACCCCGAGACTTTGGGCACAGAAAACAGAAGGTGGCTCTACTCCTGACATCTCCCAGATCTGGTGCCTGAGCGCTGCGGTAAACACAGGCACGGCATGCTTTATGAGATTAACCCATTTACTACTCATGGCTAAGCCTAAGAGGGCATTTATAAGGATCAGATGAGGAAACAGAGGAACAGAAACATCAAGTACTTTTCCTGAGGTCACACAGCTTATAATCAGAGTTCAAATTCAAATCTAGCTCCAGACCTCCCGTCTTTCTTTCTTTCCTTATTTCCTTCCTTCCTTCCTTCCTCCCTTCCTTCTTTCTTTTTTTGGTACCAGATATTGTACTCAGGGGCACTCGACCACTGGGCCACATCCCCAGCCCTTTTTTTTTTTTTTGTATTTTATTAGAGCCAGGGTCTCACTGAGTTGCTAAGTGCCTCGCCATTGCTGAGGCTAGCTTTGAACTCGCGATCTTCCTGCCTCAGCCTCCCAAAGTGCTGGGATTACATGCGTGCGCCACCGCGCCCGGCTCAGACCAGCTCTTTCTTATGCACCCTTTGAAAGCCTCTGGAAGCTAAGGGTGGAAGCCTGTGTGTTGGGCTTTATGCACGTCCCCACTGTCACCAGAGCTGTCTCAGAGTGCGGGCACACGGTGCTGTTGGGACGCAGTTGGCACCACTCAGCAGCCCCAAGCTCCTCTCTAGCCTCGTGTGCCTCATCTGTGACATGGGGACAGACTCTGGCAGCCGTGGTCTCGGTGGGACTCCCACCCTGCTGTGTGTGTGTACTGTGCTTCCCGTCTATGAGACGGGCCGCGGGGCCGCCGGGGCCTCACCTGGGCCCTCTCTCCTGCAGAGGAGGGCAGGGAGTATGTCGCACACCTGCTGCTGCTCCCCAGTGACGCCAGGACCTACCTTCTGGCCTTTTCCCTGGACAACGACGAGAAGTGGGGGATGTCCTTCTACGGTGGGTCCCGCAGCCCCAGAGTCCCCCTCGCCCACCTCTCACTCGGTGCCCCACCCCAGAACCCCAGCCCTGCCCGGCCTCCCGCTGTCTCGAGACCCCTCACCCGGCCTGCCTGTCGCTCCTCGTAGCTGACAAGCCCGAGGCCACCCCGGAGCAGCTGGGGGAGTTCCACGAGGCGCTGGCGTGCAAGGGCATGAACAAGTCGGAGGTCATGTACACCGACTGGAAAAAGGTGCATATGAGGGACCGGGTGGGGAGGGGGTCCCGTTTTGGGCAACCCCAGAGACCCAGAGAGGGACAGGTGCCCACTAAGGTTGCACAGCAAGGTAGGCCTGTTGCTTTGAAGAACCTGCTTTCAAGCTGAGGCAGCTGAGATTTGGAGAGTGGTGGGTGGGAGGTGAGAGCCCAGAGGACACCATCCCAAAAGCCAGGTGGACACTGGAGCAGGCGGGAGGACTTGAAGGGCCAGTGGGAGAGGGTGGCCGCCTCCTGGGGTGGTGGGACCAGGAAAGAGGCGCAGAGGAGAGGAAGAGATCGCGAGCCCCTCCCACACCCCGCCTTACCTGCCCCCATTTCTACCACCCGTGCAATGGGGAACAGGGGTTGTGGTTTTCTGTGCTGCCCCCAAATTGCGCCCAGCCCAGGCCCGCTGTCCCGAGTCTCGCTGTAGTGAGGGTGGGCTGCCTGCCGGCGTCCTCAGCCCCTGTCCCGGCCCTGTGTTGATTCAAGGCGTCACTTGCCATCCTCCTGGCCATATCCACAAAGTCACCGAGCTGAAGGGCTGGTGACACGGGATCTGACATGCCCGGGAGACTTCCATGACTACGACGATAAGACCTCGCTGTCCATTTTCCACCTGAGACCCTTCCTCCCCTGACCGCCAGCAGTGGGTCCCTGGGTGTCATGGAAGCCGCCTCCAGAGCCCGCCTCTCCCGTCCCCTGGCCAGGTGGCCTCCACAGGGCATCTGGCCGCCCCCAGCCTCAGCAGCTGCAGCTGCAGACAGCGGTGCCCTCCGCTCCTGAGCGGCCAGCGCGGCCGCTGCAGCTTGAGCCCACTCTAGGGCGGGGGGCTGAGGCGCGGGGGCAGGGCTTGCCCCAGGCCCTGCTGCTGGGACGCCACGGAGGGGGCCTGGTGTGGCACCTCCGTCACTTGCGCTCTCCCTGCCCTCTCCTAGGATCTGTGCCAGCCGTTGCGGAAGCAGCATGAGCTGGAGAGGGAGGAGGAGGAGGAGGAGCCCTAGGCCGCCTGGCGGGGCCGCGCCTCGGCCCGGCCGTCCTCACCCACACCTGTCCTCACCCACACCTGCCCGTCGCCGGGTTCTGTCTGCATCCATAAAGTCTCTGCTTGGAACCGCTGGCTGGCCGCCTGCTCACTGGGCCTGCTGTGCCCAGCCTGGCGGGAGGAGTCCCAGTGGACGCCCGGGGCCTGTGCTCTGGGAGCCGGGCGCAGGGCGGGCTCCTCCACGGTGCGGGAGTCTGGGCGGACTTCCTAGAAGGGTCTCTGCGCCCATCTAGGACTGGGAGCTGCCTAACCCAGCTGCTCTTGCTGCAAGCTGCAAACCCCAGGGGCAGGGGGCGAGGAGGACAGGAGGTGGACAAGGTTGGGCGGACCCAGGCCTGTGGTGCCCATCGCAAGCCCCTTCCTGCAGACACGCCACCCTGGCCATCCCCAGAGGTGGGCTGGGAGGGGCCGGGCTGGAGGCAGGAAGGCCCGAGCAGAGGCTGCAGTGGGTCTGGCAGGGGTGGGTGATGTGGAGGACTCAGGCCTCCGTCAGAGGGGCTGGGTGTCTCCTCGGAAGTGTCCTCAGAGTGCCCAGAAGACAGTGACGCCTGGAGTTGAAGTCACTCCCCAGACCAGCTCTCACCTCTCGCCAACGTCCTTGGCACCCCTGGGTCAGGGCCGTGCCCAGGGACGGTGCCCTTAGCGGTACAAATAGAGCAAGCACCTGGGGTCAGGAGTGCTGCGGGAAGCCACCAGGGAAGCCCGCGATGGTGGCCTCTTGGCTGTGCGGGCAGCGGACCCTCGGGCCTGTGCTCGCAGCTGCCCGCGCCTTCCCGAGGGGCGGCTCAGGCTGCCCGAGCCTCCCGAGCCAACGCCCTCGCTGCCCCTCTTCCCAAACCCCACTCAACAGCTGGACACTGCTGGCCCATGACGCTGAGGCTGGGGACGCTGCCCTGGGCCCCCAGCCTAGCCCCCCCATCCTGATGTCCCCAGAACATGAGCAGAAGAAATGGCCTCTGGCACCCAGAAAGGTGAGCCCTGGAGGCTCAGAGCCAACTGGAAAGGTCCCGGCTCGGCCACTCTCGGGGACAGGCCTTCCCCAACACTGCCAAGGATCAGCTCAAACCTGAATTAGACATGGGCACTGGTGGGCAGGAGGGGAGACAGGAAAGGTAGGGTGGACAGAAGGAATGTCACTGCCCCTTTAGGGGTGGGGCAAGAGGCCTGTGGGTTTAGGTCAGGGTCTAGCAGGGGCTTAGAAGACAGCAGTTGTTTCACTACTAAGAAGAGCACTGGAAGGAGAGTCCAGACTCAGGATTTTGCTGTGTGTGTCTCATAACCTCTCTGGGCTCAATACAAAGAAGCTTGGCCTGACAGCCAGAGTTTATGGCTTATGGTTCTCCCAGACAGGTGGGGGAAAGTTGGAGGAACGGAAGCCCGCAGGAGGAGGCAGGCAGTCAGGAAATGCTCACCCTACAGGTCCCCTGGGATTTCCCTCACCCACACGCTTGACTTTAGAAACCACGGATCCGTGACACACCACAGACGCAGGCCATTTTGGGAATGTTTGAGGTTCTTTTTTGGTTGTTTTTTCTATTTTTTAGATCATTATTCATTCTTCTTCATTTACTCTTGTAACGAAAATAGACTTTAAATGCCTCAAATATACAAACACATGGCACGCACACACACTCCAGAACGCGCCCAGGGACACGCTGCTACAGGGGGCGGGCAACGAGAAGCCTGGCTTTGTGGTCACCAGTCAAATGCCACCGAGATCCCAGGAAGGGCCCAGGCCTGGGGACGAGGTGCTGAGAACCATCAGTGGGTGGCCACCCAGGCCCTCCAGAAGCCGTCCTCAGCCCCGCAGGCCTGTGGGAGAGGCCTCTGAGCCAGGCAGGAGCTGGGTACAGGGGCCCTGGCCCACGTGCTGAGGCCCCATCGTCCGCCAGTCGCCAGGAGTAAGGCCTCTGATGAGGCCCTTCTTGGAGGTGGCTGGTCACAGGCAGAGGACCGCTCTGCTCCAGACAGCCTGGCCTTCCCCAGCATATCTGGCCTTCTAAGGAGGTCCAAGACCAGGGCGACTCCCCGTATGAAAAGCTTCTGGCCATCTGGATGTAAGATGCCTGTTATTAGCAGAGGTGGACAGCGCGGGAGAGGAGAGTCCCAGAGGCTCTGCTGGATGCAGGTGGCCTTGGTCACAGCACCAGTGGACGGGCCGGTCCCCTGGGAAGCCACTCCGCCTCCCAGGCGGCTGACCCTCCTGAGGAGGGCCACAGGGCCTGCTGGGCGTTGGCCTCTGCCGCCTCCTGGAGCAGGGCAGCAGGAGCTGCCCGCCCCGTGCCCCTCGCTCCTCCCGTCTCAGAGCCTCGGGGGTCAGAAGAGGCAGGAGCCCCGCAGGCCGTGGGCCTGGCGCAGGTCGGCGGACAGCGAGCGCGTCATGCGCCGGGTGGTGGAGCGCACATCCTCCGCAGCCCGCGCCGCCTGGTCCAGGGCCTTGTGCAGCTCCTCCAGGTCAGCAGGGTCCAGCTGGACGGAGTGCCGGTGTCCCCGGGGTGCCCGCAAGGAGGCCGCGGGGCTTGAGGTAGGAGCCGTGGGTGCGTAGTACCTGGGGAGACGGGAGCGTGCTGTCAGCACAGGTGGTTGGCGAGGCCCTGCCCAGGGCTGGGCACCACCCCTCCACACCCCTCCTCGCAGGGCACACCCCCCAGGAGGGCTGAAGCCAGGAGAGACACACAGCCAAGTGCTGGCAGGGACAGCAGCCAGGAAGACCCTCTGGCCCGAGTGTGGACGGCAGCCCGCGCTCCTGCCTCTGGGAACTCCCCACACCCCATCTTCTGCTCACTGGATGGCCAGCTTGCCAGAGAAGTCCCCCAAGGCCCTCCAGGACAGAAGCCCCCACAAACCCTCTGGGTGCACAGCTCTGCAGCCGGCTGTGGGGTGGCGGCCAGCAGGTGGCAGCACAGGCCAAGAGCCAGGCACCACTGAGCATGCCCAGTCCTGCCGCCCAGCTCCTGCATCAGGAGCACTGCGTTGCTGGCCACCTTCGCTGCCACGGGCCATCTCACACAGGAAGAAATGGAGGCACAGGGGCCTGCCAAGTTACTCGGCTACCACTGCCCCTAGCTCCTTTCCCCTGCCCATGGCCCACGCAGGCCTGGGGACGCTGCCTGCCTGGCCAGTTCTCCCCAAAGGCCTGGCTGGAAGGTCGTGGCCTCAGAGCAGTAAGGAGACCAGGGCTCCCTGGGGGGCCACCCAGTTCCAGGCAAAGCCTTTCCTGCCAGTGAGTAGGCGCACACAGGGGTGCAGGAGCTCCTGCCAGGCCCCGGCATGCAGGACGGATGCTGCCAGGCAAGGTTCCTACGGGCCTGCCCTGGCTCAGCAGGAAACCCCAGCACAGGGGCCTCCCCGGGAGGCACCGGGGCATCTGCTCCCGCCAAGCATCAGCCCACACCGTGACTGCGCCCTCACTCATGGCCACTGAGTACTGACTGGCTCCTTCACCACAGGGGAAACCGAGGCAGGGGGCCAGCTGGCGACAGCTGGGACATGACGGATCTCCTGATTCCAGGGTCCGGGCCTCTCTTCCCTACTCATTTTCCTTCTAACTAACAACGATATCGAGCAGCAGCGATGTCGTCTGCAAGGACAGAGCTCCTGTTTATTCAGTAATGAGCTTGTGTCAGCACCCTGGGTGACTCCACCAACACCCCACCGTCCTCACTCCGTCCCCACACAGTGTGCTTGGCACAGACCACGCCCCCACGGGACAGACACCAAAACCGAGGCTCCGAGGAGGCAGCGTGGCCGTGGCTACGGGGCTAATGTGGGGACAGGACACTCCAAGGCAGCTCTGCCCGACTCTGGAGCCCGCCCCGCTCTGCCCGGCTGCTCTCTGCCGTCTCGGCAGGTGGCAGGTCATCCAGCACCTGGCAGGAGCACCTCCAGGTCACCCAGAAACAAGGTGAGTCTGGGAAGCTGCCACAGCCGAGGAGCTAAGGGGGTGACAGGAGAGGCAGGGCCCCCTGAGGGCCCCGGAAGACAGACGAGGGGCACCCAAGAAACCGTGGACTTTGGTTAGCCATCATCACTAACATTGTCCCCACAGGTGACAAACGTGCCACACACGTGCAAGACGTTAGGAATGGGGGTTGTGGGGAAGGCGTGGCACGACGGGACCTCTCTGTGCTATCTACTCAATCCCCTAGATCCCAAACCGTTCTGAACAGGAGGTCTATTAAAAAAACAAGTGAGTCTCCATTACGTGCGTGGCCACAAGGAAATGGCCAGGTCCTGGAGTATAATCAGGGGACCTCACGGTCCCCAGGAGGCTCCCAGGGGCCGTGTCCTTCCTTGCTGGGTCCCCAGGGCCGAGCACTCTCCTACCCAGCAAGCTCCTGGGGTTTGCTGAGTGACTACGGGAGTGCTGGGGGTGGCACACGTTCCCCTGGGATGGAGCCCAGGAGAGCCGGGCCTGCTGCCCAGCCCCCGGCAGCGAGGCGCTGGCAGAGGCTGGGGCCAGGGGGCGGGCGGGTTCTTACACAGTGGCTGGTGGATAAGGCATGACGGGAACCGGGGGGACGTAGGCGAAGGCCGGGGGCCCCGGTGCTGGGGGCGCAGCTGCCAGGTACCACAGTCCAGGGTGCGGCCGGGCGGGCGAGGGTGCCCGCTGGCTTCTCTGCTTGGGGCTGGAAGTCATAGGTGTGTTTTTCCTTGCGGTGGCCTTTTCTGCCCCTGTGGGAAAACACCAGGACACAGCTGACCACCTGGCGCACGCGGCTGAGGACGGCGGCCTGCACGGCCCCTCCTGCCCCGTGCTGGGCCCGGGCTCCCACCCTGGGCAGGCCTCCCTTGGGAGGCGCTCCGGAGTCCCGTTCACGCCACCCCCACTGACTCACCCCCGGTCCCCAGGTTAAGCAGAGCTGGGGTCTGGCCACAAGCAGACATGGAGCACTTGTCCCTACCAGAGGTGCTCAGGCCTGGGCCATCTCTCTCTGGAAGGGACTCAACGTGGCCACACAAGGGACATCGGAGGGCATCGGCGGCAGACAGTCCCTGCAGCTCCTTGGTGGCAGGACTGCCTGCAAGAGGGCAGGAGAGGATTCTGTCTGGATCGTCAGACCGGGAGGCCCCACACAGGACCCCACAGCACTGAGCTCCTGTCAGGAGCCACCGCAGAGGAGACCACGGCAGGGCGGTTGGAGTGTGCCTGCGTGGGCCGGCGCGCTCGCCGAGGGCCGTCCTGCGGCTCAGCCCACGCGCAGGCCCGGGCTCCTGCTCTGGTCTGTGGTTGTGGACCCACGTGCCAAGGCCTCGGAGCTGGGAAGCAGCACTCAACTGACCCCCTCCTGGGCTCTCCTACGGTCTGTCCCCTGCATGGGAGTGGCCAGTCCAGGCCTCCAGGGACAGGGTCAGCAGAGGCCCGCGGAGCAGGAGGCAAGGGCATCAACACTCCTTCCTTTGCAAATCCCCAACTCCGCACCTGGCGAGTTCCAGGGCCTCCTGCTTTTCCCCCAGCTCAGCTCGGCTAGCACACCCTCTGCGGAGCCCCTGTGCCCAGCTGGTGCTGCCCTCAGCCCCATCCCAGCTCTGCCACTGGCTGCTTGGGACAGGGATGGAGGCCTGGCAGAGGTAGCTGCCAAGTAAATGAAGGAAGGAATGGAGGGCCCGTGGGGGCTCTAGCAAAGGTGGAGGCACGGCATGGAGAGTTGGGGCTCTGCAGTCATAAAGTCCTGCGTTCAAGTCTTACTGTTTGTAAGCTGTGTGCCACGGGGAAAGTTGCATCACCTCTCTGAGCCTATTTCAGGTTCAAAATGCACATGATATAATACTTCATAGAATCGTGAGGCTGCACACAGACTGTGCAGCTTAGGATGAGTTCCTCTGAACACAGGGCTGGGTAGATGGTAGCTCTGTTGTTATCATCGTTACTGCTTAAAAAGCCTCAGAGACCATCTCCTCTAACCCTCTCCTTTTGCACATGGAACCTTAGGATCAGGAAAGTCAAGGAACTGGCCTAAGGTCCCACAGCAAGCTAGTGGCAGAACTGGGATCAGCACCCAGTGTTTGGATTCTAGCCACCATCTCCCCCACCACTCATTGTTTCTGCATTTAGGGAAGGGTCAGGGATGCAGGCAGGCTGGGGATAAGCCACACTGTTGCTGCCAGCTGCCCTGCAGCCATGCCTGTCCCTCAGGACTCCTCAGGGACTTCTAAAATCCCAGAAGGTAGCTTCAGGCAGTGGCCCCAGGAGCAATAGGGTGGTGGCAGGTACCTGGCAAGGCTGAGAAGCCAGAAAAGTGCTATCCTCGCCTGTGCCCACAGCCCCCCACCAACTGCTGGGCTCAGGGCAGGGCCAGCCACATGGGCCCCCAACAGCAAGAGGCTGCAGTGTGGCCACCCCGGGTCCCATCCCCTACCTGTGTCCTGTGATCTGACGGGCTGGCAGTGGGGACAGGAGGCTGAGCCACTGCTTCTTGGGGCAGCCTTGGGGGACAGAAGGTGGTACTCCTGGCCTGGGGAAGAAACGGGACAATCGGCATCAGTCCAGGGTGGGGGGTGTGCATAACTGGGGGTCTTCGCTCAGTGACCTCACCCCTCCCCCTCCCAGTGGCTTGACGGTTGTCCCCTGTCCATCTTGTGTGCACACGTGAGCACGTGCACATCAGATGTGCCCATATGTACAGGAGTGCACACACACACGTGTGTAAAACTCATCGAGTGTGTAAGGTAAGCTCTCTCCTGACTCCTCGCTCACAGGAGGGGCTGCCTGGCTGTTACCACATGGAGTGATTAGCGCGCTCAGCCTGGGTTGGGTCTGAAATGAGCTGTGCAAAGAGTGATGCTGCTCCCCAGGCAACCCCTGCTGGTTTGGCCCTCAGTGGCCTGGGCAATTATCCCTTGTGCTTTGACTGGTTGTGAGAGGGGACAGTCAGGGCAGCAGCTCCTGGCTCGCTGGTAGGACCAAATGGAAAAGCTCTCGATGTCTCTAGAAAGCTGGGCAGGCTCTCAGATCTTCACCACCCTCTGCCTTGTGGGGTCCCTGCGTCTCAAGGATAGCCCTGACGTGGGCCTGAAGCCCTGTGAGGGGTGTGGGGATTGCTTGTGCTCTGATGGCTCCTGGTAAGGCTCCAAGAGCAGGTGAGGCCACTCTTGCCTCCTTCCCACCACTGCAGAGAGCGGAGGGAGGTGCCCCCGATGCCACAGCTCACTGTGACTGCTGGCCAGTGCCTCTGCTGGGCAGCCATGCACATGCAGGTGGGAGCACAGGCATTTTCTAAGTGTCAAGCACTCTGAAGTGCTACTAGGTGTCACCTGAGCCAGGTGCCCAGTTCACAAGAATCAGAGGCCCCTGGCAATCGGAGGGCAAACCAGATGCCAACATGTGACCTTCAGTGCTCATGCAACACATGGACGGCAAAGGAGATAATAGAACTCTTTATCATTGGCTGGCTGAGCTGAAAGGGTGTCCCAGAACCAAGCATGGGCTCCGTAAAAGGGGGGCCTGGGACAGGTTTGCCCAAGGGATGAATGAATGAACAGAGCCCCGAGATCAGGGAGGCCACGCCCCCAATGCTTCTCTTATCAGAACACAGCAGAGGTCATACCCCTGATGCTCCTCCTATCAGAACACAGCAGAGGCCATGCCCCTGATGCTCCTCCTATCAGAACACAGCAGAGGCCACAACCCCGACGCTCCTCCTATCAGAACACAGCAGAGGCCACGCCCCGGATGTTCCTCCTATCAGAACACAGCAGAGGCCACGCCCCTGATGCTCCTCCTATCAGAACGTGGCAGATAATTTGAGCAGCCCACTAGGTGAACGAAAAGGTCTGCCATGGAAGAGACCTTCCCTGGACTGCACCCACCAGCCCCCGCCTGACCCACCTGTGTACTGGCCCCGGAAGGAGACCCTGTCAGGCCGTCTGCTGCTGCCTGCCCCTCTAGTTCCCTCCTGAGTGGCCCGAGGACCATCCTCCGAGTTCCTGTTCTTCCCAGATGACAGCTGTGGGGAGGGCAGCTCAGAGTCCAAACCTGGGGTAGAAAGAGGGGGCTTAGGGGGGCAGGGGTGGGGCCGCACAGACAGGTACCACAACTCAGAGCACAGCGACAGCCACAACAGAGGCATAAAAGACCTCCTCCCGGTTTCCTGGAAGTTCTGCTGCTGTGGTCCACAACCACTGAGCAACATGCCCAAGCTGTGGCCTCCAGAAACCAGACCTGGCCAGCACCCACTTACTCAGGGACAGTCGGGGCACCTCCCGCGGAACTGAGGAGGACCTGGCTCGCCGCCTTCCTGCAGGTTGCTCTGCCCCTTCAGGCTCGCCGGACAATCGCTCTGTGGATTTACTAGCAAGAGGGAAGGGAAATAACGTCATTGGATGAGGTTTTGTGTAGCCTTTACAGGTGGCTCACAAAAAGGCCACCTGGAGAAGGACAATGTAGAGGACAAAATCAGACTCGGGAGCCAATCTGAGGGAAAGTGGCCCTGTACCTATTTGACCCTCAGTTTCCTCATCTGTCAAACAGGGATAATAAGAGCAAGGGCCTCAGATGGTGTTGGAAGGATTAATGAGATGCTGTCCATAAAACCCTTGGCCTAGTGCCCTCCATTGAAACAAGCAGAAGAAGTGAGTTGATTTTATAAGTTATCTTCACAAATGCATGCCCACCAAACGAGTGCATGAGAATCCTGAAAAAGGTCTAGCTCCTCGGCAAGGGGTGGGTTCAGGGATATTCTTTGCCTCATGCTTTATTACTAACACATAAGCTTTGCCATTCTTTTATGCATCAAATACTACACTATGAAAAACTGTAAGAGTGCATGAATGACGGACTGAGTGAGGGGGAAGGGGCCGTGCCTGTGTCCTGCGTCTAGGAGAGCCAGAGACAGGCCACATTTGACAGTTGCCACAGGGACAGAGGTGGGTCACCCACCTGCCACAGTGGGAGCCCCAAGTGGCTGAGGAAGTAGCTGGCCGGTCCTGGGTCCGGGCGGGGTGGTCACAGGCAGATGCTGGGCGCGTCGGGCTGCCCTGGTGTGGCCGGTGCAGGCTGTCCTCCAGCCGCAGACGGAGCCGGGACACCTCTGCCTGCAGCTCGCGGATGGCCTGGCTGGCGGGGGGGAGACAGAAACAGCACAACGGCACAGATCAGAGCTAGAGGCACTGAGCTTCAGAGGGAGCGAGGTATCACGCGTAGACAAGGGGACATCAGGTGCGCCCAGCATGCTGAGCTGGGAGGGTGAAGTGCCCAGTAGGGAGACACAGAGTGCTGCCTGCGAGCCATGACCTCCTTGACCCCCTCCGTGACCGCTGCGAGACCAGGGCACAGCCGGGCTCTTGTCCACAGGTATGGCACCGAGCTGCTAGTGCCAGGAGCAGATACTATTGTTTCTTTCCCATCAGCCGCTGCACCGAGGGTCTATTCCACAGGCTGCCCAGCACAGCGCCAGCCAACCCCACCTCCCAGCCTGCACTGAGACCCCTACCCACAGTGCGGTGCTGCAGCCCGGCTCGGCATGCTCCTCTGGGTTGAGGCACACTCTATGTTGGCTCTGGTGGCTTCCAGGCCGGGGCTGCCTCAGGATCAGTTCTCAGAGCCTGGTGGCCCCTGGACTCCTGGGTGTCTCCTGGAGCCACCTCCAGCCAACACAGTCTCCAGTGGGTGTGGAAGGTGGCGCGGGAGACCTCTCTCCAGCCAGGCTGTGTGTAATGGGACTGGGTCTCCCTGGCAATCCCCAGGGAGACAGTGTTGGCAATTCCAAGGCAAGCCACCGGGGCGGAGGTGGCCGAGAGCCAGACTCCTGCCACTGTTAACCCCTCCCTGGAAGGTGAGCTCCCTCCCTACACCTGGGACTTGGGCACCCACTGGGGTGTCACTTACCCTCTCTGGGATGTGTCAAGATTTGGGACTTCTGACTTAACTCTTTGGTCACCGCGCCCCAGCTGGCCTGAAATTCATCTTCCCTGCCAGCCTACCCCATCCCTGCCCAGGGCGTCAGAGCCATGCTGGCAGCCAGAAGTCGGGGGAATCCTTCCGGAGTCCTTGACTACCCGAGCCTAACCAGCCACCGAGCCTGTGGCTTGGCTGCCGAAGCGTCTCCTCTCAGCAGCAGAACCAGCCTGCCTCCCTCCCTCCCTCCCTCCGGGCCTCGCTGGAGTCCCGGCCCCAGGTCCTCTCCCGCTGGGCAGCCTCTCTTCTCACCCTGGTGGCCAGAGCCCTCATTCTAAAACAAACCCCCACCACACCGCTGCCCTCCTTCAACTCCCTCGCCGACCTCAGGATGGGACAGCACAGTCACGTGCAGAGGTTCCACCAGAGCTTTCTCCGAGCCACGGCCCCATGCACATGTGACCCGACCGGTGGCCTCTGAGGAGGGAGCTCCCGCAGCCTGTCTGCTCAGCACCCGCCAGCTCACACGCAAGGACCCAGATGTCACTGACACCTCACCTCCAGGCCTCCGCACACTCCTCCCTCTGCAGCCCTCCTCCGGGTCTCAGCTGAGACCCCACATCCCCCTGCGGCTCAGACTGTACCGCCATGGCCCGAGGCCTCGCCACCGCGCCTCCCCTGGGGAGCGGCTGCCTGCTGCTCTGTCCATCTCACCAGACAGTGAGCCTTACAAGGCTGAGGACAGGGTCCTGTCCACCATCGTGTCCCAGGGACTGGCTCAACCACATAGACATATGCTTCTAGGCCTGAGCTGCCGTGGGGGAGACCGCACGGGCAGACGTGGCCAACCCAGGCCTGGACACCCCCGACGGCGCCTGGGCACCACTGTGTACGTGGGGGGGTGTGACTGAGCAGGCCGTGAGGGCCCAGAGGAGACCGCGGAGCGGTCTCCAGAGCACCGAGGCAGACACCCCGCCCAGCAAAGGCCCAGGCCTGACTGCGGCCAGGAGCAACGAGGGGACGGCGAGGCCTGAGCAGGCAGCCCACGGCCTCTCCCACCAGAGGAGGGGCTTGGCAGAAAGAGGGAGAGAGAGACAGAGACACAGAGAAAGACAGAGGGACTGAGAGACAGAGAGAGGGACAGAGAGAGAGAGAGTGACACAGACAAACAGATGCAGTGGCTCCTGAGTTCGTGCAGTGACCGAGCCACCTGCAGAAGACACCTGCCCGAAGGGTGGGCCCGTGCTAGACGTGGGAGGGGAGGCCCTGGCCCCAGGCAGGTGAACCTCTAGGTCATTGCCCCTGGCTGGAGAAGTGTCCTCCAAGTCCAAGAGGTCCCCGAGAAGCAGCCCTGGGCTGGGTCTGCCTGGCCCAGCCTGGGCACCTGGGTGTGGGCTAGCAGGGCCCCACCCCGTCACCTCGGCCAGCATCCGCACGGCCCAAGTGCCCGACTTACTCTCGCCCGGTCCTGGAGAGGAGGAGGCTGGGAGCGGTCTCTGGGGATCCGCAGGGCAGAGGGGCAGCTGCAGGGGCCGGGGTGGGGAGCAGGCTGACGGTATGGCTGGGGAGAAGCTGCTCAGACATCCGCCTTCGCCCCTCAAACTCGGAGCCCGGGTCCACTAGGGAGGCAGAGAGAGGCTGAAGTGAGCGGAGGCAGAGGGGACGCCTGGAGCTTCGGCTGGCGGGAATGTGGGGGGACGCGGCGGTGGGGGGAGGAGATGGCACTCCGCTGAGGTCCCAGAAGTTCCTGAGGTGGCCAGTGACCCGCTGACCTCAGACCAGAGGGCTGGCTGTTCTGGGAGCGCGGGGTGCGGCGCTGGGCTCTGGGCTGCTCTGGCGAGAAGCCCTCCCCATCCCCCCACCAGGTCTCGAGGAAGCCCCTGCGGGAGCCAGTGGCCCTTCACCCCGGCCCCTCGCTCTGCTGCCATCTCGTCGTGTTGCTCAGGGGCAAGCTTTGGGGCCTCGGCGTCCTCTGGAGTTAGCCACACCTCTACCTGTGCGTGGGGAGAGCACGACACACCCCGACCTCTCAAAGGGACGGACACCAAGGTGGACACCTGCGACCCTGGCCCATGTGTAAAAGCAACGCCCTTGGGACACTACCCAGCAACATACACAGGACACGGCTGGCACATGGGACAATCTAGGTGAGCCTCCAGAGAACTACGCCAAGCGGAAATGCCAACCCCCAAGAGTTAGCACACCATCAGATTCCACTTATTCCACGGCCCCGAGAGGACAAGATGACGGACATGAGAAGAGAGGAGCGGCTGCTGGGGGAGGGTGGGCGTGGCCGTGGCCACGGCAGGCAGGGCCAGCTGAGGCTCTTCCTGGCCAGGGCGATGCTGCCATCAGTGAAGACGGCTGCTGTGACCCTGCACTGCGGTCTTGTAAGATGTGACCAGTGGGAGAAGCTGGGAGAGACACAAGCCATCTCCTGCATTCTCTCTTAAAACTGCATGGGAATCTACAGTTTTCTCAACATAAAAAGTTTAATGAAAATATTTGTTTTTAAAGTTGACGCGTCCCCTCCCCCCTTGCCCCCTACTTTGTTTCCAGCCATTCTCCCCGCACTCTTCCCCAGCTGCCCAACCACCCCCCCCCTCTCTGCCCCTCCCCCTTCTTAGCCCTCCCACCCCCCCCTTCTTACCGCCCGTCTCCCCCTCCCCGTCCCCCTCCTACCGTCCTTCCGTGCGTCCCTCAGTCGTCCCTGACTACCTCCCCCTCCTCGCCCCCCCCTCTCCCCCCCCCCCACCGTGTCCTGCCTCCCGGCCCGGTACCTTGACCCGTGTGCGTCTCGCGTCCTCTCCCCCCGCCCCTCCTCCCTGCAGCCCCGCCCCTTACTGCGACGTCCCCCCTATCCGTTCCGCCCTCTACCTGCTCCACCCCTCCTCTCCCTCATCTCCGACTGCCCCCGTCTCCGCCCGTTCCGGGTCCCATTTCTACCTCTCCTCCCCCCGCCGTCGCCGTCGCCCGCCTCGCTCCTCCCCCCCCCCTCCCGGTTCGGGCTTTGCCCCCCTGCATGTGTCCCCCCTTGTCCTCTCCCCCCTACTACCCTCCCTCCCTCCCCCGAGGCACCGTGCCGTCCCGCCCCCTCCCCTCCCCCCCCCACCCCTGTCCCACCTGCGTGGCCCCCCCCCTGCTCCCGCCTGTCCCCCCTCACTGTCCGACTGCGTGCGCCGCCTCCGGCCTCCAACGGTGCTTCGGTCGTCCCCGTCACATCCCTGCCCGGACCCACGCCCCCCACCCGCCCCCCCCGTCCGTCTATGTCCCCCTGACCCTCCCCTCATCCGCCCCCCCTTCTTCTCTCGTCCTTTGTCTCACGCCATACCCCCCCCCCCCCTTAGTTGCCCCCCTCCCCCCGCTCCTTCTTCTCCACCATGCCCGTCCCCCTCCGTGTCCCATCCCTTCCACGCTTCACGCCCCCCTCAATCCCCCCAACCCAATTACCATCGCCCCGCTCTCTTCGCCCTCCCCTCCCATCCCCCCCCTTCTTCCCGTGGCAAGCTCCCCCTCCCCCTCACCCCTCCTCGCGCCACCCCCTTCCCCTCCGCGCTCTGTTGACCCCCAACCCTCTCAACAGTCCCTCACTGCCCGGCCCCTCCCCCCGAAGTCTGAGGGCCCACCCGTCTTCCGTACTCCTCGTTTGCCCTGCGTATCCCCGCCTGATGCAGCGCGCCCCCCCCCCCCCCCGCGAGCTGCGCGTCGATCAGCCGGTCCGCTTCGAGTCCCCGTACCGACGCTGGTGCGAGCCCCGACCACCGGCGCGCCAAGCCCGCCCGCCCCACCACCGCGTACCTCACCGGCTACCAGCACCGTGCTTCGCCCGGCGCACTCGCCACGCCATCCGCACTGCCTTCCCCTCCCCCCCACTTCCCCGCCTCTCTCGGCCCTCCTGCCCGACAACCGTCCCCCCCTGTGCCCTGCGCCGTCGTCCCCCCCACCCCTTCTTCTCTCCCTCTCCCCCTCTGCGCTCGCGTCGTCTCACCTCCCCCTGCACACCTCCCCCCCCCCACCCCACACCTTCTGACCTCCGCTCCGACGTATGCGGTCCCCCGCCGGGCTGCGCCCGCTCGCCACTCTTCCCGTCACCCCCCCCCCGGCCTTTCCCCAACACCACTACCTCGCCCCCCCCAACCCCCCCCCCACCCCTGCCGTACCCTCTCTCCGCTCTGGCTCGCGCATCACCCCCCCGTCGCTTCTCCTCGTTCCCCGGACCCGCCGCCCTAGCCGGCGCCCCCCCCCCCGCGACCCCGCCGTACACATACCTTGCCGTCGGCCTCCGTGCCCCTTAATCGGCCTCATATGCCCCCAACCCCCCCCCTATCTATCTACTTCCCCCCGTCCTGCCGTCCGCCCCGTTTTCGTGATCGTCACCCCTCCCTTATTACCCCACCCCCGTCCTTGGCCCCTGTCCCCCACCTCCTCCCCCCTCACCCCTCAACCGACTCCGTGCTTCTCAGCCTCTCCAGCGCGACTGTCCCCCCCGTCCGCACCGCCCGCTCCCCCTGTCTCCCCCATACCTTGCTTACCTCCCCACCTCGGAGCCCCACCCACCGTGTCCACCACTCTCGCCTCCCCCTCCGCGTACCCCTTTCCCCCCCCCCCTACCACCTTCCACGTCAGGGCCCCCTGCCTCCCCCCCCTTTGCCCCTCTGCCAGCTCCTCCCTTCCCCCTGTCCATTTCTCTTTACGCTCCTTCCCTCCGCTCCCGTGGGTCTCGCTTGCCCACCCCCGCCGTGTCCCCCGGCTCTCCCCCCCCTCCCCCCCCTTGGTTCACCCCGCCCGCACCGTCCCCCCCCCATCCCGACAACGGCCCCCAGGCCTGGGACCAGCCGTCAGTTTTAAAGCAACCCTCGGTGCCCCCCGGCCATCCTCCGCCCCGCCTCCCCTGGACACCCCTGCCCACCCCCGATGCCCCCCCCCTGCTCCCTTCCCCCGTGCCCAATCCGGCCCCTCTTCCTCGCTGCAGCCCCCCGGTCCCCTGGTCCCCGCCTCCATGAACCGTGCGCCGCACTGCGCTGCCTACCCTCCCTGGCCTTCCCGTGCCCCCGCTCCCCCTGTTGCCCTCTCGTCACCCTCTTTCCCCCGTGTCTTAACTCTCCTCCCCCCCCCCGCTTTCTCCTGTCGCTCTGCCCCCCAAGGTCCCCCCGCACCCCCCCCCAAACCCCCCCCCCCCCCCCTTATCTCCCGCTCCCCGGGCTCCTGCCCCCCTCCCCCCTCCCTCCTCTGATTCGCACCGTCCACTCCCCCATGCTCACCCCCCCACGGTACACCGCGCCCCCGCCACCCCTCCCTTCCTCGATCTCCCTCTGTCTTCTCCTCCCGCCCCCCTGCGCCCCACCGTCCCCCCCCCAGCTTTACCCCCGACCGCTCCCGTCGCGCCCCTCATTACCCGCCTCCACCCCCGCCGCCTGTCCCCAACCTCGTTTTCCCCTCCCTCCTCGATCTCCTCCTGTAGCCCTCCCCCTCACCTCTTCCCTCCCACGGGTCGCTTTCCCCTCCCCGCCCTCCGTCGCGCACCCCCGCCCCACGTCACCCCCCCGCCTCTCGCCCTCCTTCCGAGCGCTCCTGTGCCCCTTTCCCCCCCTCGCCTTTCACTCCTCTCTTCCCCCACACCCCCTCCGGTCCTCTCCCGCCCACCTCTCCGCCACCCTTGTCCCTCCCCTGCGGCTCTTCTGCTGCTTACCCTGGCCGTCCGCTCCGACCACTCCCCTCCGGTTCGGGCGCCGCTGCCCACATCGGGTGCGTTGCCCCCCCCCTAGCCTGTCGCTGCTCCGCGCCTAGCGCGCCCGTGTGGCCCCCGCGACCGCCCCGGGCCGGCCCCGGCGCCCCCCACGGCCCGCCCCCGAGCCCGACACTCCCAGCCCACACGACACAAGACCACGTCCGCGCCGACAACGCTCCTCCCACCCAGCTCCAACTGTCGTGCTACTGCCCCGCTACCCCCTCCGCTGCCCCCCTGTCACCCGCCGCCCTGCCCGTGCTCAGCCCCCCCCCGGCCACCACCCAGCTCGTCTGCTCTTTTCCACACACCGCACTTACCCTCTTTCACCTCCCCGTTCTGCTTTCCTGCACCCCGCCAACCATCCTCTCGTGCCCCCCTCTTATCCTTTCCCTCCCCCCGGTCCTCCTTCCCCCGCTTCTCCCCCCCCCTCCCTGTTTCCCCCTTCCTCCCTTCTCCGAGCCCTCTTCACCCCTCCTCCCTCAACCGCCGGCCCCTCCTCTCCACCCCCCGTCTTCGCCCCCCCTTCTGCTTTCGCCCCCTTTCGCCCCCCCGCATGGTCCCCCCTACCACTTGCACTCTCCGCCCCTTCCCCCCCATTTCCCGCCCGCCTCCCGCCTCCCTTTCGTAGCTCCCCTGTTCTCCACTCCTGCCCTCCCCCCCCATGTTGCTCCCCCCCCCAGCCCCGTACACCCGCTCCCTTGCCCTGTCCCTGACTTGGCCTCCGCCGCTGTCCATTGCCCTGCCCTCCCCGACCGCGCCCCCCACTCCCTGCCCCGCTTCTCTACCTCCGATTCCTCTCGCGCCCCCTTTTCGTGTCCACCCCCCCCGCCTTCCCCATCTGTGCTCGCGTCCCCTCCCCTCGCCCTGAACCGGCCATACCCCTTATCCCGCCCCCGTCCCTCCCTTCTGCCCACGCCCCTCCCCATCTCCTTTCCTTTCCCCCCCCCCCTCCGCCCGCCCGCGACGTATGCCCCGTGCCCTCCTCTAACCCCGCCTTCCCTTCCTCCTCTCCCTGGCCCCCCGTCTGCACCTGCCGACTTTCCCAATTGCGCTTCCCCCCCCTCCTTTGCTCCGCCACTGCTGCCCCCCGCCCACTTCGACCCCTTTCTCCCTCCCCCCCGCCACCCCTCGCACCCCTTCCTACTACTCCCTATCCGCTTTCTATCTCGCCCCGGTCCACTACCTCCCCCCCCCCCGGGCCCTATTCGGCGCGCCCCCCCACTGCCCCCTCCTCACAGTCGCCCTGAGTCGCCGCCCCACTTGGTCCGCCTCCCTGTTTCTTCCCCTCGGACTACCCCTCCTCCCCTCCCTTCCTTCTCCCCCCCCTCCCCCCCTCTCCCTCCTTCATTTTCTTCACCTCCACCTGCTCCCCTTCTGCCCGCCTCCCACTCCTCGGTTTAGTCCACACCCTCCTCCGTCCCACCCATGTGCCCGCACCCGTCCGCGACCAACCTTATGCCCCCCCATGTCCACGCTCCGTCGTTCGCCCCTTTCCTTGCCACTCCCCGCTCCGCCCGACCCCCCCTCCTCCCGCCGCGTCGACCCCAGTCGCCCCTGCGCCCCCCCCCCAACCCCGTGCGTGTCCCTTCCATCCTCCCCGTGTAGCAACCCTCCCGACTACTTTGTCTGCCGTTTCTTCCCGTCTTCCTCCGCCCGGCCCCCCCCCCCGTCTTCCCCCCGCCCGGTCCCCCCCCTCCCGCACCGCCCCCTCTCCTACCCTACGCAGCTTCTGACGTCTTCGGTCTATACCCCCCTCGCCTCCCCCACCCAGCCCGTCACAGTCCCCGTTTGCTGCTACTCCCGCCTACCCCCGGTTGCCTCCCCTTCCTTTCTTCAGCGCCGTGTGGCTCCCCCCCCCAGTCGCCTCGCGCGCCTCGGCTCTACCCCTCTCGCTACACCCCCGCCGTGTCCACCTTCCAGCACCTCCCTTCTCCCTCATTCCCTTTCTGCCCCCCTCCGTCCTCTGCTACTTTCCTCCCCCTCCTCCCTGCGGTGCCAACCTCGTCCACTCCTCCTCCCGTCCGCCCCTCGGCCTTTGCGCACCTCACCGTCCGCCCCCTCCCCTGCTCCCGCTCCCGCCCATTTCCCACCCGCGCGCCCCTTCCCCCATCTGCTGCCCTCCTGCCTTTTCTGCCCCCCCCTCGCCTGCGCGCCCTGGAACCTCCCCTCCGGTCCCCCCTCTTGTCCTTCCCCTGCGTCCCCCCATTTTACTACGCCCCACGCCCTCCCGCTCCGCCCTCCCCTAATCCTCCGCGACCCCACCATATTGTTCCACGCCTGGCGATTTCTTTCTCCCCTCTTGTTCCCCCTCTCCTCCCCCCTACCCCCTATTCGTTTTTTTTCCCCCTCCCCTCCCCTTTTTCCTCCCTCCTCCCTTCCCCTGTCCGCGTTTCCCGCTGGAGCCCCCTATCATCTGTGCGGTGATGCCTTTTCATCCCCACTACCCTCGGTGGTGCGCTCCCTCGCCTGGCCCTGCGCTCCTCCTAGATCGATGTCTAGCAGAACTGCGACTGGCCGGCCCAACCAGGGCGGCTCTGGAGCACACCCGGCGCTCCCTCACCGAGGGCGCTACTATCCAGCAAGCGGGAAAAGGAAGCAGCTGATCACTCGGCGGTCAGGAGCAGAGCTCGGGGCGACTTTACCGGGCCTCCGGATAACAGTCACAGCGAACACCGCTGCAGCCAGCCAGGCCGAAACCGCAGACCCCCGGAAGAAAGGAAAGGCCATCCACCGCGACTCCACGGCGGCGAAGCCACGTACGCAGATCAAAGACAGAGCGAGGAGACCCATCCCGAGCAGACAACGACGTTGCACAGAGAGGAGGGTCCCGCGCGTACGACGGCAGCACCGAGCATGTATAACGGGGTGCCAGGAGCACCCACCCAGTGAGGTAGCCCGCAGGAGACAAAAAGGATGTCCTAAGCCAAACCGACGGGGAGACAAACGGGCGGGATGAGGCGTGTGACAGAGGCTAGTGTAGACGTTCAGAGTGATGCAAGAGGCCACAACGTAGGAATACCAGCAGTGTCACAGTAGGGAAGGAAAAAAGTAGGAATAAAGTGAGATGCCAAAGCATAGCAGCGACGAACCGCGAACCGACAAAAGGCCCCAAAGACGTAGCTCCCCCCCCCTGAGACAACCGATGAACCGATCGGTGAACCGTAGCCAAGAAGACAGGTAAGGCAGGCAGAGAGAGTGAAAGGGGGAGTACGCAGAAGGAAAGCGTAAGCGGTTCGGATCATAAAGGTGAGAGGGATGCCGTAAAGGTGCAAGAAGCAAAAAGAAGAGGCAGAGTTAATCTGAGGTGTTACAAGTCCCAGGAGTGGGGCGGTGGCCGGAAGGGGCTCGAGTTCTGGGGAGCTGATCATGGTCTGTGTTCAAATTCATCAATTTATGATTTTTTCTGCATGTTTATTTCAGAAAAAAAGTTTGTGTGCACTTTATAAAGATAAAAAAAAAATACCTGGCCGGGCGCGATGGCGCATGCCTGTAATCCCAGGACTTTGGGAGGCTGAGGCAGGAGGATCGCGAGTTCAAAGCCAGCCTCAGCAATGGCGAGGCACTTAGCAACTCAGTGAGACCCTGTCTCTAAATAAAATACAAAAAAGGGCTGGGGATGTGGCCCAGTGGTCGAGTGCCCCTGAGTTCAATCGCTGGTACCAAAAAAAAAAAAAAAAAAAACCTGAATTGTGCATAGATTTTATAGACAGGGAACGTGCGCATGATACAATGTTTAGTGAAAAAAGGTGGCTGCCCTTCACCTAGGGTATGGTCCCATATCTGTCTTAAGTACGTGTAAACAAACACACATCTTTTTTTTTTTTTTTTTTTTGGTTTTTGGTACTGGGGATTGGACTTAGGGGCACTCAACCACGGGGCCACATCCCCAGCCCTTTTTTGTATTTTATTAGAGACAGGGTCCCACTGAGTTGCTAAGTGCCTTGCCATTGCGGAGGCTGTCTTGAACTCGTGATCCTCCTGCCTCAGCCTCCCAAGTAAAACACACATCTTTAACAGCATGGAAACAGTTCACAGGTGTTTTTTCCCTTTGTTCCTTTCTGTTCACCCTATCTGTGATTTCAGATTTTCCTACAATGAACCTGTGCACTATTTTGAAACCTAAAGTGCTCTTCCTGTCCTTTGATATTTCCATCCATGCAGTTTGGCCCCACCCAGGTTCCAGCCAAGACTCACCCATTTCAGCCGCCAGTGCCCGGTCCAGGTGGGAGCTGGACTTCCTCTGCCGGAGAGGACAGCTCTGGCTGGGGGGGTGCCTCTGGGCTCGGCTCCTGGGTGTGCTGGGCTCAGAGGTTCTTCGGGGGACCAGAGAGCCCCTGGCCTTGGGGTGGGAGGACCCGTCACGGGGTACAGAGGCTGCAAAGTGCTGGGCTGCTGTTCCTGGGTTGCTGGGGATCAGATGGGGACAGACACACTGGGGTCCCACTAGGAGAGGGCTCGGGCCCTGGGCATCCAAATCCCTCCACATGCTAGAGCAACAGCCTCCCAAGCTTTGGGACTTGCAGCCTTCACACCCCTGGTGGTTTACAAGGACACCCTCACACCCGCCCACAGCACACCTGCCACATGTGCGTGGAAACAGTCGGCTCGATTTCTGTATGTTCCTGACGTGCACCTGGGACCCACTGTGGAGGCCGCCAGTCTGTGTGGTGACCCAGCTCTCCTCTGCCCTCTCCCTGTCCTTGGGCTTCAGTGGCCACCCCAGTGCCTCTGTCCCTGTCTTCTGTCCCCCCCCATGGTTTTTCCTTATTCGTCCATTCAGCTGTTTATTGTCAGCAAACACCAACTTCCTGGACTGTCACTAATGGCTGAGTGGCACTGGGCAAGTGGCGTCCCCTCTCTGAGCTTTTCCTCCCTCTAGCAGTCGATGGCAACAAAGAATGAAGTGGGGTGGAACGCAGGCCCGGGACACCAGACCTGCGCCCAGTGCTGGGCCATCCTGGGCACCTGCGTCCCAGGCTGTCCCAGGGGCGTGCCCTGGGGGCACCGGGGGCGGTCCTGGGATACCTGCTGTGGGAGAGCCGGTGCTCTGGGGTCTGGGTGAGGGGTGACACTCTGCTGGTTTCTGAGCCCACGAAGCCACTGTCTGTCTCAGGGGATGCCATCCAGGGCTCCTGGAAGAGGCAGTGTCCCTTTAAGTCTGAGGAGTGTGTGCAGGGCACAGTGGGAAGCCCTCCCAGGTGCTGCCCGCCTCACAGACCAGGCCTCAGAGCCCAGGGAGGCTGCCCAGCTGTCACGGCCAGGCCCAGGGTCTGAGGGTCCTCAGGCACCGACACAGCACAGGCAGGGTCTCCACACCCTGAGAGGACGCCAAGTCCAACCTCCCTGAGGAGTGGCAGCCAGGCTCCTGGGACAGCGCCGCGCCCAGCGGGAAGGGAAGGAGGGCCTCACTCCAGATCTGTGGCAGGGCCACGATGCCCCGGCCTCTCCTGCCTGCAGCCACGCCCAGGCCCACCGTGCTGGGCGAGGCCCAGAGAGCATGGCAGTGACAGGCCAGGCCCTCAGTGAGCTCGTCCAGAGCAGATGCCGGCCAGGGTCCTCAGCAGGGCAGAAGCTGCGAGCGTCTGTTCACTGGCATCTGCGATCCTGGGGGGCCTGTCACCTAAGTCGCGATTCCACAGTGTCTGCGACCCTGCCGCAGTGTGAGAGCAGCTGCCCGATGGTGCAGAGGGCACGGGGTCGGGAACTAGCCCAGCTGTGACACACAGCCCGGTTCCCCAGAGGAGGAGCAGGAGCTCCAGGCAGAGGGACGGTCCGGGGGGGTGGCCCCGGCCTAGGCCCTGAGTGACCGGCAGGACCTGGCCGGCAGAGACAAGAGCAGCAGGCGCTCTGAGAAGGCCTGGAGGAGAAGCCCAGCTGGCCCGAGAGGGCCCGGGCTCTGGGCCCAGCCCTGCGGGGAGGACCTCACCTCTGGGTGGGGCCGGCCAGCATGGCGCAAAGACTTCTGTGGAAAGTGCTCAGAGATGCCACTTCCCTCCAGGCTGGTCAGGCTGCTCTGGTGGATCGCGTGGTCAGGTGGCACTCCAGGCCCTGGAGGGGCAGCCCTGGCCTTGCCCAGGCCCGACGTGTGCTCGTCTCTGGTCTTGGAAGTCTGGAAGCTGGGTGCTGTCACGGGTGCCAGCTGCTCTCCGGCCTCCCTGGAGAGAACACGGCATCGCTGAGCCCTGGTGTGATCAGGCAGCCAGGCCTGGGCGCAGACTGTCCTGGGAGCCAGGCTAGCCGGGGCCAAACTCTGCAGCCAGACACACTTGGGTGCCCCTCCTGGTCCTACCACCTCCTTGCTGAGGGACTCTGGGTAAGTCACGTCCCACCTCTGAACTTCATGTTTTTAATTGTAAGATGAGGATCCTAACAAAACCCACACGCTGCTCCACAGCAGAAGTTCTCTGAAAATCAGTGAGGTGAAGCGGCATTTCCTGGACCTCAGGATCTTATACCCCGTTCTCCCCACACCAGCCATTCCTACAGGCTCCCACAGACTCAGAGACTGAGACCACTACCGAACACCAAAGACCAGCACTCATGTTACGCATAGAAACTAACTTTGAAAATAAATGCAAAAACATGAAAAACGGCCCATTCTGGATAGACCTGTGGCCTGCTCAAGGCTTGGCCTCCTGCCCCAGTCTCTCTGCGTCTCTCCAAAGGAAGGCCAAGAAGGTGTCAGACTCAACAGCATGAAGGCTTTCTCCTCGCCGTCGTTAGAAGGTCAGAGGCTGGCGAGGGGCGTGATGCTACTTAACGCTGCCCCCGTCCTGCTCGGAATCACGTTGCCCACCCCCACAGGCCCTGCACACACGTGTCCTCCCGCTGTGGAGGAGGGAGGGGCTAGCCACGTCCATTCTGAGAGCCGTCCAGCGCTAGGACAGCGATCGCCTCTGGTTTCAGAGCAGGTGTGGGAGACGCAGGGCAGGCCTGGGGACTTACTGCAGGGGGGCCCTGTGGTTCTTCTCCACCTGCGCCAGGTACTGCCTTGGGAGAGCCCTGGTGACTTCGGCCCTCCCTGGAGCTGAAGCTGGCCCGTCGACCTCCAGGATGCGAGGCCGCTCCTCCTCGTCCTCCTGCTCCTCCTCGTCCCTCTCCCCCTCCTCCTCCATCCTCAAGGCTTCAGGAAGGGACTTCACACTGAGGTACCTGCAGGACACACAGCGGGTGGTGACCTCAGCCCAGCGGGACCCAGCAGGACAGCTGAGAGCCCGACACCCTGTCCGTGGCCGGCCTCCCCCGTGGTGGGTGCTCACCTCTCCAGGAGGCCGTGGAAATCCTGCTCCGCCTGCAGCTCCTTATGCCTGAGCGGGGCTGGGAAGTCTGAAGGCCTGACCTCGACCTCGCTGCTGCCAGGACTCCCCTCCACACTCACATGCAGGGGGCAGGCGCCCGCGGCGGGCTGGGCCAGAGGGGGTGGGGGCAGAGTTAAACGGCTTCTAAGCGCCTGCCTAGATATTCTCACACTGGGTGCTCAAGAGTGAGGTACATCAGACTCGCTAGCCGACACCCCGCCATGGTGGGCGCGCTGTAGGGCCTGGCCCGTGGGACATTCAAAGCTGCTGCCATTAATTGAGACCATACAGACACGGCTTCTCAGCAGCTCCCCGGTCCACACCACCGCCTCCCACAGACAGGTAACTGGTTCAACCTTTCAGAAACCTCCACGAGGGCAGAGGTCACCTCCCGCCGCCCCAGCCCCACTGAGCCTCCATCACACGTCCCGGGTCTTGGCACGCGGCACACACTTCCCACACATGCAGTGAGGAGGTTAATCAGGGAAGCGAATGAAGCAGCAGCCCAGTGTGGCTGGGCAAGAGGCACCTCTGGGTAGGGCGCCTGGAAGGCGGGCGCGGGCACCTGTCCAGCAGGAGCGGGCGGGTGTGCCGGCGGGTGGGGGAAGCGCGTGGTCGGGGAACTGTCCAGAGCCGAGTCGGACCCCGCTGGCTCAGGCCCCTGCTGGGTGTGGTCCAGGTGGCCCTTCAGCTCGTCCAGGCGAATGCCCAGGTGGTAGATCTCCACCTCCAGCTCCCTGGGGTGGGGAACAGCAGCACCAGGAAGCCGGGCATCAGAGACGAGACCCCAGGGAGGCCCGTTCAGGGCCCCTTCATGTCACCAGTTGGGTGACATTGAGAGCTCAAAATAAACAAGCCGAGAAAAGACACCACGGGGACCAGGAGGCTTCGGCCCAGGCCCCTCCACCATCCCCTCTGGCCTCGGTCTCCCATGGCCCAGTGAGGGGCGTCAGCCCTGCTCCCAAGCGCCCCCTGCTGCCCTGCCTGTGAAGGCGCAGGGTCTCCAGGCTTCCGGGCTCCGCCACCTGGGTGTGTCCCTGACTGGGGTAGGATTTCTCTCTGCTCCCAGGTGTGTGAATTGTGAGGACGAGGTGACTCCCTCCTGGGGACCCAGGGAGCCCCGAGGCCTGCCACCCCTGTTTCTGGGCCTCCCCAGCTTGTACCTGGCAGGATCGAATTTCCCGGTGGTCCCTCTGGAGCTGGCCAGGTGTGCAGCCAGGTGTGGCTCCTGGCAGGCCCGCAGGTACTCCTTCTCCAGGGCCGCGTGGGTGGCCTTCAGCTGCTGGAAGCCCTGAAAGCAGAGCACCAGGAAGCCCTGAGCACCCAGCCCCGCAGCGGACAGACGGCCTGTGGGGCCCCGGGAGACAGGAGCTCCAGAGGCGGCCCTCCCAGTCTAGGCCTCTGCCCTGAGCTCCCTGGTGTCAGCCCTGCAGGCAGAGGCACGGCTCAGAGCCAGGGCACCCCCTCCTGGGCAGGCCCTCAGGGACCTGCAGACCACACAGCTGCAGGGTCCAGTGCACTGTCACTACGTCCCCATAAGAAACGCACTCGAGGGACTCTGGGTCTTCACTCTTGATTTGCAAAACTGGGGGATTCCAAAAATTAGCCCCTCGCCTGAGTCCTGGTGGCCCATGATGACAGATGGCACCATGGCAGCACGCTGCCCATGACGATGACCGGCACTGGCTGAGCACGGCCTGTGCTAAAGTGCCCGCGTCCACCCCCCATCTCCAACACAGCCCCAGCGAGAGGACGGTCCATCATCATCTCAAACAGGAGGCAGCTGAGGCTCAGGGAGGTCACCGAAGCTGGTGACTGAGGGTCACAGTGATGGAGTGAGAGACACAACCGAGATCTGCACCCAGGCATGGGAGTCAGGAGGAGCTGACTCCAGGCTCTGCCGCCCAAGATGGTGAGGCATCCCGCGGCTTCTCTGGGCTCCAGTCCCTCCATAGCTAAATAGGGCGATGGCTGCAGTTGCCTTCTGGGTTTTTATGATAATAAAATGAAATAACGTAGCTGGACGCAGTGGTACACGCCTGTAATCCCAGCACTTGGGAGGCTGAGGCAGGAAGATCACAAGTTCAAAGCCAGCCTCAGCAATGGCGAGGCACTTAGCAACTCAGTGAGACCCTGTCTCTAATAAATACAAAAAAGGGCTGGGGATGTGGCCCAGTGGTCGAGTGCCCCTGAGTTCAGTCCCTGGTATGCACACACACATAAAAAGAAATAACGTGGCCGAGGGCTGACCCCGATGCCTGGCAGGCCACTGCTGTGGCTGATAAGGTGGTGAGGATGGTGATACAGTGACCGCTGCCCTGGGAAGCTAAGCAGGAGCTGTGCGCTGTAAAAGGAGCCCGTCTGGGACTCTCTCATCTGTCCTGCAGTAAGAAGCTGCGAAGACTCTGCCCTGGGGACAGAGCTGTCCGGTGGCTCCATGGGCATCTCCTGGATGGGTCAGTACCTTGAGCTGCTCCTGGGGTGTGAGCTGCCCCGCCTGCACCAGTCCCTCGAAGGATTCTACCTGGACACGGGGAGGGAGAGATGTACTCCGTGAGCCCAGACCCATCGGCACCTCGCAGACCTCTGCGCTCTGCCTGTCGCGCTCCTGCCTGCGGAGCTGGGCCTGGCCCCGGGATGAGGGTCTGTGCCGAGCGGAGAGGGAGGTGCTGAGAACAGACTGCACTGGCCTTGGCCAGGACACCCGGGAAACGTCCCAGGGGAACCTGCCGGAACTTCCTGACAGCAAAGCCTACTCAGCCCAGTGCACGGGAACCCACGGATGGTGTCTACGGCAGCCTGCTGGGGTCAGACTGTAAGTAGCCTAAATGCCTGTTCACGGAACGGCACGAAGACCCCGGGAGGAGGGGGGCGCGGGGAGGGGTCACGTTTAGACACTGTCAGTGTCAAGCCAACTACAGACACTGTTCACAGTGGCTCCATCTACAGAACACAGGAGACAGAAAATGAAACATTCGATCACATCTTCTTGTTCAGTTTTCCTTGGTATCAGTGAGGGGCTGGTCCCAGGACCCCAAAGATGTCAACACCTCAAGATGCTCAAGTCCCTGTGTCAAGTGGAGGATGTGCCATGACCTTCATCTTCCTGCAGGGGGAGATGGCCTTCCCAGGGAATGCACCCTCTGCACCACGTGGGGTCTACACAGTCCACATGCATCTAGTTCTTCACAAAGTCTCAAGCAAGGGATGATTCGGGGTTCACTTTTGGGAGTCTCTAAGAGATCAGTACTAAAGTATATTGTGCAGGTTTATATAATTATGCTAAAATATGTCATTTATAAGTTAGAAATGTACTAAAAATTTTCTAGGAGTCATGTTAAAATGTAAAAAAAAAGTAAGATTAATTTTAATGATATATTTTATTTAACCCCAAATATCATTTCAACATGTATTCCTAGTAACCCCCCGGGGGGATTACATGTTCTCTTCCTCACACTGTCTTGAGGGCTGGTGGCTGTTTTATCACTCACTGCTCATCTTCACTCAGACCATCCCGTGTCAAGTCCCCAGCAGTCACAGGGGCCAGCGGCCTGTGTCCAAGAGTGCAGCCCCGGATCTCCAGGGGTCAGCTAGTGGCCAGCACCTGCTCATGTGGTGGCCTGGCTTTGCTTCACTTTATGGAGAACACAGAGGAGGAAGAGGCAAGGTGTCTCCAGCTACAGGACCAAGAATGGTGGAGATAAAGAGGAATGGGGAACTTGAACATGTGACTCAAAAATGGATGAGCCTCGAAAACACTGTGGTAAGTATCAGAACTCATTTATGTGAAATGTCCAGATTAGGCCAACGTAGACACAGAAAGTAGGTGGCTGGGACAGTGGGAACGGGGAGGGACGGTTTCACAGACAGCATGGTGGTGTTTCTCTGAAAGAACTGGTTTTATGGTCATGGTGCCTATAATGATTGAACTTCCATTTTTGCATTGGCAACTGGGGAGCTCAAGGCCAAGGTGGGATTCTGGATAAGTGCTCAGAGTCCAACCGAACCCTTTGTTTACTCACTTCACTAAGTTCATGTATTTTTCTCTACCCTTACTTCCTCTTTGCCCCAGTTTCTTAACTTCCTTTTTCAGAATGTGGTTAAAACGTTAGGTATTTTCATAAGCTGCTTTAAGCACTTTTGGAGTAAGGCCAACCATATAGGCATTAAAAAACCTGCAAACGATTCAGTGACTTGGAGTGTTTGATGAAAATGTAAAGACCCTGTGAGAGGTGACAGAATCGCTTTCAATTAAGAAATGGACAAGAGAGGGGGTGATGTGTGCCCTGTCACTCTCCAGAAACTCAGAGCAGAGTCCCTTGGGCTCGAAGGAGACACTGGGAACACACATGCAGGTTTCTGGTGGGAGGCGATGTCTAAAAAGAAGGTCACAGCTGCTGGGGTGATGGGGACGGGGCTGCAGCCGTGTGGCCCCTAAGGCAGGGGAGAGGGCCATGCTGGACGGAGCCAGGTGAGCCCCGCGCAGGGGCAGGGGGTGACAAGCGGGCATCGCAGAGGCCCCTCGGCCATTTGGGCGAGGCCGGGCGACCTTAGGCAGTTAGGTCTTGCTGGGGCAGAGCTGGGGGGCGCTCACCTTGGCCAGGAACCGACTGGTCTGAGAGGCCAGGGCCTGTGTCCACTCCGTGGAGGACAGGTCCTTGGGGATACCCTGGCTCTCTGGAAGCCACCCTGAGGCAGGCTCGCTGGCGGGCAAGGAGGGGCTCAGGTCTCCTCGAGCTGACGGCCACCCTGAAATACACAGCAGAAAGCACTGGGACCAAGGACGGTCCCAATGGGCAGAGACCGTGCCAACCCCAAGACCTCTAGGTCTGCCGCTAGGTCAGCTGCGCCCTCTTCACCGTGGCCCGAGGGGAAGCCCCAGCTGCAGGTGAGCACCAGCTGCAGGTGAGCACCAGCTGGAGGTGCCCGGTGGCTCGGCTGGGAGGAGCGGGACGCTCAGGCTCCAGCTCAGGGGGACGCGGGTTCGGGTCCCGACCCTTCCCCTTCGTGCAGAGACCTGGGCGTGCCCCACCTCCCAGCCGTCCTGGGGTAACAACATGCAAGCCCCAGGTCGGTGGGATGGCCTGAGACCATCAGGGCGCACCTGCTGCAGGCTCTGCGGGGACGATGCTCGGTCCCAGCTCACCCACCACCACTGGGATGCCAAGTGGCAGAGCCAGGCCCGCCCAGGCTGCTCTGGAAGGCAGGACCCTCTCCACACCTGTCTGACCTCTTCAGCTCAAAGGGCCCAGGGAGCGGCCTGGCTTCCTCCGTCCCCTGCCTGAGGCCAGTGCCATCTCCCTGGCAAACCGAGTCCCCAGCCTGTGCACCCCTCCAGACTCACCTGCAGCCTCCGAGGCCTGGGGCTTCTCGGTGGGGCCAGGCCACCACTCCACAGAGCAGGGCTGGGGGATAGTGAAGGACAGGGCCTGGGTCCCCAGGGGCATCACCCCCACGTGGGCGCTGTGGCTGGGCTGGGGCGGGTCTGAGTACAGGTTCACCTGAGACAGAGGAGGCGGTGCAGTCAGGGAGGCAGACTCACCTGGGAGGCTCACGCCACCAGCCTCCGCCAGGAGTCCTGTGGCACACCTGGTGGTGACAGACACCGCCAAGCGAGCCAGCGGGGCCAGCACTGGGGAGCAGCTCACGTGCCCTTTTGTCTGCTTCTTACAGTGGTCCCGAAAGGGAGGCAGGGCAGGGAACATCACCCCCACTTTCCAGAGGAGAAAACTGAGACTCAGAGAGGTTAAGCCACTTACTCAAAATTTCCAGCTGATAAATCTGTGGACCAGGATTATAACACTGCTCTATCTGACCCCAAAGCCTATGGTTTTCCACAATTAACAATAATTGTCATTAACGACATTGATGATGTAATCATGTCATGTGATACATGATAGTTGTAATTATTGATATTTTTAGTTAAATCAAAATGTTTCAATGATTATTATTATATTGTTAGTAAATAGCAACCAATGGCTGTTTGAATGAAAGAATGAGCCACCCAGTGGGCAGCAGATCGCCACCACTTGAGAATGGACTTGATGAGCCCAGGAGGGGTCTGGAGCGAGCGGTGACCAGGTGAGGCCAGCTGAAGGCAGAGCAGAGGGAACCCGTGTTCCAAGAAGAGTGGAGGGTAGAGTTGGGGTACCAGGGTCTGCTCCTGGGAATGGGGCCTCCCGAGCACGCCAGGCCCACGTGCTCCCACGACGGCCTTCCCCGCCACAGCAGCACTGCTGAGCAGCGGCGGCAGAGACGGGAAGGGCCGCAGAGCAGAACCGTCAACTTGGCCCTTTACAGAGTTTGCCAGCCTGGCTTAGTGCACGTGCCCCACAGTCACAGCCTGGGTTCCTGCCCACACCCCTAACCACACCCCTGGGAGTCCTGGAGCTAATGTCTCTGGGCAGGAAGTGTGCCCAATAAACAGCAGCTCCCACCTCACATGCATCATCACCATGACCATCATGATGGCCACCGGCTCCACCACCATCAGCACCACCATCACCACCACCACCATCACCACCACCATAATCAACCATAATCATCATCACTACCACATCATAATCAGCACTACCACCATCATCATCACCATCACCACCATCATTGCCATCATCACCACCACCACCACATCATCACCACCATCACTGCCATCATCACCACCACCACCATCATTGCCATCATCACCACCACCACCATCATCACCACCACCATCACCACCACCATAATCAACCATAATCATCATCACTACCACATCATAATCAGCACTACCACCATCATCATCACCATCACCACCATCATTGCCATCATCACCACCACCACCACCCACATCATCACCACCATCATTGCCATCATCACCACCACCACCATCACCACCACCATAATCAACCATAATCATCATCACTACCACATCATAATCAGCACTGCCACCATCATCATCACCATCACCACCATCATTGCCATCATCACCACCACCACCACCACTATCATCACCACCATCATTGCCATCATCACCACCACCATCACCACCACCATAATCAACCATAATCATCATCACTACCACCATCATAATCAGCACCACCACCATCACCACCACCGTCATAATCATCACCACCACCACCACCACCACTATCATCACCACCATCATTGCCATCATCACCACCACCATAATCAACCATAATCATCATCACTACCACCATCATAATCATCACCACCACCACCACCACCACCATCACCACCATCACCATCATCATCCCCACCATAACCATTCACATGGCCAGCATGGAACGGGTCCATGGAGGAGCTACACTCCAGTGCTGCCTTGGGCCCCTTCATATCAGGTGGGTTATCCCAACTGGCTCCTGGCTGCCCCAAGGTCAAAGGCAGTTGAAAGAGGGCCTGTGGGTGGGGGCTCCTGGCTGCCCAGGTAAGCAGCTTCTCATGCTTATGCTACTCTACGGGTCCCAGCTGTGGCAGAAAAAATCTATCCCATGTGTGGCTTGGCCCCATGCCTCCCCCTCTTCCAGGCTGAGCCCCACCAGATGAGAACAAAGCTGGATCTTAATAATCCCCTCGCCATCTGCTCAGCCCCACCCCGCCCCTGCCTGTGGGGGCTGCCCACAGCACCCTCTCCTCCCCAGGTGACCCGATTCCCAGTGGAGGCCCAGCCCTGAGAGCTTCTCTCCTCACACCCAGGCCACGCCTCCCTCAACCCCAGGCCCTACCTGGGGAGCAGCAGGAAAGTGTCAGCTGGTCCCTCTGTTCTGAGGGATCAGAAAAACCTCGAGCAGGAGCAGAGGCCAGCAGCCTGTGCAGATGCCTGGGGGTGGGGTGGGGTGGGCGGGGAGTGGGGCCAGCGGTGACAACTGCAACCTGTCCCTCCTGGGACACAGAGACACTGCCCTGGGGCTAGGGCACCCCTTTCAAGCCCCCTGTCCCACCCTGCTCCCTGAGGCTGGGCGGAAGGCCCTGAGGGCTGCCGTGCGGGGTGGGCAGCGCTCGGGAAACACTGGGTTAACTCAGGAGCATTCTCTGCACAGATGGGTCCTAGGCCTCCAGAATGCTAATGACCTTATGAATGGGGCAGGGGCGGGGGAGGGGCTGCACCCTGAGCACAGCCTCCGCCCCGCCCCCACGGGGACTTCTGGACCAAGAACAGCTTTGGGGAAGGCCGCTGATGCCATCCCCTACTTCCCTCTGGGTAACTTCTGGTCACCTCAGCCCTTCCGCATCCCTGCAGCTGAGATGGAGGGACAGGGCGTGGGGGAGGTGGTGACAGGACAGCAGATGTGGTGGTGGCCTCACACACTCTGGCCAGAACCCAGCAGACTCCTGGCCGTGCTGGTGCCCAGTCCCAGATCCTCCGAGGTGTCCAGGCCAGGGCTTGCCACTGGCCGGTCAGCCTCCCTGGCTGCAGCTCCTGCGGCCTTTAGTTTGGTTGTGGCCCTGTGGTGGAGTCCTAGCTCAGACTCCAGCTCGGGCCTCCTTGCTGAGAGGCCTCGGGCAAGCTGCTCAAGGGCCCCGCTGTGGACCACCAAGACTGCCCGCCGCAGCCCCGCCATGCTTATTACTACCACTGCCTCCACCGGCCTCATGCCCGGGCCTGTCACATCACAGGAGGGTTCAGCGGGCTTTCCAGGACTGCGGGGCGCCTAGAATCTGCAGACAGATGTCAACGCCCACCTCTGCCTCTCAGGCCAGCTGCAGGAGGCTGGCAAACCTCTCCCCTGGCTCAGCCTCAGTTTCTGCACGTGGAGAAGATCAAAGAGATGACCCTGGGGCTAGGCCTGGCACCACTGACCAGTTTGGCAAGGGTCTTCTTCCAGTGGGTCCACACCTGTGCCCACCCACAAACTGCAGGCCTGGCCTGGGTGACCACAGGTTGCTCCAGCCCCCTCCGCCATGGGCTCTGGGCAGGGCGAGGGGCTCAGCAGGCCCCAGGGAGTCACACCCGCTACTCAGTCTGAGTGGCAGGATGGGTGGGGGGACTGGGCTCCCTGATGGGGATCTCCAACCAGGGCTCTGAGCAGGGTGTCCTGGGGGCTTGTTTCCCCTGTGGGCCGGGACGTGGGCCCAGCTCCACGGTGCTCTCCCAGGGCAGCAGCGACGGGAGCAGCCGGAGGACCACCCTGTGCCCCGCTCAGTGCAGCTGCCGGGGCGCGCCCCTCTCCTCGGGAGAGGCTCAGGCTCAGGGTCCAGAAAGCAAGAAGGGTGAGCCCCGCCGAGCTGCCCCCAGCCTCTCCTGCCTTGGTCCTGCCAGCCGGGCACCTGACCAGGGCTCAGCCAGGCAGCCCGGTGCCCACGGGGAAGCCTCCGAGTCCTGGGCCAGGAGCACCCAGGAGAGGAGGTCCTGGTTGCTCCCGGTGTCCACCCAGCCCATGCACCTGCCCAGCACATCCCTGGCACTCAACAGACAGCGTGACAATGGTGACACCCTAATTCCTGCCAGGTGCCTGCCATGCACGTGCCAGGTAAGCGCCTTCCGCGCTCCCCACTTCCTTCAACCAGTGTGGGGGAGGAGGATGGGGGTGGGGGAGGGAGCGGGAGGGGGGAGATGCTGCAGCACCCCGCCCGGCCATTTCCCGACCTTCGCAGCCACCGCCCCAGCTGGGGCCCAGGTTTCCCAATCTGTAAAGTGGGACTGCTGGCAGGTCTGGGCCTGGTGACAGTTCCTTTTTCCTGGGACATTCTGGGGTCTGCAGCCCTGAAGAGGAGGCTCGCCAACTCCTGTCCCTTCCATCCTGGGTCTGGCTCGGCACTGGGAGTGCCTGCAGGAGCCTCCAGGCCCGGGCCCAGGTCACGGCTCCCAGGAGGAGGCGCGCTGCGGCCCTCTTACAGAGGTGGCCATGGAGAGGTGGGAAGGGCCGCTCCTACGGTGGGCGGTGGGTGTGGGGACGAGGAGGACGGGTCCCAGACGGGCCCCCTTCTCTGTCCTCACCCTGGCTGCCTCCACCCATGTGCCCGGAAGAGCCTCTAACACTGAAAGCTGCACATGGAGGGGAGGGGTAAGCGGTGTGTGGGGGGTGTGTGCGCCCACCCCAGGTGAGCCGGGGCCAGGGGAGGGGCTGCGTCTGTGCCCCGCAGCTCCAGGCCTCCCCGCAGCCTCGAGGGGCAGGAGTGGGCAGGCAGACAGCAGGAAGCCACAGGGGCCCTGGCAGGCCCCACTTCCTGCCTCACCCCAGGAAAGAGGAAGGTCCCAGAGCAGGATTCAGCCTCCTCCCAAGACAGGTCGGAGCTGGGCAGCACAGCAGCCCGTCTCCAGGGGGACAAGTCTCCCCTCCACACACCCCTGCCCCACATGGTGCTCAGTCTCTGTGGGGTGAGGGGACAGGATGTGGGTGAGACGGCAAAGGTGTGACCCAGGAAGACGAGGCCCAGGAAACAAGCACGGGGTCTCAGGAGAAATTCTGTGCTGTTCCCTCGAGACTCAGAGAGCCCAAGTCATCTCCCTAAGGTCACACAGCGTTAGTGATGGAGTCAAGAGTCCCACCCCAGTAGACTTATCCCAAAGCTCATCTAAGAAGGAAAAAGCTTCTGGTGAATTTCCTGCACACCCCAGAGCCTAGCATTCATATCTAAGCTCATCAGCAGTGAGCTCAGAGGGGGCAAAGTCATGGCTCCAGATCACAGAGACTTTGAGGTAGAATCAGGACTGGGGTTCCACAGTCCTCAGGAGGGACCATCCATGCATGTGGGACTGTCCCTTTTCTAAGGTGAGGCAGGAGTTGGTGGCCTGTCCCTAAGACAATGAGAAGGTGCCACCTCCTGGGGGACTCGGGACCCCTGCCCCCAAGCCCCAGTACCTTGGCCCCGAGGCGCAGCTGGTCGATGGTGTTCTCGGCCTCTGCATACTTGGTAAGGAGCTTGTGGTAGTCCTCCTGCAGGAAGGACAGCAGAGTCACACGCCAGGCACACGGCATGCCCTCCTGCAAGAGCCCCTCATGGCTGAGCCCGCTCCGTGGAGGTCCTTGGGTCCTTGGTCAACGGAGGGGACCGAGCAGACATCTCTGGCTGCTGTGCACACAGACCCCCACGTCCAGATCCTGGAGCAGCAGGACAGCAAGGCCAGCCCCGGGGGCCGGGGTGAGGCCTCGGCAGGGCCCCTGGACGCACGACCCCCACAGGACGGCCATTTCTCTCTTCCTTATCCAAACTCTCTGCGCAGCTCTGTGGGGTCAGGACGCCCACCTCCCCGGCACGGCTCCTGCCCAGCTCTGTGGGGTCAGGACGCCCACCTGCCCCGGCACGGCTCCTGCCCAGCTCTGTGGGGTCAGGACGCCCACCTGCCCCGGCTCGGCTCCTGCCCAGCTCTGTGGGGTCAGGACGCCCACCGGCCACCTGCCCCGGCACGGCTCCTGCCCAGCTCTGTGGGGTCAGGACGCCCACCTGCCCCGGCACGGCTCCTGCCCAGCTCTGTGGGGTCAGGACGCCCACCTGCCCCGGCACGGCTCCTGCCCAGCTCTGTGGGGTCAGGACGCCCACCTGCCCGGCACGGCTCCTGCCCAGCTCTGTGGGGTCAGGACGCCCACCTGCCCCGGCTCGGCTCCTGCCCAGCTCTGTGGGGTCAGGACGCCCACCTCCCCGGCTCGGCTCCTGGTGTTGAAGCAGCGGGCGCTTCGCGAGTATTTTTAATGTCTGGCTGAATGAATCACCCGAGTCCCTTGGTAGAAAAATAGAAGACTCAAAAGTCACAGTTTCATTTACTCAGAATCATCTGTCTTCAACAAACCCAGACTTGTCATTAAAACAAAGTCTGTTACAGATAAGAAGCAAGAGCCGGGGTCGCTGTCACCTCTGCAGGGTGACAGGAACCCACTCAAGGTTCTGCACAGGTGTCAGGAGCCTTCTCGGGTCTCCCCACGCGAGCCAGACCCTGGCGACCACCCGTGAGAGGCAGGAACCTACTTTTTAGAAAACTCTGGTCACGAGATGCAGAAGGAGTGACAATATGAGAATCCTGCCTTTTGTCACCCCAAATGAAGGGCTCAGTCAAGGCCACGACTGCCCTTCCCTGAAGGAGGCAGGCATGCCCGCGGGGGTCTCTGGCCATGCACCCCTTCCCCAGAGCCTGGGTCTACAGAGGAAAGCGTCTCGCACTCAGATGATGGTGGCCCAAAAGCCTCTTGCTCAGAACCAACCAATGGCCAGGGAAACGGGGACAATCGGTGGCACCACGAGATGCCACGGGTACGAGGTAGAGGATGGGGGCAGAACCAGCCTCCAACCATAAGTCATGAGGAAGGAGCAAGAGGAGAGACACGGGTCAAAAGAGACTCGACAAAAAGCAGAAGAAAAAGGCGAGGAGACTTGAAGGGCACGGGAGCCTGACACCAGGCAGGGGCTTTCTGGACCCTGGTCAGACTCACGGAGAGGAACGGAACGGCCCACGGCGACTGCGAGAGCCCGAGCCGCCTGGCTGGTGCTCAGAACCGGTCAACTTTTAGGTCTCCCGTGGCAGTGCGCTCTGCTCGAGGCCAGGTCCTCGCCTCTACAGAGACACCAAGATGGAGATGACCGAGGCCTGGCTCTCTGCTTCTAGGTGGGGTCACGGGGGAGAGTCAGACACAGATGAAAAAGGCTGTGCCAGCTGCTGGCACCCGATGCGGGCGGGGATGTGGCCCTCATCATTCGATTTCCTCTCCTGAATGTATCTGACTTCCGTCACGGCAGAAGTTGACAAGAAGCAAACGGATCGTGCTGGAGACGCGAGCAGCCATTGCTCTTTTTGAGCAAAGGGCTCAGGTCTGCCTCATGGCTCTGGGGACGCCTGGCCAGACGGAGGCTCCCTACCCCAGCCTGCCTCGTCACAGCCGACAGGGGCCCAGGGCATGCGGTCCTGGACAGGAGCCCGCTCACCTGGAGTTGATGGACCAGCTCGGTGGCCTGTTCGGGCGTCTGAAACTCCTGGGGTACCCGGGGTGACGGGGGTGGGCAGCAGGGTCTTTGGCCAGGGAAGCTTCTCCGCTGCTCAGCAGCACCTCCCGCACAATCTCGGCTGGGGACTTGAAGATCAGGGGCCCGGAGGGGCCCTGAGGCTGCTTGTTGTGGCTTCGGGACTTGGGGGGGGCGGTAGCTCTCATCTTTGGGAAACCTCACTCGCGGTCCCACCTTGGAGAAATCAGGGAGCGGGTAGTTCAGACGCCCCCGGCCATACTTGGGGGCATCAGAGGAAGAGTGGTTGGCCAGAGTGGCTCCGTGCCTGGGCAGAGACCTGTCCTTCTGAGCTGGCCGCGGCCGAGGACCCTGGGGGCCGACGGAGCCAGTGAATCGGGAGGGCAACGGCTCAGGTGATGTCCTCGTCTGCTTCCAGACCTGGTCTACGGGCCGGGACGGGCGGGTGGTCGCTCTCTCCCATCTGCCTGCGGCGTTCTGGGGGCTCCGGGCTGGTGGTGCCAAGCGGTCCTGGAATTCTGTGGGCGTTGCCGGAGCAACACTGCCCCCGGTTCTGTCGTGTGGGTCGAGGTGGTGGCGGGGTCCCTGTGGGAGGGTTTCTGCCGGGGCAGTGGACTGGGGGACAGCCATCTCTCTTTCCCAGGTAGAATCAAGGCTGTCACTACTGTGGCGCAGGCTCATGGTGCCACTGCTCCAAGACCTGGCAGAGCCCAGCTCAGCAGCTGGGTTGACCTCAGAATGTTCTGGAAGTTTGCTTCCACTGGCTTGTTGGCTAGAGGCCACCCAGCCTCTGGCCTGAGCCTGCCCCGGGGCCCCAGGGCAGGTGTTCCCACTGTGCTCTGGGCTGAGTGCAGCCTCCTGCCCCAGCCGTGGGGAGCTCTCTCCAGGGTCCCCAGCTTCAGGACTCCCAGGGGCTTCATCTGACTCGTCTTCAGTCGTGTCCAGTTGATGGTCCTGCTGGGGGAGCCAGTGGAGAGGCAGGGTGGAACTTTCTGGGCTGTCCACAACCTCTGCTTCAAGCTCTGGAAAGACAGGTCATCCGTCACTTAGCACGGGCTGGTCAGGCTACGAAACTTAACCCCACGTCACCTCAATCTCTGGCCTGCATTTCCTCCTGTAGGGATGGCAAGAGTCCCGACGAGCCCCCCCTCCCCCCCGACAGCCGAGTACTTTTGTGACAGCTCTCCAAACTCCAAGCGCAAACCCAGCTGACCACCCCTGCAGGGTCTCCCATCTCAGCAAACGCAGTGCCGCCCACCCTGCTGCCCAAGACAGAGGCCTGGAGGCACCTCCGTCACTTCTCTCCCCGATGCTCCTACTCTAGTCTGTCACCTGGCCCTGTCCCCTCTCCCTCCTACAGAGCTCTCAGACTTGCTGACCGCTCTGAAGTCCATCATTACCACGGTGCCCGCCCATCCTCTCATGCCCGGACCATTGCAGCAGCTACCGTTCACCTCCTCGGCCGCACCCTCACCTCACAGAACTCATCCATGTCTCCCTGTTGCTCTAGGACAAAAGCAGGGCCTAAGGCCCCTGCCACTCCGACCCCATGGGCTCCACTGACCCCTCTCTCCACGGTCCCCTGAGCTCTCCCTGCTCCCGGCGAGCCCCTCATTCCCTCCTGGGTGCTCATCCCTCTGCAGGACCCCTCTCCTCCTCTGCCCAGGGAGTGCCTTCCTGGGTGTCCTTGAGGCCCCAGCTCCACCTCGACTCCACAGAGGAAGTCCTGCGGCCCTGGCCAGTCACATCTCCTGTGGACAGACTCAGGGCCCCACGGCTGCACTCTGTAACACCACTCTCAGGGGCCGTGGCCCGTCTGTTTGTGTGACCAGCTCATTAATGAGGATGCCCCAGGACACCGCAGCCTCCAGCAGGGCAGTGACAGGTGCCCGTGGGCACTGCTGCGTCTGCAGACAGGGTGCCCAACACCCTGCGCCGGCTGAGCAGGAAGAAGGGGGGAAGGTCAAGGACGTGAAGCCCCAAGATAGAGGAGCCGCTCGATCATTATGCAGTGGGTGCTGAGGACCCCCACCCACCCACCACCCTCCACCCTTGTCCCCTCGTCCACCCTCTGTCCACATCCCCTTATTGAGCACCTGCTCCTTCATCTTCTGGGATAGGACCAGAGCTTCATGAGCCAGGCTGGGGGACACCAAGAACAGGCTGGACACAGCTTTGTCATCCCCTGTCACCTGTGCCTCCCGTGCTCTCTCCCACCCTTGGTGGCCCTTTATAGCAGCACATCTGAAGCCCACAGACATGAGCGTGCTCTCGGGTGACTTGGGAGAAGCCCTGACCTAGAGCCCAGGCCCGGCCTGCAGTGGAGGGTGTGTCTGTCACTGAGGGCCACGCAGTGGGCAGAGAGTGTGGACCTGGGGGCCAGGGTCCACTCAGGTCCTCTGGCCTCTCCCTGGGGCCATCGCGAGGCACTGACCTCTCTGGTGTCCTTGTTCAGATGCGAGGCCTGCCCCAACCTGGCAGAGTATGGAGTGAAGGGAGGAGACAAGGCCGGGCCGGGCCCAGCCCTGTGCCCAGCACGTGGGGAGGACCCAGGACATGGGGCAGCTGTTACATCACAGCAGGGGCTAGTTACCATGTGACCCCAGGAAGGGACGCCTCTGTCCAGCTACCCAGTGCACCTCAGCCCCCTTCCCTGTGGAGCCCAGAGAGCCTCCGAGCAGCAGCTGGACAGGCGGCACCCGCCTGAGGCTCCCCCACCACCCCCAGGGGCTCTGCTGCTGCCCAGGGCCCTGATCTAAGTGCAGTGGCGCCCTGCGTCACGCTCTGTGCCCAGCAGCACGGCACCCCTCACAGATGGGGACCACGATCCAGGAGGAGAGTCCCGCCCAGCAAAGCCGGGGCGGGGGGGGGTGGTCTGAGCTGGTCTTGATGCAAAGGGAGACGAGGACCCCAAGATGATACCGCCAGCTGGGGTTTCAAAAAGCCTTCAAAATGAACACGGTCCCTGGACCAACAATGTCCACCTCCCAACAACGCCACAGAACCGAGCGTGCCAGGTAGAGCTGCTGGCACTGCCATTTACAATCAGCAGCGACCTGAACGCCCGAAGCCTGGAGGGTCCACACCGGGACTTCCCAGCCAGCGTCAGGAGTGGCTGTGTCGGGTGGGTGGAGAGCGGGGCGGTTAACAGGGGGCAGGTGACGGGGAGCACCCCCATCTCATCTGCACTCCATGCCTAGGGAGACGGGGGGTTCTCTGTGAGTGGGATAATGGGTGATTTTTTTTTTTTTTTTTAGTCCTGGGGATTGAACTCAGGGGCACTCAACCACTGGGCCACATCCCCAGCCTTTTTTTTGTATTTTATTAGAGACAGGGTCTCACTGAGTTGCTAAGTGCCTCGCCATTGCTGAGGCTGGCTTTGAACTCGTGATCCTCCTGCCTCAGCCTCCCAAATGCTAGGATTACAGGCGTGCACCACCATGCCCGGCTATAATGGGTGATTTTTAATCTCACCTCTTTTTTGTTTGTGTCCTGGGTGTGATGCCACGTGCAGCGCCACTCACGCAGCTGAAGGGTCTACGTTACGGATTTTGTTACGACTTGATCAAAACATTCAAAGCTCCCCCCTCCGCTCCCTCTGCTGGAAGCCGGGGTGTCTGGGGACAGGACGCCACTGCAGGGTGGGAGTGGGGGTCAGACTCACCTTCTCCTGAAGACCCTCCTGACTCCTGCGGGCCCGGGGCCCACTCCAGGGCTGGCAGGTGCTGCTGGGCCAGCCGGAAGTCCTCCAGGAGCTCGGGGCTGGCGGCGCTGGGGAAGGGCCGCTCGTCCCCCCAGCCGCGAGGGCTACCCCTCTCCGCATCCTTTTCCTCCACCCAGGCCCAGCGCCGCCGCTGCTGGGGCCCCTTCCCTAGGCCCGGCCCGGCCCAGCGGACCTCAGTCCCCGAGCTGGCCATCAGCCTGGCTCCGGCTTCACCTCCGCCGCTTCATCTTCAGGACACAGAGCCGCAGCTGGGGACCCCAGAGTCACCGCAGGCTCTTGTCAGCATCAGCCATCCCGCCTGTGGCCTGTTGGGGACACGATCAAGAGACAGCATTGATCTTAGAAGACGCCTCCTTTGAACAAGAGCAAGTCACCAGCAGGACCCAGGGGTCAGGAGGCTCTGTCCGCTCTGCTCCCTCCTCGGAAGCCGCGGGACCTTGGGAGAGTCACTCTGTCTTCATTCGCTACATCAGTAACACTGGGATGAGAATCCCGCCTGCAGGGTTTTATGAAACTTCCAGGGACACTAGATAAGGACACCAGGGGCCACACACCGACCACAGGTGTCACTGCTGTCACTGGTCATCCAGTGACTGCTCCTGTGCCCGGGGTCCATGCACAGGCCCTGCCCCTGGAGGACGACAGGTGGGGGAGCACAGCTGCAGGGGGGGCGCAGGGCGGGTTCCTCTGAACCTCCCCTCTCCTCCCTGGGGGGATGATTCAGGTTCACAGTGGGGGGTGCTGAAGAGATCGCCCCAGTACCCCCAGCACGTGAACTAACTGAAAACAGGCGCTCAGACCCGCCCAGGCCCACACCTGCTCACAGCGCTGGGCACGGCAGCCAGGGGTGAGGCGCCCGTGTCCAGGGACGGGTGGGTGGGTAAAGTGTTGGTGGCTTCTGCACACAATGCAGCTTTAATCAGCCACAAAAAGGAAGGAAGGGGGACAAGAGGGGGCTGGAGTCTTGACACTTGTCCCTTGCGTCATGCTAAGCGAGGGAAGCCAGACACTAAAGCCACATGGCCACGCACCGGGACCGGGACGGCAGGCAGGCAAGTCTACACACAGAGGCGGGGGAGCGGGGAGGCAGGGCAGGGGAGGGAGTGTCCGGCACTGCTCCGCGGGCACAGGGATTCCTTTGGGGATGACGAAAGTGTTCTGGAACTAGAGAGGGAGGGCCACGCAGTGCCGTGGTCGCACTGAACACCACTGATGTTCACTTTAGAATGGCTGATTTCATGTCATGAATCTCACGTCAATAAAGAAGAAAAACCAAACGGCGCATTCCAGGCAAGGGCACCGGTGGGCACCCAGGCCAGGGCAGGAGGGACGAGCCGGCGGGCGCCATCCTGGGCCAGGGGAGGTTTTCTCCACGTGCTGGGGTGACTGGGCCCTGGTGACACTGACAGCAGGGAAAGTGGCAAGGGCAGGTAGGGGTGGCCAGCCCCGGGCGGGCCTCTCAGGTCCTGTTCAAGCACAGAGTGTGACGCAAGTGACCTTCAGAGTTTCTCCGGCTGCTCTGGGAGAGTGAAGGAGAGGAGGGAGCCGGCCGGCGCTCCCAGCCTCAGGGTCTCAAGGAACTGGCCCTTGACCACCGTGTGGCGGCCCCAGGCTGCCTCGTGCAAAGGCCTCTTCTCCAGGTGGGAGAACGGGCCCAGGGAGTGGACGGGCCTTGCCCGAAGCCGCACAGGGGTCAGGCAGGCCAGGGCGGGAGTGGGTCTGCAGCCCGCGGCCTGGGCTCTTCCTTCCGTGCTGTGGCCACGCGGGTGCGAGGGCAGGCCCCGGGACAGACGGCCTGTGTTTATCCCTGGGCCTCGTGAGCCCCTGACTCCCGGTCAGGAGCCTCGCTTCCTTCAGCTGAGACAGAGAACAGGCGGCTATTTGTGGACACAGAGCTCCCCGGGGGACAGTGTGGCCCAGGAAAGGCCGACTTCTCAAGACCTGGGGTTAGCACAGGGGACGACTCCCAGCCCGGCTGCCACCCCAGCTCCCCCTCCCTCCGGCCCCCTCCTCCTCTCTGCCCCCAGTGCACAGCCCCAGATTTTCTTCCCTAGCACCCCTCGGGTCACCCCTCAGCCCCATCGTCCCGGCCACATATGATGTCCCCACTCTGCCTGCCTGGCTAGACACTAGATACCTTCTCAATCTGCCGCCCCTGCTTCCTGTCACAGGTGAGCTTCTTTCAAACGAGAAAACTGAAGCTCAGCAGAGAATAGTGACGTGTCACCCAGCTGGTCAGTGCCTGGGCACAATCTGTAACCATCAGTCCTGGCCCAGTGGGCTCCTGATTTTCACTTTTAACCATACACATTTTTCTTATAACTTCACATATATAACCTCGGGCCAATATACTACACGCATTAGATAGAATATCTCCAAAAGTGAGTTTTCAAAAAGGTTCAATAGAAAATACATATTTTGAATAGAAGTGCTAGTCCTCCTCAGTTCCCATGCCTTCTGCATGGGAACTGTGGCCCTCCTGGAAATCCTTGGCAGTGACCTTGACCTTGAGTGTGTGTGAGAATCCTCTGGGCATGCGGATGCCTGGGTCCAACCGCAGAGTGCCCGCTCTCCCTGGGGACGGTCCAGGAGCTGCACTTAACCAGGCCTGGGCAGGGCCCACCCTGGGGGCTAGCTGGCTCTTCCTGTGTCCACCACCTACAGGAGCAGGTGCGGGCGGTGCTGCCGACTTCCTGCTGCTTCTCTCTCTGAAGCCTCCACTCAGGAAAGGGCTGGGGGAGGCATGTGGTTATTTGACTTTTTAAAGGGCCTTTTTCTAGCCCTGCTCAGGACAGCCTGACCAATCACGGAGGCCGCTGGGTGCACCAAGAGGAACATCCTGTCTTCTGGGATGACTCAGTCACTGCAAAAATCTGACTGTGACCAGGGACGCGGCACGTCAGAGGCAACTGCGGTCGCTGGCTGCAGTTTTGCACTTGCTCCTCAGGGCCCTAAGTTTGTGGGCCTTTCCTGGGCAAGATCTGTGTCCACCACGCCAGCCACAGCCCTCAGTGCCAATGAGCCCAGCACCCACCAGTCAGCTAGTCAGTCGACAAACACACATTAGTGCCCACTATGTGCTGCCCAGCTGGGCCTCAGGTGCCCCTTGTTGCTGCCACTCATAGCAGGTGGCTGGGCTGCAACAACGCTCACTACAACACAGAAAACACCACACCCTGGCTGTTCCCGAGGGCATGGCCTGCTGGGCAGGCAGGGAGGCAGGGGCAGGGCTAAAGACTGCCTCAGCTCCTGAGAGCAGCAGCCTCAGAACTGTCACCCTCCTCCCTGAGGTCACATTTCAAAAGACCAAAGACACATACTGAGCACCCGGTGGGTGCCAATCAATTAAAACAAAACAAAACAAAAAAAACCCTGGGACTTCCTAGAGGCCAGGCACTGCTAAAGACACAAGGAGTCGGGCACAGTGGCGCACACCTGTAATCTCAGTGGCTCAGGAGGCTGAGACAGGAGGATCGCGAGTTCAAAGCCAGCCTCAGCAATGGTGAGGCACTAAGTAACCCAGTGAGACCCTGTCTCTAATAAAATACAAAATAGGGCTGGGGATGTGGCCCAGTGGTTGGGTGCCCCTGAGTTCAATCCCTGGTGCCCCCCCCCCCCCAGAAAAAAAGACACACAAGGAATACAGAAAAGAGTAGAAGCTTTCCAAAATTTCATACAGGACAGGAAGGGGACAATACAGAAGGGTCACTGAAGGAGGAAGCTTTGGAGAGGGCTTCAGAGACAAGGCAAATTTAGGGGAGAGCGAGGAAAGGCATTCTGGGCAGAGGGAACAGCACAGGCAAAGGCCTGGGGGCCAAAGGAATAAGCTGAACTTGACCGGGAGCTATGGGCAGGGTCCTCAAGAGACAGACAAAGGCAGGACGCAGCAGGCAGGCTTCAGGAGGGCAGTGGTGGGGGGCTGCTCTTCCTGCCAAGCCTGAGCTGGAAGCTGACCCCAGGAGGACCAGCCCCGTCAGGACTAAGGCCCCCGAGGACTGGCCTTCAGGCTCAGGGTCCCCAGGTCCCTGGAGAGACCACTCCTCCTCGTGCAAGTCTGCTCCCTCACCTTGATGCCGCCTCAACGTTGCACAGACCCCTGTGATCTTTCAGTTCTAGGACAGGCCAGGCCCCTTCCCCACCAGCCCACACAGAGGGGCTCCCGGCCACTCCAACACTGAGCCCCCCCATGGCTGGGTGGCTCGTGCCATCCGATTCCAGGGTGCTCCTGGGCGTGCGGCCACACAGCCCACCCACGCCTCCTCGTGCCCTCCAAGCCCCTTCCCATCCAGCCAGGGTCAGCCCCTGCGCCCGCCCCACCCTGACCTCTCCCCCATAAGGAATGGAGGCCAGACAAGCAGCAGGCCCTCAGGAGACGCAGAGCCAGAGCCGGGGTGCTCTGGGGTACTAGGACTCTGACACCAGACTTGTGGGGGAACGGGGGAAGGGGAAGGAAGCCTGCCCAGCCCAGCCCCTTAGCCAACAGCTGGGTTCTGCAAAAGACCTGGCCGCGAGCTCAGCAGCCCGCTCAGCGGACAGGCAGACACTGCTCTCGAGGCTGGCCTCGGGCTGCGCAGAGGCAGGTCCTCAAAGCAGTACCGGCCACCCCTCTGAACGCACCCACTGTGCCCTGGCACCAGAGCAGCAGGGGCTGAGGAGGAAGAGGAAAGGGGCCCTGGGTGCCGGGGACACTGCGCTCACCGTCCTCTGGCCCTGGGAACCTGGGCTCCTGCCTGCCCTTGTGTGGCAGAAAGGGCCACTCCTGGGGGCCCCTGCTGCCTCCCGCTGCTCCCCACAGCGGTGGAGCACTAACTCCGCGAGAGCAGGAAGGCACGCCCAGGCGCAGAGGGAGAGCCGAGCCCCAGCAGGGCCTGGGCTCCAGCACCCTGAGCTGGAGGAAATCCCTCAAGTCCACCCTCGCTGGGGGCCGGCCCCCCAGAGCCCGGAGAGGAGCGGGAACAGCTGCCGCCGCGCGACTTCCTGGCTGGGCTGTCCTGGAGTCTGCGGGGACTGGCCGGTCCAGGGAGGCGTCCTTCCCGCCCGCCCTCCCTCCTTACCTGGCTGGGGATCGTCACCCTGCCGCAGGGCTCAGGGGACCTGCCTGGGAGGCCTTTGTTCCAGGGAGCCCCGGGCCCCGCCTCGCCCCCCAGCCTCGGCCGCTCTGCCAGGCAGCCCCGCCGCTCACACAGACGGCATCCTCCACCTCTCCCCGCCCGCCGCCGCTGAGGCCACCCGGCCTCCCTCCCTCCCCGGCCTCCCTCCCTCCCTCGCAGGAAGCGCAGGCCTGATTTCCTACAAGTGTTTGTCAGAAGGAGGGGGTCTGCGGTGAGAGCAGGAGCCCGCGCTTAACCCCTTGCAGTTTAGCCAGGTCTGCGCCGCCCAGGGAAGGTGCTCCGGGGTCTTCTGATGTCACAGGCTTGGGACCATCTTACCCACTAGCCTCCAGGTACAGACTGGGAGACTGGAACCCAGAGAAGTTTAGAGGCTTGGCCAAGGTCACACAGCTGTGCCTGGGAGGAGGCCTGAAGCCTCTCCCCTCCGCTGGCTTCTGCTGCATCTCCTTTCCTCCCATGACCTTGGCCGTGGGCCGCAGCCACCATGGAGGCAGGGACCTGGCTGTGCTGGTGGATTTCCCTGTTGTAAGTGCCCTGGAGGGCTGCCCAGGGGTCCAGGCGCGTCTGTCCAGGGCCCCGCTGTCCCTCCCCAGGCTGCCGCTGCTCCTTCCCCGGGCGCCCCAGCTTTGCTGCATGCCGGGTGCTGGGGGGTGTGGCGGGCGCAGCTCAGGTCAGCTCAGGTGGGGCCCTGCCTCCTGCTGCCCTGCGGACACTGTCAAGAAGCTAGAGAGAGGTGCAGGGGACAGAGCGGGGCAGGCGCCGTGGTGACCAGAGTCCCAGAGTCCTGACATCAGGGCTCACCCCTGAGCAGCAGAGTCCGCCTCTGGTCACCCCCGACTTCCAGGGTCCGGGTGGCTGGGACTGTGTCCTGTGGGACCAAGAGCAGCAGGTTGGGGAGGAGGCTTGGGGCGGGCAGGAAGGGGACGGGGGCAGGTGGGGCAGGGCAAGCCGCTGGGCCAGCAAGGCCAGCCAGAGGGCCAGGAGCCGCGGTGGAGAGGGGTGCAGGGTGGGTGGAGGGGGCGCGGCTGGCCCGAGGTCAGCTCCCAGCACTGCCCCACCCTCCATGCAGACAGGCTCGGGAAACAAGCAGAGGAGGGCCTCAGCTGCCCAGCAGCCTCCAGGGGACTGTCCCCACTGGAAGGAGGCAGTCCCAACCTGCGTTCAAGTCCCAGCCCACCTCTCGCTGACTGTGACCTCCGACCTTCCTTAAGCCTGAGTTTCTGGCCTTAAAGCAGGGCCAAGAGGAGCCACCCACAGTGCGGAGAGGCCACCGCCAAGTGCAGGGCGGGGACCCGGGCAGGTCCCTACACTCAGGGAGCTCCCTCCCATCTCTGCCAGGGCCACCCAGGTCCACTGCTCGGTCCCCCAAGGGCTAGGGAGGATGCCCCTCCTCCAGCCCGGCTCACCGTCCCCAGCCAGTGAGTGACGCCTCTGCGGGGTGGCGAGTGGCAAGTGGCCTTCCCACTGCACGTCTTTCCCTGCACCTCTGGCAGGGCCCTCACCCAGCCTCCTCCACGGCCTCCCTGCCTCTCCTCCACCTCTGGCAGGCGGGCTCCAGCCCAGCCCCAGCCCACCATGGAGCTGAGCCAGGCCCTGAGGAGGCCCATGTGGGCCATTGTGAGGGAGGCGGGCTCCCTTGACGTGCTGTCACCCACCCTCCCTCCCTGTCATTAACGGGGGCAGCTCTGCCAGCCAGGCCAGGTGGCTCCGCGGCAGGCGCCCGCCCCGGGGCCTGGATCAGCCAAGCCCTCCCCAGGGCAGCCTGAGCGCGGGGGTGCCAGCTCTCGCCACGGCCTCACTGTCCCTCCCCGGCCCTCGCTCACACAGCCCAGGACACAGCCGCTGACCACTGAGCCCTGGACAGTCGACCCTCGCACTCGTCCTCAGGCCCGGGGTGTGGGCAGCCAGGGCTTCATGGCCACCCTGCGGAGCCGGGCCTGGCTGTGCTGTCCCGCCTCCGGGGCCCAGGCTCGCCCTGCCCTGGGCAGCGGAGCCCCCACCCCCAGGTCACCCACACCTCCTGCCCCGGTCGCTGAACTGACCCCGTAGTTAGAGTCCACAGGGGTCAAGGGCAGCGGGCAGGTGAGGACCAAGAACAGAGGGACGCGTGGCCTGGGAAGGGGAGACCGGGACCAGCGCCTTCCCCCCTCAGAGCCCAGGGCTGGTGAGCGTCTCTCCGAGGCCAGCAGAGATCATCTTCTGACCCTGAACCTCCGGGGTTCTCTGTTCCATTTGCCCCACGGGCAGCACTGCCATGCTGGTGGGCAGCTGCAAGGCCACAGGGCCTTGTGAGCAGACGGAAAGTGCAGGTTCCCCTCTGGAAGCTGTGTGGCCTCAGGAAAGTCACTGAACCATTCTGAACCCCGGATTTCTTTATCTGTAAAATGGGGGTGATATGACTTTCCTTGGTTCTGGGGACGATAAATGAGGTTATGTGCCTACGGGTCTCGGCCCGGTGCCCACAGCTACTGCTCACAAACAGTGGCTTGGGCCTTGGTGAGACACCCACGTGGCCTGCCCTGCTTTAGTTTCCCTGACTCTAGAGCTTCCCCAACATCAGCCAAAGCTCTGGTTTTGAATCCCGGATGCAAAAAGGGACAGCCCTCCCAAGGGCAGGGAAACGCTGCCCTCTCCCGGTGGCCCCCAAACCAGTCCTGGGGGCCAGTGACCCTGCTAGAAATGGCGTCCCCACCCTGCGTCGTTCAAGAAGGGAGCAAACAGACCTCCCTTAGCTAACTGAGGTACTGGTCACAGGAGGTTGTGGCCCCAGGTACACACACAATTAATGCCTTTCAAGAAATCAAACAAAAAAAAAAAAGCACATGCCGGAACGTACTGCCAACAGCCAGACTTCACTGAGCACCTACTATGCGTCCAATGCCTTGTTAACTCTTCCACATGGATTCGTCTTCACTACTCAGTCCTGGGCCAATCCAAGGAGGCAGGGGTGAGGATCCTGGGCTTCAGCCAGGCTGTCCAGATGCAGAAAGCGCCTCTCCATCACCTCGAGACTGAAACCTGCGGAGGTGAGAAGGTTAGAAACAACCTCAGTGTCCAACAAAAGGGGATCAGTGAATGAGTCATGTTTCCACTCAAAGGGATACTCCGAGCCACCAATGGGCATGCTACAGATGAATAAAAATGGGGTGAGACATCATGATGCGTTACGTGAATGAGCCAGTGATGAAGAGATCCCCGTCAAGTCTGAGTCTACTAAGGGAAAGAAAACACAGCAAAACACGGAAGAAGAGAGGGAGCAAAGGGAAAAAGAAAGAAAATGTTCATGATGATCACTGCTGGGTTGAGTGGTAGGGAAGTTCACCTTTTTGTTATGCATATTTTCTAAAAATAACAGTTGCTTTAACATACGCATTAAGTGAACATCTGCTAGGCTTTGAACACACGTGCCCTGGGTCTGCGTGGGCCCTGTTCTGCGGAGACTCGGGGCGAGCTCCTCTCAGCATCCCCACCTGTGAGGGCTGGGGAAAGTGCGGGCCGTGAGGCCTCGGAGCTCCGGCGACCCGAGCCTCCCACGCCTGCACCTCCGAGGGTCTGATCCACACACACTGCACACGCAGCCACCACACAGCACATGGTTGTGTGGAAATCACAAAAAGGAGAGGAAGCAATCAGCTCCAGTCCTACCCACCCAGCATTTTGGGGCATGACGTGTTGTCTCCTTGGACCCTCCTAAGTAATCATGCGTGTGGTAGATGAGAGAAGGCTCAGAGGGGTTATATGACTTGCCTGAAGTCACACAGCACAGTAGGGGCAGAGTTGGGAGTGCATCCACAAATGATTACCCTCCAGATTAACTCCTTATGTAATGGGGCTGAGTGGAGCCCCAGGACCCTGACTCCTCCCCGCAGTCCTTAGTCCTTGGCTGTGATCCCAGGAATCCAAGGAGACTGACACTTGGGCTCCCACTATGGCTTTGATCCCAGTCTCTCCCTCCAAGATAGGGAGATGCTGGCAAGGACCTGGGACTGGTGCAGGAGCAGCCCTGGGGTCTCACTTGGCAACCAAGCTGGAGTCTGGCTGAACCTGGCAGGGGACAACCAAGCCCAGAGGGGACAGTAGGCGGGTGGGAGGAGGGTCCTAGGCGTCTGGGGTGTGCGGCTCTGGGCAGGAAGGCCTGGTCCTGAGCTGGGGGACCAGCCCTCTGATGGCCTCATCGACACCCGAGGACGAGCTCCCTGGGGGTGGGAAGGCACTCTGGGCCTGGGGGACCCCGCCGCAGAGCAGGGCGGCCGCCAGCCTCCCCCAGCCATCCCCCAGCTCAGCCTCCAGCGCCTCGCACAGGCTGCCAGGTGACCCCCCGGCACCACCCTGGTCAGGCCTTTCCCCTGTTAAAGGCCACGAGGCTCCGGTCACCTGGAGGCTCAAGGCTAGTCATTCTGGCCTGGGGTCTGGGCTCACGGGGGCTCTTCCTGGGTCAGGGAGCCACCACTGTGACTCACACCGTGGACTGAGCCCCACCTCGCAGGTTGCCCGACCAAAACTACACTGTGGTGGGTGGGGGCCAGGCCCCCGGAACGGCCAGGAACCCCCAACCCCAGCCACCCTGGAGAAGCAAGGCTGGAGGCCCCCCAGAGCACTCTACATGCAGCTTCTTAAAAACAACAACAACAAGGACAAGAAAAAGCCCCTTGTGTTATTTACTGATTTTCCTAGTGTACATGCCTCACCGTGGCCAATGTCAAGCCACCAACATGAAATTACTGAACACAGCCTGGGGTAGAGTGAGCGTCATCAGCTTCCACACCCCTGCACATCCCAAAGTAAAGACCGGCAAACTCCAGAGAAGAGCTGTGTGACTTCAGGCAAGTGACTTAACCTCTCTGAAACTCAGGCTTCTCGTCTTAAAATGGGGACAACAATAACATCTATTTCAAGGCACTATCATGAAACGAAATGACAAGATCTAGTAGGGCTCTGTACTGAACACTGGGGAATGACAGCAGGGACAGAGAAGCGCTCCTGCCTTCCTAGACCTCCTTCCTAGAACTCAGGCAAAGGCTGGACGGAAGCCAGCACTCAAGAAACATCACTCTGGAGTTATCGGTGGCATTGTTGTCACCATCCCTTCCTTTCTCTGGGCCGTGGCTTGCTCATCTCTGACCTGGAATGTGTGAGCAGAAGCTGTCGCCAAGCCAGACGCCACTCTCTTGGGCCTCAGGAGGTGCTGAGGTGAGCACTGCCCTGCCCTCTCACAGAGGGGACTGAGGTTCTGGGAGCTGCAGGACCCGCACGCAGGGGCCCGTGGAGGCCTTAAACTCCCTCTTCCTGCTGCTCCCCGCCGGGGTGCACTGCACTGTCCGCGGAGAAGGGTTTCCAAAACACCCTCACAGCCTGGCCGCCGCACTGGACCCGCCCAGCCGCTGGAAATCCCAGCCCTTGCGCCGCGGGGGGGGGGGGGGGGGGCGGAGTCTGCTGGAATGGGGGGGGTGCTGATGAAATCCCCTCGCAAGAAACAGCTTCAATCACGTTCCAAATGCAAACCAGCTGGCCTTTGGAGGCTGGGCACCTTCCTCCTCCCGCGAAAGGGCTGAGACTGCCTTTGGGAATAAACCCAAACACGGTCCCCAGAACATCATAGGTTCCATGTCACTGTCAGTAGGGAAACCAGCCTTAGCTGCCCCGCGGCACCCACCTCCAATCCGTGGGCACCAATTCTGTCTGCTTAACAAAAAAGCCAAAAAGTGAAACCCATCAATTCCACAGGAGGTACCTGGAAAATTCTTTTGGGAAGTCCCTGTATGTATCTAATCTTAGCCCTTCATGCTTCAGTTTCGGTCCCTGTCTCCTTCTGATCTAGGAGAACAGGAGAACAATGTCTCTTTTCATTGCAGCTTCTTTTCTCAGCTCTAAAATTGCTTGGGTTTGCTACCGGCAACCCTCCTTTCCAACTTTCTCATTCAGAAGCAAAAGGTTTTTAAGTCTAAGTAAGGATCTGCTCCGCGCTGTCACTCCTTTCAACCAAAGCCTGGGAAAGGAGCGCTGGGAACGTCCCTTCCAAGATCAACACGGCGAGCGGGCTCCGGTTTTGCCGGCGGCAGTCCCAGGACACCTCCCTGCTGGGCGCCCTTGGGCAAGCAGGCCTCCTCTCCGGGCCTCAGTCCCCTCGTGAGTACCGAGAGGTGACTGGCCTCACTGCTGCAGTGCGTGCCAGCTCCGGCCACCGTCGAGACTGCCCACCGCACGCTAGGCCTGGCTCCCCCTCCCTCCCCCTGCCAAAAAAGAGGAAAAGACACTTGCGTTAGGCGTCCGGGAGCGAGCGCGGCCGGGCTGCGCGGGCTGTTGCCGGGCGAACCGGCTCGCACAACCAGGACCGCAAAGCCCCACCTCCCAGTAACCACAGCGACCCGGGCCACGCCTCGGCCCCCAGGGCCCGCTGCCCCGCCGAGGACCACCCCCGGCTCCCCGGGGACCCCTTCCCTCCCGGCGCTCAGCCCCAGGCGGAGGAAAACGGCCAACGCCCCCACTTTGCAGAGGTGGAGACTGAGGCCGGAGGGTGGAGACAGGACCCCGGCCGGAACGCGGGTCCAGGGACCGCGCCCATCCCCCGGCCGCAGCCCTTCGGCTCCCGCAGCGCGCGGGGTTTCCACGTGGGGAAGACCCGGAGCAGCGCTGGCCCCGGGGAGCGGAGCCCGCCGCCGCCGCCGGCCTCCCGCCCCTTCTCCAGACCAAGAAACCGAGGCCGCGAGGGGCCGCACCCGCCGCGAGCCCCCAGCCCCTCCCGGCGCCTCACCTGCGGGGGCCCGCGCGGGAGGCTTCCTGGAGTTGAGCGGCAAACAAAGGCCTCCAATCCGCGCGCGGGGCGGCGCGGGGCGGGGCGGGGCGGCCGAGTCTTTGCTTAAGGCCCGCGGGCGGCCCAGGGCGGCGGGAGGCGGGTCCTGGGGCGGGGCCTCGCGAAGCTCCGCCAATCACAGAGAGGCGGCTGCTGCGGCCCGCCCCCAGGGACTGGGACTCGGGGGAGCCAGCTCCAGGCTCGGGACTGAACATCCCGCTTCTGCTGGGCTGCTTCTTAGGACTGCAATCTCGCAGGGGAGACTGAGTCCCAGAGGGTAAGAAGAAATCACAAACTTATGGATGAAACGGACTGCTTAATAGCAGTAGTAATAAACTTTTCTGGGTCGGAGAGGGACAAGAACTGCCCAAGATCACACTGTGAGTTCAGGACAAGAATACTGTGCACCAAAAGCGCGCCTTGAACAATGGCCTTATTGTGGGGTGTGAAATGGACCTAGGCTCTTGTGCCACTTGCTGCCATTGAACTGCAACAAATCTGACTTATAATTTCCCACACCTCTCCACGATCCCTGCCTTTGGCATCATGAGTAAAGATGTCAGGGCCACAGGGGCACACGGCCTGGGTGGACCTCTGACACCTCCTGCCTCCCCAGCATATGAGGTCCCTTCAAAGACACCAAGGCAGGTGTTTGTCCTGGGGCTCTTGTGGAAAGAGCAGGCCTGGGCCTCAGGCCACCAAGTCCAAACTTGTCCTTCCTATCTGTGTGACTTGAGGCGAGCCACTTGAAATGCAGCTTTTTGGGTTTAAAGACCTGCAGCAGGGAGAGACCCACCCCACACATCCAATGGACCACAGGACTAGAGTCTGGCCCAGGAATTCTGGAGCAGGGGCAGTCTGTCCCCTGAGGGTTGGACCAAGTGAGGAGATGGTGGATTCAAGGCAGGGGCATCACCCCCCCTGCTGGAGTTCACAGAGCAGGTCAGTGACTGGCCTCAGATTTCCACTGCTAGCCAGTGACTGCCACCTTAGAGCTCTCCATTCAGCGCAGGCACACCAGGGCTTGGGCCCGGGAAGTATGGCATTCACAAGGCCAGTGGCTCCTGGAGTCACCTCTCCAGTGCTGACCTTGGTCCAGCGGTTTAAGCCCCACACGGCATCCCACCTCCCCTGCAGGGAAGTAGCAGTGTCCTCACGGTATCAGTTTCCTTCTGATGCTGTGACAACTACCACTTTTAGTGACTCTGAACAGTATGCATTTGTTTTCTTACAAAGACAGATCAGAAGTCCAAGGTCAGGACCACTGGGTGGATTCTCTGCAGGGAGAACCATCTGGCTTCCAGCTGCCCGTGGCCGCCAACACCCCTTAGCGCCTGAGCCTGTCCTTCATCTTCAAAGGGTACTGTTTTACCTGCTCCCCTCAGCCCAGCCCCTCTCCTCTTCTGCATCGAATGTCCCTCTGACTCCCTCTTATAAGGACCCTTGTGATGACATTGGGCCCACCTGGATGCTCCAGGATCTTTTCCCCAACTCAGGACTTGAACTGCCTTTGGCCATCTGAGGTGATGCTGGCAGATTCCAGGAGTGGGAATCTGGTTCTTTGGGTGGGGGAGGGGGGCCTATTATTCAGCCCACCATACATGTTCCAGGGCCTTGGGGCTCAGGTGAAATCACCTGCAGTGGGGCAGGGCTATTATCTGCATTATCACCGACCGTGCTGGAGGGAAGGGGCAAACAAAGCCCCTTGAAAGGGCTGGAGCCTCATGGGCTCAGCCTCAGGTGGAAAGGCCACAGGGACAGCTCAGAGTGGGATTCTGAACAAGACCCTGGAACCAGTGCCCTGGAAGCCCCCATCCCCCACACACCCACCCTCCACCGAGCTCTGGACAAAGGGCTGGGCAAAGTAGGAGTTCTTACACCTTTCTTTCACCAGACAGTTCCTGGACAGGAGGAAATGGGCACTGGGGCAGGCCCTGAGCCCCTCCGCCATTTTCTTCCTCCTCCCCAACCTGGCCCTCTAAGACCCACTGCCCCTGACCGCTGAACTGCGGGGCCTAAGCGGGCAGGAGAAAGCAGAGGTGACTGGGTGTTCACGGTCACGCTCGAGGACCGGCAGGCACAGAAGCCCAGCTCCTGCCTTGAGTGGCCGCCACTCCAGGTCTCCCTTACACTCCAGGGTCAGGTGGAGGAGGCTGAAGCTGCCCTCTGGGGACTGAAATGCCCAGTCCCCTGGCTCCCCCCACCCCTCGTCCCTGTCCCTGCTGGCCTCCCCTGGGAGCAGCTCCCTAATGAATCACTTGCACGTAAATCCTGGTCTCTGAGTCAGCTTCGGGAGCACCCACCTACAGCCAGTCTGTTTTTAAAATCGTGCTTGCGGGGTTCCGCATCAAACCGCACTTCTCACTTTAAAAATATTATCTCTACACACTTAAGTCTCATCCTCAGACCTCTGAGTCAGGTGCTTCAGGATGCGGTGAGGCTCAGGCACCCCTGCCCACCCCACGTGTATCCCAGACTAAGCCATGGGGCGCGGGGTTCCAAGGTGGCACCATGTGATGCTTTCCACCTGTCCTGCGCACCCCTCCCCTCTCGCCACGTCGAGCACCCAGAACCCCAGCAGACCCCCGCACGCGCTAACCTTGTTTAGATTTCTTTATTGAAAAATTAAAGTCATAAGCTCTGTATATAAATACACTGACGCTGCTGGTCATCTGCAAGGCCTCCGGGACAGGCTGGGGTGTGGTGGGAAGCTGGGGCCGTGGGGTCCCCCGGAGTGCGGGGAGGAAATAAATAATAAATACTGTGGGGAGAGGAGCCAGGAGGAAGGGTGTGAGTGGGGGGGCTTGATGCTCGTTTGTGGCACTGAAGGTCCTGCAAGATGTCCCCCCGCAGGAAACGGTGTCCGTGAGTTCTCGTGCGACCTCGCTCCAGAGGCTCAGGCATCTGGGGGTGGGCTGGGTGCCAGCTGGCTGGGGGGACAGGAGTGCCACCCACCAGCCAATGGAGGCAGGCACTCTGCCTTCCGTCTTCCTGTCTTCCCTTCCCAGAGCCCCCCAGTGTTGAGCGCCTACTGTGTCCCCGGCACACACACTCTGGCCTGACCATCTCTCGGCCTCGCCAGGTTCTCCGTTTTTCTCCCAGGTCTGGTACCGGGGGCTGGGACGGAGTGGGGGAGGCCTTCCTGCCACCCTGGCCACGCAGCCCCTACCCCTCGAGGAGCCTGATGGTGCCAGGACAGGGGAGGGACGGGGACCAGGGGCTGGGTGGTGGTGGGAGGCCCTTAGGCCTCGGCCCCTAGAGCATCACATTGAACTCGGTGACCAGGAAGTCGATGTAGTCGCGGTCCTTGGTCTTGAAGGCCTCGGCGATGACGCGGGCGGCCTCCCGGTGCTCCTTGCCCCGGAGCGTCAGCCCGTCCACCTCCAGGATGACGTGGCCCACCTTGAGCTGCCCGCAGTTGTGGGCCGACCCGCCTCGCTGCAGGGGGACACAGGGCAGGGGTCACGAGAGGCGCTAGGCCGGCCTGGCTCCGACCCCCGGCAGCCCGACACTGCCACCAGACAGCCACACCGGCGGCGTCCGCTGCCACCGAGACAGGCGAGACGAGCTTCCCAGACCTGGTCCAGTGGCCAGGACGGAGTGGCCGACCTCCTCCTGCTCTCCTGCCCCACGGACCTCGAGGAGTCCCAGGAAGGGACAGCACGAGGGGCTGTCCTGGGATGCTGTCACTTCGGGGCAGCAGGCCCCCAGGGATCCCGAGACATGGCCCTCGGGAGTAGGCGCTGGTCGACAGGGACCCCAGGTGTACCTGAATGGTGACAATCCTGGGCAGGGGCTGGCGCGTGTTGGCGCCGCCCTCGATGGCGATGCCCAGCGTAGCCGCACTCTTCTTCACGCGGACCAGGGTGGACGTCGGCTCCAGGAGTCCAGGCTGCAGGTGTGAGGAAGGTGGCCACAGGCCTCCTCAGTGGGCGGGCCTGGCCAGGGGACAGGGCTGGACCGGAACACGCCCCTGGGCCACAGGGTTCAGACTCCGTCCTGTGCGGGGAGCCTCAAGCGTGCCCTGGGTGTCCTCAGCCCGCGAGTCCCTGCAACTCCTGGGGCGCGCCTCAGACTGCCCCGCGGGGCGGGGACTGGACTCCAGGCTGTCGGACTCCAAGGCCCGTCTCAGCCCTGGCGATGCGTCAGAGCAGAGGGGATCCCTCAAAGTCCCAGGACCAGCCCTCAGTGCTCAGTCACCCAGGGCCGGGGCAAAGGTGGGATTTAAACTGGGCCTCCAAGTTCCCGGGGATCCCCTCTCAGTATCCAGTCTGGTGCTGGGGCTCCCCGCCTCCCCGGGTGGTCCCTGCAAGCTGCACCCTGGTCCCTTGGGCCGCCCATTCTGCACCTGGGCACCTTCTCTTGACCTTGGCACCACGCCCCCACTCACCGGCTTGGCGGCCCCCTCCGTGGCTCTCTCGGTCCGCGGCAGCTCCTTACTACTCTTGTTCTTGGTGGACGCCGTCTGTCTGCCTCTGCCTGGGGCGCTGGCCTCCACCTCGCCGGCGTCCACACCACTGTCCTCGCTAAGAGTCTGCCCGCTGTCTGAGAGCTGGGAGAGCGTGGAGGCTGCTGGGGGTAGGGACAGGAGGATGGCAGCAGTCAGAGAGGGCTTCCTGGAGGCGGTGATGGAGCCAAAGGCTGGAAGGCTTGGGGGAGTCCCCAGGCAAAGCTGGAGGGAGGAATGAAGGGATCGAGGGGGAGGGGCAAGGACACTCCTCACCGCTCTCCTCCCCTGACCTGCTGCCCTTCCAATAGGTCCTGGCCTGAAGGCCGCCACTTCTGGGACATCTGCTGACCTCCCCGTTCTCAGCCACGAGGGTAATGGTTAAAACGGGTCAGCAGACAGACCCAGCCCCGGACGTAGGTCGCCTGCTTGGTTTTGTTGTTCAAACCCACACAATGCTGTCAATTTGTAATGAGGGACGATGTATCCAAATTAGGAGATCTCAGCCAGGTGTGGTGGCATGTCTGTAACCCCACCCACTCAGAGGTTGAGGCAGGAGGGTCATAAGTTCGAGTCCAGCCTCGCCAACTCAGAGAGACCCTGTCTCCAAATGAAAATTAAAAAAAGATGGGTGGGGATTAGTTCCGTGGTCGAGTGCTTGCCTAGCATGTGCAAAGTCCTGAGTTCAGTCCCTAGTACTGCAAAACAAAAACAAAATCAGGGCGTTTCACATTTGTGTATATATATATATATATATATATATATATATATATATATATATATATATTAGCTTCCCAACGGGAAATGGATAGTCTGCCACCCCTGGCCTGCATCCCTGCCCCTGTGGGGCTTGAGCTAAGTGGCAGGAACACATCCTCTGGCTCTCCAGGTCACCGGGCTGCTTCCCTGAGTGTGCAATGGCCTGGCCCCCGAGTTGGAGACCCCAGGTGAAGAACATGCTTTGGAGTCTGGCGGGTCAGGTCTGAATCCCATGGGCCAGCTGTGCAAGCCTGGGCCAGGATCCTAGCCTCTCTGAGCCTCCATGTCCTCACCTAACACGGGGGTAGGATGCCTGTGCTGGGAGTGGGCGGTCAGGAGAGAAGACCCAGGCCAGACTGCGCGGCTCAGCAGCTACTGGCTGTGCCGCAGTCTCTTCACATGTAAAATGGGGTATGACAGCACTCTCCTGTCGGGGCTGCCAGGAGTGAAATGAGCTGATAGTACAGGCCAGGCCCCCAGATCAGTGGCTGACACAGGGAAAGGGCTCAGGAGCACACTGTTGGCTCTTGTCACACACGCACATCCCGCTCCAGACAGTGAATCCACCAAGTTCCGGGTCCCCTCCCCACACCCCAGTTCTTCCTGAGCTGCCTCCTCTGCCCAGGTCACCGGTGCAGGGACTTGTGTTGTGCTGCCTGGTGCTTGGGCACTCAGGTCCCCTCCCTGGCCTGCCCTCTTCCCCATCCTGAGCGCCCGGTGTCACTCCAGCCACAAGATGGCAGCAGAACCCAACAAATGCACCCAAACTCCCCTACGTGGAGACCCAGCGCTCTCTGGAGGCTCCCGGCCTTCAGCTCCCTGCTGGATGACCCTGGGAAAACAGCGTCCGCGTCCCGGGTGGCGGGTCTGCCAGGGGTCACTATCTTGCACTCTGACCCTTCAGTGTCAGGTCAGGAGCCCCGCCAGGGGTCCAGGGCCTGCGACACACACCTGGACCCGGGCCCCTACTCCAGGCTGGGCCACGAAGAGGGGGGACAGGAACAACAGAAGCCACCCCGTCCTCCACAGGCTTGCTCTTACTTGGGGAGGGGGCACTGGAGGTGAATGCAGGCGGCCAGCACTGGGGGAGCTGGAGGAGCCCCCCCAGCCACCCCGCAGGGCCATCACTGCTGGCTCCCGTCCAGTCCCACGGTGGCAGAAGCAGGGTTCAACCCCAATCCCAGGCCACCGGCCACCTTACTGCTGGACCTGGGCTGGGGGGCGCCTGGGCCAGCCAGGACCCCCCGCCACAGAGCCCCGCCCAGCCCCAGGCGGGGACTCACTGCGCGCCCTCGGGGACTCACTGCGCGCCTGGGGGACTCACTGCGCGCCTGCGGCAGGGCCCGCACTTCGTTCACTTCGGGCTCGCTGTCGGGCCGGTGCACCTCCACCAGGACGAAGTGCTGGTTGGCGCCTGTCTGGTCCGGGTGGTCGGAGGGCGAGGGTGGCGGGAGGCAGCCCCCAGCTCCCGGGGCCTCTGCGGAGGGGCTCTTCAGGTGCGGGGGCGACTGGACCCGAGGAAAGGGGCCGATGGGCTGCTGGTTGACCAGGGCCAGGTGGGCATCCAGCGGCCTCTTGGAGCTGGGTTTGGCGGGGGAGACGGAGGCGTAGATGGGCGAGGAGGGCGGGTCCTGGGTGGAGGAGGGCCCTGGGGTGGGCGCAGCGCCCAGTGGCGGGCTGCAGGTCCGCGGTGCAGAGAAGGTGATGCCTGAGTGGGAGGAGGCTGAGGAGGGAGGCTGGGGGTCCTCCCTCGCCGGCCTCCTCGGCTGGCCCGGAGTGCGGTCCTGGCCTTGGCCCAGGAGCGGAGGGGGAGGCGGCAGCGTGGCGTTGGGCAGCCCCTCGGAGTTGGACTTGAAGTCGTCCTGCCAAGAGACCCAACAGGAGTAGAAGGAGTCAGAGCCCATGGCGGTGGCGGGGGCTGGAGCGGGCAGGCAGCAGCGCCAGGTCCCGCTGGAGGTGGGTCCCCGTGCTCCCAGCGCCGGGCCACAGGGCTCTGAATTATGCAGCAGCCCAGTGGAAAACTGCGCCTGGGCACCTCAGCAGCCCAGGAGCCTCGGGACCTTGGCAGGCGTCTCTGGGGACCGCCCATACCTCTGGGAATTGAAGCTCTTGGCATCCGCCAGGGCTTGTCACCAGCAACAAGACTTAACTGGGGGCAGGACAGAGAGGACAGCAACACACAACAAGGAATCCTTTGGCTTTTCTTTTTAGGGGTTTATCAGGTAGGACTGGAGAGAGAATGGACAGGAGGGACGCCCGGGCTGTGGTGCTGTGTGGCTCTGGGCAAGGCACAGCACCTCTCTGAGCATGTCAATGCGTAATAGCAGAGTAGGTGGGGACGCGGCCAGTGTCCACGGGCGAGCAGCAGCCATGGACCCACGATTACGTCTCCCTCTGCCCAGGCAGCAGCCGACACTCCCCTGGCTCTGCGGCCTCGCGGGCACTGCTCTAAACGATGTGCTTAAATCAGTTAATATTGCCACAAACTGATGGGGTAGGTGCTGCTGCTATCCTCCCCACATTACAGACGAGAAGCCAGAGGCACAGAGAGGCTAATCAACTTGCCCAAAGTCACCCGGTCCACGGAAGAGGTGGGATTCAGACCCAGGCAATCTGGGTCCAGAGTCCAGGCCGTTCAAAAGCCACCTGGGTCTCACTCCCCACGTCTCCAGCTATACTCAGCACCAGAAGGCCAGGCAGGAGCACTCACCACGTGCCCAGGGCCTGGGTGTGCTAGGACAATGTTCAGGTGACACGTCAAAAGCAAGGCCCCGCTGGGCGAACCCGCTGTGGCCAGTGACCGCCCTGCCCAGTCACCGTGGCCCTGCGGGACGTGGCGGAGGGGCCTGGGTGCGCAGGCCTGCTGACGGACGTGTGAGGCTCACAGCAGAGGCCTGTCCTCCGTCTTCCCTGTGTCCTCTCCTCGTGGCTGTCACTATAAGAGGAGCCTGGGGACACCTGAGACCCCGGGAGGGCAGAACTCAGGGCAGGGCCAGCAGGGGCTTACCACGGACACGTCTGGGAGGGTGCTGGCGCTGCCTTGGACTGCCTGGCCTGTCTCCTCCAGGTCGAGGGTGTTCTGGAAGTGGACAAGAGAGCCACCTGAGCCACCAGCAGCCAGCGGCCCCTGGGAGCCACGGCCCGCGGCCTGGGCCCTCCCCATGCTAGTGTCCGGGCACAGCCGCGCCCGCCTCTGGCCAACCCATCGCAACTGGGGTCCATCTTTCCGCCAGTCACTTGGAAGCCAGTTTTCCTTGGGGACCTTCTGGTCATTTCTGGCATCCCTGGACCACCTGGAGATGCAGGGGGGGGGGGGGGCGGGGTGTCTGGCAAGGCCTGTCTCAGCACCACGGATGGACAGAATCCCAGAAGGACGGGGAGTCTCTCTCCTTTTTATCTTAATGGTTTTAATCCCAAGAGGGTGGTTAGGGTTTAAATGGACCTTATTTATGTTTCGTCTTTCCTTTCCTAATGCTCCCTTAAGTGACACTGCTGTCAAAAGGCCATCTCTGGGGGGCCCGAGTCACTGTCACCAATGGATAATTTGGAGTGTCAACCCGACTGGCACAGAGATCTGGGGGGTCTGTCGGGGTGTTTCTGGAAGATTCGCATTTGAATCAGTGGGCTGAGTGCAGCTCACCGGCTCCAAGTTGGGGACGTCACCAATTTGTTAAGGGCTCCATGGAATGAGAAGGGAGCAAGGCCAAGTTCAAGTTCACTCTCTCTGGAGCCAGGAACTCCGCACTCCCCGGACCTCGTTTCACGGCCCAGAGGAACCATGGGTAAGCGTGGCCACAGAGCAGGGCGACGGAGGTGCTGGAGAGTCTGCGCAGCTCCCCGTCAGGCAGGGACGTGCTTGGATGTGAGCCCAGGGGCGGCCGGTTGCCATGGAGACAAGGTCAAGTTCGCCTTTTATGGAGATTCCCTTTGCTCGGCGCCCCCCACTCCCACAGTGGGGCACCAGGGGCAGCACGGGGGTCTTCAGGTGGCCCTTGCCTCTGCCTGGCTGTCACGAGGCATGTGCCACTCACTTGCCTCCGTAAGATCCACTCCCAGTCACCTCCTCCGAGGGCTCGACGTGACCACCCACAGAAAACTGCAGCCCACCCCTGCCCTGCTGGCCTCTCTCCTCACTGATCACTGCTCTGCCCAGCAGCCGGGACACAAGCCTGGAAATACAAGTCAGGTCATGTCTCTCGCCTGGTCACGGACCCTGGCCCGTCCATCTACTTGGAGGAAATTCCAGACACCACGCTCGCTGTGCCTACCAGCTCGGCCCTTTCCTGCTGCTCCTCCAGCACGACGGGACCGTCCTGCCTCAGGGCCTTTGCACTAGCTGCTCTCTGTGGAACTGCGCTCCACTCGGTTCTGACCTCACGAGACCCTCCTAGACCAGCCCTGTCTACAACAGCCCACTCCCCCATCCCGTCCACCCCCACCTGGCTGTGTTCCTCTGTGAAACCCTTATTGCCATGAGATCTAACTTTCTGTCCCTCCTGCTAAAGTACAGACTCTGAGAAGGCAGAAGTTCTGATGACCTGGTCTCCCCTCAGTGTTCGGAACAGAGTCAGCTGGGTGAATATTTATTAAACAAATCAATGAATCGACGGGTGAAAGAATCAATCCATCACTCCAGGGAGGAGGCCGGAGCAGGGGTGGAGGCTGCAGGCCACGGCGGGAGCAGTAATGTTGGCTGGAACGAGGAATGCAACCCGTAGGCCACCCTGGGCACATGGTAGGACCACAGACTCGGGGGTCTGTCCTGCTGTGGGGCCTCAGGAGCCCTGAACCCAGTCGCCGGGCAGGCGTTTTCCAGACAGCAGAGGCTTATGGGGCAGCTCAGGAGGGGGAGACTTCTGGAAAGACCACCAGGGAGCCACCGTCCCTGGGCGCCGTGCTACTTTAATTATCTCATGAATTCTCCCAGGGACCCTGAGAGGTGGCCCTGGAACTCTCCTGGTTAAAGCTCAGAGAGGGAGGTGGCTTGTCCTAAGGTCACGGGGCCATTCTCCAGCAGGTCAGGTTTCTTGGCCAGGTCTGGGTCTACCCAGAGCCCACGCTGTCCAGCCCCACTGGGGCATCATGGGAACAGAGGCCTCTTAAGTGAGGGAGAGCACAGCCTCCGCGGGCCCGGCCTCAGCCTCGTTCCCTGCTATTAAGGGCATCCTGGCGCCAGGACAGCAGGTGGGGATGGAAAAGAGGAGGAGGAGGCCCAAAGCCCAGCCTGGGAGGGGCGGAAGTGGAGCCCAGCCCTGCCAGACTCCATCTGCCGAACCCAGACGCACAGGAGCCCCAAGTCCCCAAGCCATGTTCCTGTGCGTCTGAAATAGCTGCAGACAGCAGGCCCAGAACTGGGGGGTGGGGGGTGTCAGCACAGGCTTTGAGCAGAGGCTCAAGGTCAGAGCTCGTGACTGGGCCTGGGCACCCCCACCCCTGCTGGGGGCCCTGTCCCGGCAGCCCCTGGGGCTCACACCAAGGGGCACACTGAGTCCTCCCCGGTGGGGCCTACAGCTCAGGGAGGGAAGGCCACCCACCCAAGGTCACACAGCAAGGGCAGGGTAGGAAGCCAAATCCTACCCAGTGCCTGTCCCCACACACCAGGCAACAGCCCTGCTTCCCACAAGGGCCAGGCACCTCCAAGCCATGTGCCCTGTCCTCCCCGCCTCCTCCTTGGCCGGTGGCTGGTCACAGGCTCCCTTCCTTTCCAGGGGAAGAGCTCCTTCACGCCTGGCTTGGCCCAGTTAGAGCCTGGCCCCACGTCTGGTGTGGGGCAGCTGAGAGGGGACAGTGCCAAGGGAAGGACGAGGGGCACCCCTGCTGGCCACTCAGGGCTCGGGAAGTGGAGGCGGGAAGGCCTTGCTGGGACAACGGCCAGGCCCAGGGGCAGCCCAGGGCCACCTCAGCAACAGGAGGCCGCTTCCTCCCAGCCGGGCCAGCCCTCCCCGCGGCGGGGACGTGTACAGGAAGGCCTCAGCTCCGTGTCACCACTGTGACGTCAGGTCCACAGCATCCCCCGCTCCCACCGAGGCCAGGGGCCGGCCCCCATCCCAAATATGGGGAAACTGAGGCACCAAGTCACTAAGTCTCTGGAAGGTCACCAGCGGGAGCTGCCCACAAGGGACCAGGGAGTGGAGGGGGCGCAGTCAGAGCGGGGCAAAGGGGAGAAGGGGGAAGAGGCCAGCCGCAGAGGGCAGGTGGGGGCGGGGAGCAGGGAGAGAAGCCAAAGGCAGAGCGAGGGGCGGCGGCCGGGAAGAGGCCCTGTCGCCCGGGAAGACGGGGGCGGGGCAGCAGCAGGGCTGTCCACAGGGACTGGGTGAGGGACCTCCAGCCAGGGGCTGGGGCCGGAGTGTGGAGGCTGAAGGGTGAGGCCGAGGGGTGGTGAGCAGGGAGCCGGGACCCAGGTCCACACTGATGGTGCTGCTGAGGCCACCCTGGACACCCCCGCGGGCCAGACCTTGCTCCTGCATCACTGTCCTGCTGCTACCTAGCCGACCCCCAAGTCACAGAAGCAGAGGCTCCGGGCAGCCTCTGCCTGAATCCCCCGAGGCCAGGGCACCGCGCCTGTGTCGCTCAGGCCACCTCCTCCTGCTGACCTGAAACCTGCCCCGGTCACCCTCCCCGTGGCCTCAGGGAAGGATGGCGTCAGTGGAAACAGGGTGACCCAGAATCTCCAGAAGGTCAGGGCGACGAGAGCCCCAGGACGAGCGTTGGAAACCCGTCGGGGAGGGGGAGACACGGGGACCCGAGACCCGGCGGGGACGGCAGTCCGTCTCATCTTCACTGACCTCTGACGGCAGGGCAGCGTTCCTTCCATTACACACAGAGGCCTCCAAGCCTCAGGGGACCGGCCACCGCCCCCTGGCAGAAGTCTCAGTCCTGGCCCGGCACATCCCAGGTACCGCGGGAGTCGCGGCCTCCCGCACTAGAAGCTTCCGCACAGGAAAGCCGCGCTTCCCAGGGCCGGGCCTTTCCAGGCCGTGTCTTTACACGGAAGTAGTCAAGGCGGCTCCTCTGAGAGGGGCCGGGCTCACAGCCTGCCTGCGGAAGGGCGCGCAGCCAACAGTGAGGAGCCCGAGGCCTGTGGGCCTCGGTCCAACCCGGTGCGGTTGCCCTGTCAGTCAGCTGGGTAGGTGGGCGCTGGGCTCTGCGGGGAGCAGGGCTCCGCCACCTGCCCACAGGCTCTGACCTGGTGGGCCTGCCCGGCTGGTGGAGACAGCCTGTGCCCGGTCCTCCTGCGGGAGGCAGTGGCCTGTCCACCACTGCACATCACAGCAGAGCACTGGCTGGGAGGGACCGTCCCAGGCGGGCTGGTGAGTGAAGCGCAGCTGACCTGAGCCACCCTCTCCGGTGCGCGTGCTGGGGGTGCGGAGGCCCCCCGGCCTGGAGTGGCACGTTCCACTCAGGAGGGAAGACAGGCCGCGGCCTCGCGGGGCCCGAGGCCCAGGAGCTTCCTGACACGGGGGAGGCGGAGTCAGTCTACCCGATGGGTCCCTGCACACCTGGACAGTCCCAACGGCCTCTCCGGTCACCCCATCCTCCAGGCCCTCTGCACACGGAAGGGAGGGGCATCTGAGATGCGAACAGGACCGCATCACCTCTCAGTGAAGACCCTTCAGGAAACGCCTTGTTGGGACCCCGCTGGTATCCCAGCACCTGCGGCTCCTGCCCCCAGCTCTGCCCGCATTCCCCATGCTGGGGCCCCAGTGACCTCTTCCACCCTTTGCAGTGACCACACGCCTCCCAGCTCAGGTCCAGCTCCAAACCTGGCTCACCTCACCTACTGCCCTGCGGATGCCCGACTTCAGACCCCCTGTCCTCAAGACCCAGGCATCAGCCACGCCTCAGCCACACCTGGAAGGAAGGAGGTGGGCGAGCCTCCTTGGGGCGGGGGAGGCTGGCAGCTGCAGGGTCTGAGCTGCCACACCCTGAGAGGGAGGCTCAGAGGCCACAAGGGACCCAGCCAGCGAGCCGTGCCCAGTCTCCCTTGCACCCTCCTGCAGGGCCAGGCAGGGAAGACGGGGAGGCCTCAGGGCAGAGGCCCCGCCCCGGCACCCTGGCAGGCCAGGCAGCCTCTATCCAGGCCTAGGAGAGGCCTGGCTGCAAGCCTCCCACGTCCAGGTAGAAAAGCCTGAAGTGAAGACCAGGGCTGGTCCAGCTGCCATCCCCGACCTCCACGGCCTCTGCTCGGTGGTGCAGGCCTGGCCTTGACCTCCACGGCCCCGTTCTCCACAGTCCTCCGCAGGGCCTTCCAGCCCACAGAGCAGTCAGAGCGTGAGCCCCCACTGGCTTCACCCTTGCGAACCCACTGACCTCACTGAGCAGCACACAGGTAGTTGCTGGGTCTTCCTAACCCAATGCACAGATGTGAAAACCGAGGCTCGGAAGGCTTATGTCACCTGCCCAAGGTGACCTGGCTACTGTCGTGGAAAGCCAGACAAATCTGGTGAGATGAAGTCCTTCTGCTAAAGACCTGCTTGCCCTAAATGGAGAATTCTAGAAATGCCGGACAGAACCGTCCTCTTTCCCTCTGCTGTTCTAACCAACATCTTTTTTTTTTTTTTTGTGGCGGGAATTGAACTCAGGGGCACTCGACCACTGAGCCACATCCCCAGCCCTATTTGGTATTTTATTTAGAAACAGGGTCTCACTGAATTGCTTAGCACCTCACTTTTGCTGAGGCTGGCTTTGAACTCACAATCCTCCTGCCTCAGCCTCCTGAGCTGCTGGGATTATAGACGCGCGCCTGCGCCCAGCTCAGCCAAAATATTTACGAGGGAAAATAAAATTGTTTGGAAATTGCAAAAAAAAAAAAAAAAAAAAAAAAAAAAATGCTCGAGGCTGACTGTCTGTTCGACAAATGGAAAGTACAGGCCATCTGTCCCCGGGGCGGCTGCATCTGATTTCCTGGGATTGACAGTCTCTGCTTGGAGGGCAGATGGCTGCCAGTGGCCACGGTCAACCTGGGATCGATGACGGTACCGCCCAACCCAGGGAAGGCAGGTATCGGAAACTGGCTCCCCTTGGGGCACTGTCTGGGTATCTGGGTCACGGTGGCCAGAGGCTGCCACGTGCTTCTGAGTGCCCGAGCTAAGGACCCGTGCCCGTGACGTGGGAGGCGGGCGTGTAGAGGGCAAGCCTGCAGGTGGCCGGGGGCGTGGCTTCCGTGAGTTTCTGCTTTGCATTTCCTGGGTCTCCACCGGTGCCAGGCCCTGGGCTGGCACGGGGGATGCAGACGGGAAAGGTGGACCCTGCCTGCACCCGCCATGCTCTCCGTGCCTGCTGGAGACGTGCAGACGCTGAAGCGACACAGCAGCTGTTTCAGCACAGAGAGAGAAGCGTGTGAGCGCCAGGAGCCCCGGGCTCTGCACCCTGAGTGAGAAATGTGTGCAGCTGTCATCCGCTGAGATTTGGGGGCGGTCTGTCAGTAAGCATCAATTGCAGCCGAGAGCTCACTGGTGCTGCCGACCGGCCCCGGGCACTTGCGGAGGACTGAATAGGACTCCGACGTCCTTCTGCCCCACCGCCCGCGTTCAGAGCACGGAGAGCTGAGGGGCGCAGCCACCGCTCCTCACTGTGCCTACTCGGAGCCTCTCGACACAGAGAAGACGCTCAGGCTTGAGGGGCGTGGGGGCCTGCCTTGGTTGTGTGCATGGGTAGTGGTGGGGAGGAGCTTTCTTGAGGGCACAGTGCCCTGCAGGGACAGCGTAAGGTAAGGCCTGGACACCTGCAAGAGGGGCTCAGGTGAGGGAGCTTCCATCCTGTGGCCCCACGTGCGGGTGGCCTGGGTGTGCTGGGGAGGTTTGCTCTACAGGTGTGTAGGGGGAGGGGCTGCCCAGGCAGCAGGAAGAGCTGGTGCCTGTACAGCCCATGGCCACTTCTCTTGGGGACCCCAGCTGTGCAGCCTCCCAGCCCTTCATGACCTACAGACCTCTCGGCCTGGCTGGTTCACGGGAATGAGTCTGTTCATCTTGGGACAAATCCATTCTTGACTATTGCTGATCAATCATCCAAGAGATCAGGCTAAAATACGTCAGACCACGTCAGTCCCTGCTCTTACCTGCTCTCGTGTTGCTCAAAGTCAAAGTCCCCAGCACACAACCAGCCTCTCCTCTTCCCTGCACTCACGCTACTCTGGAGCATGCTTACACACTCTCGCTCCTCAGGGCCTTTGCACATGCTGTTCCTGCTAATGTAAACCGCTTTTCCTCCAGATGTGAGTGTGGGCCTCTCCGTCACCTCCAGTCTTCCTCATGTGTCACTTCCCAGCCCCATCGAGTCCCCTTCCGGGCCTTAAGTGTCTCTTTGCACTTGTCACATAACCCGCTGTGCTTCCTGGGTCCTCTGCCTTGTCCGCTGCCTGCTATTCCTGCTCACCTCTGGAGCCCGCAGAGGGAGGGCTTCTCAGCTGCTTCCTACTGGACCCCAGCACGGAGGGCTGCGTGCAGCACACGGCAGGCGCTCAGCCAGGATTTAACAGAAAGGAAGGAGGAGGAGGGAGGAGGAGACACGATGGACGGACAGACAGACGCCTGGTGACCCTGAGCCAGTGGCTGGCGAGATCCACCAGTGAACCGCCCCCCTTGGACACTGGGACTGACCGCACCACCCAGAGGCCAGCGGGTCTGGGTCCGAACCCTCCCTCCACCTCTCGCCGGCTGTGTGACCTCGGACAAGCTGCTTGTCCTCTCTGGACTTCAGTCTTCTGCTCTGTGAAGAGGGGGATCGGAGGACTGGGGTGGGGGCTCCGGGGCAGCGCACTTGCCTAGCATGTGTGAGGCACTGGGTTTGATCCTCAGCACCACATAGAAGTAAATAAATTAAATAAAGGTCCATCAGTAACTAAAAAAATGTAGTAAAGGTACTGTTGATACCTATTTAAAAAAAAAATGGGGATCGTAGCTGTATCGGCCACTCCTGGCTCCTGGGAGGGTCGCAGAAGATACAGATGGAAAGCATTATACCACAGAGAGCTCTCAACAGAGGTCAGCTGCTAAGATTAATAACAAAATTAGTAAAAATTTTAATAAAAAAATCCTTGAATTATTTACGTGGGCCAGGCTCTGTGCTGAGCAGCGGGGGCCAGTGGTGACCTCCGACATGGCTGCTGCCCTCAAGCAGCTGGTGGTCAAGGGGTAACTGGAAAGGCCTGCAGAGATTAGAAAAATACACTCGGAGCCATGACAAGACAGAAGCCCAGGGGCTGGAGGAGCCCGGGGCTGGAGAGTATCAGGGAAGGCTTCCTGGAGGAGGTGGCACCTGGGCTCTGGGCTGAAACACACACAGGAAGCAGGCTGTGGGAAACGGAGGGAGGAGGCCCAGCAGGCAGCGTTGCCACATGCAGAGGCCGAGGGGCATCTCGACAGCAAGGCCTGTCTGACACTGGCATCCTCACTGTCACGGAGCTAAAGCTGAGCTCAGAGAGGCGCGACCACTTCTTGAGGTCACACAGCAAGGACGGGGTAGAGCTGGGATTTGAACGGAGGGATCCTCACTCCAGAGCCCGAATGGACGACCAGGAGGGACAGTGAGCACCGAGGAGAAAACCCTGTCCCCACCAGGGACCGCGCAGAGAGAGGGGTGGCAGGAGGGGCCAGAGCCCCCTACCTCTGCCCCTGGCTAAGGGACTCCCCCAGTCCCCACCCGGCAGGAAGGACGGTACCTCCATCAGGTCTATAAGCCACAGCAGCCGCTCCTAGGGAGGGAGGGTGGGCAAAAGGCAAAAAGAAAAAGACATCAAATAAATATGAGGGGAGCAGGCGGCCACGGCAACCACCCGCCCCAAACACACACACATGCAGGAACTCGGGTCCCCGGCCCGCTCCGGCCCCCGAGGGCCCTGGGCAGGCAGGAAGGAGGGAGAGGTGAGAGAGGGCACGCCGCCCGCCATCCTGCCGTGAAGAGACCGGGCCACTGCTCTCAGGACAGGTGCCGTCCATGGGAAGGGGCGGCTCCTTCCCCTGGGCGGGGCGGGGTCGCCGGTCCCTTTTGGCAGATGCAAAACCAGGCTCAGAGGAGGAAAGTGGCCGTCTGGGCTCCACCTGCTCGGGCCAGGCAGAGCTCCAGGGTGGACCCTGCGGGGAAGCCCCGATCAGAGGAGGCCCGGCCCCAGGGAGGCCCGTGGTGCAGGGAGACGTGGGCAGAGGAGCGCAGCCTCGGGCACTGCCCCATGGAGGCCGGGGAGCCACCAGATGGGGAGTGGCCGTCCCTCGCCTGGCACTTCCCAGGCCACCGAGGGTCAGCAGGGGCCTGGGGACAAGTCCCTAGGTCAGAAAGAACCGTGGTTTCACCTGCTCCGGGAGCACAGTGGCACTTTCGGGGCACTGGCAGGCCACTCGGTCCTCCCCACAAGCTGGGGGGTGGTGACCGACCCTCTGCAAGAAAGGACACCGAGGCACTGGCCTTCCCAGCCTTCCCGGGGGTCCCTCCCGCAGCCTGAGCTCGCCCTGGTCTGGGTCCCGTCCCGCCGCGCCCGGGCTTCCTGCCAGGACACGGACTCAGTGACAGCTTTCCAGAGTCACATCCACCCCTTCCACCTGGCCCCAAACCCCTGCTCAAGACCATCCTGTGGCCTGAGACCCACCAGCCCCGGGGCGACCCCATTTTCAGGGCATGACCTGCGTCCCCTGCCTCATGTCCCCTGCCTCCTGGACTAGGCAGCATCCCCAGCCCCTCAACGGAGCTCTGGTCCCCAAGTCAAAGGGACCACGGCAGAATGACAGGCCGTGGTCCCCCAGGCTTAAGAACAGCGGCTCACGGCTGCGGAAGCCCTCAGTGGCCATTTTTATGGCCCAGGTCATGGAATGGGACTGGGAGAAAACACGGCCCCTCCAGCCAAAGTCCCCTTGCTCAAGGACACCTGTGGTCAGGGCCAGGCCGCAGCCCCGCCCCACCCCGGAAGTGACCTGCTCCTCCGGGAACACACAGCAGCCACGTCCAGAGCCCTAGAGGGGTGCATGGCAACTTGGGGTGAAGGTGACTGAGGATGGTAGAGATGGGGGTACAGGAGCAGAGACCCCCCAGAGCCCCGGAGCTCAAGAGAAGCCACACTGGGCGTCTAGGAAGACAGGGGAGCGGGCAACAGGGCTGGTTCCCAGCAGCCCCGGCTCACCAGTGCCCACTGACCACCCTGTCTACGGCCTTGGACCTGCTGCCCCGCGGTGAGCTCTGGTCCCCCTCCAAAGGGACCCATGTCCCCATGTCCCCGTGGTCCGAGATCCCCTAGTAATGGCTCCCACTTCAGCATCTGGGAGCAGCGGTGGCGCTTCAGAACACCCCCTCCCTTCCTTTCCTAGAAGGGAGGGGACAGACCACTGGACAGGCGCGGGTGGAGGACAGCGCAGAGCCGCACCACCCCGGCCCGCCCCGCCTGGCCGGCTCCTCCCGCGTGAGCGTGATGGCAGTGACCAGATGTCTCCAGGAGGGACAGAAGGCAGAAGGGCTCTGCCACTCCTTGCCAAGGCTCCTGGGATTAATCTGCCTCCGAGCACCTGGGCTGCTCGCAGAATCACGCCCCAGGGCTACGCACACTGTTCTGCGGGGCAGGCCAGTCTGTGAGCGGGTCAGGCTGGGCCCGGGCTCCGGACAAGGGGTGGCCTCATTCATCCGAGTCACCATGACCTCTGCCACTTATCGAGTGTGCACCTCAAGCCAGGCACCGTGCCAGGTGGTGTGTGGTCTCATTAGATCTCCCGTAGATTGTAACTGTGTGTGCTTTTTTTTTGGTACTGGGGATTGAACTCAGGGGTGCTTAAACTGAGCTACGTCTCCAGCCCTTTTTTGTATTTTATTTAGGGACAGGGTCTCACTGAGTTGCTTAGAGCCTCGCTAAGATGCTGAGGCTGGCTTTGAACTCGTGATCCTCCTGCCTCAGCCTCCCAACTCGCTGGGATTACCGCGGCTGGCTGCATTTCTTTCAAGTCGCCTAATGGCCTTTTTGAAACCTTTCCCCAGGCTCTGGCACCCAGACCTAGAGTCCCACTAGGTGTGCTCATGGGTCACTCCTAGAGCCCGTGCCTGGCATGCAGCCACCATCAGGCTTCTAGAGATGAAGAGACCAAGGCTCAGAGTGACAGGGTACAACAGGGAAGTGCTGGGGCTGGGAGCGCGACCCCTCGGGTCACTCCAAAGCCACCATCTCAACTCTGCCCCTGAGCTTCAGGCCAGGCGGAGGCAGCTCACCCTGGCTGAGCTGACGGTGGTGGAGGTGCCGTGGCTGCCTGTGGACGAGCCCGTGTCGCTGTAGGAGACCATGGAGTAGGTGTCCCCGGCCCCGGGGCCCGGGGGCTGGCGTGCCTTCATGGACTCGATCTCCCGCCTCAGCACCAGGTGGTCAAAGCGGTCCAGGTCTTGTGGGGAGATGGTGCCTCTCACCTCAGAGAGGACAGCAAACTGGAGGTGGGGACAAGAGGGCACTCAGCAGAGGACTCTGTCAGCAGGTGGCACCAGTGCCCTAGTACTCTCTAACAACCTGCATGAGCCTTCCATGGCTCCCCAGTCCCCTCACGAGAAAGTCCGAACAAACACCTATGGGCAGACCCCAGCCCAGCATCATCTGACCCCTGCTTCCCCGTCTCCTCCTCCTCAGCGTGTGCACACACTGCACGTCCCTGAACACGCCATGATGTTCCCGGCCACGAGGCCTTGGCTGGCGCCCTCCCCACCTCCATACCACCTGTGTCTGCCAATCACATTTCCTGCTCGGTCTTCTCCACCGTACGCCCTCCCCGGGGATTTAATCACTCCGTCCTTTGTGCAGCTTTTGAACCTCAAACAGACTGCCACTAAAGCAGGGGTCCAGAGGCTGGCATGTGGCAGGTCCCCTGACAGCTGGGAGAGGGCCTGGGCGGTGCTAAGAGCAGCCTACCGCAGACCTGCGCTGGCCGGCCCAATCACAGGCCCTTTGTCTGCTTCCCCAGGGGCCCGGGAGCCTGCAGGAGCAGGGGCTGCCTTGGTCACCAGCCTGCCCAGAGCTCAGTTGGGCCCCACTCCTGGCAGGTTTGGGTGAAGGGAGTGGGGACAGGGAGGCAGGTCACCTTGGCGTGGGTGTTGAGCAGCTCGAACAGGGCCATGACCAGGGCCTCCACGGAGACGCTGCCGCGGCGGTACTCGTCCAGGTAGTAGGTCATGGTGGCGCGCTCCTGCTCCGTCAGCAGGTGCCGGGCCTGCTCCTCCAGCAGCGCCCGCGTCTGGTTCCCCAGGCTGCCCAGGGTCACCTGGGAGCCGGCGGGGCCCTTGTAAAATCCTGGCTGAAAGACAGAAGGACGGAGGCCTGGGAATCCTGTGGCGCTGGAGCCGGTGGACCCCGCCAAGCCTGTGGTGCCCCTCGGGGGTCCCTGCACACGCAGCTCCCAGTGTGTGACCGAGTCGGCTGCAAACAGCCGCGTAGCGCACGGTAGCTCGTTCACTCGGGCACTGTGGCCCAGGTTTCACTGCCTCTGCCGGGACACTGGGGATGCCATTCCACTCGTATCTGTATTTCTAAAGCGTGACTCAGGTCCTCACCATCCCCCGCCACTGTGGCCCCATCGCCAGCTGAGTCTAAGATGCCACCCAGTCTTGGCGCTCAGAGCAGCTGGAACAACCTTGTCACCGCGTCACTCCCTGCTGAGAAGGCTTTCACGACCTTAGGTCGGAGGCCATGCCTCTCACCAGGGCCCAGACTGCCCCGCGGGACCTGGTGGTCCTGCCTCGTTCCCCCTCCCCTTCTCTTCTGTTCTTCCAACTCGCCAGGCCGCTCCCCGCCTCCAGGCCCGGGGACTGCTGCTCCCTGGAACTGGGCCACAGCCCTCCGCCCATCTGAGTGTGGAGTCTCATCTGCCCCCCCACAACTCCCGTGACCCCACCTCCTTGCCTTCGTGGTACTGGGCATCCTTTCTAACTAGGCACTGGTCTGAGGGTTTGCTTTGTTTCTCTGACACCCTGGGTGTCACCCCAGGAGGACAGGGGCCTGGTCTGCTGTGTTCCTGGCAATTAACCCAGGTTCCAGGGCGCGGCCTGGCGGCCTGCGGAGGCCAGGGGTGCCGTGGCACCTGCGGAGGAGCAGGAGCTGCTCAGCACACGGCCTCGCCCAGAGCTGAGGGGGAGCCCAGACCCCACAGTAAGAAGCACCCTACCTTGTTTGTCCCTTCTGTCGTGAGGTCCCCGGGAAACCTGCGGAGAAAGACGCCGTCTTCAGGGGCACGCCTGAGCAAGCTTCGGAGCCACAACCTTGGTGGCCTCCGAGCGCCACTAGCCAGTTTGGGGGCTACTACTCAGTGAACCCCCAACAGACGGGCAGCTTCCAGCCTCCCATCAACAACACAGGCAGCACTTCCAACCCCGCGCCAGGCAGACTCCTGAGCTGTCTCTGCCCCTGCGGACCCAGTGCTCCCCGCTCAGCATCTGGGAGCCACAGTGCTTAAGGTGACAGAGGAGCCAGGGAAGGCACAGCTAAGACACGCAGCTCACAGCCCCGGGAGGGGGGACAAGCGACTTGGAGATCCCCAGGCAACCCTGCAGGGGCGGCTGGGCTCCAGCCCATGTTTGGGGGGCTCAAGTTGCCATACTTGCTAATACTTGCTAATTTCTTTTTTGGTACCGGGGATTGAACTCAGGGGCACTCGGCCACTGGGCCACATCCCCAGCCCTTTTTTTGTATTTTATTAGAGACAGGGTCTCACTGAGTTGGTAACTGCCTCACATTGCTGAGGCTGCCTTTGAACTCGAGATCCTCCTGCCTCAGCCTCCCAAGTGCTGGGATTATAGGCGTGCACCACCACGCCTGGCTACTTGCTAATTTTTAGTAGCCAGAAATCCAGATTTTTATGTGAACCCTGTTGTCTTTTTAAATGCTGGCAACTGATTTTAAAAAATAAAAGAACATTATGCAGGGGAAGAAAGGAAAGGAGAGAGAGGGTGCTCTGGGGCACATCCGGCCACCAGGCTGAGACAGCTGAGGGAGACCCAAGGTGACATGTCACATTATTAACCACTACGCAGCCACCTGGCCACTGCACCTCTAGGGTTGACTTCTGGGGTTCTCTCACCGGTTAACTCCTGGTATTCTCATTAGTAGGCCTGGGATGGGGGCAGGGCTACTTTGGGGATGAAGTAACTAAAAGCCAGGAAAGCGACATGTGGCTTGTGTGACAACAGATAAAGAGCTGGGTCCTGCATCCCGGATTCCCACGGAGGAGCTAAGCTGGAGAGAGAGGGGTCTGCCCAGAGTCATGTCCTGAAGATAAAAGGGACCCTGGTGCAGGGAGCCCCACTCCAGCTCCGAGGGCAGGGAGTGGCCGGGCCGGGGACGTCGGGACTGGGAAACCACCCGGGTCCTGGAGCCCCGTGTGCGCGTGCGCAGAGGCCAGACCCTGCAGAGTTGGCGGCGCTCTCCCCAATCCGGGAACTGGCGATCCACTTGGTCTCGTCCACCGTGGTGCGGGCGTGCGGCAGCCTCCCGACGTCCTTCACGGTCAAGATGAGGTGCCGGGACGCCTTGAGCAGCTTGACGGCCTCGTCGTGCAGGATGGTGAGGAAGCTCCGCCCGTTCACCTCCAGAATCTGGTCCCCAACCTGTCAAGACCCGCCCACAACAGTCACCCCCGCTGTTCGCAGGGCAGTGACTCATGCTGGTGGCTTCACAGCTCTATCCCAATTCTCCTCCAGCCAGCCTGCCGAGGAGGTGGCCGAGGCAGGCTCAGAGAGGTGTGTGAACGCCTGAGGGTCACACAGCAAGGAATGGCAGAGCTGACTTCCAATTCCAAGCCTGAGCCCAGACTCCTGTTAGGAGAGGGGGCACCTGCCCGACTTAGCAAGGCTTTGAGGGGCAGATCTGAAACCCCCAAAGTCTTCTTATCTAGAAACAAGTCATCTCCAGGCTGGGACGGGGGCGGGGTGGGGTGTGAATCTAATGGTGGAATAAGGCAAGAGGTGTGGAGGTAGACAGCAGTATTGTCCTCACCTGCTTACACACTGTTGAGATGTTCACTTTACGATGTAAACAGCATTTTAATTTACTAAAGACAAAAGCAATGAATGAGACAACTAGCCTTTCACTGGAAAAAAAAAATATATATATATATATATATTACAAGGAGTCAGCACTTTAATTTTGGGATGTGGAAAAAACACATTTTTAATGAAAGCATTTAAAAAATAAGGTCAGAAAACCTAAACTTCTGGTTAAAAATGTGTGACAAAAAAAAAAAAAAAAAAAGGCTGTCGGCAGGGGCTGCCCGGGGTGCGCACCCCTGGGCCAGGGCACCCAGATGCCGACCATTCTGGCTGTTTCTCTTCTCCCTGGTGCCCCGGCCTGTTGGCAGCACATGGTCGACTCCTGGTGTTTCACCAGCACTTTTCAAAGTGCAGTCTGGGCACGGGGAGCCAGGTGGGAGCTCCAGGGCAGGAGGCGGGGAGACGAGGCGAGAGCCAACCCCCGTCCCCGCTTTCCCAGGGCGTGGTGTGCGCCGCCCCCCAGCACCATGGACAGCACTGCTGCCCACCCTGGCCACGCGCCTCGATGGGACGCCTCCTGCTCCTGCTGATGCTGCTCACGGATCCAAAGCAGACCCAGTGTGGTGCCGTCACCAGGTCCCTGTCACCCTCTCTGCTCTGGGTTCCCAGGGCTCCCGCACAGTGGGATCCAATGAAAAGTCATCGAATGAATAAAAGTGACACTGGCCTTGGAAACCAGGAAGGGGTCCTCGTTGCCCTGGTGTCCCAGAAATGCGGAGGCCACGCAGAGAGCAAGTTTTATTTAAGACAGGGACAGAGAAGGGGGCCCAGAGCTGGTGCCCGAGGGCGTGGGTGTGTCTTGTTTTTTTTGTTTTTGTGGCGCTGGGGACACCCAGGGCCTTGTGCATGCACAGCACGCACTCTACCAACTGAGCTACATCCCCAGCCCCGTCTTGCTCTTTTGTAGACCCACGGAGCCCCCCTTTAAGTCCCCAACTCCCTGTCTTCTCTGTGTAGGTGTCTAAGGGCAGGAAGAGGCAGGAGCACAGCGGGTTTGATCCCCTGTGCTGGGAAGTGTGACCCCCCCAGGGGTCAGCAACCCGGTGATAACCGGCCCCCACCTTCTCCACCCTGTCATTCATCATCTATGCTGGCTGCCAGACCTTAGGGCCCAGCCTCATTTGTTGAGGAATGTGACATTTCCTGTCCCCTCTGGCCAGGAGGGACTGCGGGCAGATTGCTCTTCGACAAAAAAGCTGGGCTCCCCCTTGTGTTCCCGCCATCCTCATCTATCCGTCCCTTACAAAAGGACCCTCCTTCCCACCCAGTCCTAGGTCCAGACCGTGTCTGCCCCAGTCCAGCAGGGACAAGCACATTCACCAGCTTCTCCTTCCTCAGGGCCCCCAGCACCCTACAGAGCAGCTGTCCTCACTCTTGATTCCACTAGAGAGAAACAGGCCCCGGATCTGCAAGCCGGATCCAAACAGCTTGGGACCAGAAGTTTCAGGGTTTTTCAGACTTTGAGATAGTTGCGTGGACTTTACTGGTTGAGAATCTCAAGTGCTCTGAGATCTGAGACCTTTCAGGCATCACCCAAAGCCTGGGATTTCGGAGCGCTTTAGATGGTCACAGGGCGCTCAACCCCCTGCTGGGGAAGGGGGGGTGGGTGGGACAGGATGCCAGCCCAGGTCAGGTGGCCCCGAGGCCTCTGCTTTCTACTACTGAGCCGCTGCCAGGAACTCTAGTGGGGATCATGTGGTCCTATCCAGTGTGCCTGAAACCCACCATCCCACCACCCTTCCCCACCCTGCCTGCCGCAGCCGCATCTAAAACCCTGACCCTTCCACCAGCCCCCGCCCTGGTTTCTCTGAGCAGCTCCTTTAGCAATTCCACCCCGTTGTTCTGATGAACCCAACCTAATCCTATCCTAAGATTGGGAGCCATGAAGTTTAAAAAAAAAAAAAAAAAAAAAAAGTTCATTTCTGTTTTACTAAGATATTTATTTGGCCTGACCAAACTCTGGGGAAAATCTTGTTTGGAATTCCTGCCTGTGCTTTGAACTCACACAGGCCTGGCTCTCCTTGACCAGATAACAACCCTCCCTAAAAACCTAATGGTGCCTCATAAACTTTGACGTGGGGTCTGACTTTACTCCCTACCTTGGAATGTAATGCCATGTAGATCATTAATTTGCCATTCGCCCTTGTATTGTATACGTCTGAACCCTGTTAGCTGTAAGTTCCCAAGTTTTTTTTTTTTTTTTTTTTTAACTCTTTGAGCTATAAAAGCCTTGTCTTGCCGGACAGCGGTGCTGGTCCCGAGCCCAGTGTTTGGGAGGGGCAGCCGCTGGCCAGCACTTTTTGTGTGCACAAATATAAGTTTGTTTTAATTTAAAATTGGAGTTGGTGGTCTTTTCTTTGTGTCTTGGATCAACAGTTCCCCTCTCCTGAGTGCCCCCGCCACCTGCTGACTCCTAGGTTCCCGAGGTGGTCACCCCTTCACGTGCATTTACATCTAAACTGGCCACAGACACAGGGCCAGATGAATTTCATCGACTTCTTGCTTTTTATTGGTACCGGGGATTGAACTCAGGGGCACCCGACCACTGGGCCACATCCCCAGCCCTTTTTTGTATTTTATTAGAGACAGGGTCTCACTGAGCTGCTTAGTGCCTCGCCATTGCTGAGGCTGGCTTTGAACTTGCAATCCTCCTGCCTCAGCCTCCCAAGTGCTGGGATTACAGGCGTGCGCCGCAGTGCCCGGCAACTTCTTGATTTTTATGACATCCCTCCCACTTAAAAAATGTCCCACGACCTCCCACAATCCAGGAGACAGCAGAGCGCTACGGTCACGGGTTTCACTCCCAAGAACTGGGTTCCAATCTTGGCTCTGCTACTTGCAGGCTGTGTGACTGCCTGGACTCCCCCTCGGGGGTAAAGACAGGGTCCTCGTCCAGCAGTGGCCTTCTCCAGGATCCTGGTCATCAGCCCCGCCCACCCCTGTCTACAGCTGTCTCTGCCTTTCCACGCCCTGGGCACCCTGGTGCAGAAGCCCAGGCCCAGAGAGCTCAGGCAGCCCCAGCATGCCTTGGGAGGAGCTTCACGCGAGAGCCCTGATCCAGGGCGCGGACCCCGGTGCGTGCTGTGGGCTTCTGCACCAAGGTGTGGGTTCTGCCAGCTCTGCCTTGCCCTCCTGGCATCCCTCCCATCGTCCTTCTTGAAGCTCAGAGCAAAGCTGCAGCCAAGGACAGCTTCCCCAGGGACGCGGCCCCCTGAGATGGAGGGGAAGCTCACTTCCAGCCTGGCCCTCTCGCACGATCCATCAGGCCCCCCAGGGGACAGCTCCACCCCTGGTCTCCCCTCACTGTCTGCCACCACGCGCTGCTCCGAACTGCACCACAGGGCATCTCTCATCTGCCCAAGTGCTTTGTTTTCTTAAGTATCGCCCTCAATAGTGCTGGCTTTTGTTGAGCTCAGGGAATCAATTTTAATCTTCCTTTAATACATTTTATTTCATCCCAGCAGTTTAATTAAGGGAACTCATGTCTGAGAGGCCAGATATATAGGAGCATCCTGCAATCCAGGCCAGGGGGCAGGGAGGGAGGGAACAACTCAGTGCCACCAGCAGCATCTAGGAGGCCGGGAGGAAGGTTGCAGAAAAACACAGGCTGCCCAGTTAAACCTGCATTCCAGATAGACAGCAAACGCTTCTAAACTACGGGTGTCCCGACGATTCCCGGGAGATACGTACGCTAACACAAGTGCTCACTGTTTATCTGAAACTCAGATTTCCGTGGTCATCTTACAGGTCTATCACCTAAACCAGGCAGCTCTGGGGTAGGGGGACCGTCATCTCCAGGACCAGCAGCTCCTGATGGGGGGTGAGGGAGGGACGGCACCTGCCATTTCTACAGCCTGCACCCCGAGAGTCACCAGCAATCCCCAGGCTCAGCTGCAAACTGCGCATCGCTATCCGTGAAATCTCTTTTCTGCGGTGCCAGGCACGTTCCCCGCGCCTGTTAAATACGTCTGTCCCCGCAGGACAGGGCGGGTGCCGCCTGGGGCCTCTGTGCCACCCAGCTGGGGAAACAGCCCAGAATGGAGAGTGGACGGCCACCTGCCCTGCCCAGGGCACGTGAGCCCACCTCCTCACCTCCTCCCAGGCCCTGCTGTCTGTCTTCCTCCAGGGCCAGGCGGGGTTGGCTTCGGGGGCTCCCCACGCGCTCCCCACGAGCTCCCCATGCCCTCCCCACGCGCTCCCCAGGAAGATGACATTTCAAAATGGGAACGAGACTACCTCCTGGGCAGCCTGCAGGAGAGGCCCCGCGGCCTCTAAATCCCAGACCCTGCCACTTATTTGCTGTAGGACCTTGGGGGGAATTTACTTAACTTCTCTGTGCCTCAGTTACGTCCTCTGGAAAATGGAGATAATATTAGGACCTACCTCACAGGTGAATTAATGCCCTCACTGTATCCCAGCACCTAAATTGGAACACAGTAGGTGCTCAACAAATATTTGCTGAATGCACACATATAAAGAACACTAAAGAGGACCTAAGCCGGACGCAGTGGTTCATGCCTATAATTCCAGTGGCCTGGGAGGCCGAGGCAGGAGGATCACAGAGCCAGCCTCCGCAACTTATTGAGGCTGTGTCTCAAAAATAAAAAAGGGTTGGGGGTTGTCGCCGCCTGCAGCAATTGCCACTTGCAGCAACGATACCGCGGGAGAAAACTCGGAGGCAGACTGGAAATGAAAAAATTCTTTTATTCTTCTTTCTTCTAACTTCTCTCTCCAGCTCCAACAACCTCTTCAACTCCAACCACCCCTCTAACTAACCTCACCCTTGTTAAATACATTTTGCCTTAACAAGGACAAGTGCTAACAGCTCGAGCTTACAGGTGCGTCACACAGTGTTCACGGGCATAAAAAAGATTCTTAGATAAATGTATGAATATCAGGTGAAAATACTTGACCACCTTTATGGCTCTCAGGTAACGGCCATCTTAGCTATCCTCAATCAGGGCTCTTACAGGGGGTGTGGCTCAGTGGTTGAGCACCCCTGGGTTCAATCCCCAGTACCAAAACCAACAAACAAAAAGAGTACCTAACATCCACGAGGTGCTCAATAAATGTTAACTGCATTTTTGGAAAAGCATGCTTTCCCAGAAGCCGGCCACTAACCACTTGCCAACCAACTGCCATCTCACCTCCTTGGGTCTCAAGGACATGCCCAACTCCCCTCCTTCTAGCGTAGCCCACCCACACACTGACCACACCCATGAAGTGCAGGTTCTGTCACTCCATCTTGCAGATGAGGAGGTTGAAGCCAGGAGGGGAGGTGACAAGACCTGGGAGGTGGCCTATGGTCCACCAGCCGACAAAGTCCCTGCTCAAACAGATACCACACGCCCGTTCAAGAAAAGCCAACTGCTCTTGGGACACCTCTCACCCTGCTTGGCCCTAGGCTTTGGGCCGCGCACACAGTAGGTGCTCTATTCATGCGTGGTGACAGGAACTGAAAACAGACTAGCAATGAGAACCTGTGGATGGCAGCAGCTCTGAGCTCTCCCCTGAGGCTGCTGGGAGAGAGGTCTGCCCGCGACCTGATCCGTCCGGGTGCTGGCCGGAGCCAGGAACCCTCCTCACGGGCTGCGGCTGAATAGCCACACCCGGAGGGCCCCTGTTGCCTGGCCTTCCTCCCCACCCCACGGAGGCTGGAGTGAAAGGGACTCCGGGGCTCCAGCCCAGGACCCTGCAGACGGCAGCATCACCGCAACGAAAACTCAAATTCTATTAAAGAGGATTTTTTTTTTTTTGCAACTATGAATCTTTAATAGTTTCTCCTTGTCAGGTATAAAACTTTAATGTTTTTTTTTTCCCTTTCAGTACAAGTGAACAATGCAGCTTTAATGAGACAACATTAGTTTTTCCCAACAGTTCAGAAGTCAGTAAACCTTGCTCAGGTTTGAAAAAATAAAAGCAGGAAGATCCAAATGAATGTCAAGAAGGTTCCTGGGCCAGCTCAGGGCCAGAGCTGGGTCAGGGGACTCCTGAGTAGCCCTCTGAGGGCTCCGCTCCCAAGGCCGAGCACGGCAAAGCCCCTGCTGGCCCACCTCCGGTACCTTCTGGCTCCTTCTCTGTCACAGCAGATGCACCATCAGCCCTGCCGCTCCCTGACGTGAGCAGCCCTCCACAAAGGCCTGCTCTAACCCTCAGGTCATCAGTGGAAAAACTGAGGCCAGATGGGAAAGGGCTTGCCCAAGGTTGGACCCCGGGTCAAGTTCAGAGCCAGAGGGGTGAGAGGTTGTTCTTGGGTTCTTCCTACAGGGAAATCTAGCTTCCATTTCTTCCATCAAAAGATGACAGGGGTTGGGCTGGGGCTGGGGCTCAGCGGTAGAGCGCTCGCCTGGCACGTGCGAGGACCTGGGTTCCATCCTCAGCACCACGTAAAAATAAATAAATAAAATAAAGGTATTGTGTCCAACTACAACTAAAAAATAAGTTAAAAAAAAAAAAAGAAAGAAAACAACGGGGGTCAAACACAGGACAGATGAGAACTAGCCACCCTGAGCGCGTCACCGAGGCCAGCCACCTGGCAAAATTGAGTTCTAAGCTCGCACCAAAGCCTTAGCATGCAAGGCTTCCTGTTCTAATAGATGAGAACAATGAGGCTCAGAGAGGTGAAGTCACCTGCCCAAGGACACCCAGCACACAGGGAGCAGAGCAGGATGATCCCAGCCCAGCTGCTCTCCTGGGCCCCAGACTTGCACCTGCCACTCCACACGTCAACCCAGGCGACGCGAGGGTGCTCGAGACCGGCACTGTGCCAGGAACTTTCTGAAATATAGTGGGAATGTTGTCTATCTGCACTGTCCAAGAGCGGAGCCACTGCGATTGAACCGTAAATTGATTAAAATTGAATGACATCAGCTTCCGCCGTCGCACGAGTTCCGTTTTGATGGCCAGAGGTGGACGCCTGCTATCAGCCCTCGGTGGAGCCCTGGACCTGCCCCTTCTGCCTGCCCAGGCCTCCTCCAGGGCTCCCCATTCGAATGCTGGAGCCAAACCTTCAAAGCCCCTGGGTCCACCCTCAGGCCACTTGCCTTGCACAAGGGCCCGGGCCCCTCCCTCTCCCTTAGCTCACTCTGGCCACGGCCACCCTCACTTGCGGGGCCTGCCGCCACCTCTGAGACCCCCTGCTTCCTCTCTCACCACCCCTCCAACATGCCTTCTGTGGCCCAGGGACTGATTTAAAGCTCCCCCCCCCCCCCCCCCACTGGCTCAGGGCCCGAGCTCCCTGCACCATCTCCTGGTCCCCTCCCAGCCACTGCCCAGCTCACTGACCAGAGCGCCCCTCCCACCTGGAGGCCTTGGCAGATGCGGTTCCTCGCCCCAACACTGTTCCCTCCATTCTCCGCCTGGATAATGTCCACTGAACCTTCAGCTCCTGGCTCTAAGGGCACCTCCTCTGAGGCAGGTGTCACCGATCCCCCTCGGGGACCTGTCACTTTGAGACCAAGCTGGGATGCAACCGCTGAGCTCAAAGCCAGGCTGCAGTATCTCTGTTGGATGGTGCCCGAGAAAACCCGAGCCCACAAACAGATGGGCGGATAGCTCAGCGAACAGGGAGGCAAGCCCGTGCCTGCGGAGGGGCAGGACGGTCCAGGTGGGGCCTGCGAGGCCAGGGCGGGTGCCCGTGGCCCAGCCCCCAGAACGCAGCTGGGGAGCAGCATCCGATGTTCCCTGCAGCCGGAGGATAGGGAGGGAAGGGGAGCCCCAGTGGCCTGTGTGCAATCGCCGTGTGCAGACGCTCCAGACACCCCAGCAGGCCCCCCAGCGGGGCCCAGAGAGGGAGAGAAGCCCCTGTCCTTGGAAGGGGCTCAGCACCACCCCATGCCCGTTCTCTCAGCTCATTTATAAATTTAACAACATAAGTTAGCAAGAGGAACAGCAGGGAGCTGTTTCAGATAAGTCAATATAAAAGCTTGTGCAAAAAAAAAAAAAAAACATAAAAAAGAAAAGAAAAGAAAAATTAAAGCATACACGGAGCACCCTTAAATGCACATGGCTAAGGAACAGCAGGTACCGGGTCCAACAATCGGCGCTTACGTTCAGAACAACAGAAGCCTGCGGAAGCTCCCCGCAGGCACGCACAAATGATCGATGTCAGGAGACGCAGCCCTCGTCGCCCCGATTTGATCGTCACACACCGTGCACATATGCTGAACCATCGTGCCGTGCCTCCTAAAGATACCCCGACATTGCGTCTCAGTACAAAATGATGTAAGAAAAAATGTGTGTTGCTAAGGAAGAGACCCAGGCTGAAGAGCCAGCACAGCCTGTGGGTCCTGCACGGTGACATTCAGGAGGGACACAGCGGAAAGATCAGTGGTTGCCTGGGGCTGGGGGAGGGAGCGTGATATGTGGGGCACCAGGAGTTTCAGGGAGGCGGAACTGCTCTGAACGATGCTGAGATGCCGGATTTGTGGCAGGCATTTATCAAAACCGAGAACTGTAGCCGGGTCTGTGATCTCAGCAGCTCCAGCGGCTCGGGCAGGAGGGCTGCAAGTTCAAGACCAGCCTCAGCAACTTAGCTGAAGCCCTAAGCAACTCAGTGAGAACCTGCCTCTCCTCTTTTCTCTCTCTCTCTCTCTCTCCCCCTCCCTCTCTCTCTCTCTCTCTCTCTCTCTTTGGGGGGTGCTGGGGATTGAATCCAGGGCCTTGTGCACGTGAGACAAGCACTCTACCAACTGGGCTATATCCCCAGCTGCTGACCCTGTTTCTAAATAAAGAATAAAAGGGCTGGGGGTGTGGCTCAGTGGTTAAGCACCCCTGGGTTCAATCCCTGGTACCAAACAAACAAACAAACAAACAAAAAACAAACAAACCCAGAAACCCCCTGGAACTGTGAACCCAATGTAAACTATAGCTGTTAGTTAATAAAGTTATCCATAGTGGCTCATTAATGGTAACAAAGGCAGCTCTCCAGCTCCGCTGACACAGGAAGTTACTAGTAGGGGTGACTGTGTAGGAAGGGTGGGGGAAGCCAAAGGACATGGGGACTCTCAGTACTGTCTGCTAAATTTTTCTGAAAACCTACAACGGCTCTGAAAATATGTCTATTCATGTTTTAAATAATAATGCTATTATTTAGAAATAACTTTAAAATAAAAAATACAAATAAATGAATATCATTATTTGTGAATAAGAGTAATTTTTTTGGTCTAAACGTCCCCACGAAGGGCTTGGCAGACCCCAGCAAGGAGGGGGGGTGTCACAGCAGGGGCGCCCAGATCCTGGAGCCACTCCCTGCACTCACCCAGACGCTCTGACTTGTGAGCGACACAGTGGCACAGACTGGAGTCAGGCCCAAGGACACTGGGAAGTGTAGCGTGTGACAACACCGTGACAAAGACAGGCTTTTTAGTATGCAGTACTGGGGCCACCGAGGAGTCATTTACAGAAAGATGAAACATCTCGGGCCTCCGTGAGAGTCAACACCAAACAGATTCCAGCTCTAAAGAGCTTACAGTGTTCTTGGGGAAATGGATATATTCCTGGATTCCCTGGGCACCGAGAGGGAGTTTTTATTTAGCTGGTGCTCAGGTTCAAAGAAAGCCGGACCGTTCATCTTGACACAAAGAAACTTTTGCATTGAAAAAAGACTCTACTAGCAAAACCAGAAGACACTGACCAGGGCATGTAAGGGACCCAGTGTGAACCCCCACTCCTACCCTAACCCTAATGAGACTGTTTGGAGACAGGACCTGAGGGGGGGGGGTGATAAATGTCACCAAGGTCATCAGGGTGGGGCCTGACCCAAGAGGGTGTGTGCCTTGTAAGATGAAGAGACCAGCGGAGGCCGGCAGGGAACCAGCAGGCTAGTCCTGGCCTTCCCTGCCTCCAGCCTGGGGAAATAGAAGGACTGTCATTTAAGCCACCCCAAGGGTGGTCTGTGAGCCTGCTGCAGACACAGCGGGGGGAACACTGGCTATGTGTACCACAGATAAAGGGCCTTCATCTATGGAGAAGTCTTAAATATTATGGAGGAAAAATCCAAAACACTGATAGAAAAAAGATAATGAAAAGACATGAACAAGCTACAAAAATAAAGACAAAAAATGATCCTCAAATATACGAAATGATATTCAAGTTGACTCATGGTATGAAAGTTGCAAAATAAAGCTACAAGAAGAGACCATTTCTCACCTTTCAGATTGGGAAAAAATTCGAACTTGACAGTACTTGTCAGCTATGGGGAAACAGCAGGCTCACACATGGGGGGGGTGCGGAATTCAGGGTGGAATAACACTTTTGGAATCCATTTTCTAGAAATGTACCATGAAGATATACTTCCAAAACCAAGAAAACTCATAAACACATGATTATTCATTGCAGCTTTGATTTTAATTGCAAAAATCTTGAAAATAACCTAAATGTCCATACAGAGGAGAATGGTTAGATAAAATACGGTAGAACCACACAGTGGAGTACCATGCAGCTGTGAAAAAAGGGCAAAGATCTATGTGTATTGACATAATGTGATTGCCAAGATAGTATGTTGAACAATTACATAAAAAATATAATACCTATAGCATGCTTCTTTTTATATAAGAACTAAGGAAAAGTATACCTGAAACTGCTTATTTTTGCAAAAAGAAGCCAGAGAGAAAACCCAGAAACTCATTTTTTTGGTTGCCTGTACTGAGCAGGTGAGAGTGGGTGAGAAGGGAAGCCCAGACACTCTGGGTGTGCCTTGTTGTATAGTTTGGAAGTTTGAGTTACTCAGAAAGCAAAATTAAATCACTAAAGTCGAGGGGGAAGCCCTATTGAATTCCAGCAGAAATAAGCGGACTGGTTTCAGATACATCCCACGACCACAGTGACTGGGAAGGGGAAATAGCCCACCCAACTCTCAGAGTGCTCTGGGGAGGAGACCTCGGGTTAAAGACCAACCGCCAACGGATCTCTCCCCACCAGGCTTTCTTTCACAGCGCTATGCACACGGCAAGCCCACAGCTACTTTTCTGTCTTGTAAAATTGAGCTCATGAGTAAATATGTTGAAGGTGGGATCTTTTTCTTTTCTTTTTTTTTTTTTTTTTTGTACCTGGGATTGAACTCAGGGGCACTTGACCACGGGGCCACATCCCCAGCCCTTTTTTGTATTTTATTAGAGACAGGGTCTCACTGAGTTGCTAAGTGCCTCGCATGACTGAGGCTGGCTTCGAACTTGCGATCCTCCTGCCTCAGCCTCCCAAGTGCTGGGAAGAAACATGCCCAACCATTCATGGGAGTTGCCCCTGACTGGTAAATTCCAGGCAATTTTAATTGTAGGCTTTTTTCACTTTCTGCTCTCTCCAAATTATATACGAAGACCAGACTGTCAAGACTAATAATAATAATAATAATAATCCTAAAAAGAAGTGCAAAGCTGGATATGGTGGTGCACACCTGTAATCTCAGCGGCTCAGAAGGCTGAGGCAGTAGGATCTCAAGTTTGAGGCATCTGAAGACAGTTCCAAATCGAGAAATGGCCTCAGCCCAGGGGCCTGACACTCCAGAATTCTGGACCTGAGATGGGTTTTTAAGGATGGGGGTGGGTGTTGTTGGGGCTGGGGGGGGTGCTTTTTACAGTTAGTCTGCACTGCTTTTTACCATTTGACTATTTGACTATGGCTGATATTGGTTTTATACTTTTTAAAAGTTGATTAGAAGAAATCATTATATGTCCTTACACGTTCAATAACCTTGTTTTGAATGTAATTACAGCCATCGCTGTATCGATATGCCATGCAGTATGTGACTATTCTCTAGTTCCTCCATGTTTAGGAGGGGTTCAAACTCTTTATGTAAATTTGCCTTTTTGCTTATTTGCTTGGGGTTAATTTCTTTTTCTTTTTTCTTTCTTTCTTTCTTTTTTTTTTTTTTTTTTTTGTGGCTGGGGTTTGAACCCAGGGCCTTGTGCATGTGAAGCAAGCACTCTACCAACTGAGCTCTATCCACAGCCCCACTTGGGGTTCATTTCTAGAAGTAAAGTTACGAATGTTTTTTACATCACTTTGTCCAATGACCCTGAGCAGGTCATCACCAAGGGATGTCCCAGCAGCCTTGGCAGGTGCTGTGATCCCTCCCTCGCCCAGATGGGGCCGTGGAAGCCTTCTTGTGCTCAGCTGTATTTGGCTAACCATGAGTGTCTGCCAGCCTTTGGCACCTCAGACATGGTAGGCAAAATAACAGAGCCCCCAAATACCTACACCCTCATCTCCAGAACCTGGGAATATGCTTGATGATATTACAGAGGTAGAATTAGGTTGCAGCTCTGCTGCCTGGAGGCCGTCTCAGCAACGTATCGAGGCCCTAAGCAACTCAGTGAAACCCGATCTCTAAATAAAAAATAGAAAGGCTGGTGGGTGTGGCTCAGTGGTTAAGCGCCCCTGGGTTCAATCCCTGGAACCAAAACATAAAGTAAAATAAAATAAAAAGAAGAGCAAAAACCCGGGGAGGCACGACAGAGCACCGACTGTCATTCATATCCCCCCATGTTTGGGGGCCCCAGGAAGAGGGGCTGGGTCTGCAGCTGATCTTCTCTCTCACCAGAGAAGAATCTTCACCAGGTCCAACCCCTGCCTTGTAGCCACTTGGGAGGAATGGTGCCTGTCCCCACCCCCCAGGCTCTGCAACCAGCAGGCACACACGGCTTGAAGGGAGCTTATGATTTTCTCAAAAGGTCCTCTGAGGTTTCTCCTATTTGTTGCTCCTTGGCAGACCTTACTTCAATTAGAAACAGCTTAACACCTGACTTCCAGGGACTGGCTAGGTAATTACACTCCAGCCACAGGATGGAATGTTATTTTGCAACTATTACAAATTGTGCTTATGTGAAGTTTTTAATTACCGTGCATGGGAAAATGCAAGCAGAGATGTGGAATGCAAAACAGTTTACGCTGTATCCTACCATGGTGTAGAAACAGAGAGAGAGAAGAGCTAGGGAGCTATAACAAGATGCTGACAGATGGGAACGACCCAACGTCCATCGGTGAGCCAAGAAGCCAAATGTGGCACAGCCACACGGTGGAATTATATTCAGCCATAAAAATGAATTTATCGATATAGACAACATTATGTCAAGTCAAAGGAGCCAGATGAAAAGGCCACATAGTCTGATTCACTGAAATGCAATGTCCCACGTGCACCAATCTGCAGAGACAGGGGGCTGATGGTAGTTTTCAGGGAGTGGTGAGGACGGGAATGGGGGGACGGCTTAAGTGGTACAAGGATTTTTAGGGGTGCGATTCTGAAATTCTATAGCGGTGATAACTGCACAACTTTGTGGATTTGCTCAAATGTACGGATCTGTAGAGTGAAACAGGGTGAAATTTTAGGGTAGACGAATTATATCTCAAAACCACAAAAGTGGCAAGTCCTGTAGGGCCAGATGGTGGTCGTGTTAGGTATTATGCATGGAACTTCTTACTTTAGTAGCTGGAAAAAATAAGACTAAAAGAAACAGCTTCCTCAAAGGATTTGGGTCAACATCCCAGTTCTCTGGACACCCCAAACTCTGAAAGTCTGGGCTCCTTACATCTGCTTTATAACCACCCGCTCCTGACTTTGGGATTAATAGAAGCAACCCGAGCGCCACGTGCCTCTCTGGGTCTGCCCCGCCAGCTGCGAGTCCCATGTCCCATCCCGTGCCCCTCCCCGCTCCTGCCCATCTCAGCCTACCTGGCCCCCACCCTGTGCCTCAGCTCCTGCCCGGAATACAGCTGTCCTCATGTCTGCCCAGGTCACCTACCCTCCACGCAGACCACGCCACACACCTCACAGGGGTAGAGACCGTGTGGTTTGGGGCTCATGCCTGCAGTTCAGGCCCAGGAAGATTCTCAGCAAGTTTCTGCTACCTGTGTGGACACCCCGCCAGGCCCCGCTGGCGAGCCACCTCCTCTCTGCAGCCACACTGGCTGTGGGAGCAAAAGTTCCCCCAGGTCCCCGACACCCGCAGGATGTGCAGTGGTCAACTCAAGGACTCGGAATCAGCCTGCCTGGGTTCACGGCCTGACCACCGTGTCCTAGTGACCTTGGGCAAGTCATCTAAGCTCTCTGCATATTAGCCTGAGTAGATGGCACCCCTCTAAGGGTCCGGTGCCCTCACAGCCGGCTCCTCCCACCTCCTCAGGGAACTAACTGCAGTTTAAAAGCTGAGGCTGCTCACTCACGATGACGCTCCCGTCTCAGCCTCCCAAGTGCTGGGATTACAGGCGTGCACCACCGCGCCCAGCTTAAGTGTTCTCTTAAAAAGAAATATGTGAGTTAATGCATATGTTTAACTAGCTTGATTTAGCCATTCCACAATGTATGCACATTTCAAAACTTTATGTATGTATATATTTTTATACATTAAAAATAAGTTTAAAAAGAAAAAATAAATAAATAAAAGCTGAGGCTGTTTGTGACTCCAGGGGCTGTGCAAGCTGGGGTTTGAATGTGTGCAGCTTCCAAAACTCACATTGCAATTTAATTCCCATTGTGACAGGGTGCAGAAGTGAGGCCTTTAAGAGGTGATCAAGTCACGAGGCCCTGCCTTCCCCTCCCGCTCCCCTCTCCCATCGCCAGACTGCGAGCCCACAGAGGTCTGCTCACGGTCAATTCCAGAGCCTCAGGACCCCACAAGGAGCTGCCCCCAGAACCTGGCATCGGCTTCTTCTCTCTTGCCAAGACGGAGCCCAGGCCATGGTGGCATTACCATGACTACCAGAGCCCGGAAGAACTCCTCCTCCAGGTCCCTGGGAGGGGAAGCAGCACAGCCCCAGGCTCCCTCCCACACCTGCCCCGCGTTGCAGGAGTGGCCACTGCAGCATCCCAAGGTTCACGAGCTCTGGAACCTGCCAGCCCTCGTGCAGTGTGGAGCGCTGAACTGTGTCCTTCAAAGAAATGTCCCCGACCTGACCCCAGAGCTGTGGGCGTGACCATCAGGAAACAGCGTCTTGGTACGTTAGGATCTCATCGAGATCGTCTTGGACCTAGGGTGGGCCTCACTCCAGAGACTTGGGGTCCTCGTCAGAGGACAGAGAGGGATCCGCGACACAGACACATGGGGAAGGGGGTCGGGTGGAGACTGAAACAGAGACTGGAATGGCACTGCCACTGCTGAGGTCCCCAGCAGCCACCAGGAGCTGGAAGAGGCAAAGAGGGTCCCCTTGAGAGCCTCGGGAGGAAGGTGACTCTGCTGCCACCTTCATGCCAGACTCGCGGCTTCCGGAGCGGAGTGCTTTCCTGTTGTGTTAAGGACACAGTTTGTGGTCCTGTGTCACAGTGGCTCTGGGACACTCATGCAGGAGCGAGGGGGCTGATCTCCTCCCTATGACCCCGTGTGGACTTGTGACAGCTCCGATGGGTGGTGCCACCTACCTTCAGGGGCTGCGGCATTGAAAGGATGCAGCCTCCTCCCGGGACCCACCGTCGGTGTCCCCTTCTAAGCCACCCTCTTAGCAGCTGAAACAGCCCGAGGGAAGACGACAGGAGAGGCCCAGGCGAGGGAGCCCCAGGCCCCAGCTGGCAGGCCACATAAGTCCCAGACGCAAGAGGCAGGAACCTCAGAGGACTCGAGCCCTCGCACGCCCGGGCTTCCAGCTGTGGCCACAGGGACGAGCCCCCCTGCCTGCCCTGTCCGCGTCCTGGCCCACTGCCCATGAGCAGGATCTGGGCTGGTTACAAAGCCACGGGGACCACGGCTCTTGCTCTGATGACCTGCACTTGACAGGGCGCCTTGGCGTTTACTTAGACACATTCTCAATGTCCAAAAGAATCCTGCAGGTTTCCAATCCAAAAGCAGATGGGCAGAAACATCTGTCAAGAGTCACCAACGTGGGGACAGCAGAGGGTAGGACGCAGGTAGGGAGGGCTGACCACTTGCTGCCAAGGGCGGTCAGCCTATTTTTTTTCCATCGCACAAATACAGGGTCACAGGGCTAATGGAGGCCTGGTGCCAGACCCCATCCTGGCTCCACACTTCCTTGCTGCGTGTCCTTGGGCAAACGCTGACCTCTCTGGGCCTCTCGGTTCCCTCGTCTCTCAGTGAAGGATGGCACAGCATCTGGGAGATTGCTTGTGGATCTATCAGGATGGAGCATAAAAGTGCTGGGCGCTCTGTCCCATGGATCCCAGTACCTGGCCCTCCCAGCTGCCCCCAGCGCTCCGCCAATGAGAACGACCAGCGGTCCCGGGTGTTGGGGAGGGACGCGGCCGCCGCCTCACCACCTGCAAACGGTCCTCTCCAGACCACAGCCCGAGGTGAGAGCGCACGCTCAGGACAACGGCGCCCTCTCCTTCCCAGGGTCTCTTCTTTGACGGCAGAGAGAGGGCGCTGGGCATGAACTCACAGTAGGTAAAAATGGGGACGAGACGCTGCGCCACTGACTGGGGCTCAAACCCAGGTCCCCCTCGAGCTGGGCAAACGCCCCACCCTGAGCAGCACCAGCCCCATGCCTCCCTCTGAGGAAGGCCACCTCAGCACTCCGACGTGGCCACACGGTGGTGGACCTTCATGACTCAGGGACGCCAGGTTCTGGACCTCCTGAGAAACCGACGGAGGTGGGGGCGGGGGGGGGGTCATAAAAGGACAGGAATGGACATGTCACGGTGACAAGTCACCGTGCACAGCAGGCCAGACCCCAGGGGATCTGGAAGGCCCTGCCAAGTCTTCACAGCTGTCCCGCCCCTGGGATTGGACTGGGCAGGACAGGAAGGCCTTGCCCTGCCGACAGGGAACGCAAGGTGTCCTCCGCAGCCAGCGAGGACTCTTCTTGCAATTGGAAAACACAGTTAGGATTTTTTTTTTTTGTTTGGGGGGGGTACCGGGGATTGAACTCAGGGGCACTCGACCACTGGGTCACGTCCCCAGCCCTTTTTGTATTTTATTAGAGACAGGGTCTCACTGAGTTGCTAAGGGCCTTGCCATTGCTGAGGCTGGCTTTGAACTTGCAATCCTCCTGCCTCAGCCTCCCAAGTGCTGGGATTACAGGTGTGCACCACTGCGCCCGGCCTGCTTATGGAGATCATGTGTGGCGAGATTCCTCATCTCCATTTGTCTGCACTGTCTCCCTCCCCTGCCCCAACACACACACACACACACACACACACACACACACACACCCTGGCGAGTTTTAAAAGCTGACATACAGAATTGCACTCCGTTACGTACAAGTCCATGGGTTTTGACAAGTACAGAGTCAACATTCCCCTCTACAGATCCAACAGAAAAGTTGCCCAGATCCTTGGCCTGATGTGAGCATAGTTTATATGTTCTTTTGTTTTTTTCATTTTTTAATTTTTTGATACCAGGGATTGAACCCAGAGGCACTTAACTGCAGGAGCCCTGTTTGGGGAGATGGCTTGAATTGCGGTTGACTATGGGCCACGGAGATTTGGGCATTGTCGCCTTCCGTAGTCTCACGGGACTTGGCCCGGGATCTCAAGTGACTTGGCCGAGATTGCTGATCAGGTCAGGGCGATTTTGGTGGTATGTGCGGCGTGTGTTAGTCGTTGTTAGAGCCAGAGAGAAAAGTTATCAGAATAAAAAGCTGTTTGTCTCCAGTTTGCCTCTAAACTTCTTCCCGCGGCTTCGTTGCTCCAAGCGGCCATCGCTTCAAGCAGCAACACTTAACCACCGAGCCACATCCCCAGCCCTTTTTAATATTTTGTTTAGAGACAGGGTCTCACTAAGTTGCTCAGGGCCTCACTGTAGCTGAGGCTGGCTTTGAACTCATGATCCTCCTGCCTCAGCCTCCTGGGCTGCTGGGATCACAGGTGTGCACCACTGCTCACCTTTTTATCACACTTCATATGTTCTTACTACAAGCCCTTTGTTAGAAATGTAATTCGGAAATATTTTCTTTCTGCAGATCATCTTTTCATTCTCTTAGAAGTGGCTTAGGCAGAACAAGAGTTTCTAGTTTAATGAAGTCCAATTTGTCAGTTTTCTCTTTCACAGACTGCACTTTGCCTAACCTAAGGTCATGCAGATTTTACACTTAACATTTTGGACTGATTCATTTTGAGTTGATTTTCATGTAGAGTGTAAAGTTTGGGTTGAGGTTCATTTATTTGCATATAGATATTCAATCGCCCAGTGCTATTTGTGAAAAGGACTACCCTTTCTCCACCAAGTTCACCAACACTCATTGGGTGGGTTTACTGTGGACTCTTTCCCTTCCCTGGTCTGTGTGGTTCGTCCTTCTGTTAATACCACACCTTGTTGACTATGGCTTTAGAGTAAGTCTTGCAGTCCAGTACAGAGTCCTCCAACCGTGCTCTTTGTTTCAGAATCCTTTCAACTCCTCTGGTTTCTTTGCCTTTCCATACAACAGTTTAGAATCAGCTTGTGAAAATCTACCAAAAAAAAAAAAAAAAAAAGCTTCTTGGCTCTTGGAATTAGCTTTGGGGTTCTGATCAATTGAAAGCAAATTAGGAAGACTTGGCATCTTCATATTCTTGCCTCTTCCTCTTTTTTGGGGGGGGGGAGGGGTACTGGAGATTGAACCCAGGGGCTTCAACCACTGAGCCACATCCCCAGCCCCTTTTTATATTTTATTTGGAGACAGGGTCCCTCTGAGTTGCTGAGGCTGGCTTTAAACTCACGATCCTCCTGCCTCAGCCTCCCGAGTTGCTGGGATTACAGGTGTGTGCCATTGTGCCCAGTGGTATTGTCTCTGCCTATCTGTGAACACAGTGTGTCTCCCTGTTGATTTAGGTCCTTTCTGTTCTGTAGCACTTAGCATGCAAAAACTGCACATATTTTTTGGTTATTTATATCTAAGTATTATTGGTGCCATTTTAAACTGTATTGCTTTCATTAATTCTGAATTCCAGTTTCTTTTATTCCTAGCATAGAGAAAGATAATTAATTTGTGTAGGCCGCTGTGTACCTTTTTCCCCTGCTAAACTCATTATTTAGTTCTGAACTTTTTTTTTCAGAATGTTTGGAATTTTCTGTGGAGATGATCTATCTCTGTAAGGTTTTATTTCTTCTATTTGTAAAGAAGAAGACTTTATTTCTTCTTTTCTGAACTACATGCTTTTTATTTCTTTTTCTTGACTTATTGCACTGGCTACAAGTTCTAGTATGATACTAAAATCTTGAGGACATTTTTGCCTTATTTCAATCTTAGAAGAAAACACTCAGTTTTTCACCATGAAATACATTAGCTGTAGGTTTCTTTCATTGATGCCCTTCATCAGATGAAGGAAGTTCCCTGCCATCCCTAGTTTGCTGAGAGATTCCATCATCTATGGATGTTGAATATCTTGCAATACTTGGATAAAACCCACTTGGTTGTGATATATCACCCCTTTCACAGATTCTTGGATTTGTTTTGCTCATGATTTGTAGAGGATGTTTGCATCTATATTCACAAAGTATAGTGGTGTATCATTTTCTTTCTTGTACTAGGTTTAGTCTTAGTATTATGCAGAGCTGGCCTCATAAAATGCATTGGGAAGTATTCCCTCATCTTTTATTTTCAGAAAGAGACTGAACAACATTTCTTCCTTAGAGGTTTGATAGAATTCATTCATGCAAGAGTCTGGACCTAAATTTTCTTTTCTGAGTAGTCTTTAAAATACAAACTCAATTTCTCTTACACATATATAGAATGCATAGATTATCCATTTTTCTTTCTAGTATTAGTAGTTTGTGTCTTTCAAGAAACTGGTCCATTTTAGAGTTTAAGGGCAAAGAGTTGTTTGTAAGATGCCCTTATTACCTGAGCTATTTTTAGCTATCAGGAATTAAATAAACATTAGGTCATTTTTTTTGTCCTCTTCATGAGGACTGCCATAAAATCAGCCATAACATGCCCTTATGGTTGAGCTTTTTTTTTTAGCCATTAGTAATTACATAATTATTAATTATACGGTATTGTTGGTATCTTCATGAGGACTGTCATAAAATTAGCCATAATCACCATCATGGTGATTTCTAAACAGACTCGGTGTCCTTTGTTGCCTCTTTCTCCATTCTTTGATTCTTGGTCGAGGGTCCCAGGGAGGTGGTAGAACAAGGGTCCTTATTAAACAAACACCCTGGAGTAACCACGCCCAGGGAAACCACGCCCCAGAGAAACCACGCCCAGGGAAACCACGCCCCAGAGAAACCACGCCCTGACCCACAAGAAAGACCAGGAAGCAGCCTCGGTGGCACCGGGCTTGCTGGATCCAGCAGGACTCCCTCGGGGAGCACGGGACAGGTCAGCACCCAACTGAGCCAAGGGGCTCTGTGCGGGGTCTGGACAGTGGGACCTTCCTTTCAGCTAGGGGGACATGGTGCTGGGATCTGGGGGTGCAGACCGACGGCTCTGCCTGCCCTGGCTCCCTCAGAGAAGACGCAGCAGCTCCTCTGTGATGAGCACACCTCACCGCGGCCTGGCTGCTCCACCTTCCACAAAAATGCCAGCTCTGTGCTGTGCTCAGGCCAGGACGAAGGCGGGCATGCTCCAGTTCAGGGCTTTGGAGTCAAAGGCACCCGGTTCTGGTCCCACTCAGCCACCGTCCCTCCTTCAATCAACAACTATTTCCTAGGCCAGGAGCAGTGGAGCACACCTGTGATCCCAGTGGCTTGGGAGGCTGAGGCAGGAGGATCACGAGTTCAAAGCCAGCCTCAGCAACTCAGCGAGGTCCTAAGCAACTCAGCAAGACCCTGTCCCTAAATAAAACATAAAAAGGGCGGGGGTGTGGCTCAGTGTTCAAATGCCCCTGGGCTCAATCCCTGGTTCCAAAAAATAAAGAAAAGAAAAGAACTATTTCCTGAACATTAGCTATGTGCAGATGCTGTCTTGGGCTGGAGGACACAGGGTGTAAGGGCACCCATCCCTCCACACGGCCATGGGCTAGGACACTGTCATTAAGTGAACACTGGGATTCCGAGTGACCTCCTCCCGGGCTGTGGGGGTGGGAGAGCTGGGGGGGGGCGTGTTGTCCGTCGCTGGCTCCTGAATGGGTGCTCAGCACAGGGTGCATCAGGGGCTCAGTCCTGACAGGCCGCATGGGCAGCAGATGGCAAAATCCAGTCTACAGAGGTTTACACCCAGCACAGCTGGCTTCACCCATCAAGGTGACATAGGTGGTTCCCTGGGTGCAGCCCGGTACCCATGATGGAGGTGTGAAGCTGCAGTATGTCCCCACAGCCATTCAGGTGTTGTTGCTGCACCAGACACCTGCTAGGCCTGCCCAGGACATGCCTGGGAACCGAGATCCTGCTCCAGGGACCCTCAGCCAGGATGGCAGCCTGGCCCTCATGTCCCTCCCTGGACAACCTCGGGAATGGAAGCCATGAAACTGGCAGGATCCAGGACAAACCACTCCAAGCTTTGGGAGCTTGGTGATGTCTAGAGAGACTCAGTGTCCTTTTTCTTTTTTTTTTTTTTTTTTTTTTTTTTTTTTTAATACTTGGCCAAGTCAGGTCCCAGGGAGCTGGCCTAACAAAGCATATGACCTTCAAAGGGCCTGAAGGGTTAGGCCCAGATCCCTGTGTGATCCTGGGCAGGTTATGTACCTCTCTGAGCCTCCGTTGTTCATCTCTTAAATCCTGTTATTAATGCCACAGGGCTATGGAGAGGATTAAATAAAAGCCTATCTAAAGTTTTCAGCACAGTGTCTGACTCATAATAACTGGTTAAGAAATGGCAACGGCTATCACTGTGATTATTTTTAAATGCCACTCAATCTCTGCTGTCCTTAAGGAACAAAAGAGGTTTAATGGTGCATCCTTTGGTGGGATTTTAAAGGGGGAGGGTAGGCACAAAGGGATAGGAGAAGTCCAAAGATAAATTCTGGAGGGGGCAGCGACCCCTCCTGGGAGGGCGGGGAGGCTCCAAGCTCCATGGGCCACCCTCGGGGCCAGTGCTGGGAGCCCGCCCGCCCGACCTCCTCAGTGCTTCTCCACGGAGGCCAGCGTCCTCCTGCCCGCTCCCAGGCCTCAAACTGGGCCCGTGGGAGCTAAGTGGGCCAAGCAGCTGGAAGCCAGGGGAAGTCGGCGTGTCCACCCCAGGAGAGCTCCTGAGCAGCAAGGAGCCCTATTTACAAATAAAGCCTGCTCTTGGCTCCGCCACCCACACAGCCAAGCCCTTTATTCCATTTCAATATGCCTAATTCCACCGCAAGCGCACTGGCGACAAACAGAATCCATCAGCCCAGATCCCCGAGCAAGTGTGGGCAGGTGTCAGCAGAGCTGCAGGCCCCCGGAGGGGACAGGAAAATGGGAAGAAGGGACTGGAAAATGCTTTTCTGAGGAGGGGACTAGAGATGCAGGGCCCCTGCTGCAGGTGGCATTTTCTGAGCAAATACAGTCTAGGTGCAACACGGGGAGACACTTCCACAGAATGCTCTTCCTGCCCTGTGTCAACATGGAAATGGCTTCATTGTTGCTGTTTCCATGATCACCAGAGTCGCTCCATTCAGACACTGCACAAGGATGTAAAAAAACAAAGTGAAAACTGTCCGTGATCTAATGCTTGACATTTGGGTGCGGTCCCTCGGTGATGTTTCTCTGTGCCTTTTTTTGCAGCACCGTCAACACAAATGACAGTCACTGATGTGTGCTTTGTGCCCGCACATCTTTTCACGGTGCAGTGTTGGGTGCGGTGCGCGCCCTGTGCCATCCCGTCCTGTTGGCCATCGCTGGCCCCCTCTGCTCCCCAGAACACTTCTTTCCCGGCGGGGGACTTTGCTTTTGCTGTTCTTTCTGCCTGGGATCCTCACTTCCCTTTTCACGTAATTAGGTTTGCTCTCTTCTTTGAAATTGTGACCGACATGCTTCCTCCAAGGAGCCCTCCCACACAGGACCAGGGCTGGCCTCCTCTGTTTCATACGCACACGCGCCCGTGTGACTCGCCACCTTGCTGCTTTATCACAGTTGTGATGACATAGTTGAGTAACTTCTTTGTCGCCCTTGACTTCCCACCAGGATGTGAGCTCCCAGAGGCCACTGTGTCCCTCTTGCTCAGCTCAGAAGCTGGGGGACAGCGTGTGGCAGAGGAGTCATCAGCATTCATTCAGGGACACAAGGAGAGAAGGAAGGAGGCGGCCATGGACCCGTGCCAGCACGGAATGTCCACTTCCTCCTTCCACACCAAGGAGGGATCTGCCCACTGCTGACCAACGTGGCACCTCTCAGTGCCTGCGGGAACCCACAGGTGAAGAAGGTGGACACACTGTGGGCCTCTGCCCCCCCAGCCCTCTCAGGCCAGGAAAACATGCAGAGGCAGGAGAAAACCCCGGAGGTCACCCAGCCCAGAGAGGGAAAGGCCATGCCCACCTCCACAGGACTCTGAGGTAGGTCCCAAGGCACCTGTCCTGCCCTGCACAAAGCAACCCCAGGCTCTGCCAGGCCTGGCTTCAAATCCCAGCTCCCCCATTAGAAAGAATTTGACCTTGGGCTAGTCTGTTTGACTCTCGGAGCCTTGGTCTCTGTGGCTGTACACTGGGGACAGTAACACCTGTGTTCTGGCTAGGAGGGGGGGTGTGATGTAGTGGCTAAGAACATGGACTTAGAGTGTGCTGGTGTGTGTTCAAACCCTGGGTCCAGCACTTCCTCGCTGGGTGACCTCGGCCAAGTTGCTTCACATTGCTTCTACACCTGTCGCCTGGGAAATGGGGACAAGAACATTCCTTTTTCATACATTGTTGCAAAAATTAGGTAAGAGATCAAGTATGAAGCAGCCAGCACTGTACCTGATACAGTCACTGCTAAGCAAATAAAAATCCTGCCACGGGGCCGGGGTTGTGGCTCAGCGGCAGAGCGCTTGCCTAGCATGTGCGCTGCCCGGATTCGATCCTCAGCACCACATAAACATAAATGCATTGTATTGTGTACAACTAAAGTAAATAAATAAATATTTTTTAAAAAAATCCTGCCACCAAGAACCGCACACAGAGACGCTCAGTGCTCTCAGGCCCAGACTGACACACAACCTCCCTCTTTTCTTTTTTATTAACATGGGTTCAATCAGAATCTATTCACCCCCCAACAAAGCCCAGAACCTGTTTGTGTACTGTCACGATGCATCCCATAATACCCTTTAGAAGAGGGACGGGGGAATTGCTCTGAGGCCCCAGGTCCCTTTCTCCCTGGCCCCTTTTCCCAGAGAGGTAGCGCTCCTGCCTGGCTCAAATGCCACCTGTGCCCCCACGTTGCTACTCAGCATCACTGCTGCTGTGGTGTCCCTGGCATCAGGATGGAGCCCAAATGCTTGCTGCCACTCATTTCAGAGATCGGTGTCCTGGGTCCTGTGTCCCCACGAGCACAGTCTCTGCCTCTCCAGCAAGCTGCCTGCCCTCCCAGCAGGGTGCTGAGGGCTACAGGTGACACCGTGGGCTCCAGACTCGCTGGGCTCAAATCCTACCCTGCAACCCACCAGCTGTGTGGCCTAAGACAAGGTCACTGGACTCTTTGTGCCTCAGGTTCCCCACCTGGAAAAAAAAAAAGGAAATACCAACCAACCCCATGGGGGAGCCCGAGTTGATGAGGTGGTACCTGTGAAGTGAACCACAAATGTCGGGCACACAGCTGGCCCTCTTCAAAAGGTGAGCCAATCATGTCCCTTTAATAACTGTCATTTTAATAACTCGCCCTGGATCGAATGCCAGCCCTGAAGCTGCCTAGTGTGGCCCTAACCCGGCTCAGGGCTTCTTTCCTCTTCCCTCCCCAGGCACCATGACGATCTCTGAAGTCAGGGCCATCACAGGCCATCCGCAGTGTTGGCAAAACAGCAGCCATGAAGAGTGAGGCTGGCCCGGGCCCAGCTCCACGCAGGGGCCACCCTGCTGCTGCTCAGGCTGTGACATGGAGGTACAGCGGCCGGGGGAGGGCGCCCCAGCTGGACCCAGTCCTCAGGTGGGTGCTGTTTGCGCGCTGAAGTCTAATTAAACTCAGCTGCAAACAGCTCCCTGCACAGACCCCGCCCCCCCCCCGGCCGCGCATGCGTGCTGGGCCTGTCCCCTCACCTTGAGCCCGCTGCTTTCTGCTTCGGAGCCGGGGTCCACGCCAGTGATGTAAATGCCCAGGCCGTACTCAGCGCCCCCGCGGATGGTGAGGCCCAGGGACCGGCCATCCCCCAGCACCAGGTTCACCTGCAGGAGGGAGAGCGGGTGACATTAGCCAGGAAGCCACACCTGAGCCCTGCCCAGCCTTGGAGAGCATCCTGGGCTTGCAAGGAGGCCCCAGTCGCGCCTGGAAGTTGCCGCCCCCGCGGAGTCCCTTCCCTGTCCAGCAGCGTGACAACTGGAGCTAACGGGAGGACAGAGGACCTCCCAGGGTCCCCTCGGTGCCGACAGCTGGGAGCATAGCAGCACACCTACACTCTTCACCGCGCCCTGCGGCCACCGGCCACCTTAGGCTTGGGGCGGGGGGGGGGGGGGGGGGGGGCCGGACTTCAGGCCTCCGGACCCAGCCCAGGCCCCTTCACCTTTCCTCCGTGGGATCAGGGCTCCGTTCAGGCTTGGGGCCACCACCACCCTGCATCCTCAAAGGTCCCCCTTCTCCCCAGGGCCTCCTGCTCTGCCACCACCGTGATGGGTCGTTCGGCCTCTCTTTCCCACACAGGGGCCCCCACCTGGAGGTTCCCCAGTCACCATCCTGCTCGGGAGGGGCTCATGCAGCGGGATCACAGCGCAGTGGGCCGGGGCAAGGGCCAGGGCAAGGGCCAGGGCGAAGGTCCTGCTTGGGAGAGGTGGCCAGGGGGGAGGGGACTTCCTGGTGTCTCTGATGAGCTCAGAGTCAGGGGTTCACAGGAGGTAGGTGTCGGTGCATTTCAGGGACGTGGGATGGCATGTGTCGCATGCAGGAAAGCTAGCCTGGCTCAGGACCCTGGAGGTGGGTCACAGAGGATAGCCAGGGTGAGGGGGGGTCACACATGAGGTCAGGCAGAAAAGTCTAGAGGTTCTGGAAGGTTCCATAACCTCTGAGGAGGCTGCAGGAATGCAGGTCCCGGGAGCCTTGGACAGAAGGGGATTTATGGGAAACAGGAGGGGCCAGCACAGCTCAAACCTAGCCCCAGAGACAAAAGCACTGCACAAGTGAAGATCCACAAGTGACACATAGGGACCCAAAGGGAGCACAGGCAGCAGGGAGGGCAAATGTCATCAGGGAGTCTGTCCAACCAGTTTTCTATTTCTGGAATGTTCTTCAACTGAGTTGCCATGCATCCTGTACCAGGCACCGGGAGAGGCCTTTTACATTTATTCTCTCACTTAATTCTGCAATTGCCCCAGGCAGAGTGGTGAGCAGGACCAACTCAGCCCCAAACTGCCCATGGAGGGCCCAGCCGTGGGACCTCAGGCAAGCTGCTAAATTTCTCTGTGCCTCAGCCTCCTTATCTGCAAATGAGGATGCAGACTGTATCTGCCTGCTTTGTAAGGTGCTGGGAAGAGGATCAAATTAAGAGACAATTAGGAATGTGGGCTTGTCTCCAGCCCATAGCAGATGCTCAATAAACATCAGCCATTGCTGGGTTCACTCGGCACACAACAAAGCTGTCCTAGTGAGCTGACGACATCCAGCAGTTGCTGCTGACTTGTGGCCCACTCAGACCTGGCTTCTGCCCATCTAGAACCCGAGCTCTCTGTCATTCTGTTTATCTGCCCCAGTGAGCAAAGACGGGCGGCTCTGCTCCTGTCATCCAGCAGACAGCGACTCTCTGGGGTCTGGCAAGGTTGCTCCGTGGCAGGGCCCAGCCCCGCTACTTCAAGCTGGCTCTGGTTCGCTCCCCAGACAGGATTACTGTGTGAGAAAGGAGGGTGCCCACGAGGCCCCCAGAGGCAGCTGGCCACCCAGCAGGGCCGAGACGACGTGCAGGAAACAGCTGGTCCTGTGGATATGGGAAGTGAGGTTGGGAGCAACCCCCCCACCCCTGTGGCCTGTCCCTCCCCACCCAGATACAGGACCAGCTGCAAGGACAGTGCAGGGTTGAGGTGACCGGGGTTTAAGGCCCTCCCTGCCCCCCCCCAATCACATGCACATAGGTCTATGTATTTAGGAGGTGACAGTGTGCGGGTCACATGTGCCAGGTCGGGGGCCAGGCTATTGAAGTTTAATCCTAATGACACTTGCTAGGAATGTGGTCCCAGGCAAGTTGTCACGCCTGTATGTGTCAGTTTCCCCATCTGGAAAATGGGCTGATCATCAGTCACAGCCACTCGGCCGGGCTGCCGTGAGGGCTGGTGGGTCCCGCCCGGCTCTCTGCAGAAGGGCCTCTCAGGAAGCCCTCCCGAGCTTCCCCGGTGCCACCTAGTCAGGACAGCAAGGCCTTCTCATCGGGAGGCGGGGGACATGGGCTGCCTCAGGGCTGGGAAAGGCCAGGGGGGGGGGGGGGGGAGGGCTGAGACTCCAGCCAGAGCCACAGCACGGTGCGGCCAGCCAGGAATCCCACCGGGTCCCTCCAGATGCTCCGGACCTCACAGGTGGCAAGACAGTGCCAAGAGGAAGCATGGGGCTGCGCGTGCCTCCTGGGAAGGTGCAGGGCCCCTGGGACCAGGGCGGCGGTGCAGGCTGCTGAAGGCTCACCGAGCGCCTCCCTGGGCTGCCCTCGCCCAGCACGCTGGGCCAGCTCCCCACACCGCCTAGGTCAGGCCAGCTCTGCAGGGCTGTCCCAGCTCCAGGGCTCCACGTGGGACCAGCCAGACCTGCTGTGACGGCCACACAGCCCACTCCTTGCCCAGGATTGTGTCCCCCGCTCCATCACAGCCTTGGCCCCAAGCCACTGCACCCCCGCGAAACAAACTGCCACCAAGTTAAAGCCTTGAGGGAGCACAGACTTCGACTCCTGTGTCTGGAAACCACGAGTCTGGGGTTGTGCAGGGCCACCCCCCTGCAGCCTGGGGGGACCCGGCTTGTTTCCAGAGGTGCCCGTGCTCCTTGGCTGGCCGCCACCCTCGGGCATCCTCCTGTCCCTCTCTCTCCTTCCACCATCCTGCCTCCTCTCTCTGACCTCCAGCCTCCTGCCTCCTCCCTCTTCCAAGGACACGTGTAGTGGCACTGGGCCACCCCATAATCCAGGATAATCTCCCATCTCAAAAGCCTTCCCTTAGTCACTGCTGCAAAGTCCCTCTGCCACCGAAGGCACAACTCACAGGTCCTGGGAGGAGAGGAGTGGACCTCCTGAGGGGGACAGCGCCCTCCTATGAAGTAGCTTCTTCCGAGTCCATTCCTGGGAGCCAGGGCTGGGGCAGAGCTCCCAGAAACAGCCACAGCCTTGGAGGCTGAGAGTGGCGGGGAGGGAGGAGGAAGATGGGCACCCTGGGGACACCGTTTATGGCCCAGCACCAGGGCAGAGCCCAGCCTGGGGTCTGCACCCCGGCCCTGCTGGCAGGACAGCCCCCCACCCCATGCTGTACCTCTAAAGCATGCATGGAGCCAGGTGGCCCGGGGTCTCACATGTGGCTCCGCGTCAGACCCCAGCCCAGGCCCTCTGCAGCCCGGCCCCCTTCCAGCACCAGGACTTGAAGATGCGCACAGGCAGCAGCGGTGGTCTGCGCAGCCCCCTTCAATACTGAGGATGAAAACCAGCCGCCCCGCCTCCCCGCCACCTCCCACCATCCTCTACATGGCCATGAAACAGCGTTCACCACAGAACGGTGACAACACGTCCACCAGCCCGGAGTCATCTACCCTGCCCCGCGCCGGCAAGCCAGGCAGCGTCTGGCAGGATCAGAAGTCCCCTGCGGGAAAGAAGATGACCCCAGAGGCCCCTGGCCCAGGGAAAGGAACACTGCTCCTGCTCATAGCATTACCAGGACAGCCACAGCTGGCTGGAGCGGTCGCCAAACCTACTATGCGCCTCCTGTGTCCTGGGTACTGTGCTCAGGGCTGCGTGCACACCTCAGCCCACTCGGACGCCGCTGCCCCTCTCTAGTCTGACTTCCCTGCTGAGCGTCACGGGCTCTAACCTCTCTGCGCCCTGGCCACACCCTGGAACGCAGCCCCAGAGGGTAGGCCCCTTCGTCTCTTCACTGCTGCACCCCCAGAACCCAGGACAGTCCCTTCAGGGACACATGGTAAATACTCTGAGGAGGCGCCTAGTACCTCCTCGCGTCTGGTCCCTGATGGCTGTGTCTAGACTTGATCACGACGTCCCACACCTGTGCTCTCGTTTTACATGCATGGTTCTTTTTTTTTTTTCAGTGCTGGGGCTCAAATCCAGGCCCTCATGCACGGAAGCAAGTGCTCTGCCACTGAGCCGCATCCCCGGCCCTTTTAACGTTTTATTTTGAGACAGGGTTTGGATAAATTGCCCAGTCTGGCCTTGAAATCCTCCCGGCTCAGCCTCCCGAGTTGCTGGGATCACAGGTGTGCGCCACTGTGCCCGGCCGTCGGCGTTTTATCAGCAGGTTTATGGGCATGATTATTAACCCTGGAGGGAGCTTCACACCTCTGGCAGGACCGTACCCAAACTATGGATAGGGAAGCTTAAGTGACTCTCCCAAGGTAAGTGGGGCATGGGGTCAGGGAGTTCTGTAAACGTGCTTCCGCCCAGTCCTGCTGAGCCCAAGGCCCCCTCTCCTTCTGTCCAGGCCTGGTCCCATCTTGTCACTAGACAAGACACGTGGGCTGGAAGAAGCTGTTTTGGTCTCTGCAGGGTCTAACTGCCCACCCCAGGACAGGGCTGTGGGCAGTGGAGTGACCATGAGGAGGCCACCAATAAGGGCTATGACCAGATGGGTGGCAGGGATCTGAGTCCTGCAAACGGCTGCCCCACCCCTCCTCCCCTGAGCAGATTCAGATGCTGATTGATCAAGATGACTGTGGTGAGCAGCACGCCCAGTGTCTGTGTTCCTGGAGGGAGCCGCCACTCACTGGCTGTGCAGAGGCTGTTCCCAAAGGGACACCAAGGGAGCCAGGGACAAGCCAGAGGGTGCGAGCACACCCTGTCCGGCCACAGGCCCCATGCTCCCGGGAAGGACGCCCTGGGCACGCAGACCCGCACCTTGCGGCCACCTGTGACTCTGCCCCGGACTCTGAGAACAGCAGCAGGAAGCTGACCTGCTGGGCCGCCACAGCTCCCCTCCCTGGGAGCCGGTGTCCATCAGCAGATGAACGGATCAGAAGGGGTGATGCAAACACAAGGGCGGCGTGCGGCAGGACAGAGGCGGGGGGGAAGAGGACTCCCGGGTCTCGGGGTGTCCCGCGCCCCGCTCAGGCGGTCAGAACCCAGGAATGGTGGCCAGTCCCGGAGCGAGGCTGGCTCCCAAGTCAGCTCCTTCCCTCCACCCGGAAGACCCCACGAGGACACACCTGTTCCCCGTCCCAGGCCGCCCGTGCCCATGCTCCTTCTGTCCCGCGGCCCGGGCGCACACGCAGACCTCCCCCCACTCCAAGTCATTCCAGAGAAACGAGCCCAGCGCCGGTCAGCGCAAGGGACGGCCTCGCCCTGACCACGCCCCGGGAGGGAATGCCCGAGAGTCCAGAACCTTCCACGAGGTCGCCCTGACTACAGCCAGGCGCACCCCGACTGGCTCCAGAGGCCCCTCCTGAAAATGGGCTTGGAGCGGGTCTGCAGCCTGGCCTCAGCCTGCCCTCCCTCGCCACCGGCCCGGAGAGCATGACCGCCTGCCTCTCCAGCCTTCCGCAGCCGCCAGGCTCTTCTCGCATCCGGGAGCTTTTCCTCCCACAGCCCCGTGGCCACGCCCCCAAAGCTGCCTCCTCCTCCGGGAAGCCTTCCCAGCCCCCCTTGGCGGCAGGACCTCTCCTCTCCGCAGGACGTAGATCCCATTGTGCCTCATGGAATGTGCCAGAACAAGTCCTCCCCGCCTGGACAGAGTGTCCACTAAGGGCACCCTGCAGCTGCCTCCTGGCCTGGGGAGGTGAGAAGGGTAAAGGCCAGGACTGAGGGCCTGGAGAGAGAGACCTGGCTTGCCCCTGGACTCCCCCCGGTCCCCGCTGAGACCTCGGCACTGTCCTGACTCTGCTGAGGTGCCGCAGGAAGTTCCAGCGTGAGGACTGAGGCGGAGACGCTTCAGACTGCTGCAGCCCCCGGGGAACACGATGGCGAGGACGGGGACACGGGAGGCCCTCGGGCGGTGGTGGGACTGGGAGACGGTGCCACCGCGGGAAGCGGCAGGGCAGCTGCTCAAAGGATTAACGATAGCATCTCCAGCATCTCCAGGGGACGAGGCCATCCCGCTCCCGGACCAACCGAGGGAATGAAGCCGGGGCTCCAGACGTGCCCGCACGCCCGTGGTGGCAGCAGCGACCTTCCCAGCACGCAAAAGGTGGGAGCCGCCCGGCTCCAGCTCCGTGGACAGATGAGGGAAGAACAAAGTGGCCTGCGTCTGTGCCACGGATGAGGGCCTGTGTCCCCAGGGTCCCGCGTGAGACCTAGCCCCAACACCAGCGTGTTAGAGGTGCTGTGGGGGTGCTCAGGCCAGCAGCAGGTAAAGCCCCTATGAAAGGACCGAGCCTCTATAACAGAGGCCTCCCGAGCTCCCTGGCCCTTTCTGACCTGTGAGGCCACAGCAAGAACGCGGCCAGCTATGGAGCAGGACACACGCCCACAGACCCCAATCCACCTGCACTGTGGTCTTGGACGGTTCAGCCACCAGCACTGGCCTCTGCCGGCCGCTGGGCCTGTGAGGTTTCTCCCGGCAGCCCTAAGACAAGCTGTGACGGGGTAGCATTCGGCGTGAAGGAGAGGGAGTTCTGACACACGCATCACAGTGCACCTTGAGGACACTGTGCTAAATGAAGTAAGCCAGTCACAGAAGGAGGGACACCTTCCCCTCATCTGAGACACCTAGAGGGGCTGAAGTCACAGAGACAGAGCAGAATGGTGTTCCCAGGTGGTTTGGTTTGGACCTTAATGTCCCCCAAAGCTTGGTCCCCAGTTGATGGTGCTATTGGGGGGGTGTGTGGATCTAGTAGAAGAAAGGAGGTCCCCAGGTGGGGGAGGTGTCCTTGAGGGGGATATTGGGACCCTGGCCTTTTTGTTCTCTGATTTCCAGGCAACATCACACACTCCCCCCAGGCTGTTCTGCCTCACTACTGGCCCAGGTGACCTCAGACTGAAACCTCTGAAACCATGAGCCAACATAAACCTTTCCTCTTTTTAAGTTGATTTTTATCAGGTATTTCATCATAGCTATGTAAAGCTGACTAAGGCACCAGGGCTGGAGCAGGGAGGTGTTATTTAAAGGGTTTTAGTTTCACAAGGTGAAAAGAGTTCTGGAGGGCGGCTGTCCAGAAATGTAGGTGCATTTAGCAGCAACACAGAACTGCATCCCTGAAACATAGGCAAGATGGTAATATGGACTCTATCATTAAAAAACTCAGAAAACTACATCCATCACCCTGTCCCCATGAGACTTCTCAAATTCAAGACAGGAGGGCCAGGGGGGCCCCAGAGCAATGCAGGAATTCTCTCCCACCCATGGAATCTATTAACCAAGAGACAACCTCGAGGTCAAGGCCTGGAAACCTGCTGTGCATGAGCGTCACCTCGCTGGTGGGTGACACGAGCGTCACCTTGCTAGTGGGGGATGCACAAGTGGCATGGGGAAGTGCTTCTCCCTCCCTGGAGAGTAGGGGTGGGCACCGACATGGAAGGCATGACTAGGACAGCTGCTCAGAGGCCACAGCCAAAAGTGCCGACTTGGGAAGCCGATGGCCACACTCCTGTCTGCACTTCTGCAAAGAGCAGCAAGCACCTGGGTCTGCCCCACGGGGCGCAGGTTCAAATGCTGCCCATGTCTTGGGCCTCCACAGTGTTCTGGGCCTAGGCGGGTGATTCCACTTTAATTTAGTCACTCGTGTCATAAATACTTGCTGAGCACCTACACTGAGCTACGAGACTCAAGATCAAGATCCTCACTACCACCGAGCTTACATGGGGGAGGGAGGGCTGGGTAGTTCTACTGTTGTGTTCGTTCCACAGGGGAGGAAATAGTTAATGGAGCCTCAGCGAGGTTATTTGATTTGTCCAAGTTCACCCAGCTGCCAAGATTTGAACCACACCTGCCACGCTGACACTATCCCATTCAATCCCGTAACAAAGCCAGCAGTGAAATCGGTGAAGACCCCTCTCTGGTGTTGTCTGGGGTACTTCCTGGCTCCTTTGGTCCTCCCGGATGCAAGATTCTCTCAACCTCTGCCTTATGCTTCTTATACAAGTTACTGCAAGATGCCCAGAGGGGAACTTACCTACCCCCATTCTCCCACCCGTGTGATTCCAGCATGGATGTCATTGAAGACACTGGGCTTGGTCCTACCTCAGGGCCTTTGCACATGCTGTCCTTGCTGCCTGGGATTCTCAGCTCCCCAAATGGTACACAAGGCTCCCTCCTCTTCTCTAGGTCTCAGCTCAGAAGTCATCTCCTCAGAGAGAACCTCCCTGAACACCTTCAGGCACCTCCCAGGGCACCCCCCTCCTGTCACTCTCTACCCCGGCCCACTGTTACTGTGGTCTGAGTGCATCCTTCCATTTGCATAGATGGGAAACTTCATCCACAAATTCATATGCTAATGGTATTTGGAGGGGAGCTTTCTGGAGGAAATAGGATTAGATGAGGTCAGGACAGCTGGTGTGTGGGGGGGTGCTCCCATGGTGGCACTGGTGGCTTTAAAGAGGAAGAGGAGCAAGCCCAGCTGGCAGGCTTGCCCTGTCCTGCCATGCGATGTCCTCTGCATGTCACGGAGCTTCAAGAAGGCCTCACCAAGGCCAGCGCTATGCCTTTGGGCTACCTGGTCTCCAGAACAGAGCCTGGTGAGCCTCTATTCTTCATAACTCACCCAGTCAGTGGTATTTGTTGCAGCAACAGAAAACAGACTAAGACACAGATGCTGTCATCGTGCCCCTCTGGGCTCCTTTCTGCATCACCCCCCCCACCTCCTCCTCACCAGATGCTTCAGAGCAGGGCCTCCCTCTCCTGTGCGCCTCACCCCAGCTCCCAGACACGTCACCACACGGTAGGTGCTCCACAGGGACTGGGTGGCCCACGGAGCACCTCCCAGCTGCGGCAGTGCTGAATCTCTATAAGATGGGGATGGTGACCTGCACCTAGCAGGTGGCTTTGAGGACTCAGGGAAGGTGCCTGAGGACAGGGCTCCGCCCACGGGGCACTCCACCAATGATAATGCCCTGTGCAGGAAAGGGCTAAGAAAAAAGACAGCAAGTCTGTTGCCCAGCATGGCAAGGCTGGCCTTGGACGTGACCCAGGCCACAGGCAGCCCTCTGAAGACGGCCAGAGCTGCTCCCTGGTGGGGAGGGCGCAGGCGCTGCCTAACCTGGCGACCTTGAGGAGCCCAGGTGCCCGCGAGCCTTCCAACAGCTACTTGCCACCGCCTCCCCAGGAGCCTCCGTGACCTCCTGTGTCCTGCATATTGACATCTGAGCAAAGAACACAAACGCGTTAAATAAATGTTATGGTCTCATCGACAGGAAAAGGAGAGCGGAGCCGGTCTCCAGGGGGAAGGCGCTTGGCCTGGAGCCCCGAGCGGGGCGGCCTCCTGGCTGTCGGGATGGAGGTCCTAAAACAGCGGAGGGCTGGGGACAGGAGTTACACTCTTGGGCTTAGGAGCAATGCAAACAGCGCCAAAGAGAAGGTTGAGACATTAGGAACATTAGGAACGGTCTTTTCCCTTTATTTTATTTTATTTTATTTTTTTTTGTTAACAAATAGTCCACTTAAAGGGAGAGGAGGGCTCGGGAGGGGACAGGATTGGATGACTGTGCCTCCTCCTGCAGGTTACAACACTCCATGACGCACTGGACAAACACCCCTCCCCCACCAGCCGGGTCTTGGTGGTCCTGCCAATCAAAATGCCTGGCATCCCGCCAACCAATCAGGTGTCCCACTCTGGACTCGGCCTCTTAAGCGGAAGGACACAGGGAACATCACGGTGGAGATGCTGCTCCTGCAGGCCCTACCCTGAGCTCCTCAGCCTCACTTCCTGGACTGCCCACACCCTTCCCGTACATTCCTCCTTTGCGGAAGTGGGCTCAAGCCCCACTGCCAAAGCTTCCCTGGGAGCGCGGTGCCCACGGGCACTGGAGGCCACGTGCCTGGGTCTGCACCAGTGGGGAGGCACGCGGGCACCTGGACTTCCTCAAGGTTGCCAGCCTAGGCAGCTCCTGAGCCTTCCCCACCAGGGAAGCATGCTCGCTGGCCATCTTCAGAGGGCTGCCTGTGGCCTGGGTCATGTTCAAAGCCAGCCTTGCCATGCTGGGCAGCCATTGCTGATTTAAGGGCACTGCCACTAGCTCTCTCTCTCCTCTCCTTTCCTGGGAGCTGATCTGGGACTTGGTGGGCCCAGCTCCAACCATCGCAAGGGTCCATGCCTAGGCCATGGTGGATGGCGGGAATCCGGATCCCAGAGTAAGTCCCGGGTCTGAGCTGCCCACCAGACTGGACTGTCCATCCACTGGGCTACAGCAGGGAGAAGGACTGTCATGAAATCCCAGTATTTGGGGCAGCTCATCCTGTACCGTAATAAACACTGCACAAGCAAAGAGACAGGAGAAAACAAAGCCCTTCAAAAGGGACTCAGGGAGCCAGGCGCGGTGGCGCACGCCTGTAATCCCAGCACTTTGGGAGGCTGAGGCAGGAGGATCGCGAGTTCAAAGCCAGCCTCAGCAATGGCGAGGCACTTAGCAACTCAGTGAGACCCTGTCTCTAATAAAAAAAAATACAAAAAAAAGGGCTGGGGATGTGGCCCAGTGGTCGAGTGCCCCTGAGTTCAATCCCTGGTACCAAAAAAAAAAAAAAAAAAAAAAAAAAAAAAGGGACTCAGGGGGCTGGGATTGTGGCTCAGCCGTAGAGCGCTCGCCTAGCACGTGCGCGCCCGGTTCGATCCTCAGCACCACGTAAACATAAAGCGCATTGTGTACAACTAAAGCAAATAAATAAATAAATAATATAAATAAATAAAAATTAAAAAAAAAAGAGGGACTCAGGGTGAGGCCAGAGCCGCGGCCCAGCCCTGCGCGTCACTGCTCTGGGTGTGGGAGGCGCTGCTCCCGCTGCGCATGCGCCACGCCAGCCCCCTGCCTCCCAGCAACTGCTCACCTTTTTCTCATCCCCGCCTTGCAGGAGGCGGAGGCCGCTTTTCCGGTCACCCTCGTGCTGTCTCAAGGCGCTGCTGCCATGGGGGTTGGGCAGGCCCGAGGGCGGGGAGGTGCTGCGGCCCTGCGGGTCCACCCAGGTGTAGATGTGGTTGGTGACATAGCCCCCAGGGATGCGCCCCGCAGAGTACACGGACAGCACCAGCTTCTTGGAGCCCTTCAGAGCCTAGAGAGAGAGGGGACACACAGTTAGAGGAAAGGGGTCACTCCCACCTTGCCATTGGGGAGACCTTGCTTCTTCTCAGGACCCCACAGGGAGGAGGAGGCCAATCCCCAAGTCGGCCTTTCCCCTCCTAGCCCTTAGTTTTGGCTTGTAGAAACGGGGACACCTGCCTCTCCCCTATCTTCAAGCCGACCCAATGTGAGAAATTTGATCTCTTGGGATACCTGCGCCAGCAAGAGCTGACCAGCAGGCCTGAGGCTGCTGTCCTCAGCAGGGCCTGCTCGCAAGGCTGGCCTCTCTGCACCCTATCTGATCCATGGGGCGCCCTGTGCGTAGCCTGTGCAAACTGGGGTTTGTGCTGAACACCCACCTTCCCTCTGGGCGTCTGGAATGTGGGTGCAGGCAGAGGGTGGCTAGGTGGCCAGCCCCTCATAAAAACTTTCTAGTGCTCTCTAATGAGTTTCCCAGTAGACAGCATTCCACTGACTTGACACAGTCTGATGCTGGAGGAATTAAGCCACGTGACTCACCGAGGGAGGACCCTCGGAAGCCTGGACTTCCTATGGACTTTGACAACATGTCTTTTCCTTATACTCATTTTGGTCTGTTTCCTTTCAGTGTAATGAATATTAGCCATGAGTACTCAGCAGTCAGCCGCCGTGCCCACCAGTGGGCATCCGCAGATTCAACCAACTACAGGCCAAAAATATTTTTTAAAAATTGCATCTGTACTGAACATGTACAGACATTTTTCTTGTCATTATTCTCCAGACAGTACAGTATAACAACTATTTGCACAGCATTTGCACTGTATTGGGTATTCTAAATAATCTAGAGATGACAAAGTGTATGCAGGATGTGTGTAAGTTCTGTATGTGTGAGTTCTCTCTCTCTTTTTTTTTTTTTTTTTTTTTTTGGTATGGGGGATTGAACTCAAGGGCACTCGACCACTGGGTCACATCCCCGGCCCTTTTTTTGTATTTTATTTAGAGACAGGGTCCCACTGAGTTGCCAAGTGCCTCGCCATTGCTGAGGCTGGCTTTGAACTCGCGATCCTCCTGCCTCCCAAGTGCTGGGATTACAGGCGTGTGTCACCGCGCCCGGCTTGTGTGTGTGAGTTCCATAAGACAGATGTAAGCGTTGGAGGATTTTGATATCCAGAGGGAGTCCTGGAACCAGTGACCCAGGCACCAAGGAACAACTGTATATTCTCAATCCAATGAGCCTTTCTAGCTAATCATTGAGACTAGGGGTGGTCTTGGGGACGCCAATAAACTTTTAGGTAAGAGTCACATGAAAAAACATTGATAATAACAATAGCTTAACATTGTTAAAGGGCCCGTGGGTGTCAGGTGCTCCACCCTGCATCCAACATGTATTATCTCATGAAATTCTCAAGGAATCCTATCTTGGGAGTGATCTGTTACTTGGATAGACATGGAGGGAAATCACCTGCCCACACAGTTAATAAGGGCTTCCTTTCTTATAGCTACTCATTTTGAGCGTAGACACCACCTTTGTTTTTTCCAGGCTGGGTTGGAACAACCATGGGAAGTGGTAATCCTGAACTCTATGCCCTGGGTAGAAGCTGAGGTCTACCATATTGCTTTCCCACAATGCACCTGGAGCTGAGATGAAGGTACTTACTCTGAGAGGCAGTCACTTAAGTGCTAGATGAACTGCAAGCACATCCCATGTTAGGGACTGAATGTGTGTCTCCCCCCAAATTCAAATGTTGAAGCCTTACCCTCAAATGACGGTAATTTAGAGATGGGGCTTTTGGGAGGTAATTAGAGTTAGCTGAGGTCAGGAGGGTGAGGCCATCATTATAGAACTAGTGTCTTTGCAAGAAAAGAGAGACCAGAGCTTGTTCCTTTCTCCTCTGAGGACACAGGAATGGGGACACTGGAAGTGGAGCCAACCACACTGGCACCCCGATCTCACACTTGCGGTCCCCAGATATGGTGGCAAATAAATTCCTATAGTTTAAGCCCCCCGTCTCTGGAGTTTTGTTATAGCAGCTCTAGCTGCCCAATACACCCTGCAACTGGGAGCTCTCTGAGTCCCTGAGGATATACACATACTGAAATTTTATGCTGCCATAAAAATCATTTCGACAAAGAGTTTGTAAAGCCATGGACATGTGATATAGTTTAATGTTAAGTGGGGTCAACTGGCTACAAATCATGTCTTTATGGTATGATCTCAGTTGTTAAGAGAAAGAAAAATCATACAGGAAGAGAGAGAGAGAGAGAGAGAGAGAGAGAGAGAGAGAGAGAGAAGTACCATGCCAATGTTTAGTGTTTCTCTCTCCAGTGGGACTGTGGGTACTGATATGTTGCTTTTCTTATTTCTCCATATTTTTACATGTCCCACAATGAGGGCATATTGCTTTCAATATCACACAAAAAAATAATGTGCCTAAAAAGGAGGCCCCAGGCTCTCAGCTCACTCCCCTGCTGCACTGAGCTCTGGACCAAGGGCTGAGCTTTCAGAGTCAGTGGGGGGCCCTGGCTGTGTGCAGGGGCCTCTGAGGTGCAGGCCCCTCCCTGAGGAGGAAAGGCAGGCCTGGGCCTCCACTCATGGCTCAGCACCTGCCCTGGCATGAGATGAGAGCTCGCCAAAATTCTGCTTTAAAGAAAAATTTTAAGATGATAAGCAGGGAAAGATTTAGCGTTCTTCAGGCATCTCCAGGGCTCCCCGATGAAACAGTCAGGAAAATAAAACTGTTATGTTGGAGATGCAGGATGGAGAAGCTTGAGGCCAGGTGTGCTTCTGCTGCAGTGACGTGGGTCCCAGGGCAAGTGGTGTCGGCAGAAGCCAGAGGCCACCGCATCCTCGGCGCCCCACACGTCCCCTGACCCCCCCCTCCCCTGCCCACTCCTCTGTCCTCCACGAGGTCTTGACTCACTCCTCTGCTGCCTCTTCTTCTCCTTCTGAGGGACACTAAGAATAAGCTGCGTGATTCATTCGACCAGGGGTGGTAGAGGGCCTACTGTGTGCCAGACCCACAGGGAACAAAGCAAGCAGCCTGGTGAGGGACAGATACCACCGGGTATGTAGTAGGTCCCGAGGACGCTTGCAGTCCCTGAGAGACAAGCGTTGCCCAGCACGCAATAGGTCCTCGTGACACTTGCAGCCTGGTGAGAGACGAAGCTTCACCCGTCACATAGTAGGTCCTAAGAAAAGGCTGGTCTGATTAGGTAAGAAAGTAAATAGTTCCCCCCAAAGTAATCGGAACCTCCAGGGACATGCTTCTCAGCCACAGTGAGTCCTGAAGCTTTGCTGGAGCCAGGGCAGAGGAGCATTGTGGGAAGGGAGTCAGGCAGAAGGCAATTTAGGTGGCACTTCTGCCACGAGTTGGCTGCGTGCCCCACGGGCTGCACCATGAGATGGGGAGGCACGATACCTATCTGTCAGGGTGATGAGGGTGAAAGGACGCGACAGGCAGGAAGTCCAGAGCCTTGCGCACAGTAGGTGCTCAGCAAACGGCAGAGCCCACTCGCCTCTCTCCCCGGGAGTGTCTCCGTGGAGAAGGGAGCTGTGATGCCCCGGAGAAGCACCGTCCAGGGAGTTAAAAGGGAAAGTGGGGGAGAGGATGCAACAACACGCAGGCCATTTGTATTCCTTATCGCAGGGATGGAAGAGCCCTCTTGGTCAGTTCTATAAATAGGCCAGCAGCAACCTTGAGGACTGAGGGAGGTTAATGCCTTTGATGAGAACACCGAGAGCCGGCTCTGCAGAGGCCCGGGAGGTCTCGCAGCGCCCACCCCCAGGATTTCACAGAAGCCCCTGGAGGAGAAGGGACAGAGAGGCACAGCCCAGGACACAGGAGGCCAGCCAGGGCAAGCCCCTTCCCCTCTGCACCTCAGTTTCCCCATCACAGGACTGACAGCCACTCAGCGTGGACCATTCTGGAAGGTCTGCTGACCACTCTTCTTTGGGGACAAATGTGGGCCTTGGTGGAGGGCAGGAATGCCACCACCCTCTGTTGTTGTCTTGTTCTTGCTGGGATACTGCGGAGGCAGGCTCCTGAGACAGCACTTTCCATGCCCGAGAGGCTCAGGGAGGATGGGCGTGGCCCATTAGACTCGGCGGGACGCTCCTCCCCGCGCTTTAATTTAACTAAAACGCGGGGAGCGCAGCGCGCAGGAAAGGGAGGGAGAGGGCCCCAGAAGTCGGATTCTACCTTCCCACCACCTCCTGGCCTCTTCCATATTCACGACCGTTTCTTTATTTTAAAGGGCATGAGTCATGGAGGAGGTAACTGCTACAGCCCGCTGGCTGCTGCCTCTCCCCCACCAGCCACTGCGCCAGGCCTCCGCTGCCCCACCATCTGGGGAATCGCAAGGTCCCACTTGTGGTCAGCCGTACCAGGCCATTCACTGTCCTTCCCTGGTCGGCAAGGGCCTCTGTGTCACTGGCTCGCAGGATGACCTGGGGCTGCTAGCTCCCCTTTCCAGTCCTTGGTTTTGTCCTCTGGCAATGACCAAGTTGTACTTAGTGACCACTAAGGTCCTGCCCCAAACAAAACGGCTGTCTCTCTGGTTCAGGCTGCCTGGTGGTCGTGGTCTTGACCGCAGGGAGATGGGGGCTTGGAGCCACACAGGGATCAATCTCGGGCAGGCCTGCGTGTGGGCGGGGCCTGAGAAGCCACCTCAGCCTTCCCCTTCCAGGAGCGAGCTCTTGGGACTGGGCAGACTGCTGCTCCCAGGTCACTGACCCCAATCCTTGGACCTCATCCAAGACCTAGGACTCGGAGGTTCCATATTAGCTGGGGGCTGGGAGGTTTCAGAAAACATGGAGATCTCAGGGGTAGCAGGATGCACACCCCAACTGGACACCCCATTGGGGGCAGCAAGGGACCTCCCAAAAACCTGGAGGCCAGGGAGTCAGTGCCCCCCAGTGGCACCATGGCTGTGTCCTTGCTCTCTGCAGACAGCCACCTGCAGATGCTAAATCACACGCAACACCTGCATTAGAGCAGCCTGCGTGCTCTACCTGCGCAGGTGGCTGACCTCTGTCCCCACATCCTCCTCCCGCTTTCTCTTTAGGTACAGGAGCATTCGGACAGGAGAGACCGGGGAGAGCCCCCTGCTAGCGAGGGCGGCCACCGGAGAGCTGTGTCCCCACGTGCTACTGGTAACACCGACCCTGGGGCTTGCCTGCATTCCACCAACTCAGCTCGCAGAGCCACCTCGGTCCCACCTGGCAGATGGCACGGCTAAGAGGCCATCCATCACGAGGAGACCGGCCGGGAGGCGGCTGTGAGGGTGGACGTGCGCGTTCCACACACGTGTCTTCCAAGTCAGCAACTCGCTGCGTGGCTTCACGCTCTCTGGAGGCGAAGTGCCACCCTCAGCTCTTTACAGCCAGCTCTGAGACCTCCAGATCCGAGGCCAGCCGACACCGTTCTCCTCTGCCCAGCAGAGGATGAGGCCTGGCCTGGAGGCCACAGCGCGGGGATAAGGGGATGCGTTGGCACCGCTCGCAAGCCGGGATTGGACCTCAAGGGCACACAGTGGCCGCTACTGAGCATGTGCAAAAGAAGGTCCCCAGAAGCCCCAAGTGAAGCTGGCACTGGTGACTCATCCAGCTCACTCCAGGGCCCAGACCTCAAGGGGCAGGCTCTTCTTTTTTGGGGAACAGAGACTCTGAACTTCAGGAAGGAGAACCGTGCCGAGCTGAGGTGTGTCATCTGGAAGACACCAGAGGACGCCACGGCCTGCTCTTCCGCCCTGCTGACAAGCTGGGCTTTGGGACCGGACACTGGTTAATGGTCCTGGCTCTGCTGACCACTTCCTGTGTGGTACTGGGAAAATCACCTACGCTCTCTGGGCGCGTGTCTGCATTTTGCAGCTGTTAGCCGGGTGTGACAGTGCACGCCTGTGATCCCAGTGACACAGGAGGCTAAGATAGGAAGATGGTAAGTAAGTCCAAGGCCACCCTCAGCTACTTAGACCCTGTCTCAAAACCAAAAAAATTAAAAGGGGATGGAGATGTGGTTCAGTGGTAGAGGGCCCCCGAGTTCAGTCCCCGTACCCAAAACAAAACAAAAAAAGCAACTGTTGTAAGGATTATTAGGATAACGCGCACCACCTAAACGGTACCCGGCACACAGTAGGACCCAAGTCCTTACTAGGATGACACCTTCCTGAGTTTGCCAGCTGCTTCTCCCAGCACAAGCTGAAGACCTGAAGATGTGGAACCCAGTATATAAGCACCTTGAGCTCCTCTCCCGCTCCCCACCTTTCTTCCTCATAGGAACCATCTTTTCCTTTAATCCACACTTCCTCCTATCTTCCTCCTTCAGCTTCTCTCCCTCCACCTCCAGGAAGCCCTCCCAGATTGCAGTGCCTCTTCCAAAGGCATCCGCCTCCTTCTCGGTTTCTGCGGCCAGCTATACCGTAGACTCTGGTCCCCTTCATACACCTGTCTGTAAGACCACCAGACAAGTTCCCTGAGACACACTGGAGCCTGTTTCCTCTATAACCTCCCCTTGCTCCTTCGGATTCACTCATCTATCCATGCATCCATCCTTCCATCCATCCAGCAAGTATTGAATGAGGTCCTATGTGCCCGGGAGCCCCGAGGGATCTGCTCTAATTAGGCACAGAGAACAGCGCCTTAGGCTTGAAGCAAATCAGACCGGGTCTCCAGTCCACAGTCCACACTGATGTGACCACAAAACAGACCCGTGTGGACTCTGGAGAGAGAGGCAGGAGGGGTTGGAACCTCAGCTCTGGAGCCGGGCTGGGGACCCCAATCTAGCTCTGCCACCCGTACAGTGGTATCATCTCACAGCGGGGCTGGAGGATTAAATCAGATCAGCACGTGTGCTTGTGTGTGTGTGTGTGTGTGTGTGTGTGTGTGTGTACGTATTTTCCCCCCAGTACTTGGAACACAGGAAAGAGCTCCAAAAGGGCTAGACATTATTCTTTCAAAGAACACAGAGCCCGGAGTGGAGCCGCCCGTGCTGACCGTCGACCACTACGGGATCTTGCTGTCTGTCTGTCCTGCTCTGGCCTTTTACACACGTGCCTATGGACAGAACCACACTGTCTTCCGGGTGTCACACACGTCGACCCACACTGCACATTTTCTGCTCCCTCTTTTTATTTGAGATAGACTTTATCTTGAGGGTCTTCCCTCACCAGTTCAACGACATTCAGCTCATCTCCTGCCACGCTGCCCGCAGGGACTCACTACCGCGGGACTCTCCTCCCCCTGTGGGTAGCCATCGAGGGCGCTTCTTGTGTTTTGGCCAGCACATCTGCCGTGAAGACCCCTTCCGGTCCCATCTTGAAGCATGCATGGGTTTGACTTTCTAGAGTGCAGTGGAAACCCTGAGGAGGGGCAGAGCAGCCGTCTTCACTCCTGGACAGTCTGGTGTCTGGATGTGTCCTGGGGCTGGCCTCTCTCCCTGTTGTGGTTCCTACAGCCACCTGCAGGGGGCAGCACTGTGCCACCTCATCCTGCTGCAAGCCACTGGGTGGGCCTGGGCAGATGCTTCACAACAGTGTCCCAAAGCAGGGCTCCCCTTCCTTCCTACTTTCAGGCTCTATCTTCCAACTTCATCTGGGGGGCTAACTCTTCGGTACTGCAAAACACCAATATAAAAAGGGTAACGTGGTGGTGGCTTGGGGTAGGGCAGTGGCTTAGGGTGGTTTTCCCATGGAAGTTCCCAAACGATGTACAACCCTTCCTAGCTCTGAGACTTTGGACAAGTTACTCTGAGTCTCTGCTTTGTCACCTGTTAAAGCAGGTACTAATGCCCACCCTCAGAGTTATCCAGTGGGCCAAATGAGCACTGGCGGATAATTCTGCACTGGGTGCAATACACAGGAGGCCCTGGGCAAATGGAGGTTAATACTGTTAGTAACAGAAAGATTACGATGATCCCATTTTGGATGGGGGGGGGGCATGCTGGGGATGGGACCCAGGGCCTCACACATGCCAGTCAGGTGCACTGCTGAGCTCCATTTCCAGCCCCTTTTAAAATTTTATTTTGACATAGGGTCTTGCTAAGTTGCCAAGGCTGGCCTTGAACTTGCAATCCTCCTGCCACAGCCTCCAGGGGTGCTGGGATTACAGGTGTGCACCACCATGCCCAGCCTGATGACATTTTATTCCTTCCGCTGCACAGATGAGGAAAGAGATGCTTGGTGGTGAAATGTCCCATGTAAGGTCACAAAGCGGATAAGGCGTAGGGCTTGGATATGAATCTTGGACTCTCCAAACAGGTGCCTCCCCTCCCACAGCCCTTTCACGGGCAGCTCAAGGGGGTTCAGAGAACACAAGTCTGGTCCTACACCTTGTCCCAAGACAGACAAGCGGCAGGTACAGGTGAGAGCCCCTCAGACTCCGGAGCCTTAGGCAGATGTGACACAGCCACAAGCCCTGGAAAGACCCTACCCATCATCCCTGCCTAGAGGGGGGACAGAAATTAGCAGTGTGGTCTCTGTGCCCCAGGAACATATTTTAACATCACGAGAAAGTAAATCCGTAGTCAGCACGCTGTCTTCAGGGCACCTTCCACACGCACCATCTTCCTGTGTCAGTCACCTCGTACAGGGACCCCTCCTGTATGGGCTCCCAGCCTCCGTCTCAGCCCCCAAAACCAGCCTCTGCAGAGCAGCCAAATGATCCTCTTAAAATGTAAGCCGGCCCTGTCCCTTATTGCCCCCCACCTCTCCTCGTCGCCTCTGATGTAAGGTGCATCTCAGGCCTGGGCAGCGGCCCCACACACCCGACCCGACCAGTCCCCTCGTCCCCGCCCCCGCCTGCCACCTGAGCTTCCTGACAGTATCAGGTCACTTGCACTTTCCACTCGGGGCGCTGCACGTGCTGCCCACTGCTCCTGAGGGGACACGTGAACACACTTGTTCAAGTTCTCCTTCTGTCTCCGTCCTCTCAACAGACCAGGAGGCAGGACCTCTGGCTCCGCCACAGGTGGGTCAACAAACAGAACCCCACAAGGTGGCAGGTGACTCCACTTAGCGTGGCAACGAGGACACGCGTGCAAGGAAGCCCTCCACAAGGAATGCTCTCCCCGGAAGGAGCAAGGAGTCCTCTAGCGGGGCCGAGATGATCTATTCATTTCTCTCTCTGCCTCGGTTCTAGGAAGCTCAGAATCCAATTTAAAGGTGAAACACTCCTTTTATCAAAGACGGCACACACTCAAGCGCTCGCGCACGTTCTAACGTCACTCCCGATCCCTTCGCCTTTCCAATAATGTGCTTTTCAGTTTAAGCCGTGCGGTTCCTTTTGACATGGGAACAATCTTAGTTACAAACATAGGAACAAATAAGCAAATGATCTATGTAGAGGCTGAAGAGTGTGGCCAATCACACCAGGCGCAGGGCAGGTGCTCGACAAAACAATTGCGGAGCAGATGAATAAATGCTGAAATCTACGCCCGTCTCCAGGATCAGACACCCCTTCCAAGCAGCTGGAGGCTGAGGTCCTTGCCACAGATGCTGGAACGATAACTCTGCTTTCTGGAGACTCCTGTCCCTCCCCCACCACTCCCAGGAAACATCTGGCAGCTGCTGAGTGAGGTCTAAGACCCATGTCACCTGTAAATGTTCCCTACACCAAAGTCCCCAAATGGCTAATTCCATATTCCTTTGGAATGGCGACATCAGCAGGCAGGGGTGAGATGAGGAGTCACTATTTCTCAAACACCCCCAGCTGCACGGGATCCTCACCGACATATGTGTGCCGGCCGGGGCCAGGCTCTGGGGCACGGTTGCGACATTACAAGGCCTGTCCGTTTGCTCCAGCTCTGTGCAGCTACGGCCCTGGCTCCAGCTGCTGCATCCCTGGGGAATAAAGAGGGCTGCAGGGCAGCGGCGGAGCCGTCCAAGACCCCTCCCTGAAGACAGCTCAGCATGAGTCTCCAGAAGCAGCACAAGTGTATGAAAGACCCTCAAGGGAGCAGGCGATCCAGGGACTGTGGTGGCCCAGGGGCAAGCCAGGGGCACGGGCAGGGAAACCCCTGGTGGGTGAGAAGTTTAAGAGTGGAGGGAGGGATGGCGCGGTGGCGCACGCCTGTAATCCCAGCACTTGGGAGGCTGAGGCAGGAGGATCACGAGTTCAAAGCCATCCTCAGCAATGGCGAGGCACTTAGCAACTCAGTGAGACCCTGTCTCTAATAAAATACAAAAAGGGGCTGGGGATGTGGCCCAGTGGTCGAGTGCCCCTGAGTTCAATCCCCTGTACACAAAAACAAAAACAAAAAACGAGGGGAGGGAGGCAGGAACCTTCTTTCCTGGCAAACTTTCCTCCGTGCTATTTAATGAGCCTTTCATTGGTGCCTCTCGCAGTGGCATTTTCAAAACCAATGGTTCACTCCTGCCCCTCTTTAACAAGACTTTGACCTTGTCCAAAGGCTCTGTAAGAGGAAAAACTTCAATTTCATCTTGGAAACGTGGGGATCCCAAGGGCTGGGATGAAGACCTGAACTTAGAAAGCCCCCATGCTCCCCTAAATGACTCACTGAGCGCAGGCTGTGTGAAAACACACCAGCAAAGGAAGGAAAAAACCCTGACCTTGGGGATAATGCTACAAGAAATTTGCAAGAAAGTGACAGGGTGACTACCCCTTTGCAAAATAACTCACAAGACAAGGCCAGAGCAGATCCCAGAAAGATATTGATTCCTTTTTAATGCAATTCTTCCATTACCCACTAAGCCTGACTTTTAGCCTCTTATAATTTAAGTAAATTGCTTTACAAATGTTCTGTTCTCTTTATTCTTTTTTTCTTTTAAGGAAGAACTAACATGATTCAAGGAGTCATAAATATAATGGCTCAAGATGAGGCTTGATGGGTTTGCAATGGAGTATTTTATTGTCTGGCATCGATGTCCAAAGCACATAGATCCATCAGAAATATGGGTGTACATCAACGTCATTTTCTCAGCTCATGAGTAGATATGTGGATGAGGCGTCTTCCCTCCCAGACTCCTTATATCCCTGTCCCTTGACTCTTTCTGACCATTCTCAGTTGAAAGAATGATGGGCTTCCAGCTGAATTTGAATTCACACTGAAGAATCTGAATTCAAGGTGGAGGATCAACTGTGCTTTAAAAATAGACTTAGCAGCTGGGTGCGGTGATGCATGCCTGTAATCCCAGCTCTGGAGGCTGAGGCAGGAGGATCGTGAGTTCAAAGCCAGCCTCAGCAATGGTAAGGTGCTAAGCAACTCAGTGAGACCCTGTGTCTAATAAAATACAAAAAACGGCTGGGGATGCGGCTCAGTGGTTGAGTGCCCCTGAGTTCAATCCCCGGTACATCCCCCTTACACACACACACACACACACACACACACACACACACACATACACACACAAATAGACTGAGCAAACATCAGAATGGAAAAAACAGACTTGATGACGTTGAAATGTAAAACTTTGAGGTTAAAGGCATATGTTACCAGTAAGTTATACACCAAAAAAATGCAAATGCAAATACATTTACAAACAATAAACACGTAAAGGAGTTCAATCTGCTTAAATATAAAAATTTATTCCTTTTTTTTGGTACTGGGGATTGAATTCAGGGGCACTTGACCACTGAGCCACATCCCCAGCCCTTTTTTATTGTATTTTATTAGAGACAGGGTCTCACTGAGTTGCTAAGTGCCTCGCCATTGCTGAGGCTGGCTTTGAACTCGTGATCTTTCTGCCTCAGCCTCCCAAATGCTGGGATTACAGGTGTGCACCACCATACCCGGCTTAAATATATGAATTTAAATAGGATCTTTTTTTTTTTTTTTTTTTTTGGGTCTGAGACTGGAAAAGTTGGGAAAAACCATAATACCCAATGTTGGCATGGCTAGGGGAAAAGCAGGGCTCTTGCAGGCTGCTAATATTGGCAGGAGGGATTATGCAAAATAATTCCCTTCCCAAGAACTGTTTGGCAACTGTTATCAAAAGTCTTAAAATTATGCCTTTCCCCTGAGCCAATAACCACCTCCAGAAAGACAGCTCGAGGAGTTATTAGAGACGTGCTTAAGGATTAATGTGCAAGGACGTGGAAAGCAGCAATATGGATAGCACCAAAAAAAAACAAACTGTCCAACAAGAAGAAATTAGTTAAATAAATCATGTATCTCTTTGCTGCAATATATTATGCAATCATTAAAAATCACGTTCTAGAAACATTAATCAAAGTGGGAAAACAGTCATGATGCATGGCTTGGCGAAGGAAACGGGCTAGATAGCTACGTCCAAACTGACAGGTGTATGGCGAATTCCCAGTGCAAAAAACACACACACACACAGGCTACCGGGAAGACAGGAATCCAGCTGCCAACAGCAATTACATCGGGGTAGGTGAACTAGCCACAATTTTGCGTTTGTTTTCTTACGCGTTTTTCTGGGCTTTCCGAGTTTTAAGAATTAAGCTCATATATCTTAGTTTACTAAAATAAACACAGAAAGAAATTTGCACACATACACAAACACACACATTTAATTTTAATTACTTTTTCTCTTTTCCGTAGTGCTAGGGAGGGAACCCAGGGCCTCATGTGGCCCGGCAAGCGCTGTGCCCCGGAACTTCACCCCGGAGGCAGATTCGTCTTCTCCGCGTGTTTTCTATAAGCCAAACAAGACGGCCCTTTCACTTGTCCCGTGTGTGGCGGGGTTGAGGACAGCTAGTACCCCAGGCCCAGAGGCCACCCTGTTCTGAGCCTCACTGTGCTCAGATGACCTCAGTCCCCTCCGGGAAGGAGAGGACTTCACCAGACACCAGTTGATTCGAAAGGGGGTTAGCTGAGGTCACCGTTCCCTATCAGGGAATTTCACGGACAATGCACCAAATAAAAAGCTGACACAGTTCAGGGCATGGGGAGAGACAGATAACAGAGATGTCCCTGGAGCCTGGTGGTGACATGCATGCAGCCTATCCAGGAAGGGGCAGGGCGGCCAGCGCGTGGTGGGTGTTCTCATCAAGTGTCCACAAAGCCATCCCCCAAAGGAAAAACCTGGGGAGGAGACACACACCCACAACCTCCCCACGCTCGAGTTCATCGACGTGCCCAGTGCTTGAACACAGCATCTGCGTGGCCGTCAGCACCCCTGTTTTAGAGGCCCTCTGTTGCCAGCACCGCACTGGGCTGTTCACCCTTTCGAGAAGCAGCTAAGAGCCAAGGCGAGGAGCATGCGCCCTGGAGGTGGTCCTGGGTTCCAATCCTGACCCTGCTTCCTCCCTTCCCTGTGCCTGCAGCTGCTCACCATTTTCCCCGGATTCCCAGTTTCCTCTCCCTCGGGGCCGTAGGGAAGAGTTGGAAGGGGGTGCAAAGAAGCCCAGCAGAGGTCCCGATGGCACACACAACTCTCCCTGGTGGTGACATTATTTATTTATTTATTGGTACCGGGGATTGAACTCAGGGGCACTCGACCACTGGACCACATCCCCAGCCCTTTTTTGTATTTTATTAGAGACAGGCTCTCATTGAATTGCTGAGTGCCTCACCATTGCTGAGGCTGGCTTTGAACTCGTGATCCTCCTGCCTCAGCCTCCCAAGTGCTGGGATTTACAGGCGTGCGCCACCGCGCCCGGCCTTTTGGTGGTGACATTTATTGGTGTGCTCTCTCTTCCGCGCTTCTCCAGAGCCAGGACGAGCACCGTCCAGCAGGGAAACAGATCCCGGTGCAGTGGTCTGAACGCAGCAGGCAGTCCTCACCCGCCCGAGTTGGTATGACCAGTGCTTTACCACATCATCTGAGGGGCCATCAGCACCCCTGTCTCAGAGATGACGAAAGCTTCCTGCCATTTTCCTACCGTTGACATCACCCTTGATGCTGGAGGGAGCCCAGAGTCAGAGGCGGAGTGAGGAGCTTGTTCCAGACCCCACAGCTACAAAGCAACAGAGCTGGGCTTTGAACTTGGGCTGGCTCCAGGGCCCAGGCCCCAGCACCGTCTCTCGGGGCAGCAACACCTGGGTTCACAACCAGCCTCTGCCACTACCCGTATGTGAGACAAAAGGCGAGTGACAAACTCTTTGCAAGGACTGCTGGGGGGTTTAAGGGAGTTTATACTGAAGCCAGGGCTGGCTCGCTGCAGGCCTCGCTCAGGCGAAGGTTCTCATCACTCAAAGAGCAACAAAGAGAAGGAGGGGGGACACATGTCATGGTGGAGGTGAAGAGGCTGTGAGGCCGAGGGAGGCGAGGGCAGGATGAAGGTCCCTGCAGCTGGGAGCAAAGGCGGGCAGGCAGGTCTGCTGGGGCACAGGTGGAGGTCTGGCCTCACGGGGACTTGGGAGTCGCGGAGGTGGAGAGAAACAAAGCCTGTTCCAGAGGAGGCTGTACCTGTTGGGTCAGGTGTGGTTCCACTGGGGACAGCTGGGAGGAGAACTTTCTGCTGCCTGAAGGCTGCTCTGTGGGCTCCCAGATCAAGAGCCGGTTGTGGGCAGGCACTTTATTTTTTAAATTATTTTTTTCTTTTATTCTCAGTTGTCATATATGACAGCAGATGCATTACAATTCATATTACACATATGGAGCACATTTTTACATATCTCTGGTTGTGTACAAAGTATATTCACACCATTCGTGTCTTCATACCTGCACTTAGGGTGATGATATCCATCTCATTCTACCATCGTTTTCTTTCTTTCTTTCTTTCTTTTTTTTTTTTTTTACCCCTTCCCCTCCCTCCCCATTGGCCTTTCTAGTGTTCCTCTAATCCTCCTATGCTCCCCGTCCCAACCCCACTGTGAATCAGCCTCCTTATATCAGAGAAAACATTTGGCATTTGCTAACTTCACTTAGCATGATATTCTCCAACCCCATCCATTTACCTGCAAATGCTATGATCTTATTCTCTCTTATTGCTGAGTAACATTCCATTGTGTATATATACCACATTTTCTTTATCCACTCATCTACTGAAGGGCATCTAGGCTGGTTCCACAGTCTAGCTAGTGTGAATTGAGCTGCTATAAACATTGATGTGGCTGTGACCCTGCAGTATGCTGTTTTTAAGTCCTTTGGGTATAGACCGAGGAGTGGGATAGCTGGGTCATAAGGTGGTTCCATTCCCAGTTTTCCAAGGAATCTCCATACTGCCTTCCAGATTGGCTGCGCCATTTTGCAGTTCTGGGCAGGCACGTTAGAGGGTTTCCCTGCCTCCGGGATGGGGCATGGACAGGACTGGTGAGGAGGCCACTGCAGCAGGGATGGTAGGGAAGGGGACAGGCTGGGGAGAGGGCCAGCCTGGAGAGCCAGCCACACTGAGGGTGGTGTGGTGCCCCAGAGAGGAAGAGCAGGTCAGGGTGACTAGCTTGGGACATGTCCACAACTTGAGGGCAGGAGGAGGGGCCGTCCGAGGGCTGGAGACGTGCCAGGACTTCCAGAGCAAATAAAGATTATCCCTAATGCTGGCGAAGAGCTGAAAATACAGATAGAAATAGCTGCATTCAAAGGATGCATCGATCCTGGTCAGAGATGGCGAGACAGGACCACGGGGAGAGGTACAGATGTTGGGGAGGAGGAAGGAAGGACACTGAGGGAGAGCTGTGCACCTTGACCTTTGAAATGACTCAAAATCTCAGGACTGGACTCTTGGAGGAGGAAGAGGGCTCCAGAGAGTCGGGGACACCTGGGAAGACTTTGGGACTCCCCAAGGAGAACGAGGCAGGCACAGGAGGGGGATGAAGGAGAAGGGGACGCTGGGTCCAGTCACACCAAAGCCTGCCACCCCTCCCTTGGGGCCGGGAGGGTGGAGCAGTCAGCAGGACACTCACCCGCGTCCTGAGTGGAAGCTTTCAAATCTCCACGGAGGTGAACGCTGAAGGCTGGCCCCCACTTCTTTTCTTAACCAGAAAGCTCTTAGCAAGGCCTGGCGCGTCATTTCAGATGCGGTTCAAATAAATTACAAGTTGTCTTTTTTTTAAGTGCAGAAGCTGTGTTATCAAAGCACCACTCTTACCTGCATTAATTGCTTTAATGGCTCTGGAAACAGCCGACTCCTTTTCTTCCTCTCCAGAGCCCCTGGGAGCCCATCAGGGAAGGATGGAGGGAAGCAAGCTCTGGGATGCGCTGGTCCAGGGGACAGCGCAGTCACACGCTGGGCCGCTGGGCCATGCATCTGTCCTGCCTGCCTCCTCTATTTTTAAAGGCCTCACAGAAATTCAGAAGGGAGGCAGGGATGATGTGCAGTCCCATTTATCCACTGGGCTTTATTACTGCTATAAAGTAAAAAATGAAGACACCAAAAGCCAGATAGGAGCAATTACATTTTTAAAGAAATTCTGTCTATGTGGGAATATTGACCACATTTAGCAAATGACTCTGCAATTCAAACAGCTACGACCAATCTCACAGGCCCCGAGTCCTGGTATTTTCTTCCAATGACAATTTAAAAAACAAAAAAACAACACAACTGAGCAGGCACACAGAAGGCTTTCAAAGCCAACTGAATAGAGTCGATAACATTTTTCATTCTAATGCTCGCAGTGAGACCTCCATGGACATATTTTTCAAATTTCTGATGTGCAGCAGCCAGGTTCAGTGGAGGGGCTATGGGAGTCACAGAGCGGCAAAGGGACCTGCCCAAGGTCACTGCCAAGTATCACGGTCAGGTGAACCAAGTCCACCTCAAAACTCCACCACGAGCCTCCCTTCCTTGGACTTTCCCACATATCAGCTGACCTTGCACATCTGGAATCTTGCCCCCAAATAGCTAAGGACTGGGACAGGGTGGGTGAAGCTGTCTGGTCAAATTTTAAGGCAGACAAGCTTTAATGGGAGTGGGTGGGGCTTCCCGACCCTCAGGGTGGCTCACACTTGCTGGGGAAGCCTGTTCAATCTCCACTGAGCTAACGACGTTTGTGAACTACTTGGTTCCTGCAGCCCCAGCACCAGGGCGTTCGGAAACACCCTTTCTGATGTCACTTCACTGCATTCCTCCCTGCAGCCCGAAGCTTTAGGACCTAGGGAAGAAGATACCTCGGGATTGTATTGGGAAGGCTGGGCCATTTGCTTTGCATTCGGAGTTGAGAGGAAACTCAGGTAGGGAGGGAAGAGAAGCTTGAAGCAAAGCCAGCTGAAGCAAAGCCATGGCCAATTTAGCAGAAGGAACAAGAATTCTCAAAGGAGGGAGGAGGCAAAGGTGCTGGGACTGGAAGAGAAGAAAAAATAAACCCATTATGCATTCTCCATGTCGGATAAAGCAGCTCTTAAACGTACATGTGGTTGGCGGCGACTTGGCCTTCACATGACATATGGGGCTTCTGAAAACCTGAAGGCTTTTTTTTTTTTTTTTTTTTTTAAACAAAAAGCCAGAAGATGTATCTTACCCCCAAATTGGTTCATTGATTGCTTCGGAATGCATAAATGATTCTATTTTGGAATCCCAGACACAATCAAGCTGCTGAAATAACCCACTTCTGGGAACCTGGTTTTAAGATTGAGAGCAAAGTGATAATGAACTTGACAGAGGGGGCTCACAGGTGGATCTGGGCTGCAGAAGAGGAACAACAGCTGCCACTCAGGCACAAACCACTTTTTTTTTTTCTTTTTGCAAAGGTCTTTTCCTAAAATAGCAATAGAGGGTTTCACATGTTTTCACCCCTAACAAGACATTTGATGCCCATGGCCCATTTCATAGCTCCAAAGACTGAGGTTCAGAGATGTCATGGAAACTGCCCATGGCCACACAGCCAGCCTTGTTTGTGGTAAAGCACACACTACAGATTTGGGCTGTCCTTGGTTTTCTCATTCAGTGCCCACTCCGCTGCCACACACAGACTCTCTTCAGATCTCCCAACCAGGAACTGGGGACTCCCAAACTCAACAGCACTGGATTAAGAGATTATTCCAGGCCAGGTGCAATGACACATGCCTGTAATCCCAGCAACTCAGGAGGTTGAGACAGAAGGATCACAAGTTTTGAGGCCAGCCTCAGCAACTTAGTGAGACCATAAGCAACTTAGCGAGACACTGTCTCAAAATAAAAAATAAAAAGGGCTGGGTTGTAGTTCAGTGACATAATACCCCTGGTTCAATCCCCAGTATCAGAGAGAGAGAGAGAGAGAGAGAGAGAGAGAGAGAGAGAGAGATCATTCCATTCTTTTGGTAAATATTCATTTGCTAAAGAACCTACTATGTGCCAGGAGCTGGGCATACAGGAATATGGGAACAAGACATATCCAACCCTGGTTTCCATGAAGCTTATCTGTAGTGGGGGAGACAGATGATAAACCAAGAAAGGTCTTCTGGTAGCAACAGGTGTGCTGAAGGAAATCAAGGAGGGGCAGGCAGGGGAGAGGTGCTGCTTTGGAGAGGGTGGCAGGGATGCAGGGGCATGAGGGTGTCACTTAAGATGCCAGTGACCTGTAACCCCGGATGGGTCTATAGTCCCCTCCAAGACTCCTGGGGGCAGGGACCGCATCTAGCTCATCTCCGCAGCGTGGTAAGCAGTGCTCAGAAAAGTAAGGACAAGTGTCTCCAGACCAAGAAAGGGTGGAGACACGCAGCTGAACCTTGATGACAGGTCTCAAACTCCTTGCTCAGCAAAACCAAGTCTGGGGTGGGTCTCAACAGGTCCCGATGTCGGACACAGAATGGACATCGCCTGCCTTCCAGTTGGGGGGACGGGCCTTGTCCTCCAGGAGGCTGGCTTCACAACCCTGGGGTGGGTTCCAGGCAGGGGGTCTGCTGGGTTCCTAATCCCAGGGGTGACCCGGGACTTCCCAATTTCATGACCTTCCTCCTCTCCCCGCTTCCCTTGGGGAAGATGGAATGGCCCAGGAGGGACAAAGAACCCAGCACACAGTTGGTGCCCACTAAGGTCAGACTCCTCTCTTCTCAGTAGTGTCCTAGTAAAGCAAAGTTGAATGTCAAGTGCAGTGTCAACTCCAGGTGACAAGGACAGGTCAAGGCAGGTTCCTGGATCATGACAAGCTGATAATGCAGAAGGCTGTGCATGTGTGGGGATGGAGTGGGGGAAACCTCTGTCCTGCTCAATTTGACAGTGAACATAAAACTGCTCTCAAAAATAAAAATCCTTTTTTTAAAAATCCACAGAGTCCCAGCCCCATGGTGCTGCTTCCTGCAAGTGGCACCAGGGAGACGTGGGACCAGGAGTGAGTTTGCATCCCACTCAGTGCACCCTCTCCACCCACCAGGCTGCAAAAGGAAGAAGGAAATGTTGCAGCACAGAAACTTGAAACAGCACCCCCACCCTGCAGCACAATTAAAAGTCTGCGTGAGCTTAGAGTTAATATCAGATTCTTGCTTGGGGCTTTAAAACAAATGAAAGAAAGAAAAAGAATCCATTTTGAAAGATTTCTATGTCAGCCTCCAGCTACCTCCAGACATTTAATGTCATTCCTTCTAATCGGATTCACTGGTCTTGCTTGGGAGGAGCCTGGGGTCCCCAAGCAGTATGGACCAAAGGCTGTCCCTTCCAGGTCTTGAAAGAACCTTGTAGAAAGCCAGCTGGAGCCTAATCCTGCGGGAACACCAGCTCCGGTGCAAAGCCCTCTGCAGGACCGAAGGAAGATTAAGACTCGAGTGGACCCGCAGGCCCGTGCAGGGGCACGACAGACAGGTGCATGTGTGAGCTGCACTGCTTGACAGGTGTGCACAGGCTGCCTTCCCAGCACGTGGCTGGAGGCGGCAGAGGTGGGCGGCGACCCTGTGCATGAATCCCATTGGTCAGGGGTTAAAGGAGCATCTTCTCTTTACCGCTCCCCTGAATGGTGAATCTATGGCAAGTAATAAACAACCTGGGGTTCCTTGGCAGTGGCAGTGGAGAATGAAGGGAAAACACGATGTTGATTCTGCTTGTCTTTCGTGTCCAGCTTCAAGTCAGAGGGCGAGAACCTTCTACTGCAAAATAGCAAATCTTAAGAGGCAAAATAAAAGCATCCCTTTCCACCCTATGGAATACTTATTTGATCTGAATGGTAACTAAACAGTCGGAAGAGGATCTGGCCCTACACAGGGGTCACAATTTCCTTTCTTTCTTTCTTTCTTTCTTTCTTCTTCTTCCTCTTCCTCTTCCTCCTCCTCTTCTTCTTCTTCTTCTTTTTTTGGCACCAGGGACTGAACCACTGGGCCACATCCCCAGCCCTTTTTTATATTTTATTAGAGACAGGGTCTCACTGAGTTGCTAAGTGCCTCGCCAGTGCTGAGGCTGGCTTTGAACTTGTGATCCTCCTGCCTCAGCCTCCCAAGTGCTGGGATGACAGGCGTGCGCCACTGCGCCCAGCTCAGACGTCACAATTTCCTAGAACCTGGAGCATCAGCTTGGGCGAAATGAATATACAAGACTAAATTTAAAAAAAAGGGCCCTCTCAGTGGATTGCATGAACTGTGGATTCGCTGCAACCAAGAAATCCACTCAATCAAGTGTTTACGAACACTGAGCTTTCCACATGGTACTGCTGTCGGGATCCACAGAACGGGAGAATGAACGCAGGGCCAGAGGAAAGCCTTGCCCTCCTTGGTTTCCAAATATGAGACCAGGGGGCAGAGCCCCAGATCAGACACAAAGTCGGAAGTGGCAATCATCTGTAATGGCTTCAGCTAACCGTGTACCATGGTCAAGTGACAGACGTGTCATTTAGAAGGCGCTGAACCAAACATAATGACTTAGATTAATACAGACAGGTTCTTCCTGGGTTGTTATGCAAAGGAAGGAGAGTGTGATCACTTTAATTAAGTGAAAGGGCCAGGGAGGTTTTAACTTCTGGAACGTTGCAGTTTCTAATGTGCTTCCTGGATGTGGCAATGCTGAGACGCACAAAGAAGCCATTTAATTTTTACCCAGACGAAATACACACCCGCACACACACGTGTCAGTAGCACCTGGACACCCCACGTTCTTCTACCCACAAAACCAGGGGGCTCAGAAAGCAAGTGGATAAGTGAATTGGATTTTGAGCGCTCCCAGGCCACGGCTGTGTGGGCCAGAATCCCATTGTCGTTTCTCATCTGCTCTGGAATGGCACCAGGGCTGGTGTTCTTGGGTCGAGAGACAGCGTGCAGCTCTCGTCAGTACAGTGTGTAACCCATCAATTTCCTGATTTAGTAGGAGGCTACACAAGAATGCCAAGACTCTCGTCTCCCAGTCCTTAGCCAACTTTCTTTGCCTTAAACAAAGGCAGTTCCAAAAGAACCAGAAAACATCAGCTTTGACATCTTACCGGCCTTCTGTGTAGCACGAAGCAAGCAAGTCACAGACTGTCTAAGCTGGAAGGAGGTCTGGATAGCCCCCAACCCATTCACCAGAGAACACAGAGAGGATCAGTAACTTGCCCAAGGTCACATAGCAAGTGTGCAGCAGAGCTAATGCAGCATCCCTGGTCTGCAGATTCCTTGGCCGATTTATCAAGCACATTTGGCTGAAAAACCTCGGAACAGCTACTCTTTTATTATTACTAGGTTGGCCCCTGTTCATTCAACAGAGACTTTTCAAAAAAATCAAACATTTCAATTTAATTGCAAATAGTAAATGACTCGCCTTATCTGGACCTGTCACTGCTGATTTGGCAAATGGGCTTTAAAAGGGGAATGGAAGCCCCACTGGATGTAGGAAAAAAATCCTCAGTAAACTGCTTTGAGGAACAATGGGTGTTCCGCTTGTCAGAAAAAGAAGTGGAAAGAACTGGGTTTGCTTGATCCCTTCTTGCAAGAGCTGTGACCCTCTCTGATGTGTAAACTCTCAAGTAATTTAACTCCTACCATTTATGTTAGTTTTTTTATTTTCATTTTATTTTCACGTCACACACACAGACATACAATCCACTCCTCCTTTTGGGAAGCTCAGAGGCTCTCTTCCCCTCTCTTTCTATCACAGAGGAAAAATAAACATTTGAAGATGGAAAAGAGGCTTACTAAACACAGTGTAGCAAAAAGACAGAGGAGCAGACAAACCAGAGAAAATTCGAAGTCAGTCTGAGATCCAGGTAAGAGCAATGCACCTGTACCACTGAGCCCCTGAGGGGGGCCCTCCAGCACCACGGCTCACAGGGCCTCGGGCAGAGCTCCCAGGCAGGGGCGGCTGGTGCCTGCTGGGGGAGCCCTGCCTCCACAGACTTGCAGCTAAGGGACTCTGCCCTCCTAATTTGTGGAAATGCACCAACAAACAGCTCTTCGGGTGTTCTTTTAACTGTCCTGAAACCATCTGCACACCCTTCAACCCTGCACTGGCCTCCTCTGTTTCACCCACCAAAAAAGTCTGTCCCCTTCTCCCTCTGGAGTTAATATGACACAAAGTAGCATCTTGAGGGCTGCCTCCTAAGGGTCCAGAGGGGTCCATCCCGGGCAGATTATGTGTCTGACATTGGCCAGAAAAGGGGCAAGCCTGCCTTAGTGGCCACCTTGCTCAGCTCACACAGGCTCCAGTGACACAGGTGCCACGCTTCAAGCACAGTTCTGCTCCTATTATGCTCTCCCCTGGTGGCAGCAGGTACTCTCCCTTGGGCTTCAAAAACTATGCACGGAGAGCTGAGGTTTTGCTCCGAAAGCATCAAAAGTAAGAGAAAAGAGCTAAGGCCTGGTGCTGCTCTGGTCACAGCTTCACCACCACAGTGCAGCGGAGAGAGGTTCAGAAAGAAGGGCCCAGAGTGATCAAAGAAATGCCCGGAAACTGAAATTCACAGCCAAGCAGCGTGCCCCTGTGGCCCTCTGGGTCTAGGGTACAAACTGAAGGGAGAGACAGTGTTTTTACTGTGCAGGGGAATCAACGGCCTTTCCAAAGTCTATCACCTTGTGATGATTAAGTTAGTCCAGTCTCCTTAAATTGCCGCTAAAATTGAATCCACATTTATAAATGACCATTTGGATCAAGTATCTTTAGAGCACAAATTCATCATCTCGGAACTCTGACCTTTCAGGGCCAAGGCTAATGGACTATTTCTTTATAACTCTATGGAGGGCTAGACCAAGGGAAAGATGGATGTGGGGGGAGGAGCCAGGGCCGACGGTTGCATGGAAACCCACAAAGAGCTTTGCCGGCTGTACCCTGGAACAATCTAAGCTGATCTGCCTTTTTCCAGAAACTGCAAAGAAGTTTCGCAAAGCGCTGGGAGCCTCCTGGGGGTCCATGGGCTGGAAAACAAAAGAGGAAGGTAGAAACAGATGCTGATGTCCCAGGTACAGTCAGCTGAACTCAGCTGGTCACTGACAGTCACGACACAGGAAGTAGCCCTGGGGCTCTGCTGCCTGGAGTTTCCCAGCAGCCAGCAGCCGTGGGCTGGAGTGGAGAACACCCGTGCGTGCGTGGAGGACCAGGAGGTAGGGGTATGGCATGGGGAGGAGAGGGGGCCACAGGCCAGCCCCGACCCCTGAAGCATTTCTCTGCAGAAGCAAAGACTGCTCACTTCTGGCCCACAGAGGGATGGGGGTGAGGGCCAAAGGCTTGCAAGGGATCCTTGAATCCACAGGGGGACCAAACACTCTCCATCTCACACTCCAGCTGGTTTTCAATTGCCCTGGGCCAGGAGATCGGCAAACACACTCCTCCAACACATGATTAAATTCCTGGAAGCTGGTTGTCATGAGGTTATTTTTCTCAATTAACAGTCACAAAAAGCACACACGCTCTCATGGGGACAGGGGACATGTTTTTGACATTCGGGCTGTAGACTCATTCTCAACAAGGTTAGGGACCACTTATCTGGTCCAGTTGCCCCATTTCCAAGGTGCAAAACCAAAGGTTCTAGGAGGGTGAGCAACCTGTTCTAGGATCCCAGACGGCCCCCAAGCAGCAGGGTCAGGCCAGAGCTCTGTGGGTCACCCCAACAGTCTCCTCCAGCCACTGATGAACTAACAAAACTTTCAGAGCTAGGATCATGACCACAGCAGTAACAGCAGCAGCACAGACCACCTACCGATTACTAACTCTATGCCAAGCGGAGACTTTATTTCTTCGAATGCTCACAAGAATCCTAAGACCCTTTCACATTTTTGATTATATGTTTGCTTGTGTATTTGATACTGTCCTATCTTCTGCAATAGCAGGTAGGCCCCATGAAGGCAAGGCATCACCATATGCCCAGGGCCTGACACCTATCAGTTCCACAAACTAGATGGTCCTGCTTTAAAGTTAGGAAAAATGAAGCCCAGCACGGTCAAGTGATCTGCCCAAGGACACACAGCATGGAGCTACTGAAGGCGCTGCCCCACTCCAGTGCAGATATTTTCCCCCTTATTCTTCCCCAAACCACAGCCCTACCTTGACTGCCTCTGCGTGGGTCACCCGGGCTAGGGATTTATCGTTGACGCGCAGAATCTGGTCCCCGACCCGCAGCCCTTCTTTCTCAGCCAGGGAGCCAGGCTCCACCAAGGAAACGTAGATACCCACGCCGTGTTCTGAGCCCCCTCGGATACTGAAGCCTAAGCCTTCGTGGGCCTTAGCGCGCCGCAGGCTGACCAGGCGCACCTCCCCGGGCCCTGCGCCGTCGGGGCCGCCCCACGCCGGTTGCCTGTAGGGGGTGGTGGCAGGCAGGTAGAGACCCTCCGCTGTGTACTGGTCGAAGAGCAGCTGGTCCGAGCGCGGGATGACCAGACGCAGCATGGGCAGCAGGCGCCGCTTGACCGGGCTGTCCAGCAGGACGCGGAGGGTGCGCACCAGGTCGAAGACGTTGCGGCGCGCGTGGTATGCGTTCAGGCAGTGCGTGAACTGCTCCCGCTCCGCCTCGCTCAGCAGCGCCGTCAGCGCCTGGTGCAGCTGGCGCACGTTAGCAGACAGCAGCCGCAGCCCCGCGCCCCCGCCGCCGGCCGCCCCGGCCGCCGAGCCCAGCGAGCCGGTGGAGGACGAGCTGACCGACAGGCCGTCCAGCTGCGCGTTCATCTCCCCGCCGAGGCCCGGCCAGACTTGAGGTGCGCGGTGCGGGGCTGCTGCACTGGCGGGCACCGGCGCGACAGCTGGATTCCGGGAGCGCGGAGATGCCGGCTGGAGTCTGGGCTTCGGGGACGTGGAGACGGGGCCAGATCCCGGGAGGCGCGGACACAGTGCTGGAGTCTGGGTTGCGGGAGCGTGGAGACGACGGCTGCACTGTGCGTTTGGAGGGGTGCGGGAACAGTGGCTGGATCGCCGCGAGAGTCCCGGGGGTGCGAAAACGGAGGGGGTCGCGAAACTGGAATCCGGAGGACGAAGAGACGGCGGCTGGACTCTGCGGGCGCCGAGACAACGGCGGGATCCTCGGGGACAAAGAGTTGGCGGCTGGAGCCCGGAGGTCGCGGAGACTGCGGCTGGAGGCCGAGGGGCGCGGAGAGAACAGCTACATTCTGGAGGGCGCAGAGACGGCGGGTGGCTGGAGTGGGGGGCGCAGCACAGCTGACCGCCCCGTCACACCATTCCGGGGCTCCCCCAGCCGGGCCGCCTGTTCTTCTCGGGCTGGGGGACCCCAAAGTCAGAAGTTGGGGCGGGGGTCGATCTAGTCCCGGAGCCCCCGGAGTCGCAGCGGATGGAGCCACGCGGGCGTCCGGTAGGGGGTGCGGGGCATGTCCGGGGCAGCCCCGGGATGCAGCAGCCCGGGGTCCCCGCGCCCCTGCGCCGCCCGGGCGCAGACCGAGCCGCGCCGCCGCGAGCCCGGACTTTGCGAACTGTTGAGCAACCCTGGGCCGAGTCTTCCAGCGAGTTCCGACGCCGTCGCCGTCGCCAGCCCAGCCTTGGCCCCGCCCCCTCGCCCCACCCCCTCGCCACCCCCTCCCCCCGCGGGCTCTTCAGGAAATGACGTCCCGCCTGGCGCGCCTGGCGGTTGCCTGGAGACGGGGTGAAACAGTCCAGCCCTGGGGAAGAAAGGGGTGAAAGTGGGTGTAGGAGCAGGAGTCGTCCCGGGGTCGCTGAGAGCCCCGTGTTGGTCTCCAGCCCCGGGAGAGGAGCGGAGGGGGACTTAAAAACTGCTCTTCGGAGATCGCAGCATGTGCACCAGGATCGCTTGGAAGCAATTAGCCAGCTAGCTAATTCACAATTGTGGAGAAAAATAGCCAACTTTTTGCATTTTTCGTCTAAAATACTAGACGCTTCGGGTTCGGTTTTCTACCTTAAAACGTTGCGCCCCCCCCCCCCTTGCACACGCACTGACATACAAGTTCAAGTCTTTACGTGGATGATTGTTGTTCACCTGCTGTGTGCAAGAAATGAAGGCAAGCATATAGAGTGCCTGCAGGCACCAACTCCTGTGAGCCGATAGGTCAGTCTGGACCCCTGCCCGGTCGTTCATCATTGGGGAGGAAAGCTGTTTTCAGAAATAAAAAGTGTACAACACACACACACACACACACACACACACACACACCTCGTGAAGTCTGAATAAGGCAGGTGGATTGTGCTAATGTCAATGCCCTGGTGGTGATCTCGTCCACACTGGGGGAGGCTGGGTGAAGGATATTTGACATGTCTTGTTCTGTTTCTCACAACTGCATGTGGATCTACAATGATCTCAAAAATCGTAAATATAATACATGCACATATACATGCATATATGAAGTGGGTTGTGAAAATAGCATTTTGTGTCCTCCTATCCCAAAATAAAATGGGAAGATACTCCAAGGCATAGCCTGGACTCTGTCATCAGGCACCCACTACCCCAAATACAATCTAAGGGAAAGCCCTGTGTTTTTTTAAAAAAAAAAAATATTTATTTATTTATTTTAGTTGTACACAATGCCTTTATTCTTACGTGATGCTGAGGATCGAACCCAGGCCGTGCTCATGCTACATGAGTGCACTACCGCTGAGCCACAACCCCAGCTCCAAGCCCTGTGATTTTATACAAAGGTGGCTTTCTAAGGAAAGCCAGAGCAAAATAACAAAAACAACACACACGCACAACTGCCAATCTGAATTGCCTCTCCTAAGCTGTTTTTTTTTTTTTTTTTTTTTCTTCTTCTCTCCCTTAAAGTGTTCTGGAATTGCCAATGCAGAGCCAGCTGATGCCTACCTGGAGAGGGGAGGTTGGAGAGGAGCCAGACCCCAAAAGGACAGATCACAGGCTGTTCGTTCATTTTCCTTTTTGTGTGTTTATTTGATCACTCTTCATTCAATATTTTTACCAAGCACCTGGGTCATGTGCTGGGTGCTGCAGACCCAAGTTCAAGAGACAAAATCTCTGATCTCCAAGAGATCCCGGTCCAGCAGGAAGAAAGATCATATAAGTGAAGTTAAAAGCCAGGGCACGTGTCGCCGTGGCTGAGGGGGTGCAATCTGAGGGGAGGAGAATATGATGAGGACTTGACTGAAGAGGGAACCCCTGAATGAAGAAATCCCGAGAAAGAAGTTTCTCCTCTGGACAATGGGAAGCTATGGAAAGAATTTCAACACTGTCGGCTTAATGCATTCCCCAAACTAAGGCTAAGAAATGAAGCTCTATTTTCCCTAAAGATCCTCAGTTCTCCTCCTTACTTCCCTAACACAGAATGGGTTAAATTAATGCCCAGTGGACATATTTGGCAGTGGCAGAGGAAGATTTTTTAAATACCCAGTTAAGCTACCCTTGACATTGATCTTCCAGCTCCACACCGAGCTGTTCATACTATGCCTCCTTTCTCCTCCTCCTTGACGCTAGTTGAATCTGCTAATGCAACTAGATCAAGAGATTTGAGAAAAAAAAAATAATCTCCATCCCCAAAATGTATTAATGGAATACCTCAAAATGCCACCAAACACGGCTTAATTGTATGCAGTTCAGGTCTTCTGCAAATGGATCTCATGCTTAGCTTTCACTTAGTTAGTGTTCTAATTATAATTACTGTGATTGGCTTGATAAATGCATCCCAGGAGCTAAGATCCTGGTTCCCAACATTTTATTTCTGTGCGAAGGATGTTTTCGAGAAGGTATTTTGCTTTAGGCAGCAGAAGCCTCAATGCGCGCAGTAGAAAAAAAGAAACTTTCTCCCGCAAGCATCTGAGACCATCTGGGATGCTGTGCTATTGTTTAATTTCGGAGGGGCCGATTTGAGAGGGCAGACGAATGTGAGAGCACAGAAAAAGAAATCGTTAGGGATACTTCCAGCCGCCCTGCATCACCTTGGTATCAGTTTGCAGTGCGTACCCTCGGATGAGAGGCTGGGTGTAGCAGCACTCAAACCCCAAGAATCCAATTTCACGTTTGAAGATGCATTTGTCGTTCAGAAATAAGCTCTTGGAAACCCAAGCTGCCTGGGCTCCTGAGGGCTGCGCTGCCTCCAGCCTTCAGCACCTGGAAGGAAGCCCTGAGCAATGACTTTGGCCTTGGTTGCATACTGCCCTCTTCAGAGGGAAAATAGTACTCTCCTGTGTGTGCTGCCCCTTGCCTTCTTCACCAGAGCCACTTTTAACTGTTTGTTACAGCGCCTCAACTCAAGCCAGTCAATGCCCTTACCCCCATGGATGTTTCTGGAAACTGGAACATGCTGGAACAGTTGAAAAGACAGGGAAGAAGAGTGGATTGTGTTGTTTTGTGCTCAGTGCTTGTGCTGAACTGGATTTGTTTGTTTGTTTCACCAAGTGGCGACATGCTAAGTTGCGCTCTGGATACCAGGCTTAGAAGACCATCACGCCAGTCTTGGCGCTTCCCTTTAACCAGTTGTGTGACTCAGAACAGGTGGCTTCGCCTCTCATCTGTGAGATGGCCTCCTAACAGTTCCCTGTCCCTGTTTCCCTAGACTGCAGTTGGCATGTCTCCTGCCCTGTGCAGTAAAGGAAAGCAAGTTGTCATAAAGTTGCTGGTTATGTCCCCCTTTTTTTTTTTTATGGCAATCTTAAAAAGCCTTCCTCTGTTTCACAGTCATTTGGAGCTTCTCTCCTTCCCTCTTACCCACTGGAATGTATCTTTAGAGGGGAGAGATTAACTTAAGATGCATTGCCCATGAGCCATATAAAAATATAGCTAATGTTTATTGAGTGTTGCTGTTTAATTTATTCGCTTATTTGTTTTTGGTACTGGGAATTGAATCCAGAGGTGCTTTACTATGGAGCTAAATCCCCAGTCATTTTTATTTGTAATTTTAAGACAGGGTCTCGCTAAGTTGCTGAGGCTGAACTTGAACTTGCAATACTCTTGCCTCAGTTTCCAGAGTGGCTGGGATCACTGGAGTGTGCCATCATGCCCAGCAAATACTGCTGTTTTAAACTTGTGTCTTAAATGACTCAGTCCTCCCACTACCCAGTAAAGGAGATACCTCCTCCTCCTCCTCCCCTCCTCCCCTCCCCTCCCCTCCTCCTCCTCATCCTCTTCTTCCTCCTCTTCCTCCTCCTCCTCCTCTCAGGTAGAACAGAGACATGCTGACACATAGGGAAGCAGCTATACTTAAGGTCACAGAGGCAGTTAAAAGAATAGTTGAGATTTAAACTCAGACAGTCTAGCCCCAGAACTCTTCCTGTCAACCACTATGCTGTGCAGTCTCCCAGTGTTTAGTTCAGAGATGCAAAAATGTGCCAGCATTTCTAGTTGATCTGGTAGAGGACCACATTTTCCCATGGATGGGAACAGTGTGAGGACCACATTTTCTCTAGAGAGTTGGGCTGGGAACTCAAGGCTAAAAACAAGCCATCTACTAGTGATTCCTGGTTAGGAAGCTGCTAATTAGTGGTGGGAGAAGTGAGTAGGGGTTGAGCAAAGAAAACATCCCTGAGAGAGAGGGAGACCTGGGGAAGTTGGGAACCTCCTGGTCTCTCAGCCTAGACACAGGATAAGGAGACTCAAAGCCATCTGACGCTGGGTGTCATAGGGAGCTTTTCCCAGGGGATCCTTACAGAAAGGATGTCAGCCACTGGAGTTATCACTGCTGCTCCAGGACCACAGCCTGTCTCTTCCCAACAGTGTCGGGGGGGATGGATGGCATTGGCAGTGAAAAGCAAACAGTGACCTCAGTGACTCGCAGATAATGGGGGCAATACTGATGGACGTGCAGGAGATAAGAGAGAACATGAACACATCAGGAGAAGAGGAGAGACCTGGTGTGATCTGTAGAGACTGTTCCGTGGTCTCAGAGCATCGTGGGATGTGTGTGCAGGAAGGGCGTTAGAGCCCAGAGCTGATCTCTAGGGTCAAATGCTATTTGTTACCTTGTTGACCTTGGGAAAATTGTCAAGAGCTTTTGCCCTGAATTCCCTTACCTATAAAATTGGGGGGCATTGTTGCAAATACTGATTGTGCTGGTGTATGCACATTATTTATCCCCGTGCCTGGCATGTGCCATGGGCTCCTACAATGTTTGACATCCACCTCAGTTAAAGCTCTAGAGGCACACGGGAGCCCCTCGGGGATAGGGGACCTTGACACTTTATCTCTTTTATCTGGTGCTCAGCCCAAGGATGGGCACTTAGGAGGTGCGCAGTAGTATTTGTTGTGTGTCTTCCTCCCCCACCTTTGTGTTACAGAAAGAACCACCAGAAGCCAGAGAAGACTGCTGTCTTGCCCACAATTCTGCAGTAGTGCTTGCCCAGCCTCTTTCATTAGTAACAACAAGGAAAACGTACGGAAGGCTTGCCAGGGGCTAAGTACTTCAGAGGCATCCGAGTCCTGTGAACTGGATACTATTATTACTTCCGCTTTCCAGATGAGGAAACCGAGTGTCCAGGCTCTGAGGGGTTTCCCCCAAAGTCTGTGCTCTCACTGAGCTTTGTAGTTAGACAGATGGAATTGATGCCGCCTTCTCTTACACAGCTTTGGGGGGAAACAGCAAACTATCGTGATGGCAAATATAAATCACAGGAAGCCAATTTGTGATCTGGAAAGAAGAGGGGTTGTTGGAACCACCTTACCAGGCATGCTGTGCTGTAATCCCATTGCTAAGAGCTCCTTTAATCACAGGATTATGTATTGGTGACACTGGGACACTCACTCCAGCACCAGCTAGGTTCAGATTAGAGAAGCCTCTAGAGAAAACATCCTAGCCGCGCACACCTTGGCAGGGATAGCGGGGACCTCCATTTATGCACACACTCCCTTCTTCTTCTTCTTCTTCTTCTTCTTCTTCTTCTTCTTCTTCTTCTTTCTTCTTCTTCTTCTTCCTCTTCCTCTTCCTTCTTCCTTCTTCCTTCCTCCTTCCTCCTCCTCCTCCTCCTCTTCCTCCTCCTCCTTCTCCTTCTTCTTCTTCTCCTTCGATTGAACTCAGGGGCACTTGACCACTGGGCCACATCCCCAGCCCTTTTTGTATTTTATTAGAGACAGGGTCTCAGGGTCTCACTGAGTTGCTAAGTGCCTTGCCATTGCTGAGGCTGGCTTTGAACTCGCCATCCTCCTGCCTCAGCCTCCCAAGTGCTGGGATGACAGGTGTGCATCACTGAGCCCGGCTGACTCCATTCTTTCATTCATCTTCAGATGGCACCTTGCTCCTCTGCTTTGCCAGCTGATATTCTGGGGATTCAGGAGGACCAAGGGTACTACGGTCCCTGCCCTCCTAGAACTGTTGTGTACTTCCGATGTGATCACAGGTGACCGGATGGGAGCCTTGTGAGTTATGAAGTGAGGGTCCCAGGCAAGGAGTCCCAGATGGCGTCCCCTCCTCTGAGCCTCAGCCCCCATTCATTTCAGCATTACAGCATCGTGGTCAGTACTGCAGACAGACTCTGCTAAACGATTCCTGGTTACGTAACCTTGGAGAAATCGCATCATCTCTGGAGTCGCATCTTCACCTATAAAAAAAAAAAAAAAAAAAAAGTGAGCTAAAAAAGACACAGGGGGAAGCGGGGGCTGGAGAGTGAACAGAGATAGCGCTGTGTAAAGCATGTGGCCCGGTGCTGGGACCAGTGAAAAGTGGAACAAGGGGTAGCTCCGGGCTGACCGGAAGAACACTGCTTTGAGGAAATAGCTCCTTAGCTTTGCTGACTTATACAGGTGCCGTCCAACTCTTCAAAAATATAAATGAGGTGTCTGGGTATAGTATAGTTGCCTCATTTCCTCACTGGAACAAGTTTTTGTTGTTTTGTTTTGTCTTGTTTTCCTTTGGTCAACTCTGAATAGCATGAATGCTATACGTGGGACCCTCTGGGGACCTCGGCCATGTCCTTTCTCTCAGTGCCTCCGACTTGTCATTTGCACAATGAGGGGCTTGGAGCTGGTGATCTGCAGACCTTCCTGGCTCCAAGGATGATGGCTTTGCTCTGGTGGCAGAGGAGGTGGGGAGCGGCAGGGAAGGGCAGGACAGGGGGACGTGAAGAGTTTCTGGGGTTCTCAGCCGGAGCAGATTAGGAATTCTGTCCCAGGCTCCGCGGCTGACGGATGGCTCTTCTTTGACCGGTTCCAAGCTCTTAATGTCTGTTTGCCTCCGGGTTTCAAATAGCAGCTAATGATCCTAGCTGTCTTTCAGCCAGTTTTGTGATTTTTGCCTTTGACTTTGACCATCTTCAAAGGCACTCGGCAGACATTATTATTACATTCGCAGGGCCCAGCGTGCCCGACTACTTGGCAAATTGTGTCAAAGAATCCATAACTGTTCCAGAAGAATGCCTGCTCCCTGCATTCTTCCTTATTCCTCGGAAATTTGATATTCTCATTGACCTTCCATGAAGGTAACTGTAACGGACTTTGAACATCCTGGAATCATAGTCATTTTTAAAAACCAGATGGAACCTTAAGAATCGGGTTTTTTTAATTCAAAAATGCATTTATGCCAGGCACAGTGGCGCATGCCTCTAATCCCAGCGACTCAGGAGGCTGAGGCAGGAGGATTGCAAGTTCGAAGGCAGCCTCAGCAGCAGCGAGGTACTAAGCAACTTAGTGAGACCCTGTCTCTAAATAAAATACAAGGTGGATTTGGGGATGTGGCCCAGTGGTCGAGTGCCCCTGAGTTCAATCCCCGGTACCAAAACAAAACAATGCATTTATAAAGTGCTCCGGGCACTGGGTGGGCCTGAAAAAGCTGATCTTTAGTTTTGTTCTCATGATTCCCATCTAGTTTGGGAATAACATATAAGGAATAATTCTGGCCAAGTTCTTTAGTAGACTTTGTTAGTTATCTATTGCTGTCTAAAATTTAGTCCTCACTTGATGGCTTAACCAACGCAAGCTTATTTCATCCCGGATTCCAGGTGTCAGGAGTCTGGGCTTGGTTTAGCTGGTGCCTCTGTCAGGGCCAGGCCGGGCTGCATCCAGGTTTTGGTGGAGCTGTGGTCTCATTTGAAATCTTCACTGGGGAGGACACACGTCCAAGCTCACGCAGTCGATGGTGGAGGTCATCTCTTGGGACCACGTAGCTGTTGGCTGGAGACTGTTCTCTGTCCCAAGAAGCCATTCATGAATCTTTGCCACATAGCTTGCACAGACTAGGTGACTTCTTTGTGTGGTACCGGGGATTGAACCCAGGGGTGCTAAACCACTGAGCCACGTTCCCAGCCCTTTTTAAAAAATATTTTGCCTAGGGACAGGGTCTCACTGAATTGCTCAGTGCGTTGCTAAGTTGCTGAGGCTGGCTTTAAACTCATGATCCTCCTGCTTCAGCCTCCTGAGCCTCTGGGATTATAGACATGCACCACTGCGCTCAGCTTAGCTGACTTTTTCTAGGTCCGAGGGGGTCTCTAGAGAGAGACTAAGATGGTACCTTATATAATATGATGTAATCAAAGGAATGACATTCCCTCACATTTACCATACAAAGTGACCAAAGCAATGGAGTCCCCTTCCTCTTTACCATATTCTATAGGGGAGAAAAAAGGTTACTGAAGGAGAGGAGAATACACAGGTCTCTGTCACTCACTGGATGACCTTAGGGCATGTCTGCCACTTAGAAGATGGCAATGTCGGGGGCTGGGGTTGTGGCTCAGCGGTAGAGCGCTCGCCTAGTACATGCGCAGCCCGGGTTCAATCATCAGCACCATGTAAACAGAAATGCATTGCATTGTGTACAACTAAAGCAAATAAATAAATATTAAAAAAAAAAAAAGAAGACGGCAATGTGCAACAAGTGCCCTGAAAAAGAAGCCTCTAACTCTTCAAAGATGACCTCCCCAAAGAGGGAACATTTGAAGGTTGACTCTTGCTTGAGTAGGGGTCACACGCTGGGCAAGGTGGGATGGACACTAGGCTGAAGGCACAGTACAATGACATGACGGGAGGCCGGCGGGCTGGGCTGAATCTTGCCAGCCATGGGATGCCAGGCTAAGCCGTCTGGCAGCACTCAGAAAGCAACAGAGAGCCACCAATTTGCAGGTGCAGGTTCTGATTTTTCCTGGAGGAGCACCAGGAACCTTCTCTAACAGCTCTCAAAGATTCATAGACACACTTGAACTCCATGAAGTCCCTCCATGAGTGTGCAGTTCTTTCAAGAGTTGGATAGACACCAGGGCTTGCTAAAAATATGTCGGGTCCCCCAGGGCATACCGGACCACGGGTTGCTCATGTTGGAAGAGACTTGCAAACTCCACGCTGGTCAATGGCAGCCTTGTCCCCGGTCTGTGTTGCCCTGACACCGCTTGGCAGGGTGTTTCAGGCTTCGCAGTCGGGCTGACCTGGGTTCAAATCCTGGTTCTGTCACTTTCCACCTGTAAGATCTTCAGTAGTGACTCATCCCTCTGGTTTTGTGTCTTCATCCATTCAATGGAGATAATAAAGGGGGCGGTGAAGAATCAGCCCAGCTGTCTATGCCACACAGTCACCTGGCGGATAGTGACCACAGTAGTTTGCTGAGGCTGCTGTAGTAAAGACTGCAGACTCTGTGGTGGAGACAGTAGATGCTTATTTTTCTCACGGATCTGGAGGCCAGAAGTCTGAAATCGAGGTGTAGGTATGGCTGGTTCCTCCTCCTCCTCCTTCTTCTTTTTGGTACTGGAGATTGAACTCAGGGGCACTCGACAACTGAGCAACATCCCCAGCCCTATTTTTTTTTTTTTTTTTTGTATTTTATTTAGAGACAGGGTCTCACTGAGTTGCTTAGCACCTCGCTTTTGCTGAGGCTGGCTTTGAACTCACGATCCTCCTGCCTCAGCCTCCAGAATCGCTAGGATTACAGGCATGTGCCCCCACTCCTGGACAGGGCTGGTTGCTTCTAAGCCCACTCTCCTCGGTCTTTAGATGGCTGCCTTCCAGTATCTTCACAGGGTCTGCTAGTTCTTGGGGTGCACCCGTCTGTGTCCAAATTTCTTCTTCACATTGGATTAGGGCTCATCCTACAACTTTAACTTAATTGCCTCTTTAAAGATCTTATTTTCATATACAGTTCTATTTTGAGGTGCTGGGGCTTAGTACTTCAACATATAGATTTAGTCCAATCGGCTTAGTAGCGTCTCAACCAAAGTTACATACTTCCTCCTGCACCTCCGACTGGTGAAGAGCCTTATGTCCCAACTCCAGGGAGGATTTCTCAGCCTCTCCCATCCTGTCTGCTCCTTGAGAACTAGTTTGTCTCATCAATAACCTTTTTGAAGGATGTGCCTCCCTTCCTCACTCCCTAAATAACCATAACAGCAACAACAGCCCCACCGATGTTGAAATATGCCTGGCGAATCAGTTGAATAACCCTCCTTTAATGTAATCCGATGGCAGTAATTTTCTGGAACACACCATTACAAGGGAACAGTATGATCTCAGGGGCTTCGTGATGCCTAATTAAAAAGCGCTGTAGCAAGAAGGAGGTTGCAGTTACACTACAGAATCACGTCGTTCTGATTTTGGAGTTGGGAGGGAGGAGTTTTTACTGAACTGTGAGGAGGTGGGGAAGGATGGCCCAGGGAGACAGTGGGAGTCCTCGCAGGTCACGTGCAGAAGGCCTTGGGCCATCATCTTTGCTTGTCAGAAAAAGCCAAGGTCACCCCACTGGCTGAGCGTCCTCTTTCCTTACAGGCGATGGGCCAGGAGGCTTGACCATGGGCTGAGACGCCATTGGCTGAGGAATTTCAAGGAAGCTGATCCATTTTCAGAATTAACCTCTTTAGCTGCGCCCTCTTGTTAAACTTCTGTTAGGTGCTGCTGATAGTGGACACAATAATAAAAATAATCGACGTCTATCCATCCCTACATTATGGGTTTTTTTTTTGTTTTTGTTTTTGTTTTTTGGTACCGGGGATTGAACTCAGGGGCACTCGACCACTGGGCCACATCCCCACCCTTTTTTGTATTTTATTAGAGACAGGGTCTCACTGAGTTTCTAAGTGCCTTACCATTGCTGAGGCTGGCTTTGAACTCGCGATCCTCCTGCCTTACCCTCCCAAGTGCTGGGATTACAGGCGTGCGCCACCGCGCCCAGCTAAATTATGGGTTCTTAATTTGGGTCTTGTAGCTGCAGCAGCGCCTCTGCGAAGTCCCTGGGATTATGTACAACATTTTGTGTCTGTGTGTGGATCAGTGTCTCATTTTTCTGAATTCTGTAGTCCATGACCCCCAAAGATGAAGACCCTTGTTTGCTAAATACTACTTGCTCTGATTTGTTGAGAGCTTATTATTTATCAGTACATCTTGTTCCTTTATTCATTTAACACTCGTGGTCACTCTCAGGATCTCTGTATCATCCTCATTTAACAGATGAGGAAACCGAGGCTGGGAGGCTAAGCCTTCAGAGGCAGAGCTTGCGTTCCGGCCACCCGTACAAGAAGCACGTGTTGAATACTCTGCTCTAGAAAGAGAGTGGGGTGATCACAATATGAGGTGGCTACTCTAGAGTGACGCAAATGGGCACAGAGGACACCTGACCCAGCCTGGGGGGCTGACCTCAGTAAAAGTCCGTGGAGGAGTGAAAGCCCCTGGTGAGTCTTAGAGAAGGCAGGTCACCAAGCCAGGGAGCGCACTCCAGGGGTGAAGCCTTTTATACTATGCAGCCTCATTACTTATTTTAATTATTGGTGCATATTAATTGTACAAATTAATGGGTTTCGTTGTGGCAGTTCCAGACGTGCCGAATACACATCTTAAAGAAATCACGGGAATCTTCCAGATCAAGAAGGGGGAGAAACACAAATCAGAGCAAAGGCGTTTCCTTTGTACAACCCTCCTCCAACCATAAACTTCAGAGGAGATATTCAACGTCCCTGGAAATCAGGGAATTGTGGGTAAAAACAACAATGAGATGTCATTTCACACATGCCAGACGGGCAAGATCAAAACGTCTGACATTACCAAGCCTCGGCAAGATCGGGATGCAAGAGGAATGTGCTCACGGGGCTGGTGGGAGTGTAAATTGGCACGACCACAGCTGCTTGGCAATACTTAGTCGACTTGAAACCATTCCAGCCTGATACTCAGCAGCTCCACATCCTGAGATATTTCCTGGAGGAACTCTCACACATTCGTACCTGAAGCGTGTCAGTTAGTCGCTGCTGCGTAACAACCACCCCGTGACGCAGCATCTTCAACAACCATCACGGTTGGAGCTCCTACCTCTGTGGGCCAACTGGGCTGTTCAGCCTGGCCCTGCCTGCCTGCCTGATGTCTGCCAGGCTTTTTCACATATCTCTGGTCAGTGAGAAGGCCAGCTGGCAGCAGAACGATCTAGGAGGGCCTCGTCTGTCAGTTCACTGGTGGTTGGCTAGCATTACAGGAACAACTGGGCTACACGTCCCTTGCCTTCCAGCATCATGTCATCATTAACACCCTTGCCTGGGGTATAGGAGAGGCCAGGACACCTGCCTTATTGGATTAGGGACTCTTCCTATTTCAATATGACCTCATCCTAACTAACACATCAACAGTGACCCTCTTTCCAAATAAGGTCACATTGAGAGGCACTGGGAGTTAGTATCTTAGCATAGTTATTTTCTTGTTTGGTGGTAGGAGGCACAATGCAATCCATAACAATGGTATTACATTGTTCTTTTGATTGCTGGTAAAATTGAGCATTTTTTTTCCATATATTCCTTTGTGTATTTTTTGGAGCAGTGTTTGTCTTTTCCTTATTAGCGAAAATTCCTTATGGATTGAAAATATTTCCACCCAGGGTTCTTTCCCCTTTCACTCAACATCAAACATAGCAGGATCAGCCCAGACATTGAAGGGTTTGTAAACTGTCAGAGCATTGTTTGGCCTGGGTGTCACCCATTGGTACGGTGAGTGAATGCTCTCCTTACAGCCCCAGGTGGAGGACAAGGTGACTTTGGGGGCTTCTGTATCGGCCAAAATAAGCTCGGTAATGCTACATCAAAAAGCGACCCCAGAAATCCTAGAGGGTCACAAAGGTTTATTTCCTACAAACACCACATGCATGACCAGATGTGGGCCCTTCATCTTGGAGCAGAACCTTATACCAAAACACACTTTTCTTCGTAACTTAACCCAACCTGTGGTATCGTGTCATTAGCAACTAAGAAGCCAGGCACGGTGGTACGTGGTCATATTTCCAGGGATTCAGGCAGCTGGGAGAGAAGGATCATTAATTTGAGACCAGCCTGGACATTTTAGCAAGCCCCTGTCTCAAAATAAAAAGGGCTGGGAATGTAGTTCAGTGGTAGAGAGTTTGCCCAGCATGCACAAGGCCCTGGGTTCAATCCCTAGTACTGAAAGAAACAGAAAAAAAAAAAAAAAAATGAGCCGGGCATGGTGGTGCACCCCTGTAATCCCAACACTTGGGAGGCTGAGGCAGGAGGAGTGTGAGTTCAAAGTCAGCCTCAGCAAAGGCGAGGAGCTAAGCAACTCAGTGAGACCCTGTCTCTAAATAAAATGCAAAATAGCGCTGGGGGTGTGGCTCGGTGTTGAGTGCCCCTGAGTTCAATCCCTGGTACAAAAAAAAAAAAAAAAAAAAAAGAAAGAAGGAAGAGAAAAATGAATGGACCCAGACACCTGGGGTAGGTTTTCCCACACACCTGTATCAGCAGCCTTGAATTTGTGTCAGTCCCTCCTAGATTCCGACCTTCCCTGGAAAGCCCATCTGAGTTTCCCACATGGATGAAAATTCTCTCTCCCTGGTCTCAGGATCTAGTGAGAAGTCGGGAGGGACCACCATGAGAGTCCCTACGGTTGCTATCTTTTTGCAATCTCTTTCTTCTCAGTCCCTGGTGCTAACGTGCCTGGCTCCTGGTTGGCAGCCTCATGCGGAGGACACCTTTCTGTACCCTCCAGAGAGGTATGGCGCTTACTAGTGCTGCCGGAACAAATGACCATGAACTTGGTGACCTCCCGCAGCATTCTCTCACGGTTCTGGAGTCTGGAAGCCCGAAACCACAGTGTCAGTAGGGGGCGCGCTCAATCTGAGAGTCCTTGCCTGTCCCTCGCTGCTGGAGTCCTGGCAACCCTGGCTTGCAGGTGCACACCCCAGCTGCTCCCGAGGTTCCCGTGGTCTTCCTGCTGTGTCTCCACACCCCACATCTCCGTGTGTGTCCTCTTTCCTGCCCTAAATGCAGGATAATTTCATCTCTAGATCTTTAATTAATTACATTTGCAAAAGACCCTATTTCCAAAGACGGTCATCTTCTGGCCCTAGGACGTGGGGGACATTATTCAACCCACTGGATGTGGGGAGGAGTCCCTGCGACTGACAGTAAGAAATCCCCTAGTCGGCTCCTTGGCTCTTCCACACTGAGGTCCCTGAGGACCCTGTCCTCCTGTCCTAAATCTATGCCAGGGTGCTGCGGTGACAAGAGGCAGAGTCCCCCTGAGGCTGGGATTGCATTAAGCCGCGAATGCAAATACTGTAAGATAAGTTAATTAAGAGCGAATCTCTTTGCCTTTACAGATTGCAAATCCATGGATGTCTGCAGCAATTGACCGTTCAAAGCCAATTATTTTTTAAAGTACTTTTAATTTCCATGTGCCGAGGATGCCCGCCCCCACACAGCCCCCGGCAGCCGCCTTGGGCAGCTGAGCAGCCAGGCAGTGAGGCCAGGCCTTAGGAACCCAGGGGCCACCGCCTCTAGGGCTGTGCCCAAAGAGTGATCTGCAGACAGGGCCCAGGATCACGTGTCTCCTCCAGACCCTGCGTTCTTGGTGGGGGTGGGGACGCAGAGACCGCATCTTACTCTTCTTTGTGCACATGGAAGTTTCCAGAACACAGCAGTTCCCCAGTCACCTTCCGTGAGCGTTTCCTAACTTCACGGACGCGTCCGTGGTTTACTACTGGAAGGCTCCCGGGAGAAACCCATGGGGACAAAGAGGAAGCAGGCGGGAGCGATAAGGAAGAGCAGTGAGCCAGGCTGGGGCTAGGGGACCAGGGAGGTGCCCACAGCGTCAGGGGAAGGAACCAGGGGTGAACCTGAGAGTGACGTATTAAGTGTGCCCCCGGGGTCTCACCACCACATTCTGGCACCAGCCCCCTGGAAAAGGATGTGACGACAGACACCGCCCCTGACAGGGCAGCTGCGGCCTCATCCTGGGGGCCCTGAGTTGAAGCCAGGGGTCTGTGTTCCTCGGCGGAGAGGATGGGAGCAGTCCTCTAGAAAAGAACCCCAGGTGCTAGCTGTTGGAAGGAAAGCACCCCTAAGGAGAGGGTGTGGGGGACAGAGCCAGGAAGAAGGGACCTGGGCGGAGCATTCGTGATAGGCCTCACAGATGTTTGTTGAGTGAATAAGTGAACTGAAGGAAGGAAGAAATGTGTCAAGTCAATTAATGATGGAACAATTGAAGGAATGCACCAGTGCACAGCCGGGCATGCTCACTAGAACCCTTTAGCCAGCCCCAGCTCCGCCAGTGGCCTGCACCGAGCTAATGCTAGTTAAATGCAAGGTGTCAGTTGTGGTGGTGGCTATCTTTGCAGCAAAGTCCCTCTCTAGATAATCCCTCATAACTGGTGGATGCACGGAATGCCCCTAACATGATCCAAACGTGGTAGACACAGCAGAAAAGAGAGGAGAAGTTCCTCAGAGAGACGAAGAAGGGAGGAATGAAGTCACTGAACAATTAGCACCTTGGCCAGTGGCTCTTGTCTTCCTCATCCCTCCACCCGCCCATTCGCTGGAGCTTCTGAAAGCAGCCCTGCCTATTATGTCACCATTTAAACCCCATCACAGCTCCCGACTGACTCTCATTATGTTCCAAAATATTTATTCATTCAATGGCTCAGAATAATTGCTTCTATCCTCAGACTCTAGGATGGGCCATGCAGAGCAGAGAGAATTCCCATCCTGCCTGGGTCACCCTCTGTCTATGGAGGAGTTGTGGTGTCACCCATGGTGGGGGAAACATGAAACCACACACACACACACACACACACACACACACACACTCCACCCAGCGGGGTCCCTCTCACCCCAGAGCCACTGTCCCTGACACAATTTCATTTTCTGTCAGAAGCACCATCACTGTCTTTGTGATGCAGGGTTAAGACTCAGAATTATCTATTAATTCATCCAATACTTACTGAGCATCTGCTTTGGGACAAACTCTGTGCTACACACTGATTCTGTTCTTTAGCTGTTTGCTAGATCACCTGCACCTGAGTGCCTTACAGTGCCCAGCACAGAAAAATCTCCAAAGAAATGCTTGCTAGATGGACAAATGGATAAACAGATCCACAGATGGATTAATGGTTGGATAGTTGGGTAGATAAAAGGATGGCTGGCTGGCTGGCTGGGTGGGTGGATGGATGAATGGATGGATGGAGGGATGGAGCGCTGGAATTTGCTGGTTATGTTTCTTTGGTATCCTTTGCCCCATATTGTGCAAATAAAATCCCTCTTTCCTAAGGGATATACATCTCCTGTGAGTAAATGGGGCTGAACTTGTCTTACATCCCACCCTGGTCATGCGTCCCAGGCCCAGCCAGTTAGATGACTGCAAACTTTTGGCCACAGTAATTGGTGTCAGTCAAGGACACGTGACCCAATCCAGACCAGAGTCCTCCCTGGGACTTTCTGGCTGGTGCCAACAGTGCACTGGCTCTGCTGCCAGGAGGGTTACTTGAGGGTATCGGATGCTCTGTCACTTGCCACTGACATGAAAAGACGAAAGGCAAGAGAGGAGGAAAAAAGGAAAGAGGAAGAGGAGGAAGAGGAAGAGGAGGAAGAGGAAGAGGAGGAAGAGGAAGAGGAGGACGAGGAAGAGGAGGAAGAGGAAGAGGAAGAGGAGGACGAGGAAGAGGAGGAAGAGGAAGAGGAAGAGGAGGAAGAGGAAGAGGAAGAGGAGGAAGAGGAAGAGGAGGAAGAGGAAGAGGAGCTCCACTCGGGTCATAAGTCATCCTCCAGTGGGGGCAGCCCATTGAACTCCTGGGCTCTCCAGCTACATTTGCCGATGAATTCCCTTTCTCTGGAGGGTTGTTTGTTTGTTTATTATTTATCTTTCTTGTAACCAAGGGGATTTTGCCAGTGCAGACTGCAGAGTGAATACATGAGTGAATGGCTGATCGAATGAATGAAGGAGCCCCATTAATATCACATTAGTTAACGTTTTTTTTTTTTTTTTCTCTCCCTTGAGAGCTAGACCTGCAAATGCAAGTTTTTAATGAGATATTCCTGGTTTCTGCTGGGGCCTATCCGATGGCTTCTATTTTGTCCAGTGTTGACTCTTACTTTTGACATGAAAAATGAGAAGCAAAAGGAGAAAACAGCTCACTAAAAATAACAAATTTCTGGGGCAGATGTTTAACTCTAGCCATGGATTCCAGGCTGTGGTAGTTATCATCCAAAGAGGACTGAAATGAAACAAATAAAATGCAACACTCCTCTAAAGTGCTCTTGCCCACCCCCCATTCGAGTCAAGCAAGAGTGGGTGGGCTGCAAATCCGACCACACGGTCATAGCTCCTTCCCCGTTTTCTAGAACTTTCTCTCCATCAGAACTGTCGAGTGCTCCTCAATGACTGACAGCAAGCACAGCCTGGGGGTCACGGGGGTCTTTCTAGATGATGCTGAGCTGCATCTTGCAGACTAGAAAGGATCTAAGTGCCGAAAGATGGGAAGGGGCTTCTGGACATGAGAATAGCCCAAGTAATGGCCAGAGATAAGGCTGAAGAAGTTGCAGAGGTCACTTACAAAATTCCCTGTAAATCCAACATGTGTGTTTTTTTTAATTGTCTAACTGTGATTTTTCCGAATTTGGTATTTCTCTCCCTATCCTACCGTGAAATCTCTGAGGTCTCCTGGGTGCTTAAACAACACCCATCACAGGACTCGCTGCAGATCCGTTTAGGAGAGAATCTGTTGGTGGGATCCCAATTCTGACTTTACGTCAGGTGTCCCAGAGGAGTGACATCGGCTGAAGCTTGTGAGCTGCTCCTACAGTTGGTGGGAGAGTCTATCAGCTAAGACTGAGTCTGACTTCCGCAACAGAAACCAAGATGCGATTACTTCATCAAGCAGAGATTGTGTTTCCTTGCATAACAAGAAATCTGGTGCTTGACTGTCCTGGGTGACCGCAGCTGCCCTAGGAAGTCACCAAGGAAACAGCTTCCTTCTAGCTACCAGCTGCACCACCCTCTGGGTGTCAGGATGAGGACTCCTCCTGCAGGCTTCAAGCTGTGTGTCAGACAGGAAGAAGGAAGAGCCGGGCGCGGTGGCGCACGCCTGTAATCCCAGCACTTTGGGAGGCTGAGGCAGGAGGATCGCGAGTTCAAAGCCAGCCTCAGCAATGGCGAGGCACTTAGCAACTCAGTGAGACCCTGTCTCTAACAAAATACAAAAAAGGGCTGGGGCTGTGGCCCAGTGGTCAAGTGCCCCTGAGTTCAATCCCCAGTATCAAAAAAAAAAAAAAAAAAAAAAAAAAAGGAAGAAGGAAGGAAGAGCAAAGGGTGCTCTGGGCCCGTTGAATCTAGCCCTATTGTCAGGAAAACCACTGCTCTCCAAAAAGTGACCACATCCTAACCCCACCCTCCCACCTCGCTGACTAGAACCTGGTCACAAAGTTGTAAAGCAAAACTGTTTTTTTTTTGTTTTTTGGTACCAGGGATTGGACTCAGGGGCACTTGACCACTGGGCCACATCCCCAGCCCTTTCTCGTATTTTATTAGAGGCAGGGTCTCACTGAGTTGCTAAGTGCCTCACTATTGCTGAGGCTGGCTTTGAACTCGCGATCCTCCTGCCTCAGCCTCCCAAGGGCTGGGATTACAGGCGTGCGCCACCATGCCTGGCTGTTGTAAAGCAAAATTGTAACTGAGCAAATCTAGGAATCTATTAGCAAAGAGGAAGGAAGCCTGGATATAAAGTGATCAGGAAGGAGGCTCTCTAGGGATTTCTGTCATCGTCACTCTAGAGCAGAGAAGGACTGCCAATGGGTGAAGCACAAGCAGAGGGACCAGGGAGGGCTGCTGCAGCCCGGCCTGTGAAAGAGGACGGTGACCTGCATAGGACAGTGGCCGGTGGACAGATCCAGGTGAAACTGATGGATTGTGTGGGATCAGAAGGGGGCAGTGGTCAGATTGGGGGACACTGCAGGGCTAAGGAAAGGAGGGAAAGGAGGTTAGGATGTGGTTGAATTCTGGCTTTGATCCCGGGAAGATGGGGCCATTCCTGAGTGTTTGCAGCCACAGAGAAGCAGCGGTGGGGACAGCTGTGTGGTCCAGAAATAGGAAATCTTAGATGGAAGTTCAAACAACAAGGGTGGGTGGCAGTGTCAAACAGCATAGGCAAGGAAGAACAGTGGCCCCCAGAGCTGGGCATCCCCCACACTGAGGCTGCCCCGGTCTCCTAATGGAGGTAGCACACTCCAAATTTCCTTGAAATAGCTGGGTGCGGGGGTGCATGCCTGTAATTCCAGCGGGTTGGGAGGCTGAGGCAGGAGGATCACGAGTTCAAAGCCAGCCTCAGAAACTTAGCAAGACCCTGTTTCAAAATAAAATATAAGTCAGATGCGGTAATGCATGCCATAATCCCAGCAGCTCAGAAGACTGAGGCAGGAGGATTGCAAGTTCAAAGCCAGCCTCAGAAAAAGTGAGGTGCTAAGCAACTCGATGAGACCCTGTCCCTAAATAAAATCCAAAATAGGGCTGTGGATGTGGCTCAAGGGTCGAGGGCCCCTGGGGTCAATTCCTGGTATCAAAAAAAAAAAAAAAAAAAAAAAAAAAAGGATTTCCTTAAAATCTTTGTCCTGCAGGAATAAGCAGCAAAATGCCCTAGGGTTCAAAGCTTCACCTGCTCCTTGGCCCACAGAGCCACCAAGCAGTCACCACCACTCTCTTCCCTGAGAGATCGCCTGAGATCTTAATTCCTTGGAGTGAAAACAAGAGCTAAAACTGATTGTAGGCTGACTCAGAGCAAGGTCCTGAGTACTTAACTTCATCTGGCTCAATTCACACAACAAATCTCACATCTCATCAAGTGCGGTGGTGCACACCTGTAATCCCAGCAGCTCGGGAGGCTGAGGCAGGAGGATTGCAAGTTCAAAGCCAGCCTCAGCATTGGTGAGGCGCTAAGCAACTCAGTGAGACCCTGTCTCTAAATAAAACACAAAATAGGGCTGGGGATGTGGCCCAGTGGTCGGGTCGAGTGCCCCTGAGTTCAATCCCTGGCACAAAAACAAACAAACAAACAAACAAAACCCCCACATCTTTATCTTACAAAAGAGGAAGCTGAGGCTCAGGAAATAAGATGAACCTTCCCAAGACACACAGTCAGTCAAGGTCAAAAGCAGCTAGGCAAACTGAGGTCTGACCCCTAAGTTTTAAATCTTCACCCCTCTGTGATATTCCTCCCTAGCACATTTTCTGCTCAGGGTAGAAAATGTTTATTTTATATCTCCTATTGAACTGCACCTTTCTGAGCGTAGGAGATGCTTTAGACCTCATCCTAGTAACCACTGAGTAAAAGAGTTACCACAGGCCCCAATGACAGCCCCAGGTCTGAAGTGCACACGAGCTTCCTCCTTTCCCTGGATTCTTTCATCTTCCACCAACCCTAACGCCCTGCTCAGGACCTGACCTAGTCCTGCTGGGTGTGTAAATACTTGTGAGAGTTCTGCTTGTGATTATCTGGACTTCAGAGACGAAAAAGAGCAAATGTCACTTTGTTAATGAACCGCAAATACCACTATGAGAAACCAGCGAACCCGGCGAGCATCGGATTTTCATTCCTCATGACCTTTTCTTTTTCCTTTAATTTTTTTTTTTTTTGTTTTTTTTGTTTTTTTTTTGTTTAGTTGAACATGGACACAATGCCTTTGTTTTACGTATCTATTTTATGCGGTGCTCAGGATGGAACCCAGTGCCTCCTGTGTGCAAGGCAAGCGCTCTGATGCTAAGCCACAACCCCAGCCCCACGAAACTCCTTTTCTTAAACAAGAAAAAGCAGTTGAACAAACGCGAGCGGGTTTCTCCTTCTAAGGAGGGTGTTGGGGACGTTAATCCGCCTCTGAGACACCATATGGGTTGGGAGGGACCTGGGGGAAACAGACCCTGCTGACTGGCTCAGGGAGAGGAAGGTCTCGCAAGAAAACTCCAGGGGGCGCTGTGTCTGAGCTGCTGTGGGGCAGGTCCTACCTGCTCAGGAGACACACGGTGGCCTGCCTTGAACTTCTGCCTGTCCCCAGGCCTCCAGGAGGACAGTCAGACGTCTGGACCCCAGAGAGTTATGAACGTTGCATCTGATACCAACCACATCGTCACTGAGGGAAGATGCCTGAAGGCAGGAGTAGGAAATTAAGGGGACTGCGGTGGGCGGGGTACTATTTCCTTCTTTCCAATTGCATATCCCCAGTGGACTGCTTTCCTTTTTAAGGGCTGAGTTTTCTACCCATCTGCCCTGGTGGTTCCCTGGGAAGGACTGGGATGTGCCCTTTCTTTTCTGCCCTGAATTCCTCCAGCTACCCCAGAGCCCAACCTCCAGACTCATATGAATCAGCCTCTGGTTTGCTCTTCAGAATACCCTTATTACATTAATTTAGGGAGCGTAATAAATCCGGAGTGAAATATGTTTGCCGCGAATGCTAATTTGGTCGATGAGAATATCAATTAGATCTCCGAGGCATAGAAATTAGGGCTATTAAAGATCTCAAAGGTCATCCTCAGCCTGTTCTAAAGTAAGACGACAAGTCATTATCTGCCAGAGGGATGGGGGATAGATTGAGGAGGTGACGGACAAACTCCAATCAAATGTCAGGTACTAGGCTGGGGACCAAAAATTCTGGAGTTTCAGAAATCCACCTTCAGATCCTAAGTCGACTCTGACATTGACAGCCACAGTGGCAGGTATGTGCTGGACCTTTCTCATGGATTCGATCCTAGATGAACAGCTTCGCTAGTACTAACTTAGTTAATCCTTGCAACGGCTCTGTGTAATACTAGGTACTATTATTTTTTTAATAAATTTATTTATTTATTCTAATTTGTTATATGACAGCAGAATGCACTTCAATTCATAGTACACATATAGAACACATTTTTTTCCATGTCTGGTTGTACACAAAGTAGGGTCATACCATTTGTGTCTTCATACATGTACTTGGGGTAAGATGTCCATCTCATTCCACTGGCTTTCCTACCCCCCGCCCCCTCCCTCTCTTTCCCTCCCCCTCTTTTTTTTTTTTGTAAGTTCTTTTTTTTAATTCTAATTTGTTATACACGTTTGCAGAGTAAATTTCATTTCGTATTACATATAAAGAGCACAATTTTTCAAGTTGCTGGTTTTTTAAGAAATATTTATTTTTTTTTTACTTTAGTTGTACACAATGCAATGCATTTATGTTTATGCGGTGCTGAGGATCGAATGGGGCTGCGCACATGCAAGGCGAGCGCTCTGCCGCTGAGCCACAAACCCAGCCCTCAAGTTGCTGGTTTTATTATAAAGTATTTTTACAACAATTGTGTCTTCATACATGTATTTAGGGTAATCATGGATAACTCAGTTTGCCATTATTCCTATCCCCTTGCTCCCTCCTCTCCCTCCCCCCTCTTTGTTCTATTTTTTTTTTTTTTTAACAGCCATGCAGGAGGACAGCTTTTTTTTTTTAATATTTATTTATTTGCTTTAGTTATACACAATGCAATGCACTTATGTTTACGTGGTGCTGAGGATCGAACCCGGGGCCGCGCACGTGCTAGGCGAGTGCTCTACCGCTGAGCCACAACCCCAGCCCCTCTTTGTTCTATTTAAAGCTCTTTCATTCCTCTCATCCCCACTCCCTTGCCTTTATAAGTTAGTATCTTTCTATCAAAGAGATCATTCGACCTTTGGTTTTCTGGGATTGGCTAACTTCACTTAGCATTATTTTCTCCAACTCCATCCATTTACTTGCAAATGCCATGATTTCATTCTCTTTTAGTGCTGAGTAGTGTTCCATTGTGTGTATATACCAAAGTTTCCCTATCCATTCATCTGCTGATGGGCATCGGGGTTGGTACTAGGTACTATTATTATTCTCATATTTACAGATGAGGAAACTGAATCATAGAGGATTTCAATAAGTTCCTGGATTCTAACTCTGGCTAAAGCGAAGCAACAGCAATGGCGTTTAATTTTCTTTCTCGGGAAAAAAAAAAGAAAAGAAAAAAAAGAAAAGTCAAACGACAGCCCTCCAGACACTGCGCAAGAGTCAATGGAAGACAGAGATCTCTGAGCCAGGAAACCAGTGCAGAGATCTGGAGCTTGCCTGGCTACTGCCTCGGGAGAGGGTCCAGTCCACGCTGCAGTTTCGGGGGTCCAAGAGAGCCCGGCATACTCCTCGAGTCCAAGATACAGAGGCTCGAGTCCCAGGAAGTCGAGGTGGCAAGAGTTTGTGGGGAAGAGAAGCCGGAGAAGAGAGAAGCCAGCTGAAGGGAGCGAGACCTCCAGACTCCACAGACGTCACCACGAGCCCTCAGTCTCCCCGTTAGTGCCCAAGTGTGAGGCCCACCAGGCCAGGAAGAGGCCCGCCTGGAAGAATCAGAGGGACCAGGGCTCAGGTTCACACGGGACTGGAAGAGTGTCTGTACCGATGACCAGAGTGGAGCCCTCTGTGACACACGGGGCCCTGGCTGGAGGACTAAGAGGGAGTCGCTTCATTGGTGGGGACAGTGAACGCTCCATCACACGTTCAGGTCATGCATGCCCAGACGCAAAAGGAAGCCCCGAAAGCACTGTACTGCTTCCAAGTCACTAAACCACATCTCAGAAAAACAGCTTGGAAATATATTAGAAATACAAACTGTGCCCTGACTAGACAAAATGCCCAGAGAGATAAATGTGTACAAAGTTAAAAAGCTAGGTCACTCCTGGTTATGAGCACACTGTCTTAATCTGTTCAGGCAGCTATAACCAAATGCACCATCAGCTGGGCGTCTGCAAACACAGCTATTTATTCCCTGGAGGCGGGGAGACCCAGGTCCAGGGGTCAGCAGGTTGGGTGACTTGTGAGGTCCTGCTCTCTGGTTCAGGTGACCCCTTCTTGCTGTGTCCTTGCGTGGTAGAAAGGGCAAGGGAGATCTCTGGGGCCTTGTTCATAAGGGCACTAATCCTATTCATGAGGGTTCTTCCTCCATGACCCACTCACCTCCTAAAACCATCTCCTTGGGACGAGGATTCAACATGTGAATTTGGGGAGTAGGGTCAGGGGGGCACAAACATTTCAACCATTAAGATAATCTTTATTCAAATTTATTTGTTCGCTCGTTTGTTAGGAACACAATGTCCACCATACAGCAAGATAAGATTTACAATCTCGAAGCATCTGATAATAAAGATCAGATGTGTAGAAGCAGGATAACAAGAAGACAAATCAATCCAGCCCAATCCAGAAATGACATAGAAGGTAAGATTAGCAGATAAAGCTGTTGTAACAGTCATTATAGCCTATTCCATATGTTCTAGAAGCTAGAGCAAAGATTGAGCATTCTAAGTAGATAGATGGAAGACCTTTAAAAAAATCGAAAACCAATCAAATGGAAGTTCTAGAGACGAAAACTACAAGGTCAGAGATGGAAATATATCAGATGGGATTCATGGAGGGTTAGACATCAGAAATGAGCGAACCTGATGACATAGCAACAGAAATGATCCAAAATTAAACACAGAGAGAGAGAAAAAAATAACCTTTTCAACATGAGCAGAAAAACATTGGGAACCATGAGGCAATTTCAAGTGGCAACATGTACTCGAAACTACAAAACCACATTGCGATAGTTCATCCCCACCAGGATGGCTATACAGTGATAATTTTCTTTCTTTCTTTTTTTTTTGGTGCTGGGGATTGAACCCAGGGCCTTGTGTATGCAAGGCAATCACTTTACAAACTAAGCTATATCCCCAGCCCTATAAAGTGATACTTAAAGAGAATTTATAATTTTACATGCCTATGGTAGTGTTATGGTTTGAATATGAGATGTCCCCCAAAAGCTCATGTGTGACACAATGCAAGGAGGTTTGGAGGAGAAATGATCAGGTTATGAGAGCCTTAATTAAATCAGTGAATTAACCACCTGATGGGATTAACAGAGTGGTAACTGAAGGTGGGTGGGATGTGGCTGGAGGAGGTGGGGCATTGGGCGCGTGGCTTTGGGGTATATATTTGTATCTGGCAAGTAGAGTCCTCTCTCCCTCTCCCTCACTCTCTCTCTCTCTCTCTCTCTCTCTCTCCTCCCTCCCTCCCTCCCTCCTCCCTCTGCCACACTCTTATTCCATGATGTTTGGCTACACCTCCAGCCCTGAGGAATGAAGCCTGCTGTCTATGAACTAAGACCTCTGAAACTGTGAGCCCTCTGAAACTGTGAGCCCTCTGAAACTGTGAGCCCTCAAATAAACTTTTCCTCCTCTGCAATTGTGTGGGTCAGATGTTTTAGTCGCAAGGGCGACTAGTTTCAGTCTTTTCTAACTGACTAAAACAGAAAAGAATAAATGTCTCAAAAACATTACAAGAAACGAAAACTACAGGGCTGGGGTGTAGCTCAGTAGTGAAGTGCTAGCTTAGCATATGTAAGGCTCTGGGTTCAATCCCTGGCAGGAAGAAAGGAAGGAAGGAGGGGAGCCATAGGCCACCAGGCCACCACACCCAGGAATATGAATGCAAAGATGCCCAATGAAGTTTTGGTAAATTGAATCCATCCACTTATAAAAAGGATAAATATATCATGACCAAGTGGGGTTTATTCCATGATGGCAAGATTATTTTAGTATTTAAAAAATCAAATATTATAACACAACAAATTGATTGACTAATAAAACTATATAATCATCTCAATGGATACAGAAAAAGTATTTCACAAAATCAAACATCCATTTCTAATTAAAAAACTCTCAGATACTTAAGAATAGATGAGAATATCCTCAATCTGAAAAAGAGTATCTATTAAGAAAACCTTCCTCTACAATGAAAACTACAGAACCCTAGAGAAAGAAATCGAAGAAAACCTCAGAAGATGGAAAGATCTCCCATGCTCCTGGATAGGCAGAATTAATATTGTCAAAATGGCCATACTACCAAAAGTGCTATACAGATTTAATGCGATTCCTATTAAAATCCCAATGACATTCTTCACAGAAATAGAAAAAGCAATCATGAGATTTATTTGGAAAAATAAGAGACCCAGAATAGCTAAAGTAATCCTTAGCAAAAAGAGTGAAGCAGGCGGCAACACAATACCTGACCTTAAACTATACTACAGAGCTATAGTAACAAAAACAGCATGGTATTGGCACCAAAATAGACTTGTAGACCAATGGTACAGAACAGAGGACAGCGAGACAAACCCACATAAATATGGTTATCTCATACTAGATAAGGGTGCCAAAAACATTCACTGGAGAAAAGATAGCCTATTCAACAAATGGTGCTGGCAAAACTGGAAATCCATATGTAGCAAAATGAAATTAAACCTCTGTCTCTCACCTTGCACAAAAATCAACTCAAAGTGGATCAAAGACTTAGGCACTAGAACAGAGACCCTGCCCTTAATACAAGGAAAAATAGGCCCAAATCTACACTATGTTGGCCTAGGATCTGACTTCCTTAACAAGACTCCTAAAGCATAAGAAGTAAAATCAAGAATCAATAAATGGGATGGATTCAAATTAAAAAGCTTCTTTTCAGCAAAGGAAACAATAATGTAAGGAGAGAGCCTACAGATTGGGAGAAATTTTTACCACATGCACCTCTGATAAAGCATTAATCTCTAGGATACATATAAAGAACTCAAAAAACTTAACACCAAAAAACAAATAACCCAATCAATAAATGGGCTAACTGAACAGACACTTCACAGAAGAAGAAATACAGCTGATCAACAAATATATGAAAAAGTGTTCAATATCTCTAGCAATTAGAGAAATGCAAATCAAAACTACTCTAAGATTTCATCTCACTCCTGTCAGAATGGCAATCATCAAGAATACAGACAACTATAAATGTTGGCGAGGATGTGGGGAAAAAGGCACACTCGTACATTGCTGGTGGGACTGCAAATTGATGCAACCACTATTGAAAGCAGTATGGAGATTCCTCAGAAAACTGGGAATGGAACCACCATTTGACTTAGCTATCCCACTCCTTGGTTTATACCTAAAGGACTTAAAAATCAGCCTACTATAGTGACACAGCCACATCAATGTTTATAGCAGCTCAATTCACAATAGCTAGACTATGGAACCAACCTAGGTGTCCCCCAATAGATGAATAGATAAAGAAAATATGGTATATATACTCAATGGAATATCACTCAGCTTTAAAGAAGGCTGAAATTAAGGCATTTTCCAGTAAATGGTTGGAGTTGGAAAATATTATGCTAAGCGAAGTAAGCCAATCCCATAAAACCAAAGACCAAATGTTTTCTCTAATATGTGGATGCTAATTCACAATAAGTCAGGGGGCACTAGGGAAAATAGCATTGCCTTAGATTAGGTAGAGGGAAGTGAAGGAAAGGGAGGGAGGGAATGTGGGGATGGGAAAGTTAGTGGAATGAAACAGACATTATTACTGTATGTATATATGTGACTACAGGACCAATATGATTCTGTAACATGTACACTTAGAAAAATGAGAAATTATATCCCATCTATGTAGGATATATCACAGTGCATAAATGCATTCTATTGTCATGTATAACAAATTAAAACAAATTAAAAAATTAAAAAAAGAAAACCTTCAGTGAACATCATATTCAATTTCAAAAGCATAAATTTTCCCTCCTAATGTCACAACTAAGGCAAGGACGTCCCCTCTCATTGCTTTTATTCAGTATTGTTCTAGCCAATGCAATAAAGCTAATAATGATAACAAGCAGCCCAACTGGGAAGAAATAATTAATACTCTCTTTATAGACAGTTACTGTGATTACCTATGTGGAAAATCCTATGGAAGCTAAAAAAAAGTCTACAGAATTAATAAATGAGTTTATCAAGGATGCAGAATATAAAATCAATATAAAAATCAATGATAGTTCTACATATAAGCCATGAACTACTAAAATATTGAACTTAAAACTCAACATCACAGCACCAAAAATATGATCTAGTTAAAGAAAAATCTGAGCTGGGTACGGTGGTGCACGCCTGTAATTCCAGCAACTCGGGAGGCTGAGGCAGGAGGATTGCAAGTTGGAGGCCAGCCTCAGCAACTTAGTGAGAACTTGTCTCAAGATAAAAGATTGAAAAATGGGTCCCCTCTCAAAATCACGTTTTTCCTAGAACTTTAGATCAAGAACTTGCTTGGAAGTAGAGCCATTGCAGGTGTAATTAGTTAAGTTAAAACAAGACCATCCTGAAGTAGGGTGAAGACCCTAACTATCGGGTCTGTCAATCAAGGAATATCAAGGACTGCAACCACCAGAAGCTGGAAGAGAATTACACAACAGGTTCTTCCTCAGAGCTTCCTGAGCTATGAGAGGCTAAATCTGTTTCAAGCCACCCAGCTTTTTGTTACAGCAGCCTTATGAAGCTCACGCACTTGCTTTGAGCTAGGAAAAGATTAGTTACAACGCCAAATGCACACTCCGTAAAAATGAATCCACAAATTGATGTTCATGAAAATTGAGAACTTCTGCTCTTTGAAAGACACTCTTAAAAAATGAAAAGCCACAGACTGGTTTTTGCAGAAACAGTTGCAAATCACACATTTGATAAAAGATCTGAATCCAGAATATGTGTAGAACTCTCAAAATCAAGAAGACAAAAAAAAAAAAAAAAAAAAAAAAAAAAAACTCCAATTTTTAAAATGAACCCAGAGCCAGGCACAGTAGCACAAACCTGGAGTCCCAACTATTCAGGAGGCTGTCACTGAAGGAACATTTGAGTCTAGGAGTTTGGGGCCAGCTGGGCAACACAGTGAGACCCTGACTTAAAAAAAAAAAAACAAACAACAACAAAAGACAAAAAGAAAACCTACCAAACACAGAACCAGATCAAGGAATTTGAACAACCGTTTCACTAAACGAGAAATTTGAATGTCAAACATGAAAACACATCTTTAGCATCAGGAAGATAAAACTTTAAACCCCAATAAGATGCCAGTACGCACCTACTACAATATTTAAAATAAAAAGCAGTGACCATATTGCCATGGTATGAACGTTTACCCCTCCCCCAAATTCACATTGAAAACTTAATCACCAAGGTGTTTGTCCGAGGAGGCGGGGCCTTTGGAGACAGCCGAATCGGGGGCAGAGTGGTCCTGAAGGCCTTAGCGCCCTCAGCAAAGAGGTCCCAGAGAGGTGCCTTGCGGCTTCCACTGTGCAAGGTCACCACTAGAAAGTGCTACCTCTGCACCAGAAAGCCGGAGGTCACTAGGCTGAATCTGCCCACGCCTTGAACTTGACCTTCCCAGCCTCCAGAACTGTGAGAAATGAAAGTCTATTGTCCACACGTCACCTGGTTTATGGCATTTTGTTACAGCAGCCCTGAGTATCAGATACTTATGCTGAAGATGTGGTGAGATTGGAACTCTCACAGGCTGCTGGTGGGATGTGGAAAAGGCGCAGCCGCTTTGGAAAACATTTTGGTAGATTTTTTTTCCCCCATAGCTGGGGATCAAACATTGCATGTGCTAGGCAAGTGCCACATCCCCAATACTCGCTGATCCTAAACAGTTAGGCATACACATGTGATAGGACCCAGTCATTCTTATTCTAGATATTTCCCCCAAAGAAGTGAACGCGTGGGGCTGGGGTTCTCGCCTAGCATGTGCGAGGTGCTGGGTTCGATCCTCAGTACCACAAAAAAATAAATAAGTAAGGGCTGGGGGGGCTCAGCGGTAGCACACTAGCCTGGCATGTGTGAGGCACTGGGTTCGATTCTTAGCACCACATATAAATAAATAAAATAATGATCTATCAACAACTAAAAAAAAAAAGGAAGAAAGAAAGAAAGAAGTAAAATAAAGGTATTGTGTCCAACTACAACTAAAAAAAAGTGAAAGCATATGATATTTACCCAAGAAAGCACATGTCCCTACAACCACTTATGCATAAATTTCATAGAAATATTACTTGTAATAGCCCCAAATTGGATATAAGTCCAAATGTTGATTGACAGGTGAACAGGTTAACAAATTGTTATGACCATATGATGGGATATTACTCAGCAATAAAAAGCAACTATGGCCGGGCGCGGTGGCACATGCCTGTATTCCCAGCACTTGGGAGGCTGAGGCAGGAGGATCGCGAGTTCAAAGCCAGCCTCAGCAATGGCGAGGCACTTAGCAACTCAGTGAGACCCTGTCTCTAATAAAATACAAAAAAGGGCTGGGGATGGGGCCCAGTTGTTGAGTGCCCTTGAGTTCAATCCCTGGCACCGCCCCCCAAAAAAAAGCAACTATGTATGTACACTATAGATGAATCTCAAAATAAATTATGCCACAGTACGACATAGGTATGGCTTCATTTATATAACTTTTTAAAACATTATCAGGCACAGTGATGCACACCAGAAATCCCAGCTACTTGGGAGGCTGAGGAAGGAGGATTTCAAGTTTAAGGCTGGCCTCAGCAACTTAGCAAGACCTGTTTCAAAGTAAAAAAGAAGAAGGGCTGGAGATGTGGCTCAGAGATAGAGTACCCCTGGATTCAATCCCTGTTACCACAACAAAAATTTTTTTTTTGAAAATGCAGATTATTGTGTCAGAAAGCAGGTAAGTGGTTTTCTGGGGATGCGGGTAACCAGAAGCGGGTGGTAGGAGCACAGGAAGACTTTTGGAAGTGATGGGTACATTCATTAGTTTTTACATATGTCAAGAATTATTAAATTATACACCTTGAAGCGTGTGGTTTATTGTCCGTCAGTCTTACCCCAATAAACCTGTTACAAATTAAAGGAGGTGCTGGGTACGGTGGCACACGCCTGTAATTCAAGCACCTTGGGAGGCTGAGGCAGGAGGATCGTGAGTTCAAAGCCAGCCTCAGCAATGGCAAGTCACTAAGCAACTCAGTGAGACCCTGTCTCTAAATAAAATACAAAAAAGGGCTGGGGATGTGGCCCAGTGGTCGAGTACCTCTGAGTTCAATCCCTGGTACAAAAAGAAAAAAAAATTTTTTTTAAAGGTACAAAACAGGCAAATTGAAAGATTTCTAAGGCCATCCTTCTACTAAATAGCAGTCCAGCTCCAGATGCCAGACGTACAAGTGTCATTCATACTGTGAGGTAGATGTTGTGACTCCCATTTTAGAGGTGAAAGACTGAGAATCCGAGGGAGGGTGTGACCTCGAGGTCGCACTGTGGGTAAGGGACAGTCAAGGTCGCCTAGTGGTAAGTGATTTAAGAGCTGGAATTTACACCCACGACGTTTCTTTTCCTGCCAACCTAGTTCACTTGCCGCCACGCACTCCGAGATCTGCTGTTTATTTGCAGGCTGCTGCTGTCCTGCGGGCCCTGAGCCCTCCTCCCAACTGCACCCCTCTTCCTCCACACTGTACCCACCCTCCAGCCCTCTCCCCCACACAGCATCCCCTTGCTGCCTACCTGGAGACAGGGGACGAATCCATTTGTAACCGCCCAGAAGACAGCAGGACTCTGAGTAATTGCCAGGGCATCTTGGTGACAGCAAGAGCTTGCTGGGCATTTACAAGGCGGCCCCTGCCTGTTTTAAAGAAATAGGCGCTCCAGAGCAGACCGGCAGCCTGGCTCACGTGCAGCACCCCGCAGTTACAGGGCCTATCTTCTCTCATCCTTTTACAACATCGCTGTGGGCTCAGTATTTTCACACCCTCTCCCGTCTTTGATTCCGATAAGGCAACTGGTGCTGGTGACGAGGCCTGAGAAAGCTGAATATCTGAGCCTGCGTCCACACTTGTCCTTGTTGGGGGACTGAGGCTGCTTTGAAGTCCAGATCTCATCATTTAGGGTTACAGCAGAATGAACATCTGACCCCTGGGTTCCATCTCCGCATGAGCTCTGTGCAGTCACAGTCATTCAAACCAACCAAAAGCAAAACGCCACTCAGGTTCCTGCAGTGGGAAGGGGCTTCTGTCACCAGAGGTCCACGGGGATGCCAAAAGGCTGCCCTCAGGAGTGATGCAGAGGGACCCTGCATGGAGCGGAAGCTGGAGCTGGTGAGTTCTGAGGTCCCTTCCCCTTGATCCGGGGGCCTCTGAATGACAGCGTGCTAAGCCTGCTTGCAGAACACCGGTGCTGTTCTCCGTGAGGGTCAGGGTGAAGGGCACCTCGGCCTGGCCCCCTGTCCTAATGTTCAGCAGGCTCAACCACGGGCTGCGTTTCCAGGCATGGTGCAAAGCTTTGATCGTTACGTAAAATCATTGTTATAAATGAGAAAAGACGCTGGTCTGCCTTGTTGTCAGGTGGCACAGGAGCCGGTGGTCACCAACGCAGGGCAGAGCCAGGCACACCTCTCCCTGTTCTCCAAGGGCACGTGGATGTACGTCTGAATTTTGTGAGCTATAAATATTGTGATATGAGACATATTAAGTAAGCTTTCATTGTGTGTGTGTGTGTGTGTGTGTGTGTGTAAAATTTGAAATAATGCAAATTCCCCTAAATTGAAGAAATTGCGTTGTGAAAAGAATAATTTCCAAATTGGAAAAGGGCTGGAGCGAATTGTGTGCTGGGCTCACGCTGAGGCCAGGGCTAGGCCTCTGCCCCCGGTGGCTGGAATTCCACCCTTCCTGGGGCGGGCCTGGGCCCTGTGGATGCAGGGTGGGTGTCTCCCACAGTTCCATGGGTTGAAATTCAAGCGCCATTGAGAAGTATTAAGAGGTTGGAAACTTGGTCTGACCATGGTGTTCAGAGATGGGGCCTTTGGGAGGTGATTAGGATTAGATGAATCCTCAGAGTGGAGCCCCATGATTAAATCCCTTGGCTTTACAAGAAGAAGGGAGAGCAACCAGAAGAGACAGGTATATACACCTGGGTGCTCCCTGTCCCTTGCCACATGATGGGCTCAGGAAGCTGCCAGCACAAAGGCCTTCACCAGATACAGCCCCTCCGCCTTCCACTTCCGGAACCACAGGAGCAGAAATGAACCTCTTTTCTTCATAACTCACCCAGTCTGTGGTATTGTGTTATTGGCAATAGAACAGACTAATGCACAGTGTCTGTCTGTTCCAAGTCTTCAAGAACAATGTCCCTCAGGCTGCCCTGTTAACAGATAAGAAATGAAGGGCAGCTGGGCACCATGGCACACACCTGTAATCCCAGTGGCTCAGGAGGCTGAGGCAGGAGCATTGCAAGTTCAAAGTCAGCCTCAGCAAAAGCAAGGCACTAAGCAACTCAGTGAGACCCTGTCTCTAAATAAAACACAAAATAGGGCTGGGGATGTGGCTCAGTAGTCAAGTGCCCCTGAGTTCAATCCCTGGTACTTGAAGGGCAAAACATCACACCAGGGACAGCCTTGCAGCCAAAAGATTTATTCAACAGCCTTCGTGGCCGGTAGTGAAAACCGGAGAAGAGGTGCTCTGGTTGAAGGTCGAAGAGGTGGGAGAGGGGAGTCAGGGAGAAGGGAGTGTGCAAGCTCTGGTGGGAGAGGGGAGTCAGGGAGAGGGAAGTGTGCAAGCTCTGGACAGAAGGTGGGTGCTTGGTTGCACCGGCTAGGATCTCTGGAGCTGTCGGCTAAAGCAGCTGCTGTCTGGCTGGAGGCTGGAGCTGTCAGCTGGGAGCAGCCGTTGGCTGGAGGCGATGCGTCTGGAACTGTTGGCTGGGGCAGCTGCCGTCGGCTGGAGGCGATGGGTCTGGAGCTGTTGCTCAGGGCCTTATATAGGGATTTCTGGTGGGGGGTGCACTAGAGCAACCCCAATGCCATTGGCTCTTTGCCCCTAGAACAGGGTGACCTTTAAGTCTATTGGCTCTTGCCAGGGGAAAAGAAACATCCTGCCTGGGGGTAAAAACATCCTGTCCGGGGAAGAAAACATCTTGCCGAGAATGAAACAAGGTTGCTTCTCTCAGGATGTGGAGAACTCTGGGGGGAGGGTAGCCCATCTATCAGTACTCGCTCCCTTCCCCCCCCCCCAAAAATAAAGTAAAAGAAACGAAGGGCAATATCTTGCCTATGAAGTGCCGTGTATTTCCTGGAACATGGAATACTTAGCCCCAAAGCTGTGCAGTCCCGTAGAAATGTCATGCAAACAACGTATGTCATTCTAAATTTTCTAGTAACCATATTTAAAGAAGTCAAGAGAGATGGGTGAAGTTAATTTTTATATTTTATTTAACCCAATATAGCCAATGTTATTTTAATAGGTAATCAATAAGAAAAAAATGTTTTTGAGTTATTTCACATTGTCTTTCACACTACCTTTTCAAAATCCTGTGTGTATTTCATACTTACCTCTGAATTCAGACAACTTACATTGCAGGTACTCAATTGTCACCCTTGGCTCAAGAAGTGTACGGGTGAGGGGCACTATTGGGACACTGTGAACCCAGAAACAGTGTGACAACCGCCCCCTCTAACAATGCTCTAGAATGTTCTTTCACCCTGGCAGCCATTGTACCATAATTACTGCTCCCTTTGCCTTACTGTTTTAGGTCTTTTAATCCCTCCAAGTGGCCTGCTCCCATTCCTGTATTCAAAGGCATCTGTTACACAAGAGGATCGAGGACCACTGGGTATTTGATGGGACAACTGATAGATAGGTTACCCTCCCCCGCCCTCAGAGTTTTCCACACCCTAAGAGAAGCAACCTTGTTTCATTCTCTGGACAAGATGTTCCAGACGGGATGTTCCTTCCCCGGGGCAGAATGTTTCTTTTCCCCAGGCAAGAGCCAATAGGCTTAAAGGACACCCTGTTCTATGAGCAAAGAGCCAATGGTGTTGGGGTTGCTTTAGTGCACCCCCCACCAGAAATTCCCTATATAAGGCCCTGTTCGAGAGACTCAGATCAGACAGAGAGAGACACACGGACACAACATCGGCTCGTCGCTGCTGAGAGGAGGAAGACAGATACATCGGCTCGTCGCCAGATACATCGGCTCGTCGCTGCAGAGAGGAGGAAGCCACTGCAACAGCTCCAGACCCATCGCCTCCAGCCGACGGCAGCTGCCCCAGCCAACAGCTCCAGACCCATCGCCTCCAGCCGACGGCAGCTGCCCCAGCCGGCAGCTCCAGACCCATCGCCAGACAGCAGCTGCTTTAGCCGACAGCTCCAGAGATCCCAGCCGGTGCAACCAAGCACCCACCTTCTGTCCAGAGCTTGCACACTCCCTCTCCCTGACTCCCTTCTCCCACCAGAGCTTGCACACTCCCTTCTCCCTGACTCCCCTCTCCCACCTCTTCGACCTTCGACCAGAGCACCTCTTCTCTACCGGCTACGAAGGCTGTTAAATAAATCTTTTGGCTGCACGGCTGTCCCCGGTGTGATGCTTTGCCCTTCACCCTTGGCTCAAGAAGTGTACAGGTGAGGGGCACTATTGGGACACTGTGAACCCAGAAACAGTGTGACAACCGCCCCTTCTAACAATGCTCTAGAATGTTCTTTCACCCCGGCAGCCATTGTACCATAATTACTGCTCCCTTTGCCTTACTGTTTTAGGTCTTTTAATCCCTCCAAGTGGCCTGCTTCCATTCCTGTATTCAAAGGCATCTGTTACACAAGAAGATCGAGGACCACTGGGTATTTGATGGGACAACCATTAAGTTTAGTTAACCAGTTTCGACAAAAACTCGCTTCTGTAGAATGGTGGTCTACAATACCACCCCAGGAGAATGACTTGAGAAATGTGACAATATTCCAGGTCCTTTTAGGTAGGTTCTGTACCCATGATCTTGGGAAGATACAATTAGCATAATCTGATGGACATTATGAAGAGTTAAAACGATACCCCTTGGTTAGATGGCAGTGCATGTCTGTGGTTTTGTGTTGCCTTCTGCTTTCAAAGCCGGTATTAAACTCAAGGTCAGCAAAACAAACAAACAAAAGCCCCCTATGGGCTGCTTATGCTGGTTGAACCTCCAACAAACCAAATCTAATTAAAAAAAAAAACAAAGTTTGGGTGGGGGTTGTGGCTGAGTGGCAGAGCGCTTGCCTCACACGTGCGTGGCCCGGGTTCGATCCTCAGCACCACGTAAACATAAATGCATTGCATTGTGTACAACTAAAGTAAATAAATAAATATTTTTTAAAAAAAACAAAGTTTAACTAAAACCAATCCCATGAAAAACAAAAACACTATGAAGATCTAGTGAGTTCTTTCCTACTAGTCCAATAGTTTTTTGCCCTGCTTTTGGAGGGTCTTTCCCTTTGGTGCCTGACTTGGGCCTCAGATTGCAGGCCTCAGGCTCCTCCCTCTAAGGAGAAGTCAGCTTGTGTTACTCAGGGAAGTGGGGGGTGGGGTTGTGGCCGCATCCACTAAATAACCATCATTTTCTTATAATGTGGGTGCAAAGGCAATGAGGCTTGTGTGTTTATTTTACAGAATGTGCAAAAGGGAATCATTTGAGGTGAACTCCCAAGCTGCCAGGACAGGGCAGTCTGTCCTCAATCAATCATCACGACATGTCCAGGTACCCTGATGGAGAACTTGCGTCAAGGCAATGGCCCAGAGCAAGAATCCATTCAGTAACCCATTCCACTCTGTCCTGAGGGAACACAAGCTTTTTCTCTTCGATCAAATGACAGGTTATTATTATGCACCTGGAGAAAGAGTTGAGGCTACTGAACGTGGGTGTCATTCAATCTTTCACTCAAAGCAGTTAATGAGGAGCCACCAGAATAGCTGTGTTTTAAACAACCTTTGCTTAAGCCACCAATGGCACATCTAAGTGCTGCGTCGTTAAGGACCAGTCGCTGTGCGCGGTGGGAATTTTCGCAGGCTGTTGGAATAAGTCTAAACGACTTCACCTCCTGCTTCTGCTCCTGACGTCGTATCTTAGTTTTCCCATCAGTTAAATGGGGATCATCATGGCTACCCAACGAAAGGTGAGATGAGATCATACCAGTGATTTCTTGGCACATAGAAGGTGCTCAATAAATGCTCTTCCGACCCAGTTGGCAAGCCAAATCACCTTCTATGCAGATCTTTCAAGTAATTGCTGGGCCTTTTCCAATTGGCACAGCAGATAATGAACTTGGTGACTCTATATAAATCACGACCAACGATTTTCTAGAAATGTTCCCATGGGCTGGTGGCCAACAATCAAGCCACCATCACACTGGATGATTTTCCGCTCTTGTCCCTAAGTTAGCAGTCAGATACTATCAGCTCCTGTGACTATAACAGTAGTCTGTTCTTAGAGGTAAAGAGATCAATCAGAAAATAATGAGGAATTAATGAGTGCTATCGGCGAAGATGTGTGGGTACCGATGATTAACTCCTTGGAATAAAAATTCTAGGAGTAGCATGGTTGGTTAACAGAGCCTGAACATTTTTAAGGCTTTTGAACACACCATACGTTAGAGCTCAGCAATAGGCTACCAGCTGGGCAAGAATGACTCTTTCCCTGGCATAATGTCCCTTTCTGCATAACCTCATTAAAGCCAAGTATTGCCATTTCTCCTTATTTTCGCTAATATGAAGCATGAAATTGTATACTGTCTAATTTATTATGCTTTGTTAAACATTTCCCCCATATGTTCATTGGCAATTTGTGTCCCTGCCGTTAGCTCATTATTCTTTGGAGGTTAAGTTTTTGTTCATTGCTCTATTTTAAAAAATTTTAGTCTTGATCACATATGTAACAACTCTTTGGGTTTTTTTTTTTTTTTTTTTTTTTTTTTGCTTGTGTGTTATTTAACTTTAAAGGTTTATAATTCTGCTTTTCAGTATTGTCTAATAAATAACGAGCAGCTATTTATTTAGCCAATCAGCATTTACTGATTGCCAACTGTATGCCAGGCATTGGCATTAGAAGAGCATAAAGTTCAAATCTCTGCCCTCAGAGATCCTAATCCAGTGAGAAACACAGGCAAGACCTGGGACCATCCACATACAGGTTGAGCAGCCCTCATCTAAAAATCCAAAATCCAAATGCTCTGAAATTCGAAATTTGTTGAGTACCAATATGATGGTGGCCTGTCACATATCAGCAGAAAAAGGGAAGGTTGGGTTTGTGGCTCAGTGGTAGAGCACTTGCCTAGCATGTGTGAGGCACTGGGTTCCATTCTCAGCACCGCATATCAATAAATAAAGTCAGTTGACAACTAAAAAAAAATTAAAAAAGAAAAGGGAAACATCTCCTAGTTGGGGTGGTGACTTTTGGTTGGATGGCAGAATTTGGGCCACCATCTATTTGATGGTTTTCTTGCACCACAACAATGCCCATTCATGCATGCATGTCTTTGATACCTTTGTACAGCGATGGCAGAGTTGAGCGGTTGTGACAGGTCCTCAAAGCCTAAAATACCTATGATAAGTTCCTTTATGGCAAAAGTTCACTGACCCCTCTCTGTTACGTTAGAAAGAAGCCCAAGGAGGAGAGAGTACTCCATCAAAGCTACACACAGTTAGGGACAGAACCCAGCTCTGTAACCCCAGGACTGGGCTATTTTCATCATTCTCCTAAGATTCATTAAGCACCCACAGTATGCGAGGCCTGGAGCTACAAGTTTAAAAATGATAGGGGTGGCAGCGGCTCCCTGAGCGCACATAACCAGCAGGGAAGACAAGCAGGTGAAGAAATATCTATCATAGACGCGAACACAGCGCAGGAGAGAGACCTGAGCCAGTGCTTTCCATTCCTGCTGTGGTGGTGGGCGGAGCTCCCCGCGCCTCCCCAGCATCTGGCCCTCTCCTAGCACCAGAATCCCCCCGGGAAGCCAGCTCCACCATGGCGGCTCAGTGGTTCGCGGGAGGCTGACCTCGCCATCAGCTCTAGACCTGCCACCGTGCTCAGGGATGTCCAGGGGGTTCCCATGAGGTTCCATCCTCTGCATGTCAAGGATGACGGGGAATTCCTTCCCCGGAGTGGCCACGCTGGTGGACCATCCGCCTGGAGCCTTTGGTGGTCACCATTTGGGAGGGACTGGCCAAGAGGGAAGCTCCCGGAGAAGAAAGCAGAACCAGGAGCTGGCAGAGATTCCTCAGGAGGGGTGGAGCTCTGGGCTTTTCCACGACCCGGGTGCATTTCCTTTTCCCACCGAGTGTTGGCACTCTGTCATTGTAACTAAACCGTCCCAGGCACTATCCTTGGTTTCCTAGGCAACCATTCCCCAGCCCACTTCTGAACCCTCTCCTCCCTCCACCCCGCCTCAGGCCACCTGCATCTGCATCCTCCACCTAGGACAGCACGTTCCAGAAGCCAATAGTGCCAAAGGCAGGGGTGGAGCCGAGTCTGACAGCGAACTCGCGCAGTGCTGTGGGAACCCATCTGCGGCTATTCAAAAACCCGTTCAGTGGTTTTCTCCACGTTCTTGATATTGTGTCTGTCACCGGCTAAATAATGGTGATATTTCCACGCAGAATCTTGCTGCACTCATGACCAGTAACAGATGCGCGAGCGAGCGGACTGCACTCTCAACATCTGGACGCGGGTACTGCTGGACCCGTTCTGCCTAGGGATTCCTGGCTTTGGAAATATATATATTTTTTTTTTTTTCCCTTTAGAATCCAGGTCTGCCTCGGGGACTGGCATCTCCAGTGTGTCTGGGGGTGACCGAGGAAGGGGCAGAGGGCAGCCCGCTGGGTAGTTCAGATCTGGGGTTTTCCAACACCTGCTGCTTTCGAGTTTCCTGGGGAAGGTACTGAATGAAGTCCAGGTTGCAGTCTCCACCCCCTGCTAGACTGTGAGTCTGTAGGTCTGGGAAAGCAATCCTGATTTTTACAAAGCTCTCCAGGTTTTTTCTTTCTTTCTTTCTTTCTTTCTTTTTTGTTTTTGGTACTAGGGATTGAACTCAGGGTCACTCGACCACTCGGTCATATCCCCAGCCCTATTTTGTATTTTATTTAGAGACAGGATCTCACTGAGTTGCTTAAAGCCTTGCTGTTGCTGAGGCTGGCTTTGAACTTGCGATCCTCCTGCCTCAGCCTCCCTAGCTGCTGGGATTACAGGCATGCACCACCATGCCCAGCAAAGCTCTCCAGTTTTAAAGTGCAACCCTGTTGCAGAATTATCCACTTGAAATGTCCAGAGGCCAGAATCCTTCCTCTTCAGCACAGCCACCCTGCCCCAGCCTCTAGGGCCCCTCCCTGGAACCCTCCTGCTCGGTGACCTGAGTAGAGTCAGCTTTGTTGGGAAGCAATATATAAAACCCCGGATCTAGTGCTGGCCTGTCACCTTCCATTAGGGAAACCATTAGGGAGGCCAAATGATGTTCCCAAGATGTCCTGGTGAGCCCAGGGCTTAGCAGCCACGATGCAGACTGGGAGACTGGATGGTGGAAATGCTCCGGGGCTTGGTCTCACACCCTTGGAGTCCCCAGTCAGGGGTGCTACCCCGCAGTCAGCTCACTCAGCCTCCCAAGCAGGTCCCAGCCGCCTGGCTCCACCCTGACTGCTAGGAAGTTGTGGCCACTGGGGGGTGGCAGGGCCTTCATTCCATTTCCCCACCTGCATGCTATCAGCTCTGCAGGGGCTGCTGGGAACTTTGACACGGGCCAGGGCGCTCACTGTCTCTAGAACTTACAAACCAACTCCCCTTTCCTCCCCTTGGGGGTGGGGGGTAAATCTGGATGATGGGCACCTGCTCTGCCTCCACCCCAGCCCTTGCCTCTCCCCCACCCCTCCCCTCCAGGGCTTCATACTGTCACTCAACCACTGACCCAGGACCAGCCCTGTCCACTCCAGTGCGTCAGCAGAGTGAGCAACGGAGCCGCAGACCATTACTCAGGGGAGGATGGTGGTGAGTCACCATGAGAGTCTCCTTCCCCAGTCTGCCCGCTCCGCTCCAGGCTGTGCCGAGACAGAGACTGATAACACCCTTTGGACTGGCCTTTTCAAAATAGAGCCATGGAGTCTGCAGCCTCACGAGGAGGAGTCCTGGGGATCAGGGGACCTGGGTGCTCAGCCCCGTGGCACTGCAATTCTCTGTGGGCCACTGGCTCCTGCTTGGTGTTCTGGTCATTGGAGAGGGTTGTCCTAGGCCATGCCAGGGTGGGATTTCCAGGTCTTTGCAGAATCTTTCAGGATGTGATGTAAACCAGAGACACAACCTACCCCAAGTTCATATACACGTTGATGCCAAGTGTTCCATACAGTTTCAGGAATTCATGAAGCCACTAACAACCCATCCTGGGCCTGGCGCCGTGGTGTAGCCTGTAATCCCAGTGGCTCAGGAGGCTGAGGCAGGAGGATCGAGAGTTCAAATCCAGCCTCATCAAAAGCAAGGCTTTAAGCAACTCAGTGAGACCCTGTCTCTAAATAAACTACAAAATAGGGCTGGGGATGTGGCTCAGTGGTCAAGTGCCCCTGAGTTCAATCCCTAGTACCAAAAACAAACAAACAAACAAACAAACACACACACACACAAAACAACAACAACAACAAAACCCATCCTAGGCTTCTGACAAGGAACTCCTGATCCAGGGGTTGTATTCATTTGATAAGTCTATAAAATACATTTCTTCCAAATTCTGCACTCCCTGCTGTATAAAGCCAAGCTTTGTTTGGGGTTTTCATTTATTCATAGCAATAAGTAAAAAACAGTCCCTGTGGTAAGTGCAGTATTCCTGGGAGAGAAAATAGGAGGGGCCCCCACGGGGGTGTGTGCCAGAATGGCTGAGGCATTGGAGAGACAGATGCACTAAAGATTCTACCAGCAAGGGAGATAGATGGTCAAGGTTGGCCAATACCAGAGCCCAATAGCCTTTACCCAGCCCCCTCCATCCCCTTCCCTGGCTTGTTGTAAGGAAGATCTAGGTCTGGCCTCACTGAAATGAGTCACTATATGTTTAAGCCATCCCTGACAATCCCATCCCCCCTCGCCCTTTTATTTTTTTAAAATATATTTTTATTTATTTGCTTTTAGTTGTACACAATGCGTTTTATTCAATGCACTTTATTTGTACGTGGTGCTGAGGATCAAACCTGGGTCGCCCATGTGCTAGGTGAGCGCTCTACCGCTGAGCCACAATCCCAGCCCCTCACCCTTTTATTTTTGTACCAGGGATTGGAACTCAGGGGCGCTTAACCACTGAGCCACATCCCCAGCCCTTCTTAGGTTTTATTTTGAGATTAACAGGGTCTCACTGAGTTGCTCAGGGCCTCACTAAATTGCTGAGACTGGCTTTGAACTCACGATCCTCCTGCCTCAGCCTCCCGAGCTGCTGGAATTACCAGCATGTGCCCCTGCACCTGGCCCCATTCCCTTTTGTGAGAATTTTCATCTGCAGTTCTGTCCAAAGGGGTGGGCCTAAGGGAACTCAGGTTGGGGTCTTCAGTACCTACAAATAAGACACAGCCTCAAAGGAGAAAGCTTTTTGCTTGTGCCCTTCTTTCTTCTTTGGGGGGAGTTGATCAGATTTGTTCCTGACTTCTATGGCCATCTTATGACCTTGAGATGACTTAAATGAAAAGCTGGCAGCTTAAGAAGGAGAAGACAGAAGGTAGGAAGAGACTGTACTCTGGATGAGCTGGTTGGACCTCTGGGGGCCCCAGATCCTAGGGCTCCTACTCTCTTTTCAAGGGACACAATAAGCATTTGCAACAGTTAAGCCACAATCGGACAGGTTTTCTGTTACTTGCAGCCCAAAGCATTTCACACAGAAGCAAGTGAACAGCCCCTCATCTCTAGTAGGGATTTGGAGTCTGTGCTCCTTTAGGGCTCAGAGAAGGAAGTGATCCCCTCTGTGTGGAGGAGAAGGAGGGATTGAAGAAGGTTTGAAGAGGTAGTGGACTTGGGCCAGGCCAACAGAGCTTGTCCCTTCTTCCTCTTTTACTGAATTCAACTAAAGTGACCCTTGTCTATCACAAAGCAAGTGCTCAATAAACATCTCTCAGATGAATACACAGATATGTACATAAATGAATGGGCAATTCAAATTTTAATGTTATCCTTGAACCCAATAAAGTCCTACCTAATTTTTCTAAAAGCCCCCTTGGGGAGACTCACACATGCATAAGGTAGAGGATTGGTTAGCCTTGGCTTTCTTCCCTCTATGATGTGGCTTTTGTTGTTGTTTTGTTTGTTTCTGGTGTTGGGGATTAAAACCAGGGCGTTTTACTGCTGAACTACATCTCTAGCCTTTTTTTATTTTATTTTTTATTTTGAGGGTCTCATTAAGTTGTTTAGAGCCTCACTGAGCAGCTGAGGTTGGCTTTGAATTTGCAATCCTCCTGCCTCAGCCTCCTGAGTTTCAGGAATTACAGGCATGCACCACTGCAGCTGGAGGCTGATGTATTAATCAGTTCATCTGTCCTGAGTGTTCCCTTCTCAGAGCATGTGCATCCCCATAAGTCTGATCAAGAAAAGATGGAATTGTTCCACACCTTCCCCAAGAAGTATTAGAAGTACACTGGGCGAGGGGAAGGTGTTTGGCCTTGTGGATAGTGCAGTGTTTGGGCAGGTAGGTCCCCTGGTCCCTTCCTAAGGCCAAGACAAGCAAAGGGTTTCAGTGGGGTGTCTGTAAGAAAGGGCGCTGGCATTTTGTTTCACAGCCGGATGTCTGTGCAGCAGCTGATTGGCTGACCTTCCCATCTATTACCTGATGAAAGAAAAGAAAATCCTTAGGAGATGGCGTGGTGGTGGGTGGTCAGGTAGGGAGGGTTGAAGAGGTCTCTGAGCTCCTGCTTCCTAGGAGTTCAAGATGGACTCTACCCTTCACATAAAATACACTCTGAATTGTGCACTAACAGGTGTGCAAAACACCTGTCCAAGGGAGGAGGTGGGAGACATATGACCCAGTTTACACCTCTATTATGGGGGATCAAAAGTAATTCTCAGCCTGGCATCTGCCACTACATCTGTCCCCTGACCATTTTCCCTGCTTGTACAAGTCTTGTAGAGGGGGCTGTAATTAAAATTTGAAAGGCACGGTCTGATTCTCCGACACCAACTGGGTTCATTCCTCTTCTGACACTAACTACCCAGAGTTAGCCTCAAACCTCACAATAAGGCACTCTGTTACTCCAGCCTTTGATCCTACCTCCCCACCAAGTTCCTTCTAGACTTGTTTACTTCTCTCTATAAAGGAAAAACCTGTTTTACCTAGCATCTTAAGATGCTTACGGCCGGGTGCAGTGGCACACACCTGCAATCTCAGCTACTCAGGAGGCCAAGCGGTAGCATCAAAAGACCAAGGCCAGCCTGGGCAACTTAGCAAGACTCTGTCTCAAGATAAAGCCAAAGTAGAAAGGGCTGGGGATGTAGCTCAGTGGTAGAGTGCTCCTGTAGTCCCTGGCACAACAAAATCAAATAGAACAAAGCCCAAAGCTGGCCAACAATCCCACCATTCTCAGTCCCACCCTCTAAATGTTCTTTAAACCACCAAAAATCCAGAGGCAGCTTCGTGCCCAGGGAAGGCTGATGGAGCCTTCTCTACCTGTCCTGTTTGATTGTGGTTCAATCCCCAGTATAAAACACACACACACACACACACACACACACACACACACACAGACATACCCAGACACATAGATGCTTACAAATCTCGTGGTTGAAGCATGAGATTCTGCCACAGTCTCTCTCTCCCCTACCTCCACTGCTCTTTGCAAAAATTGTTCAAAATCAAGGTTGCCTTGCCTCCGTCCACATTTTGTACTTGACCCTCTGCAGCTCAGTTCAGCTGCTGCACTTTTCTGCTGTCACCTAATGTGCCTTGTGGATGACATCACACACAGGCAAATGCAAAATGTGCTCAAATTGTTCTCTAGTATATTAATTGTATTTGAATAATTTGGCATTTTCCAAACAAGCATTAAAACAGAACAGACTGTAGATGGCTGTTTCAGACATTCTCAACTTATTTATTCCCTTACCAGGGTCTCAATTATGTGCTAGTTCTTTAAAATTATAGGAAGAGAGATGTCAGGTGAGCATTTTTTATTTTATTTTTTTAATTTTTGGTACCAGGGATTGAACTCAGGGGCACCTGATCACTGAGTCACATCCCCAGCCCTATTTTGTATTTTATGTAACGTCAGGGTCTCACTGAGTTGCTTAGCGCCTCACTAAATTGCTGATGCTGGTTTTGAACTCATGATCCTCCTGCCTCAGCCTCCCAGGCCGCTGGGATGAAGGTGTGTGCCATCACACCAGGCTGATCCAGGTGAGTATCCTGACAGTATTCTCAAAAGCCCACCACATTCCAATTGCCTGCCATCCTCATCTCTATCTTCAAGTGAAGCTGTTCTTCACGGGGCTTCCTGTAAGAATCAACTGCACATTCACAAAAGTCACAGAAACTCTGGGTGAAAGGGGATTTAAAAATCCCTTGATCCAACCCCTTTATCTTAGAAAGAAGGAAAGTAGAGTGGAGCGTGGTGGCGCACACCTGTAATCCCAGCACTTGGGAGGCTGAGGCAGGAGGATCGCGAGTTCAAAGCCAGCCTCAGCAATGGCGAGGCACTTAGCAACTCAGTGAGACCCTGTCTCTAATAAAATACAAAAAAGGGATGGGCATGTGGCCCAGTGGTCCAGTACCCCTGAGTTCAATCCCCGGTACTGGGGGGGGGGGGGAAAAAAGAAAAGAAAAGGAAGGAAGGAAAGAAGGAAGGAAGGAGGAAAATGTTGTTGCTGGCCATGAGCTTCCTGAGGCAGGTGCTGGGCCAGATTGATATCTGAGACCCTTGTGCCCAGCTTTGGACTTGAGACACTCAGGTACTCAGGGCGCACCTGCTGTGGGGAATCAGAATGAATCTCAAACCTAAAGGGGAGGTGGAGAGATGGGCAGCTAGGCAGGAGAGCTTGCTGGGTAGCCTCTTGAATGGCCCCAACTGGCCAAGGGCTGCTCTTCCCTCTAGACCGTCCAGGGCAGGGGTGCAGCTCAGTGGTGGACAGCTTTCCCAGCATGCATGAGGGCCATGGGCTTGTCCCCTAGCACAACAAAAGCAAACAAAACAAACCAACCCTAAAGCTGACCAGCCACCCCCACGTTCTCAGTCCCACTCTCCAGATGTTTCCTAAACCACCCAAAATACAGTGGGATCTTCCTGCCAGAGAAGACTGACAGGGCCTTCTTTATCCATCCTGTTAGATCATTTTTGCCTTTATTATGGTCATCATGGTCCATGACACGGATTATAAATGGCCAGATGACACACTCTAAATATGACTCCTCCGGGATTTTTTAATCCATCCAAGACCCAGACAGACACAGCAGGGGAGAGTGAAAATATCTTGGTTTCATTAGGAGAAATTTATTGCTTGCTTAAGGTTGCTATAGTGACCAAAGAGACAGGAACTATTTGTAGATGCCAGGACCCATAGATGATCTCAGGTAAAGGACAGAGCTAGACTGACAGCAAACTGTACATGTCCCCAGTTGCTAGGCACCTGTAACTTTATTTAATCCTCACAAACACCCACGAGGTGGTGAGTATTGCCTGTTTAGAACGAAGGAAACGGAGGTTAGAGGTGCTCAGTCATTTATTGAAGACCACATGAAACTGATCTGCAGGTCTGTCTGGCCCCGAAGCCCTTGTAGGTTGGACTTCTTTTAAGATTGTGAGGATGCTTAGGTTGACACCGGTGGTGGGAGATGCAACTGCTCATGTACTTGGGCCTGAGGAGGCACATCTGTAGGGAAGACACCTGTGTCCCCCACGATGTCACCATTCCTAGGAGCCAGCTTGTCTGCTGCTCTTTGCCATGGCCAAGGCTTATCCATGTCCCATCAGTGGAGCCTGGTAATTGGTATGGCTCTGTCGGAAGCAAGGATTTGAGCACAAGTTTTCATCTGGGAGTGCAGGCAGACTGATAAGAGGACAGAAGTGACATGAGGAAGGAGAGGCTCACCATGGTTGTCCCCACTTATCTGCAGTTCGCTTTTATGGTTTCGGTTACCTATGGTCCACTGAGGTCTGAAAATGCTAAATGGAAAATTCCAGAAACAAGCGATTGATGAGTTTTAAATTGCTCTCTGTTCGGAGTAGTGTGATGAAATCTCCTGTTATCCCACCCCAGAAATGAAGCAGACACGTCTCCTTCCAAGGTTTAGTCAGAAGGTCAATAGTGCCCTGTGTCACAAAGCCCAGGTCATTCACTGCAGGTCATCCCATCACACGGGCATTGCACAATCTCATGTCACCAAAAGGTGGGCAAGTGTTAGCACAAAAAGACCAGGCCGGATGCACACTTCATAGATCAGCCAAAAGCCTTTATTCAGGAATGGAGTCATGGTTCTGATGGACCAAGTTCCTGGTGGAAAATGAGCCACTGGCCAAAGGAGGAGTTTGGGCTTATACTGAGAGGTGATTTAGTGAGCGTGTCAGTTTGGGCACTCAGGAATTTGGGTTTGGTTTGGGGGTCGGTGGCCACACCTGGAGAGGATTTATCCTGGAAGAAATTAGTGTTTCCCGGAGACCATCATTCTAGGTTTGATGAAACACTTTCTCCCCACCAGCATCTGAAAAGCATTTATCTTGAAAGATATGAAAGCTATCAGTGTATGGCTTTTTTTTTTTTTTCATTCCCTTTTCCCAGGTCACACTATTTTGGGTTTTTTTTATTTTCCATATCCAATAGTAATAGTAAGTCTGTGTCATAGGATATTTTGCGTATGCAAGAGAGAGGCCACATACAGCCCTCCCTCTCCCTCCCTCTTTCCCTCCCTATCTCCCTCTCCCTTCCACCCCCCCCCCCCCAAAAAAAAAAAAAAAAAACACCTAGGAAGGTCGACCAGTTGTCCTGATCTGAACTAATCATGTCATGACTTATCTAAATAACTGATCAGTGGTGGTGGTGGTGTGGTGGTGGTGGTGGTATTGGTGTGTGTGTGTGTGTGTGTGTGTGTGTGTGTGTATGTGTGTGTCTGAGATTGAACCCATTGCCTTGTGTGTGCATGTGAGGCAAGCACTCTACCAAATGAGCTATATATAGTCACAGCCCTAGATGACGTTATAAGTGACAGTAGAATGACTGCACAAGCGTTCCTTATTCTCAAGTGGGGACAATATTTCAGAATCGGACATTCATCTCTCCTCCCTTCTTCCAACGATGGTGGCAAGATGTGATATGTGATGGGATTGGAGAATAGGAACTTCCCTTCCTCCTGGATGGTTATCACACCTACTATATAGGATACATTGGTCTGCCAGGCAGTGGAGGGTCTCTAAAGGATCTTCAGAGAGAACATGGACTAGGAGGAGTCAGTCCCAGAGACGCCTCCCACGAGATTGAATATATCTCCCCCTCCCCCCACATGCTCTTTTCTTCTGGGAATTGGAAACCTTTTAATTTAAATACATAATAGGGGCTGGGGCTGGGGCTCAGCGGTATAGCACTCGTCTCTCATGTATGAGGCCCTGGGTTTGATCCTCAGCACTGCATAAAAAAAAAAATAATAATAAATAAATAAAGGTATCGTGCCTACCTACAACAACAACAAAATAAATAAATACATAAATAAATACATAATAACAATATTTAATACATAATTTAAGTAATTTGAACAAGTTTAAATACATAATAACAATAAAACAGAAATGTGCAAAAAAATAGAGAGGCCACATACAAAATGACTTTTATCATAGTATATTGTTATAATTGTTCATTTTGCTATTAGTTGTTGTTCATCTCTTACTAGTTCTAATTTATAAATAAAACTTTATCATAATTATGTATGAAATAATAATCTATTTGGGGTTCAGTACCATCTGAGGTTTCAGGCACCCATTGGGTAATTTCCTCTATAGATAAGGGGACAATGACATTAAGCCACCATGGGCAACTAGCATTTAATTCTCAGAGGGAAAGCCAGCACCAAGCATGTGCAGGATTCTCGTTCCCCAAAGCAGAGGGACCCCCAGTGTGGATGGCTGAAGATGCATTTCCTTGGCCCTGGGAAGAAAAAAGGCTTCTGGCTGATGGGTGCAGATACTGGCAGTTGGAATGGGACGGAGCCCACTAAATGGTCACAGGGAGCTGGGCACAGTGGCACATGTCTCTAATCCCATCTACTCAGGAGACTGAGGCAGGAGAATTCCAAGTTTGAGCCCAGCCTGGACAACTTAGCAAGGCCCTTTCTCACAGTAAAATACCAAGGGCTGGGGGTGTGGCTCAGTGATAGAGCACCTCTGAGTTCAATTCCCAACCCCACACACATAGTGACAGGGAAGGAGTGGAGCAGTGACAATCACTGCCACATCAGCGTTGGGCTGTAGGGTCCTGTGAACAAGAGCATGATGGTAACCCGTGTGCGAGAATCTGCCTCCTAAGTGCCTGAAGGAGTGGCAGGTGCCCAGTATGATCTGAATTCTTCTTATGGGAAGAGGAGGAACTCCTTTCTCTGCTCACGCCACTCTTAGCTTCTGATGCCACGCGTGTGTGGTGTTATCCTTTGCATTAAATGATTCTCCTACTGTTTGCACATTAACTGGGTATCCTACAACTCAGTGATGACCCTCACTACCTGGGGTTACTGCACACCCCACAGCTGAAGGGCCCGATCCCACAACACTGCCCCTGCATCAGATGCCAACAACCAGCAGTGAGTCCACAGGTTGCCCACAGTCCTGACATGGCTTCTAATATGGCTTCATTGAATGTCTGCCCCCCCCGACCCCCCCCCCCCCCCCCCCCCCCCCCCGCCAAAGGTCCATGTGTTACCGGCTTGGTCCCCAGGGTGGCACTATTGGTGGTGCAATGGAACCCCTAGGAGGTGGGGCCTTGTAGGAGGTTCTTAGGTCACTGAGGCCATGCCCTTGAAGGGGATTGTGAGACCCAAGTCTGAGCCTCTTCCTGGCCCATGATGTAAGCAGTCTGTTCTGCCACACCCTCCCACCATCCTACGTTGCCCCTCAATAGAGGCCCAAAGCAAAGGGGCCACCTAATCTTGGGTTGGAACCTTCAGAACTGTGAGCCAGACCAACCTTTTCACTTTGCAATTAATTGCCTCAGTGTTTCATTGCAGTGACAGAAAACTGGGGGGAGGGGGGATTCTGTGGCCTCCTTCTTAAGTACAATAATTTGCTATGGGAGCTCACAGAAATCAGGGAAACACAATTGTGGTATGGCAAAGGGCAGGATAAAGGATTCGTTGGAATGGCAAGATGAAGAGGCACACAGGCAAGGTTGGGAAGGGTCTCTGGGGCAGGGGCTTCTGTTCCCAGGGAGCTGAGGTGTGCCACCCTCCCTGCATGAGGATGACCTCACCAAATCTGAAGCTCTCCAAGCTCCAACCTTTAGGGATTTTTAAAATAATATTTTTTAGTTGTAGATGGACACAACACCTTTATTTATTTATCTTTATGTGGTGCTGAGGATCAAACCCAGGGCCTCACCCATGCTAGGCGAGCACTCTCTACTACTGAGCCATGACCCCAGCCCCCTTTAGGGATTTTTATGGAGTCTTCTATAACGTAGACACGATTGATTATGAAGTCAATCTCCGGCTCCTCTGCCCTTCCCATAGCATGGGAGGTGGCACTAAAATTTCTAAGTTTATAATCTGGACTTAGTTTTTCTGGCGAGGAGCCCCATCCTGAAAAACAGCATATGAAAAACTTCCCTCTGGAAATTCTAAAAGTCTTGGATGCTCTTGTGTCCAGAACTGGGGTCAGAGATAAAATATCAGGACCAGAGCCGGGCGCGGTGGCACACACCTGTAATCCCAGCACTTGGGAGGCTGAGGCAGGAGGATCGTGAGTTCAAAACCAGCCTCAGCAATCGCGAGGCACTTAGCAACTCAGTGAGACCCTGTCTCTAAGAAAATACAAAAAAGGGCTGGGGATGAGGCCCAGCGGTCAAGTGCCCCTGAGTTCGATCCCCGGTACCAAAAAAAAAAAAAAAAAAAAAAATATATATATATATATATATAGATAGATAGATAGATAGATAGATAGATATAGATAGATAGATATCAGGACCGAAGATGCTCCTAGGTCTCCTACCTTGGGACCAAAATATATATTCCCTCCTACTTCACACATATACAATGGCCTCTCATCCCATCTTAGTTCAGGCTGCTGTGACAAAATACCTCAGAATGGGTCAATTACAACAGACATTGATTCCTCAGCACTGTGGATGTGGGATGCCCAAGCTCGAGACACCAGCCGATTTGGTGGCGGGCGAGGGCTCTCTGCTTCACAGAGGGTGACTTCTAACTGTCCAAGCACACAGAAGGGACAGGGCCACTCTCTGGGGCCTCTTTTGTGAAGTTATTGACTCCGTTCAGGAAGGTGGAGCCTCATGGTGGAGCGAGGACCTGAGGGGCAGTCAGCGCGGGCAGGTAGATGGAGTCAGATCGGATCAAGAACGCCGATGCAGGGTGAGTCCCCGCAAGCTGGAGACTGTCCCCTGAGGGAGTGGATGTTAATTCCTTCAGAGCCCTTCCTCCATCCTTATCTAGAACCTGCCCCTACCCCTACCTGTTGCCAAGGTAACCCGTCCCAGGAACTGCCCCTCCCTCCAGAGAGCCGTACCGTTGTGTCTTGGGCTGCTCCATCCTGCCCTTCCCTTCAGCCCGTCTGCCTCTCACCTTTTGGCCATCCCACCCAGCACTTCTGGGGCTGAAGGAGAGAGACTAGGGGAAGAGAGCAGGAGAACAAAGGAAGCCTAGGACATGTAAAAAAGGCAGGCCTGCCTCGCTTCTTGGGATACCAGGATACCAGCAATGGCCCCCTTCTCCCTCCCGGGAGCAGTCCATGTTACCCTTTTAAATAAACCCTGCTTTATATGCCGGCTTCGGCGTGCTTCTCTAATGTTCAAACTTCAACATTTGGGGGAGCAGAACTCCGTCACCGACAGCCAGTAGTATCAATGGCCCCATCAGCTCCCCAAAGCCCTAACTTCTAATCCCGTCACCTTGGTCATTGGATTTGGAGAGGACACCCACTGTGAGACCATATCATGACCCTTCCATAGGACCACACAGCTCTTCCAGCAAGTTCCTGTGATTACCACAGACGACCGTCCTGTAACTGAACACAGTGGGCTCGCCCCTCGGTGAGTGCAAGGCCAATAAGCACAACCAGGGGATAAGAGAGGGAAGAGAGGTTCATTACTTGCAGCAAGGAAGGCGAACACTGGAGCTAATTCTCAAAGCAGTGCCTCCCCAACAGAGAAAGCAAGGAGCACACACATATTCACACAGGAAGGACTCATCCTCACACGCGGAGGTGGGCGCACTCTGGAGCAGGCTCATTTTGAGGTCATAAGTCACATGTTTAAAAATATGGAGGACAGGAATGCCCCTGGGCAGAGAATTTGGTCTTATGATCAACAAGTAAATATACTCTAGGTCACCTAAAAAGAGTGAGTCACAGTGATTCTTTGATTTTTGACTGGTTCCTTTTAAGTTTCTCAGGAGGACCTTAGTTGAAACAAAAAAACAACTTTGAAGGAGCTTTAACAGTCATTTAAAGGGGTAGCCTCACCCCAGTCCCCATCCCCACCCAAGCATAGGACTTTAAAGGGCCTGCCTAGCAGCTAACAATTTCCTCTTTGTGTCCTTGACTCCTCCCCACCTCCCTACCTAGTAGGCACTACTGTTTTTCATTTTACAAATGAGAAAACTATGGCTAAGATAATAGAGATAATAACAACTATCTGGGATTTTTTCCATAAGGTTGTTGGAAGAGCTCAATAAAGTTGTGCTGGTGATAATTTACATAATGGGTAATATATTGCTTCTGGCAGGTTTTTTTTTAATCCCACAATTTATTGCCTAACAAAGTGCTTTGTGCATAAAATATGCTCAACCAATGGTGAGTTGAACCCACCCTTGCTGCTCAGCACTTAAGTGGCAGGATTCTATTTTCCAAACCAGGAAGTTCTGATTTATGAATTCATTTATCTGAAAGATGGTGTCAAAGACAAAATGTGTGGGACAATTAAGGGGACGATGCTTTTTTCAGGCTATTGCAGGAGGGAGAGCCATCCAAATGTGACGATCAGAGTGCTGTGGTCAGGTGGCTTTGCCTGAGACTTCCAGGGAGGAGGAGGAGGGGAGGGTCAGGTGGGGTGGCATACATTGGGGATAGTTTTGCAGTCACGGGAAGTCTCAGCCAGCTGAACAGGAAGTGCTTGTCTCTGTGTCTGCCTGGTTACAGAAGGACAAACAATTCTAACCTCAGGTAATTGCACCTTTATGAGAACATAAAGGTGAAGTGTCTTTGGCCTAGTCACAGCTGTGAGCAGTCTTGCCTAAATTAATGGGAGGAGTGGCTCTTTTAGTAAGTCACTTCCAGAAACACAGAAGGAGAGGGAGATTTTGGATGACAAAAGGTTGGGGGATTTCTTAACTGTTGCAAATTTCCAAGAGCACAGGCCTCAAATAAAGTTCAATATTGTTCATCTCTTAAAGAAAGTATGAAAATTCAACTCTGTTTAACTGCATAGGATACCTCACTTACTCAAACAAAACAAAAGCCACACTGTCTGTCTGTCTGTCTCTCTGTTGCCCCCTCTACTGCAGATGCAGCAGGTGACAGCAATATTTTCAAAGGCGTTCCCATCATCCCTTGCTGTCTTCTCCTGCTTTTAAGAGTAAGATCAAAGTCCTTGGCTTGGTCTCCGGGCCCCACCTGAGCTGGCCTCTGCCCGCTTCTCTAACCTCATCTCAGAGACCTCTACCCCTCTCTTTGGGCATCCCAGCCTTATTGCTATTTCTGGAAAATTCTATGATCTCTTTTGCCTCCAGGCCCTCACCCAAATTGTCATTTCTGCCTCTAAAGCTCTCCACCCTTCCTGACCTCAGGCCCCCCACCCCATACAGACTCCTCCAACTTGGCTGGACACCTTCGTGGATTCTCTTGACTACAGCAAGTTCCTTTGTTAAAATCCTTCAGAGGTGAAAATTCTTTTCCTTTAGAGCAGCACCAACAGAAATATAATGTGAGCCACACCTGTAATATTAAATTCTCTTATTGGCAGATTTCAACATTAAAGGGAAAAAGTGGAATTGATTTTTTTTTGCTTTTAAATTTTTTTAAAATTTTAACTGTGGTAAAGTACACCCAACAAAATGTACCACCATAGCTGGGCGTGGTGGCGCCCACCTATAATCCCATTGGCTTGGGAGCCTGAGGCAGGAGGATTATGAGTTCAAAGGCAGCCTCAGCAACAGCGAGGTCTTAAGCAACTCAGTGAGACCCTGTCTCTAAATAAATACAAAATAGGGCTGGGAATGTGGCTCAGTGATCCAGTGTCCCTGGGTTCAATCCCTGGTACCAAAAAAGAAAAAAAGAAAGAAAGAAAGAAATTTACCACCATGACCTTCAGGAGTAAAACGGAAATTCTCCATTCCTTGAACACTAACCCCCTCTTCCATCGCCCTGCTTTCTGTCTCTGTGGATTTGGCACCACGGACAAGTGGATTCATACAGTATTTGTCCTCTTGTGACTGGCTTATTTCACCTAGTATGATGTTGTCTAGTTTCGTCCACATTATAGCACAGGTCAAAATGACTTTCTTCTCTGAACTTGAATAAGCTGTTGCAGGTAGGTATGTGTCACATTTTATTTATTAATTCATCATCCATTGATGGACCCTGGGGTTGTTTCTACTTTTGGGTTTTGTGTATAATGCAGCTATGAATGTGGCAAATATTTGAGATGCTGCTCTTGGTTCTTTTAGAATATACCCAGAAGTAAAACTGGTGGATCATAAGGCAATTCTGTTTTTAATTTTTTGAAAAAATGGCTTACTATTTTTCACAGTGGCCAAACCATCAACATTCCCACCAACGATGTACAAAGTTCTCTTCATCCTCAATTCACCAACACTTGGTGTTCGCTATTTTTTCTTTTCTTTCCCCTCCCTCCCTTTCTTCTTTTTTTCTTTCTGCTTTTTAAAACTTTTTTTTTCTAATTTGTTATACATGACATAAGAATGCATTTTGATTCATAGTATGCAAATAGAGCACAATTTTTCTTTTCTCTGATTGTACACAAAGTGGAGTCACACTATTCATGTCTTTATACATGTACCTAGGGTAATGATGTTCATCTCTTTCCACCATCTTTCCTACCCCCCCCCCCCCCCCCCCCCCGGCTTCCTCTCTCTCCCCTTTGCCCTATCTAAAGTTCCTCCATGCCTCCCCTGCTCCCCCCTCCCCCTCATTATGGATCAGCATCCACTTATCAGAGAAAACATTCAGCCTTTGGTTTTTGGGATTGGCTTACTTCACTTAGCATGATATTCTCCAACTCCATCCATTTACCTGCAAATGTCATGATTTTATTCTCTTTTATTGCTGAGTAATATTCCATTGTTTTTTGAATGGCGGGCTAGAGGGAGGCTGCATTCCTTGTTGCTCCTGACCTTTCCTTCTTTCTTTCTTTCTTTTGAGATGGGGGGGGGGTTCAGTATGTTGCCCAGGCTGGTCTTGAACTCCTGGACTCAAGTGATCCTCCTGCCTCGGCCTCTCGAATTTTCTTCTTCTTCCTCCTCCTGCTCCTTTTCTTCCTTTTGGTAGTGGCCATCCTAATGAGAATGCACTGGTTATATTTGATTTTTGTAAGTCCTTTTATTCATTCCAGTATATCTAAAATATCTTCAGATCTACCTGAAATCAATAAAAATTATTAATAAAATATTTGACATTCCTTCTTTTTTGGATAAATCCTTTGAAACCTGCAGTGCGCTCAGAGAGTATCCAATAAGGACTAGTCACATTTCAAGTGCTCAAAAGCCACATGTGCCCCATGGTTCCTGCTTTAGCCAGCTTTTCCATTGCTGTGACCAAAGATCTGACAAAACCATGAAGAGGAGGAAAAGTTTGTTTTGGCTCATGGTTTCCAAGTTTGAGTCCCTAGACGGTCAACTCCAGTCCCAAAGTGAGGCAGGACATCATGGTGGAAAGGCTTGAAGAGGGAACGCAGCTCAGGACATGCCAACAAGGAAGCAGAGAGCGCCACTCACCAGGGACAAAATATAAACCCTAACGGTATGCCCCAATGACCTGCCTCCTCCAGCCACACCCTTCCTGCCTGCAGTTACTGCTCAGTTAATCCATATCAGTGGATTAATCCACTGATTAAGTTACAACGCTCATAACCTCATCATTTTACCTCTGAATGTTCTTGCATTGTCTCACATGTGAGCTTTTCGGGGACACCACATATCTAAACCACAACAGTTCCCATACTGGTCATCATACCTGTAGAGAATTTGACATTTCATTATACATTCTTTGGTGGTTATTTCTATTTGGCTATGTATAGTCCCTAAAGAAAAGGGGGACAGTCAAGCACCATGCCCCTGAATGTCCCCTTTCTAGTCCCTAAAACCTAGCTAAGCCAAGGGAACAATGCAAGAAAGCCTGGATGGGAAAGTTCAGCTACATATGACCTTGAAGGACACTGGCTTTCTTTCACATACCCGGAGAACTAGGGCAAGTTTGTATGCTCTGTAGAAAGACACTTCATCATCCACAGCTGCTCCTTGGAATACTGGTCATACAAGCCAACGAAGCAAACTAATGCTGATAGTGTCGCTGCTTCTGCAGCCTAAGATATAAAACCCTTGAATGGTGGGGGTATAACCTATGCACCGTGGAAGGAAACTTGTCACTCATCTAGCTGGCCACCACTGGACCAAGCACTAAGGGAGAGAAAGCACTACTTGGCAGAGCACCATGAGGGACAGGGGTGCCATCTGTCAGCCTATTGCCACTGAACTCTTCTGGGAGCATTGACTGATCTCTTGAGATCTTTCCCCAATAAACCATAGGTCTTCCACGCTGTCTCGGGGTAAGTTCTTCGGCCTCTCTACGACCCACACCACTGCCCTGGCACAACTGGCCTGTGAATGAGACAGGCTGCTCCTCCCATTAACTCCAAACTGCAAGAGGACAGAGAACCGGTTTGTTCTGCTCACTTGTCCAAAGGTTGGCACCAACCCATGGCCCAATGCACATTTTTAAATAAACAAGTGAATGGAAAGCATTACTATTAATATTTCTTTGAGTATGACTTTGTTCAGACTCATTAGTAGTTAATTTCAAGGAATAATTTGCAATTCTTTATTTCCTTGGTCACTTTCCAGGCATGCTCCTCAGCTCCTGGGACAACAGAGGGAAAATTATTACCCTGGCCAATCCTGGATCTTTAACTGTGTGGAGACTGAAATAGCAAGTAAATGTCATCATAGCAACATGCAGCTGAGAGGCTCACTGGGCATGGATATTATCTCTCCAACGCTGGTAAAATTGAGGAACGGAATCTCAGTCTCTTTATCTTCAGAATAAACCAAGAAAGAAAGGGCTTATTTGTTATTTTTTCTGCAGTACTGGGGATTTGACCCAGGGGGCGCTCTACCACCAAGCTACACCCCCAGCCTTTTTTTTTTTTTTTTTTTTTTTTTTAATTTATTTTGACACACTGTCTCACTAAATTTCCTAGGCTGCCTTTGAACTTGTGATACTCCTGCCCTGGCCTTCCAATTGTTGGGATTACAAGCGTGTGGCCCCACGTCTGGCAGGGAGGCTATTTAATTCTCTGTGGAATTTCACTGTGGAAAGCGTAGATTATGGCAACCTGAGGCAGAGACCAGGAAGCTGTCTCCCAGGAGGCCCCATGCTAGGTTGGAGCAGTTAATTCTTCTGTGAGGTTTCCATGGGACAGTCAAGCCTTCACCCCAGATTTTGTCACAGGTCCACTACGGGTCCCAAGGAGCCTTTATATAAATTAGGAAAGGGTGCTCTTTCTGAGCGTAACGGGTGGAGCCCAGGCTAGATTGTAGCAGTCTCACTTTGTGCGTAGTGAGCAATCCGTCCACCACACGCAGTGGCCCTGCAAATTCTCTGGAAGCAGTCTGCCAGAGGTGAACTTCCAGTAACCACAGGTACCACGTCGATATATAAAAGCAAAAGACCTATGTATGGGTTTTGGTTGGGAGATTGCTATTATGGGGGCCAGATGTCTGTGTCCTTATGAGTTGCGAGCATGTTCTAAGCTATGTAGTAACTGATGTAATTCTCCTAACAACGCTATTACACTGTTACTAGCCCCATTTTTAACACATTATGAAATCATTGTTCAAGGTCAACCAGCAAGTGAAGGACACGGCAGGGATTTTGAACTAAGCCATCTATTCCTTTGGCCCTTCTGAGCCACAGCTAAACTGAACCTGTGGAGACCACCCTTGTTTCCAACTTGTGTCTGAACAACCCACCTCAGAGTGTGCACATTCCTTTCTGGGATGTGCTAATACATGCCTTGGTCAAGGGAAGGAGGCCGGCCATCCACTCTGTGCCCTTGAGATGACTTTGTGAATTTTTGCTCTAGGCTGCTGGCTCAAGACTTGAGGGCAATTGCTTCCCTCTCATTTCCTTGTTATTGCAGGCCGCCTCCTCAGGGGACCCAAGTTCTGATATCAAACACCCACTCTGATCTTCAGAAAATCCAAGCCAGTCTGACATTTCAGAGGAGGGATTGCCTAGTGTTTCTTTCTTTACACAATAAACTTTTGGAATGCTTCCAGGAAAAGAATTCTGGAATGTGTAGATATTTAGATGCTCTGAGGAACTGGGCTGTTATAGGAACCCTAATGTGAAGGCTTTTGTTAAGTGTAGAACCAGATTTGCAAATTGAACAATTATCCCCTAGCCAGCTAAAAACAACAGCTTCCATTGGCTGGCACTTATTAGACTAGAAACGGTGCAAACGATTCACATCCAACTTCCTCATTTCTCTCTGCTTTTATAAATTAAAAAAAAAAACTTTATAGAGATATAATCTACATACCATACTGGTTATACCTTTAAAGTATACAATTCAGTGTTTTTATTATATATTCACAAGGATATGCCACCACCAGCACTATCTAATCCTGGAACATTTCTATTGCCCTAAAAGGAGATTCTGTACTAGTGAGCAGTCCCTCCCTATTCCTCCCCTGCCCCAGCACTGGCTATCACTAATCTGTTTCTGTCTCTAAAGACTTTCCTATTCTAGACATTTTTGTGTGTGTGTGTGTGTGTGTGTGTGAATATATATGTACATTTTTAAAAAATGTTTTTAGTTGTTGTTGGACACAATGCCTTTATTTTTATTTATTTATTTTTATGTGGTGCTGAGGATAAAACACAGTGCCTCACCCACATTAGGCAAGCGCTCTACCATTGAGCCACAACCCCAGCCCCATATATATCTTTGACTGGGTCTTGCTATGTTGCATAGGTTGGTCTCAAAATCATGAGCTCAAGTGATCCTCCCACCTCAGACTCTAAAGTAGCTGGGACTACAGGCATATGCCACCATACCTGGCTTGGACGTTTTATGTAAATGGAACTATACGTACGTGTTTTTTTGTGCCGGTCTTCTTTCACATAGTATAGTATTATTAAGGTTCATCTGTGTTGCAGTTTATGTCAGTACTTTATTTATTTTTATGTCTGAATATTTTTCTATTGCACAGGAATGACACATTTTATTTGTCCATTCATCTGTAGGTGGACATTTGGGTTGTTCCATTTTGGGGCTACCATCATTTTTTAAATCTTCATCCCTCTCTTAGAAGGGCATATTGTCCTTGTTCACCGACAGAGTGAGAACACTAAAACTTAGAAATCTTCCAAGGAAATCACTGAATGGACTTAGAAGTTGCAGAAAGAAATCAAGTTGGGGTTCTCATATCAGGAAAGAACAGGAATTCTGGATTGTAATCATCTTTCCGACCCCCGCCCCCAACCTCAAATAATTGAAAACATCCTGAACCACAAATCCACCTCTTCCTGGAGTGCAGAGATATTTCTCATAAGAAAAATTCCGGCATCTTCCTATGTTCTCAGTACTTGGTGAACTCTAACAGGTCATCTTGCCCTTTCCATAGACTACAAGAGCCCTGCAAAAGGGCACAGCTGCTCAGAGTTTTCGGTTTGCAACCTGACTAGACTGAAATACTCCATCTGACAGTTAAGAGAGGTGTGACTTTGGGCAAGGTTACTTATCTGCTCAACTTCAGCTTGGGCATTATAAAACGGGGTTATCATTTCATGATAGTTCTGAAGTTGCCGTGGGATGTAAGCCAAGTGCTTAGGACAGTGACTGTCATAATGTAAATGCAACCATTGGCTTCCCATTTCCTCCAGGGCCCAGGCGACCATCTCTGTGCCAAGTCAAGCTCCCCCCAGCTCTACACATATTGGTCCTTTCTCCTAATCGTTGCTAACCCATTTGGCACTATACATTCCAGGGTAATTTCTCGTTTTTCAGATCTCATCTGTCTCCCTCAGTGCTGAGCCAACCCAAGGGCGTGGTTCAAGCCTGGCAAGCCCTTTACCACAGCCTCAGCCCTTCCATCTCTGTTTATTTATTCTTGTACTGGGGACTGAATCCAGGGGTGCTCTGTCACTGAGCTACACTACCAGCAGCCCCCCCCCCCTTTTGAGATAGAGGCTTGCTAAGTTACTGGTCTTGAATTTACCATTCTCCTGACTCAGTCGCTGCTTGCTGAGATCACAAGCATGGCCACCATGAATGACAGCAGGTTTCATTTTAAATGTGCCACTTCACTGGGAAAGCCTTCACATCCCCTTCTACATCTCCCCCCCCTTTGTAAATCACCCTGTTATTTCCTTCATGACTTTATTACAGTTTGTAATTGTCTACGCATTTTGCTTAACCTGTCTTTTGTCTGTAAACTGTGAGCTCCATCAGGGGACTTTGTCATCTTCTCTGCTGTGCCCTTACTGCCAATCATGCTAGGCATTCATTAATCATTTATGGAAAACAGTGCAGTCCTTTCCTGAACTCGGTTCAGAAAGGAACAGTGACCCGTCCAAAAACCACTTTGCAGATTAGTAGTGGACTTGGCTACAACCTCTTCCACCAGTACCACCTTGCGGGGCTGGGGATGGAACCCAGGGTCTCACTGCGTGCTAGGGAAAGCGCTCTACCACTGAGCTATGTTCCCAGTTCAGTCTCCCTACTTCACCCCGGGTCTCCATCTCCAAAACTAGCAAGAATTTTCTTAAAGTGCTCCTTAACAGATTTTTGAGTGCCACGGAAATTTCCAGAAAGGCAGGGAATAGACCTGCAGCAGAGCAGTGCGAAAAGTAGGGAAAAGTGATTTGGTTTGGCTCTGAACCTTAATGTGGACATACTAGTAAAGGATTGGAGCAAAAACGACATAGCAGAGAGGTTATAAGGACCTCCACCGAAGTGACAGCATTTGGAGGTCGGGGGTGGTGGTGGTGGGGCGAACACTGACACTGCGCAGGCGCAGTTGCGGCGCTCCACTTAGGCTCCTCCTCCCCGCCCCATCCTGCGCGAGCCCAGGACGCGGCGCTGCGCGGGTCACGTGACGGAGGGGCAGGGCGCCGTCTCAAGGCGCAGGCGCAGAGCTTGGGCGGCGGGTCAGCTGACCCCGGGGCCGTCGCGTAGTTAGGCCGCTTGCCTGGGCCTCTGAGTCGCCGCAGCCATGGCCAGCCAGTCGCAGGGGATCCAGCAGCTGCTGCAGGCGGAGAAGCGGGCCGCGGAGAAGGTGTCGGAGGCCCGCAAGCGTGAGTTTCAGGGCCCGCCCCTACGCCTGGGTGGAGGCTGGTGGAGGCGGCCGGGCCGCGGGTGGCGGAGGCGGCAGGCGGCTGAGGCCCGAGCTGCAATGAACGGGGTCACTGTCGCGGCCGTTTGAGTGGAGCCGAGGCTCTGGCAGGCCAGGCAGTGGATGTGGGGTAGTAATGGGGCGGGGAGACGATATGGATTTCTGTCCTTCTTGGGATCCAGGAGGCGTGTGGAGTGGGCCTTCCGGACCCTCTGTCTTTCTCCCCTCCCACTTGCGCCTCTGGAAAGCTCCGGCCCAGTGAAGGGAGCCACCATCCACAGGATCGTTCAGACTCCAAACCCGAGTTTTCTTCCTTGTTGGTCACGTTTAGTCCTAGTCGCCAAGATATGTCTGTCTGTTCACTTTCCCCCATCTCCCCACCAGTATCTGAGAACCACAACTTCTTTGAAGTCCCTGTAGTAGCCTAACTCGTTCATTCCTGACCTTTTTTTTAAATTTAATGCGGCCAATAAGTGCCAGCACAGTATGGGTGCATCACCATTATGGTATTCCACCCACTCGTGAAAGAAGCAGATATTGGATAGGGTAATTGCCGGTAAGTGGAAGTATAGAGTTGCTAAAGAGCTTAACAGGCGCGTCGAATCTACACTGAGGAATGGAAGAAGCCAGTCCTGTATTCTGTAATCACTCCGGACTTCCAGTCATCTGTGTAAAATGCAAATACGAGTGCCTCACCACGTTTCCAGCCAGCAAATGTCCAGTGGCGGCAGAATAAAGCCCAGATTCCTTAATGGGTTGGAGGAAGCTCTTGTGGATCTTGCTTTTGTGTTCTTGCCAGCTCTCACTTTGGGGTACTGTCCCTCCACCACAGGGAAGCGATTTGATTCCTTAAAGACAATTTCATTTTTACCTGCTAGTCTTGCATAGGTCTTCTGTTTGGAAGAACGTTTTCCTATTTTCCTCCCCTTTGTTCTTTAACTGTTAGCTTCCCTCTATTTATTTATTTGTTTGTTTGTTATTCTTCCTTTAGACCTCAGCATTTAGGCAGCAGTTCTTCCTGGAAGCCTTTCCTTATTCATCTTCCAGCAGATGAGGCTAGGAGTACCTTGCAAGTACTTATTTCTGTCATAGAAGTGCATCAACCTATTTATCACAAGACTAAGTTCCTGTGAAGTGGGGACTGCATCTAATTTAGCTTAATCTCATTTCTCATCTGAAGCAAAGGTGTGTCTGCTCCCATTTTTATAGATTGGAAAATGAGGCTGTGAGAAATGACTTGACCACATGCTAGAAAGCAGCATAATTGGAGTTTAGAGGCCTCTTTTCCTATGCCAGGGTAAAATACCAAGAAATTACTTTGAGTATTCCTTAGTGTTTGTTTTAGTATAAGACCCTGATAGGCTGGTGGCGCACGCCTGTAATCCCAGCACCTGGGAGGCTGAGGCAGGAGGATCACGAGTTCAAAGCCAGCCTCAGCATTGGTGAGGCACTTAGCAACTCAGTGAGACCCTGTCTCTAAATAAAATACAAAAAAGGGCTGGGGATGTGGCCCAGTGGTGGAGTGCCCCTGAGTTCAATCCCTGGTGCCAAAAAAACAAAAAAACACCCTGATAGCCCACATCCAAGTACATTTTAAGCATGGATGTGGAAAGGGTTATGATACTCTTTATTTCCTAGGAAATTTTTTTTTTCCAGGGTACCAGAGATGGGAAGAAGCTTCCCCCACTGCTTTGGTGACTAGGAAGTTTTGTGTTCTTTGTAGCATATTTCCAGTCATGCCCTTGATACAGTATTTCCAGAATGACTTCTTAGAGTTTGCCCAGTGATGACTCATCGGGAACAGAAGTTTATTTGTTGGGAAGCATGGGAGGCTATTTAGGGGGAGCGCAGGCACAAATACTTGGAATATGGTAAGAATAACTGAATTCTTTTGAAGTAGGGGGGTCATGTTTTACATCTTTCTCTACTGTCAAGCCTGGTGCAGGGTCTTGTATAGCTTGAACTTATTTGCTGAATGTGTTTGTTTTAAATGGCTAGTACACATTTTAGGATGTCATCAAAAGAGCTACAACTTGAAAAAGAAAATCTCTTTCTTGATCTGTAACCATGGGTGGCTTACTCATTTAAGAATTGGGAAGAGGTAGCACATGATGTAAAATGAAATGATTCATGAAATCATTGCTTTGGACCTTAAAATTAAAAAAAAAATGTCTTATGGTTTATCTCATTTTAGTGCTGAAAGGCAGAAATGGTATTAAGTGATTAATGCAGGAAGCCCTGGGAGTTGGGAGTGATGTACTGGAGCTACTGCATAAAGTTTGGGCCATAAATGTTTTGTAGATTATTGGTTTGGAAGATATTTTTGGCTTTGAAATATGGCCCACTATAGCTATGGGAAGGATGTGTGTGAAGGATTGAGGTTCAGGTGGATTGAAGCCTCCAGTAGTAAGCCCAAAATAGCACTGTCATAAATATAAACTTGCAGAAATAGTTTAGAGAGACTTGTTAATTGCTTCAGACTATGGAATGTTGATGTCATGGGGTCGTTACATGTCCAGAATTGTGTTCTTAATCAGTAGTTGGATAAATCAGTTTCATCCACATGGGTTAACTGGGCTGGACAATTGATACTACAGTAATGTATAACAGCTTAGTTTTAGATGTGGGGTGTTGTCTTTTGCTGTGAATTATATAAATACTCTTGTTGATAATCTAGGACTGCCTCTTTTTTTAAAAATTCCTTCTGGGTATCCGAGAAGTTTGGTGAACAGATAGTCAGAACAAACAATATGTCTTAGCTAGACTTGTGATCTGTTTTCATATAGGTTCTGACAACGTAGAGGTTTTTTCCAGCTGTGAATTAAACTGCTGTCTCCTAGAGACCAGAACCCCTGTTTCCTGGCCTCTCAGCTCCTCCTGCTGTTTTACTGCCCCACTCAGCCTTCTTTCTACTCATACTTTGCTTACTTCCTTGCTACAGATATGGTTTTTAGTTTCCAGTGTTACATCATCTGTTTCATTAGTTACATTTTAGTTTGATGTCTCTTGGGAGTATATTAGCCTCTTCTGTAAGCTCCTAAGCAGAGCTCCAGTTGTCATCTGCAAGTTAGGTGTTTACTTCTTGGGCAGAGGAAGAGTTCCCCAGATGGCTAATGCCACCCCCCCCTTTTTTTTTTTTTTTTTTTTTTTGTTGTTGTTATTTGTTTTTAAGACAAGGTCTTGCTCTTGTTTAGGCTGGTCTTTAACACCTGAACTCAAGTGATCCTATACTGTCCCTGTCTCATCCTACCAAGTAGCTGGGACCACAAGCATGTGCTATCATGTCTGGCTTTATGTTGGTTCTTAGTAGTTGAGAGTGAGAGAACATTCTGACACATCTTTTTTTCCCCCCCTTTTCCTTGTCATTTTTATGGGATGTAGTTATGGAAGACGCTTCCCCCCATCCCCCCAGGGGCTCAAACCCATTGCCTTGGGCATGCTATGCAAGCACTGTACCTCGAGCTACAATGTGATCTCAGCCAATGAAGGCATTCCTTTTTATCTAATCACTTATAACCTGTAAAAGGCAGAAACCTAAACTATTAGTTAGTTCTTAAGGTTTTTTCTGTTCACTCTTAAAATTCACTCTCTCAGTGTCCACTTACTTTTTCACTTGTCTTTTAACCATTTCCTGATGTAGCTTTCTCCTTTGAAAACAGGAAAGAACCGGAGGCTGAAGCAGGCCAAAGAAGAAGCTCAGGCTGAAATTGAACAGTACCGCCTGCAGAGGGAGAAAGAGTTCAAGGCCAAGGAAGCTGCGGTGGGCCCTGTTTCTTTACATTTTAGCTTTAATTTCCTGTGCCCCCCACTCTAAAAATAATTCATCATGGCTTAGAGATTCTAATTCTGGTAGTTTTAAAAATTTAGTTAATTGTATTTTACTTACTTATGTATTTTTCTTGTGCTGGGGTCAAACCCTGGGTCTTGCCTGCTAGCAGGTATTCAGGCCACTGAGCCATACCTGGAGCCTGTGTTTTTCTTTTCTTTTCTTCCTTCCTTCCTTTCTTTCTGTCTTTTTTTTTGGGGGGGGAGGGTACTGGGGATTGAACCTATATCCCCAGTCTTTATTATTTTTTGAGATGGTCTTGGAAAGTTGCTGAGGCTGGCCTCAAACATGGCAATCCTCCTGCCTTTAGCCTCCCCAGTTGTAGGGCCTAGTTGAGATTATAGGCATGCACTACTGTGTGCCTGGCTTGAATATTTTGTTGTATACTCAGGCTGAGTCTTTTAAGATGATCAGTTTTATTTATTTAGTTTTTTTTTTTTTTTAACGGTGAGTTCTCATCTTCATTTATTTAGTCATTTATCAAGTAATCTCTGTTAAACAGTTAACATGTAGCAGGTGGTGTGCTGGGTGCTGGGGGATCAGCTGTAATTAGAAATAAACATGGTCCTTGCCCTCATGGAGCTTAGCTTACAGTCTGAGAGACACAATAATAAAATGCACACTCACCAGGCTCCTTACAAAGTTGGAAAATATGGACCCCAATGGTAAAAATTTTTAATTAACAGAGAGGAGTGTTCATATGGCATTATCTGCTTACAGTCAAATCTATCATAACAAACAAGAGAAGTAAACAAAGCAAATCACCATTAACATGGTTTTGAGAAGAACCTCAGGCAGGTCCTACAGGAGAAAAGTTACCATAGGAAATGACAGTCCACGTCTCTTGTTTCCCTGAAGATAGTGATAATGTAGGCCTAATGTGTCCTTTGTGAATTTTTAAAAAAATAATTATAAAAATGGAAAAAAAATTTCTTAAAAATAAATCTAAAAAAAATAAAAATAAAAAAAATCTCTTAAAAATAAGAACATAAAATACTTTTGTGTAGCTATTCATTTGTGTGTTTTTAAGTGTTATTTCAGAGAATCAAAAGTAATTTAAAAATGTGTATAGTAAAAAATGTTGCAGCAAGCTAAGGTTAAGTTAGTGAAGAAATAAATATTTTTATAAACTTAGTATAATCCAAGTGTAAGTGTTTATAAAGTCTACCTCAGTGCACAGTAATGTCCCAGTTTTCAAAGTCACTCACCACTTACTGGATGACTGCCCAGTACAGCTTTCAGTCACGCAAGCTGTATTCATGGGAAACACTCTGTACAGGCATAGCATTTCACCTTTTACCATATTTCACTGTAATTTCTGATGTTTAGGTATGTTTAGACAACATATGACTTTGTTAAAACTGCCTATAGTATTCAATAGAGAAACATGTAAGTTTGCAGCCTAGAAACAATATGCTCTATCAAATGCCTAGATGCATAGTAGACTATAGCATCTAGGTGTAAGAACACTCTATAAATTTTGCACAATGATTAAATCACCTAATGATGCAATTCTCAGAACACATGTACTGTGATGGTCATGAACATAAATGGAATGGAGCCCCCGTCAGTAAAGTATGTAGAGATGTCTACAACCAGTATGGACTTCTGTGATGCATGCAATCATGGTATAAAAACAGATCTCAGCAATACATAGGATGCAAGGGAAATTCTCCAAAGGGGAATGAATGGAGGAGGATTTCACAGTGAAAAGAAACACTGTCATGACTGTTGGATCCAGGTAGCAGAAAACACAATTCAAACTACTTCACAATTTATTGGCCTATATAATTAAAAACCCAGGTGAAAGACTCTTGATCCAGGAACTTAAATAATGCCCTCAGGACTCTTCTATCTATCAATTCTGCCTCTGCCTCTGCCTCTGCGTGCTTCATTTTCACATTCCACACCGGCTCCTAGTAGTTTGAGATACACACTCTTCCAGGTCCAAGTCCAGGGAGTGAAGGCAGATGCCTTCCTCCTAGCATTAGGATACAAACATTGCAGTCATCTTTGCATTGGGCAAAGACTGTAGAAAGTAAAAGGAAACTCACACATCATTATGTGTTAATTTGTGAATAGAAGAATTGAATAGTTAACTCTGGTGTCATGGCATACACCTGTAATCCCAGCAACTCGGGAGGCTGGCAGGAGGATCACAAGTTCGAGGCCAGCCTCAGCAAGTTAGCAAAACCCTGTCTCAAAATAAAATGGGACAAAATGGGGGGGGGGGCTGAGGATGGGCTCAGTGGTAAAACATCCCTGGGTTCAATCCTCAGTTCCAAGAAAAAGAGAAGGGGGAAAACAAATAAACTAGAATAGTTAAGATACATACAGTGAAAAATTGAAGCAATACAAAGAGCACCAATGAGAAATGAGTGTCCCTCTCACCTAGCCTTGGAGTCCTCCTCAAAGCAAGTCACTGTTGGTGGTGTTTTTGTTTGGTTTTGTTTGGTATTAGGGATTTAATCCAGGGGTACTTTACCCCTGAATGACATCCCCAGCCCTGCCACTCACCATTTTATCTGAGGCTGGCCTCACACTTGTAGTCCTCCTGCATCACCACTGTTTTTTGTTTTCTTCTGGGTATATTTGTAGGAACAGCTGTTATATTCATGATGCTGGTGAGTTTGCTGAACTTTAGAGTTAAAACATCGACAGTGGTAAACCTCCTTGTATATTCCTCTTAAGTTTTATCTTCCTTGTGTTTATTACAGAGTTTTTTTTTTTTTTTAACTGAGAATTGAACTCGGGCACTCGACCCCTGGGCCACATCCCCAGCCCTTTTTTGTATTTTATTAGAGACAGGGTCTCATTGAGTTGCTAAGTGCCTCACCATTGCTGAGGCTGGCTTTGAACTCTCGATCCTCCTGCCTCAGCCTCCCAAGTGCTGGGATTACAGGCATGTGCCACCGCGCCCGGCTTATTACAGAGTTTTTTTTTTTTTTTTTTCCAAACATACTGCTTCCCACTTTTTAAAACCACAGCAAAAAATATATGAATACTAATTACACTGATACTGTATCTTGCTTCCTCTCCCCTTAACTGCGTATTTTGCAGTTCATTTCTTATTGCTGAACAGTATTCTCTTCCATTTGTTTGTTTATTTATTTTTGTGTGTGTGTGTGTGTGTGTAGTAGTAAGTAAAGATTGAACCCAGGGGCACTCATATTGCTGAGCTGTGTCCCCAGTCTTTTTGTGTGTGTGTGTGTGTGTGTGTGTGTGTGTGGGCGCTGGGGATTGAACCCAGTGCCTTGTGCACATGAGGCAAGCACTCTACCAACTGAGCTATCTCCCTAGCCCCACCCTAGTCCTTTTCATTTTACTGGGTTAGCCGCAAACTTGTGACCCTCCTGTGTTGATGGGATTACACTTTGCACCATCACGCCTGGCTAACAGTATTTTGTTGTACAGAAGCTCTGTAATTTAACCAGTCCTTGATTGTTGAGTCTTCCCCCCCCCCCCCCGTCTTTTTTTGGGACTCCTGGATTCAAGCGATCCTCCTACCTCCCAAGATGCTGGGAACCCAGGCCTGTGCCACCATGCCTGTAGCACTGAGTCTTTAGGTTGACTCCAGCCTTTAGTGAAGGCTTCATGGTGGATTCTACAGAAGTGTGACTTTGTCTTTGGGATGACTTCCTGGTAGTGGGGCTGCTCTGCAGCTGGCTTTTGGCTAGAGGTAGCTCCCTGGTACCTCTGCATGGGAATGCCTGTCTCCTCACACGGTCTTCAGACACACGGTTACGGTTCCTACTACTGATTTATTCATTGATGTGCTTGGATTTCTCCAGAAGTTAGCCAGCTGCTTACTAAATGCCATTCCCTGTGTCATTGCTCGACTCCAGGCACTGGGATCCCACGGCAGCTGCAGCTCTGAAGTGGAGAAGGAGACCCAGGAAAAGATGACCATCCTGCAGACCTACTTCCGGCAGAACAGGGATGAAGTCTTGGATAATCTCTTGGCTTTTGTCTGTGACATCCGACCTGAAATCCATGAAAACTACCGCATAAATGGATAGAGGAAGAAAGAAGCACCTGTTCCCTGTTGGCACTTCAGAACATGCAGTGCCTTGTGGAATATGAAGCTTTAGCAGAGCTTGGGTTCTGTTCTTAAGAAAGGCATTAAATTATTTCTCTGTTGTATAGTAGGTCCCTTTTGGAGAGTAGCAAATCTAGCTTCTTTGTACAGCCTTAGTCCTTATCCAAAGGTTTCATCTTTTACCTCATCCTTCTTAGAGATTTAATGAGTGTGTGCTGTTTTCCTATGCTTTCCAGCTCACGCAATGGATGTATCAATGTTGACTTTTTCTTTCTTAGATCTAGTAGAAAAAAAACAATTCTTTGAAGAAAGAAAGGGATTAAATATTTTTTTTTCCCTTATACTTTCTTGAAGGTCAGGGGCTTTATCTATGAAAAAGTAGTAAATAGTTATTTGTAACTTGTCTGAAGCAGCAGCCAGCCTTAAAGTCGTCCATTCTGATTAAGGGTTAGAACAACGAATACTAACATACTTGTTTGGGCTGCTGTTTGTTTATTTTAATCAAAATTACTAGATGATAGGACTCAAGAACTTGTTACATGTTATTATTTGGTGTAATGATAATCATTTAAAAGTAAAGACTTTGCCATACATTTTCCCTCTTGTGGTTCATCTTTTTTTTTTTTTTTTTGTGGTACTGGGGATTGAACTCGGGCACTCAACCACATCCTCAGCCCTTTTTTGTATTTTATTTAGAGACAGGGTCTCACTGAGTTGCTAAGTGCCTCGCCATTGCTGAGGCTGGCTTTGAACTTGTGATCCTCCTGCCTCAGCCTCCCAAGTGCTGGGATGACAGGCGTGTGCCACCGCACCTGGCCTGATTCATCCTTTTTGATAATGGAAAATACACTTTGGCCCAGATGTTGTGTGAAATTTCACTAGGAAATTAACATAGGGATCACATTTACATACATAATTAGAAAACATTCAAGGTGTACATTTTAGCAGGAAAGAGATTACTTGTGTGATTTCACCCTCTAACTGTTCTTGAAAAATAACAAGGAGTCTGGTGTTTGCCTTTTCTTTGGAGGACCTGTGGTGGGTCCCTTGGGCAAGTTACCAAGCACTTTTCTTTCCTGGTGGACTAAATGATGTGGGAAATAATGTAGTAGCTTCATCAGCTCTTAAGAGTTGAATGCCCTGGGCCCTGTATAAGCTGACAGTCTTTCTTTTTTTTTTGCAGGATAATTTCTGGTAGGTATAGACAGTTGAAACAGAACATGGAGGGGGGTGGATTTCTTTGCTTGTTCTAAAACAGTATAAGAGAAGTTGATGGTATTTTTTTAAAAAGTCTCAAGTGCTTCAGGATGATTAAGTTTTAGGCTACTTCTCTCTAGTTACTATTCAATTTCTCTGTTCCTTTTTATAGTTAAAGGCCTCAGAAAGGGTTTACTCTATGAGCTTTTCAATTTTGGACTGTTTAAAATACTCCAGTGTTGCTGAACTGTCAAGTTCAGCAGTGACGTCCATATTGAGAAATGCAGTGCTTTTCCTACTTGACCTTCAGTTAAGTTTTGACCACTTCTTCCTTGGATCATTTTCTTTGCTTCCATTATGCAATGGTGTGCTGCTTCTAGGTTTCTTCCTGATTGCTTCTCATTTCTTCCCAAGGTTTTGTTTTTGGACTTCTCTACATTTCCTTGGAGAGAATGCCTTTATTTCATTTCATTTCTTTTCTTTCTTTCTGTCTTATTTATTTATTTTTGTGGTACTGGGAATTGACCTTGGGTGCTCCATCACTGAGCTTTTTAAATTTTATTTTGAGACAGTGTTTTGCTAAGTTGCTGAGACTGGCCTTGGAACTCTGGAACCTCCTGCCGCAGCCCCGTAAGTCAGTGGGATTACAGGCCTTTACCACCATGCCTGGTTCTCATTTCATAGATTTAAATAAGTTATGTTGAAGATTGATATATTTAGCCCACCTTTTTTGAACTCCAGCCTTCAAATTGCATATTTGACATTTTGACCTCAATGTCTAATAAATATCTCCATTTTAACATGTTCCAAACTGTACCCAGTTTTTGTTAAGGCTTTATGCTTGGCGTTGTTGAGCTTAGCCATACTAACCTCCACCTATACCTCTGCCAATTCAGATTTCCCAGTGGAAGAACGTGAAACAACACTTGTATTCACTGGTTTAGACCCTTCCCTCCTTTTTGGGTGTGGGGATAACAGTGCTTTGCACATGCTAGGCAAGTCCTATATCACCTGAACTGACTGCCATCCTTAGACCCTTTTTTTTTTTTTACCTTGTCATCAATATGTTGATGGATTATAGGGTTGAGCCAAGCAGCTCAGTATTGGCTACTCACAGGTCAAAAGGGGGATATTTCAAAAGGAGTGTGATGGTTAGTTGAGAGAACAGAAGTAACATCTTAAAAAGAGTTGAGTGACCTAATTGATTTGAGAAGTGAACATAGAAGATTGTGAGGAGGAGAGGTGCGGTGGTCGTTGATGGAGCTGCTGGAGGGAGGTGGTAGTATGTTTAAATGCTGGAGGGGAGGGAATGGAGAATTGAGAAGGTTTGAGAGGAGTGAGGTCCCAGAGTGGTCTAAAGTCCTTGAGATCAGTACATAGGTAGAGGGATTCACTCTAGTTTTCTCAGTCCTGGTTATTCCCCAGGGAACTGGTAGGTGCTCTGGATTTCCTAGTTAGTTGAATCTCTTAGCCTGAGCTAAGATTTCTTAAAGCCCTTGGGAATTCTTAGGGAAAGGACTTATGTTATGGTCCTTTCTGAGAAATTGGCATCTGTAAGGCACAGTACCAGAAAGCAGAGAGGCTGAGCAGGCACGGTGATGATTATATGGAATGAACTTGAGTATGTGTGTGTGATTTGTTCCCACCTGGGTACAAAAGGATAGAAAGGATATACAGGTGCCTATACTTAAATAAGCAGAGTTTATCTGGAAGTAGAAGAAATGTCAGTGTTTATCTCTGAAAAAGGAGGTAGGGTCTGGGTCTCAAAGGAATGCTTTTTGTTTTTGTGCATTTAATCCACTGTAGGACTGTTGAGCAGAGTCCCTGCTCTCTAGCCACTAAATGCCAGTAAGGGACCTCTCCAGTTGTTAAAATCAAAAACGCCCCCAGACATTGCCAGATATCCCCAGGAGCCAAAACTGTCCCCAGACTAGAACTATTCTAAAGCAAAAAACAAAACAAAACAAAACAAAAAGCACTACATATGGTGCTTAGAACATTCCAGGTGCTCAGCAAATGTTTCCTTAGTTAACAGTACAACAGAGGTTTGTTTCTTGCCAAGGTTGATACAAGGTGGGTAACATCATGGCAGTTGTTCCTTGGTGATTTAGACTACCACTTTGTAGCTTTACCATCTCAGCACACCATTTTTGTGATTGCAGAGATGGGAAGAAAAACTTGACACATAGACATCAACTCTTGTATGCTGCAGCCCTTAAATGACACTTGCTCTTAGCCATTGACCAAGTTGAGTGATGTGATCCAACCTAATTGAAAGGAAAACTGTGCAGTAAGGCGGGACCATGGATATCCAGGGAGTAAAAATTGTTTCTTCTATCTTTTCCCCTCTTTTTCTTTTTTGTGGTGCTAGGATCTTGCACAGGTTAGGCCCTCTACCACTGAGCTACACCCTTGACCCTCTGACATTAGCTTTCTACCTGCCTGCGAGTGTTCTAGGAACTTATGCATTTATATTAGCCAATTGAATCCTCAGCACCTCTTACTGGATTTGAGACAGAGAGGGATTAAGGAGCCAGCTCAAGTATGTGCAGTGGAAGAGCCAAGGTTCTTTAGCATCTGCTTGCTCTCAGTAATGAGCTTCATAACTGTATTCCTTCAATGTATCTCATCCATATGATTCTTTACCTCCTCCAATCTCTAACCAGGTTCTCCTTAATTGCACTTTGGGCAATTCTACAGTTGCCTGGAGTGGAGGATGTCCCCAGTATTGCTTGTTAGAAGCATAAAAACTGACCATTGGAGCTGGTGCAATGGTGCACGCCTGTAATCCCAGCGGCTCGGGAGGCTGAGGTAGGAGGATGGTGAGTTCAAAGCCAGCCTCAGCAAAAGTGAGGCACTAAGCAACTCAGTGAGACCCTGTCTCTAGATAAAATGCAAAATACGGCTGGGGATGTGGCTCAGTGCTTGAGTGCCCCTGAGTTCAATCCCCAGTAACCCACCAACCCACCCTGCTCTCCCCACCCCCCCCCCAAAAAAAAAGAAAAAAACTGACCATTCCATTCTGTGCCATGGCTCAGACTTACTCAAGTTCTCCCTGATGGAAGGCATAAAATAGCTTACAGTAAGGCATTATGTAACCTTGTGGGTAACATCTTACACAAATTCCCTGAATAGCCACTCCCACTTTATTGCTGATAGGGGAAAAACTTGAGAAAGGTGAAGTAACTCATCAGAGGGCCCTAATCAAATCTCTGCATGTGTCTGATGAGGGAGGCTTGTTGTGTTCTAAGCACTTTAATTATGGAATTTTAGTTTTGTAGTACTGGGGATTGAACCCAGGGCCTTGCACATGCTAGGAAAGCACTCTGCCACTGACCTACATCCCTAAGTTCTGGACACTTTGTACAACAGCCCTGCAGGTTAGGCATTATAATTCCACTTCTCTAGATGGGAAAGTTGAGGCCCAGAGGCTTCAAGGATATTTAAGGTCACAGAGCAAAGAAGTGACAGGCTGATGTCAAGGGCAGCCTGCAGGTTGCAAGCAAAAACTTCCCTTGTTTGCTGGGTGTGGTGGCACTTTCCTGTAATAACAATTACTGGAGAGACTCTGGCAGGAGGATCACAAGTTCAAGGCCAGCCTGGGCAACTAATGAAGACTGTCTCAAAATGGAAAAGGGTTGGGGGTGTAAATCAGTGGTAGAGCACTTGCCTAGCACACACGGGAGGCACTGGTTCAGCCCCCAGAAAAACAAAACCTGCCATGCTCTGTCTTAGGCTCTGGGGTACTGAGCTTCATCTAACGCTGGTAAGCTTCTGGGACTGGTTGAGTGAGACCTGCAACTAACATTCTGCTTTTCTTGGCATATTTGGCCTTTCTACTCAAGAAGATTGATGGTGCTGGAAGTCAACTTCAGCCGTCTGATGGAAAGGATGTGCTTTGATGATTTCTGCAGGCCCCTCATTTTTCACCTTTTATTTTTTCCTTTCCTTCAGGGATAATCTGGCAGATGTCAGAGTGTTTTCCTCCTGTCGACTGATCTCCTGTCACTTCAGTGGCTCTGAAATGACTGACTGAAATAGCTTCCATGCCAGTAGGCAGTTCTAGTTTTGCTTTTTTTCTCCTCCCTGGGCAAATAGGCAGGTCTTAAGAGGCAGGCTAGGCACACTCTTTACTGAATGTTTTGGCCAGTCCAGTGGTTTGGGGAGAGGAAGCTGCCAGATCATGATGTCAACATCTGCCTTCTCTGGATTTTAACTTTTTAAATGACACCAACTGGCTCCTGGGTCAAGTGTGAAGTGAAGGCCACGGTTTACTGTGTTTGTGGGGATGATTGATGGGGAAGAGTAGGCTTGGAGAGTCAGGGGACAGGCAAGCCCCCCCTTTTTTTCCTCTTGAAAATAATTTATAAAGGGAAGAGTGGCAACATCTTAGAACAGATGGCAGCAGTTGAAGATCAGGAGAGGAGCTGGCTGGGTGCAGGGTGCATGATTGTGTTGCCTACTGTTTTCTTATGTTGCTTTTAAGGATGAGAAAACTGATCTAGTTCTCTAGTTAAAAGCTCAATTGTCTTTTTTGTATTGTTATTATTATTTATTATTATTTGAGGTACTGGGAATTGAACCCAGAGGACCCTATGCATGCTGGCAAGCACTCTATCACTGAACTACATCCCCAGCCCTTTTTTTTTTTTTTTTGGTACTGGGGATTGAACTCAGGGGCACTCGACCACTGGGCCATATCCCCAGCCCTTTTTTGTATTTTATTAGAGACAGGGTCTCACTGAGTTGCTGAGTGCCTCGCCATTGCTGAGGCTGGCTTTGAACTCGTGATCCTCCTGCCTCAGCCTCCCAAGTGCTGGGATGACAGGCGTGTGCCACCGCGCCCGGCATTCTCCAGCACTTTTTATTTTGAGACAAGTTCTCACTAAGTTGCCCAGGCTGGCTTCAGACTTGGGATTCCACTGTCTCAGGCTCCTGAGAAGCTGGGATTACGGGTGTGTGCCACTGTGCCTGGCCCAGTTACCTCCAATTGCCCTTCCGTCCTCTGCCAGTGCTCCACCCTACCCTTTATGCCTGTCCCTGGCATCTATCTTTCTGTATATAGTGTAGAAACAGACCATTGACATCCCCTGGATGGATTGTTGGTCTTCGGACAGGAATTCAGAGTCATTTTTCTTCTGGTTTTTGACCCAGTTTTCTGACAATCAGCGTGTGATTTGTGTTAACCCCAGCACACCTCCTGACGAGGACTGCTGTGTGTTGAGCCTCAAACTCTCAGGTGCTGTCAGCCTATATCATGGATACCCTGGAGATGAATTCATTATTTGGAGATGTGAATTCCAGGAGTTGAAATTGATCTCATGGAGCCAGTAGCAACAGAAGTTTCTGTAAAACACACTTTGGGAAATAATTTTTAAATAGTTCACGTTGAAGAACATCCATAACAATTCAAGGTGCTTTATATTCATAACTTAATTATCTCACCATCTCTCTGTGGTAGGTATTATTTTTTCTATTTTATAATAGGAGACTGAAGCTTAGAGAGATCAAGTCAATTGCACAAGGTCACAGCTAATTAGTGCCAAAGCCTGTATTTGAACCTGGGTATGCTTGATTTCCAGCCTGAATTGCTGTATGATTTAGTTCAATTTGTACAGGCCTTGGCTATGTTTCAAGTGATATGTTTCTAAAAAAGTTTTAGGAAGTCAGTGAATATGCAATTGGTAGACCAATTCCAAAACAAGATCTAGTTTTTGATCTTTGCCTTTCACATACTCACCCAGCAGTCCTGAGGCTCCCTCCTCTACCATCTGCTGCAACAATTTAAGGTTCTGCCAAGCTGGAAAGAAGTGCATTCTGTTACTTCATCCAGGTTGCCAAATAGTGTTGGCTGCTAGCCCTCAGACATGAGTCTGTAGCCCTTACTTTAAACACAGCAGGACAGACGGAGTGCCTGCCGAGGATGGGTGGCTATGGCTGGGGTTCGTGGTTATTTAGATTTACCTGTAGTTGAGGTCCTTATGATGTCATTGTGTGCTTTCATTCACTGCAGCAGATGCATTTAACCCACACTGAGGGCACAGTGCAAGGGCAGGCAGCAGGCTGCGTCCAAAAGGTTCATTATCTTTTTGGGAAAGGAGAAGTGACAATGACCGCACCACGTGAGAGGTATGGGTACAGTTAGATGAGTGAGAAGGGGGACTGACCAGGACAGGAAAGGGCTACCAGAAGGGCTTGAGCCCTGAGAATGAGCTGGTTAGTCAGGTGCGGAGGTGGGGACAGGGTTTGGCGATGACCTTCCAGATGGACGGGGATGGCAACCACAGAACTGGAAGTGGGAGAACACGAGGTGTAGGAGGAACCCAGAGGCTCTGTGATCCTGGAGCTTCGGACATGGAGGGACTTGGGGAGGGTGGGTAAAGGTCAGTCCCGGCTAGGCTGGGGGTGGGAGCGGCTTGAGAGCACCACAGAAGCCTTTGTGAGTCCATCAGGCTGTCATAGCTGACGCAGCTGACGTCGGCTTTCCAACTTTGGGATTTCATTGCCCTTTCTCCATTCTCCATGGAGCTCCCACTCCCTCTGGGCACAGTGCCAGGACTGTCACATGCAGAAGTTTCAGAAATGCAAACACACGATGCCTTGCTGTCCAAGAGTGCGCCTCACTGTTACCAACTACATTCTGCGCAGCACCTCGCCTTTTCCTTCTTGCAGACTTCTGCTTGCGCTGCATTTGCTCCTTTCATAAGGAAATTGAAGTTCACCTGTCAGTTATTAGAGCCTGGTCGGCCAGCTCCTCTGTGTCTCTGTGGTGTGGACACTGATGTGTCAACACTGAAATTCATGGTGGAGTGACCAGCAGTGAGGATGAAGAGTGAAGGCAGCCCGGCCAGAAGCACCAGAGGACTAGCTCTGGCTTCATGGAGGAGGTTGGCCTTGGCGGAGAGACAGGGCTTAGAGAGGTGGGGATCCTTGCTGCAGGATCCCTTTCAGCATCCTATCAGCATTTAGTAAAGCTCCTCCATCCCTTGGGTCACTTCTTTCCATGCCCCTAAATTGCTCACTGCTGTCCAATATGATGCCTATATAATTCAGCAGGCACAAAAATGCCAATTTGCTGAAAAATAAATCAACTTCATGTTTAGTAGCCCCCTGTCTGGACCTTCACTGCCTGGTGAGTGAGGGAGCCTGGGAGCTGTCTGCCACTTAGGTTTTCAGTACCGCTCCCTGCCTCCAAGCACTCTGCTTCTGGGCTGGCTGAGCTTGCAGCCATGTAATCCTGTGGCCTGAGGGTCCCCCAACAATCTGACAGCATCTGCTGAAATTAAAAATGTGTGGAAACCCACCTGTAGAAATGCAGGCTGTGGCATGCCTGGGACAAGGTGACCGTGAGCATCCAGCACATTCAGTTGGCAGGAGTGAGAACCACCCAACATGTCCACAGAGAGGAAGGGGCCAGGAAAGCAAAGACCCTTTCTACAGTATGTGGAAGTTTATGAACCCCATTCAAAGAAAGCAGAGTGGAGATGAATTCCCAGCCAGGTACTGATCCCCAATGGAACAGGATCTGCTTTTAGGTCAAAACAGGTACTTGTAGCCAGGCGCGGTGGCGGCGCTGTAATCCCAGCACTTGGGAGGCTGAGGCAGGAGGATCACGAGTTCAAAGCCAGCCTTAGCAATGGCGAGGCACTAAGCAACTCAGTGAGACCCTGTCTCTAATAAAACACAAAAAAAAGGGCTGGGGATGTGGCCCAGTGGTCGAGTGCCCCTGGGTTCAATCCCTGGTACCAAACAAACAAACAAACAAAAAAAAACCAACAACAAACAAAAAACCAGGTACTTGTGGGCTCTAAGGGAAAATGCACAAGATTAGTGCTATACTCAGGGGAGGGGACACTTAACTTTTCATTGCAGACCCTTCTGCAATTTTGAGTGATGATGGGGGGTGGTGGTCAGCACAGTAGGTAGCAATTGTGCACACTGGCAGAACAAGGTGCCTGGTTGTTTGGAACACCTCACACAGATGATCTCATCAAATCTTCACACAAACGCATGACATGCTTATAATTCACGATTTTTAGGAAAACAAGACGCAGGAAGGTTAAATAATTTACTGAAGATGATATAATTAGTGGAGAGGCCTGGATTGGATCCCAGGCAGCCTGATCCCCAAACTCATTGTTTTTCATTAAAAACAAGTCCCTGATAACTTCTGGTCGCTTATACTGCCCCATCCACGGGGTCCCGTGACTTATGTCATGGGGGCCTGGGCCTCGCAGGTCCGCCGCGGCTTTACCGGGGAAACGTGCCGCAGGTCCCGGCGCGCGGGTGCAGGGCAGAGCCCCAGATCCCGACGCCCGCGGTGGGAGCGGCGCGGAGGCCCCTTCCGCAGTCCCTGGGTAGCCGGGCTGATGAAACGCGCCTCCCAGCTGGGCGCTGCGGCCGCGCTCGGGCTCCCTCCTGGCCCGCGGCGGGCCCGGCTCCTCCCGGTGGGGTGACGAGTGGGGCCGGGGGCGGGCCCGGGAGGGCGGGGCCGCGTGCTGGCGGCGGGCGGGCGCGGGCCGGCGGCGGCGGGAGGCTGCGGCGCGGAGGGGCGCGGCGCCCCCGGCCTTCGGCGTCTCGGGCGGCGGCGGCGGTTAGGGCGGTGAGTGCGCGCGCCCGTGCGCCCGCGGTCCCGGCTCGGTGCGGCGCGGCGCGCGCTGCGGGCGGCCCGGGCGCCTGCGTCTGGCCTGCGCTCGCGCCCGGGCCCGGCTGCGCGGCGGCTGCGCGCCCCTGGGCCCTCCGCGGGTCGGCCTGGGAGCCGGGGGGTGAAAAGACCCGGCCACCGCCAGGCGGCAGACCTGGACGAGACGGAGGGGCCGAGACTAGGGCGAGCACCGCTGCCCAGGCCAGGGCCGCCGCGTACGGCGGGACCTCCTCGGCCCGGAGGAGCCGGGTTTCAGTTCTGCTCCTCCCAGACTGGCGCCTGGGTCTCGCAGTGCTCGCTTTCTTCTCCGAGTCTTAATTTCCGCATCTGTAAAATGGGGGGCTTTGTCTCATTTGCTCCAGGCTTGTCCATCCCAAAACTTCTGTGGCGGTCCCTCCTGTGATCTCTTGTGGGATTTCTGGTTGCACAAACAAACCAGAACCCGAGTGAGGAAACCGGGAGTTTCTGTTTCCCTGTGGGGAGTCTCAGGCCAGCACATCGCTTTTAGGGAGGCCGGGCAGGGTCAGCAGACATGGAGACCCCTGGGCGTCCAGCTGGTGCGCGGGGGGCGGCGGTGGATGAGTGGAAGGTCTGGTTACGCCACAGAATTCCCAGAGGGAGCCCAGAGGCCAGGACTCTGAAACTAGTGGCAGGAGTCCCAAAGCTCTGCTCCCTCCCTCAGTGCTCCTCCATCCTGGTGTCTGACTCTCCCTCTGTCACCTGGGACTGATGCAGGGCCTAGTGGGATGGGGGCCCTGGGTACAGGGCTCTGGGCCATGGTTTGTTTCTGCCCCTGGGGTCTTGCCAGCTCCCCTCCTGTCCTTTGCCGGCAGGATCTGGATGCCAAAGGTGCACCCCTGCCCCACCCTGATGGGCAGGTCCTGCTCAGTGGCTTCTCTCACCCTCACTTTTGCCAACCCAAGGAGCCTCCTTCTCTCCCAGAAAGCCTGAAGAACCCCTCCCACCTCAAGGTGCTCCTTCTCAGTACTTGTCTGTTTGTCATTTTCTTTCTTTCTTTTTTTTTTTTTGTGGTACCAGGGATTGAACTCAGGGGCACTCAACACTGGGCCACATCCCCAGCCCTTTTTTGTATTTTATTTAGAGACAGGGTCTCACTGAGTTGCTAAGTGCCTCTCCATTGCTGAGGCTGGCTTTGAACTCGCAATCCTCCAGCCTCAGCCTCCCAAAGTGCTGGGATTACAGGCATGCGCCACTGTGCCTGGCTGGGTAATTTTCTTTCTTAGTTTGTCCTTCCCTCAGATGATGGTGATCCTCAGCAGGGAGGCCTGAGCAGAGACTTCAGATTTTATCTCTTGTTTCATGCTCAGGGCCTCGCCTGAAGGTTCTTAAGGCTATATAGAAGGTTCTTAAGGCTATATTCCTTCAGCAACTGCTGTTTTCCCAGTGCTATTCAGAGTGCTTTGCATGTGTGAAATCTAAACCTCGCAACAGCCTAAAGTCACCACCATTATCCCTGCTGACACATGAGGAAACCAAGGCAGAGAGAAGCCCAGTAACTTGCTCAAGGTCACAGAGGTGGGAAGTGGTAGGACTTGGTACAACAGCCTCAGATGAATGAATGAAGTCTGCTGACTGAGACTTTGTAGGCCGCTGGTGGACCAACTAGGGTGCTGTGATTTTTTTTCTCCCCCGGAAAGACAATGCCTCATTGTGGTCTTTTGCAACTATTGGAACCTCCTGTACAGTCTAAAGACCTCAGATCTCTGCAACTGCAGCTTGTGTGTGGTTCCTCCTTGATACTGGGTGGCCAGGCTTTTCTGAGACTCCAGAACAGTTCCTCTGACTTACAGGCTCCCAGCCACAGTGTCGTGGGTTTTGTCTGGAGCCTGGGTGGATGGTTACTCTCTGCCCCGGGTGCCTAGTAGGTGATGAAGTGAAGCAGAGAAGCGCTTCAGTGGTTGTGGGTTCGTCTATTTTTGTTGCTTTCATACCTCTTGGGGTAGAAGGTAAGAGGAAGGAAATGAGGCAGGGTGAGATTGGTAAATGCTTGTCAGACTCCTGAATATTGCCGTAGAGCAGGCCTCAGGCTAGGTCATGGGGGAGACCCTGCCCTCCCAGCAGAGAGCATTTCCATCTGAGTGGAATTTGTTTCTAGATCAGGCCTGGGAAGTGCAGTCTCTTCTGACCCACTCAGTGTTTTAAAAATATATATTTTTAAGTTATACATGGGCATGATACCTTTATGTATTTTTATGTGGTGCTGAGGATTGAACCTGCTATCTCACGTGCTAGGCAAGTGCTCTACCACTGAGCCACACCCCCCAGCCCTGACCCACTCAGGGACAGGAACAGGCTGAGAGACAGCCAGACCAGGGTCCAGAGGTGCAAAGGCCTGGAAATTGTGGCCTTGGACTCCAGAGCTGGCTAGCAGGAGCTCTTCTCTGTTAGACACCCAACTTTGTCTTTTTTTTTTTTTTTTTTTTTTTTTTTGTGGTACTGGGGATTGAACTCAGGGGCACTCGACCACTGGGCCACATCCCCAAACCTTTTTTGTATTTTATTAGAGACAGGGTCTCACTGAGTTGCTCAGTGCCTTGCCATTGCTGAGGCTGGCTTTGAACTCGGGATCCTCCTGCCTCAGCCTCCAAAGTGCTGGGATTACAGGCGTGCGCCAACTGCGCCCGGCTTGGCTTAATGTTTTGCTGTCAACATTTTGAAATCCTTCATCATTTCTGAACAAGGGGCCCTGCATTTTCATTTTGTACTGGGCCCCACAAATTGCGTAGCTGTTTCTGTTAAAAAGTATTGGGAGAAGCAGAAGGTGGTGAGGACAGGAGGGTCAGGTTCTCCCCTGTCACCCACAGTGGCAGCGTGTCCCGGGTCCAGCTTGGAATCGAGCAGAGCTGGGCACTTCGTGTCTTCCTCAGTATCGCCAACCATGGGAGCAAACGGAGATTCTAGTTGCTGGGCACCGTGGCACACACCTATATACCCAGCAACGCAGGAGGCTGAGGCAGGAGGATCACAAGTTTGAGGCTAGATTCGGCAACTTGACAAGATCCTGTCTCAAAAAAAAAAAAAAAAAAAAAAATTTAAAAAAGGGCTGGGGATGTGGCTTACTAGTAGCATACCCCTGAGTTCCATTCCCAGTATCACTCCTATACAAAGACAATTTGAGTGGACTTTTCCATCAGGATATTTAGCAGGGCTGGTGTGTCACCACAGGGGACTCTGGCATAGTTTTCCTTGTCAAGGGGCAATTCTCAGATTCCTGGAGGGACATGTACAAAGGTAAAACGTGCAGGTTGCAGTCATAGCAGAAGGTATGCAGATTCAGGTTTTCACCAAGGAAACACCCACCAAGGGTTAGGGTTTTGCTGATGAGGGTGGCCAAAGGTGATACCCACTGTTCCTCTCAGTGACCTGGCCCTGGAGGCCTTGGAAGCCTGTAGCCAGGAAGGTACATTGCTCTCTGCACCATCTTTTCTTTTCTATTTATAGATGACTATTTATATTATTGACAGTGTTTCCATGTTCGCTTTGGCTGCCTGGAAGCTCAAAACTAAATTCTTGACTTAGGAACAGCAACTGTGTTAAATCTCAAAACAGCAATAGAAAGAGCAGCTTGTTTTTAATTTGGGGGGGGGTAGGGTGGGTACTGGGGGTTGATCTCAGGGGCACTCAGCTACCGGGCTACACCCCCAGCCCTATTTTATATATTTTTTAGAGACAGGGTCTCACTGAGTTGTTTAGTGCCTCCCCATTGCTGAGGCTGGCTTTGAACTTGAGATCCTCCTGCCTCAGCCTCCTGAGCTGCTGGGATCACAGGTGTGCGCCACCATGCCCAGCTTTTTTTTTTTTTTTTTTTTTTTTTTTTGGTAGAGCTGATACTCGTGGAGTGTGTTCTTTGTTCCGATGCTGCTGTGTGTCTTACATGAATCAGCCATCGAGTCTTCGCAGCTACCCTGCAGGGAGGGTTCCGTGATTGGAAGAGCTGAAGCTCTGAGGTTGAACTTGCCCAAGTGGCGGTGGTGAGCCTGCCACTCAGCCTCGCTAGTCTGACTCTGGGGTCCATGTTTTTGAATGCAGACCTCCACTGCCTCTGACAGGGAACCTAGGTGTTTTCACCTCCTAAAATTTGAATTTCCCATCGCCTCATTTTCCCTGTGTTTCCCCCCGCTGCAGTGCTAGCGGTGGAACCCAGGGCCTGGCAAGCGCTTTCCCACCGACTACGCCCCCGCCCCTGCCCTGCGTGTTTTGGTTTGGCCGAGTCTGTGGGAAGCTGTTGGAGATCCCGGGCGTCAACAAGGCTCCTGTGACAGACGTCCCTGCCTCGTGCCCGATTACCTGGGCTTGCTCAGTGAGGGACACTGAGTGGGCCTGCTCAGCTCTGGAGTAACTTGGGTCCCGGGCGTGGCTGAGCTGGCCCTGACCAGAAGGGAAGTTCCCAGCCAAGGCCTGGGCTGGGGGCCGTGTTTTAGTTCCTCCTCCCTCCCAGAAGCTTCTTCAGCATAATCAGGAAGACCAAAGTCAGCATACAGACTCTCCCGGGCCCTTGGTGACTTGGCCTCCCAGAGTCCAGGAAGCCCAGTGGGCCCAGGCCAGGCCCTGAGGCTCCTTCTCGTGCTGTTTTCTGAAGGCCGCTGAAGCGAGCTGGCTGCTCCGGCAGGAACCGCAGCTCCAGGAGCGGGAAGGAGAAGCCCGCCGGCTGTCTGCCATGGCCTGTGACCCGCACACGGACCCCGGTGGGGCGGCTGGCCCGCTGCCCACCTCCTCCCCTGGCTGGAGCGCCCTGCCCAGGGGGAGCCCTCCTGGGTGGGGGCAAGGTAAGACGTGACCCTTCATTCTCTCCTTCTCCCTGAGGCTCACCCGGACTGGACTCACCTAGCCCGTTAGGTCAGGCCCAGGGTGAGGCACAAGCATTGGAGTGCGTTCCCAGGATGCCTTCTAAGAAGGTTTTATTTTGTTTCATGTTTTGGTACTGAGGATTGGACCTAGGGGTGCTTTACAACTGAGCTACATCCCCTGTACTTTTTAATTTTCAGATAGGGCCTCACTAAGCTGTTGAGGCTGGCCTTGAACTTGTTTGTGACCTCCCATCTCAGCCTCCTGAGTTGCAGGGATCATAGGTGTGCACCACCACGTCCGGCTACCTTCTGCCATTTCTGCCCAGTTCTCTCCGTCACCATCTCCTGTCATCACCCTCTGATCTTCATCTGATCTTCTCCTTTCTTTGTCCCTCCCGTCTCTACCTGGCAGCCAGAGAGATCTTTTTCAAATGCACATGCCGCCCTGTCACTTTCCACTTCAGGGGTTCCCACTGGGCTTAGCACGAAAACCTGTCATTTGCCAACTTGCGAGCTCTGTCTTAATGACTGTCACTGCCCTTGTTCTCTGTTCTTTGCCATGCTGTTCTGCCTCAGGGCCTTTGCACATCCTGTTTCTTCTGCCTCTTTTGCTTTTTCCCTGCCTACTTTCCCTTGCTTGATTTCCATTCATCCTTCAGAGCTCAGTGCAAACATCCGCCCCGAGAGGAATCTTCCTGATGACTTTGCCCAAGTCAGTGTCCTCTGACGTGTCCTTCTGATGTGTTTTTCTCCCTATTCTACTTACCACAGTCTGTAAGCAATGATCTGTGTCATAAGTGCTGCATGTCTAGCCTCGCCCCTGGGATGTAAGCTCCAGGGGGGCAGGGCCTCTGTGCTCTCTCGTCTGTCCCTGTGTCTGTGGTCCCCAGCTCGTGGCGTGGGCCATCGTGGATCTTCAGTAAGTACTTTGGTTGAATAAAAGAAGGAGCGAGTGGCTGGGTATAGGCGAGGGGAGCAGCACTCCGAATTGTGCGGGGTCCGCAGTAGTGCGGCTGGTTCCTTAGAGGGCCTGACACCCGGCTGCGTGAAACAAGGGTTTCTTCCAGTACCACCGTGGGGGAGGCAGTTGGCGGGCATCACGTACAGCCACAGCACGGAGGGGGACGGGGCTGCTTTTCTTCAGGACATTAAAGACACTGCTCCACTGATTTTTGGCAAGCCAGTTCTTGCTCCTCTGTGGGAAGAGGCTCTTCCCTGTACGCATGCACACACATGCACACACACACACACACACACACACGCATCCTTTCGCTTTTGGTAGCTTTTCTTAGCCTAGGTGTAAAAACAAGGCTTTCTAAGTGGAGGACTTGGTGTTCTTGTTTGAAGGAACAGACGAGGGACAGCACTGCCAAGAATCCAGGAACTCTTGGTTTGGAAGGCAAACCGCCGCCGCCAAAGTTCTGTGCATTGCTCCGGCAAACACTGTGCAGAGAGCCAGGCCTGGGCAGGCCTCGGGGTCCTGCCTGGAGGCCTCCAGTGCTGGGAGGTGTAGGTCAGTCCCAGACCCTGCCTGCCGCACTTGGCTTTGTGCGCTCCCTTCCCTTCCTGTCTTTCTTTCCCACTCCGGTTCTCCCTGTCAGCGCCGGGCCAGTTCCTCTGCTTTTCAGAGGTCTGGTTTCCTTTTCCATGTTCATAGCACCCACCCTAATGGGGTTCTTGGAGGAGTCGATGAAATCCTGAGAAGCCTCCATCCAGTACCCGGCACGTAGTAGGGGCTCGACACCCAGACCTGCCGTTGTTATCTGCCTTTATTTGGTTTCTGTCTCGTCTTCCTGATTTGCATATTCTTTGATCTAATCTTATAATTTTATTTATTTATTTCTGCAGTAATGGGGATTGAACCCAGGGATCCTCCACCAACAAACTGCCTTCCCAGCCCTTTTTACTTTATATTTTGGGTCAGGGTTTCGCTAAGTTGCCTAGGCTGGCCTCAACCCCGCAATCCTCCTGCCTCAACCTCCTGCGTTGCTGGGGTTTATAGGCATGCGCCACCCCGCCTGGCGCTGCGTAGGTGCCTTTCACCTGTGAGTGAGTTGCAGATGTGCTTGGGAGGTGCTGGGCGTTGAGTGACCCCTCCAAAACGCACCTTGAAATGAGCTGCCACCATCACAGTATCAGGAGGGGGACCTCTACGAGGTGATGAGGTCACTGGAGGCTCTGCCTCCTGAGTGAGCAATGTCGCGTGTTCGTCATCTTTCAGTGACAAAATACCCGAGAAAAACAATTTAGAGGAGGAGGGTTTATCAAGGCTCACGGTGGTGGAGGTGTCAGCCCGTGGCCCACTGGATTCTCGGCTTTGGGCCTGGGGAGGCAGAACATCATGGTGGGGTGGGCACGATGGGTTAGAGCTGCAGAGAGAGAGAGAGGAAGAGGGAAGTGGGGGAGGCTGGGGCTGGGAGGAGACGTGGTCTCCAAGGGCACACCTCAAGGCCCCACTCCCTTCAGTGAGGCCCACCTCCTACAGGTCCCCCACCTCCAGTAGATCACTTGGCTCTGAACCCATCAGTGGGTCACTTCACTGCTGAGAACAGAGCTATGTGATCCCGTCACTTCCGAGAAGCCCTGTTTCTGCACGTTGCGTCATTGGAGGCCAGGCCTTCAGCAGGAACACGTCACCCCAACCTAACCAGAGCAGGTCATCATCAGGGAGCGAGTTATCATCTTGAGAGTGGGTTTCTTGGGTTCCCAATAAAAAGGATGAGTGCAGGCCAGGTTTCCTGTCTCTGCCACTTGCTCACTTGCCCTGATTCCATGGTAGGATGCAGCGCCAGGTGCCTTGGTCTAGGACTTCCTGATCTCCAGAACCGTGGGCCATGTGAACTTCTGTTATGTATAATGTACCCAGTTTGTGGCATTCTGTTACAGCAGCAGAGAAAGGAGTGAGACAGGAGAGGTTACGTAGAAGCCAGTGTGTTCATTTTCTACTGCTGCTGTTACAAAGTGACCACTAACATGGAGGCTCCAAAGCCACAAATGCATTATCTTTCGGTTCTGAGGTCAGAGTCTGACCCTGGGCTCGCTGAGCTAGAAGCGGGTGCTGGCAGGACTCCATTCCTTCCTTTCTGGAGGCTCTAGGGGAGAATTTTTTTCCCTTCCCAGCTCCTAGAGGCCGTCCACATTCCTTGGCTCGTGGCCCTCTTTCTCCATGCCCAAGCCAGCGACCCTCCTTCCCTCTTTCTTCTCTTGTCACAACTGCCCCTGCTTCTGCCTGCCTGTCCCACTTTTGAGGGTCTTTGTGATCACACTGGTGTCCTGTATGCGCTCTCTATGTAAGGCCGCTGGTCTGTGACCTCAATGCCATCTGCAATCTTAATTTTTGCCATGAAGGCAGCGTATTCGCAGGCCTAGGGGATTAAGGTGGGGACGCTTCTGGGGACCTTGTTCTCCTGATCATAGCTAACTGTCTCTGACTGGGAGCCTGCCGGGCATGTAGGAGATACTCCATGACCTTCCTTTGCAGTGCTGGACTCCGTGTCTGCTATGTCATCCCCTTGATGTCATTGGTCCCCTCGATGTTGGTAGCTCAGTCACTGTTTAAGTGGCCCTTGTGACAGGGACTCACTACCACCTTTTCTTTGTGAGGACAGATTTCGGTTTGGGGAGGTTCGTTCTTCCTTGCCTGGCCTCACGTAGTGTCCCAGTGACCTCCTTGCTCTGGCCTCGGTTCTGTCTCCTTGGGGCTTCCCAGTCAGGTCCAGTCCGTAGGGATCTGAGGACAGCTGTGTCCCTCGTCATGAGAAGGTTCTCGCGGCCAGTGGGGTGATGCCTTTGGTTCTGGCCTCCTCCCAGGTGGCTCTCGCTCAGCCTCACGGGGCTTCTTTCTGGTCTGTTTCCAGAGCTCCACAACGGCCAGGTCCTCACCGTCCTCCGGGTCGACAACACCTGCGCACCCATGGCCTTCGATCTGGGCGCTGCGGAGGAGCAACTGCAGACCTGGGGCATTCAGGCGAGTGCTGCGTTCACCAGGTCCCTGCCGTCTTCCCTTCCGTCTGTCTGTCCACTCGTTCATCCATCTGTCTATCCTTTCACCCAGTTATTCTCCAAATACTTATCAAACGTCCCCCCGCCTGCTGTGGGGGGTGACGTGAGGAAGGTGTGGGAGAAGCAGCCCGTCTTCTTGATGGAGTCGCTTGATGAGGGTGTATTTGGGGGTGTCCCTTCTGGGCCAGGCGCCTCACTGGCTAAGCAGCGTAGAGGCGAGCGGGACCCCAAGCTCACACTGAGACCACTGGGGAAATGGACGTGTGTTGGAGGGGTGGGGACTGCAGGACGTAATGCCCAGCAGGGGGACGGGCCCTGCGGCATTGAAGACACTCGCGGGGGGGGGGGGGGGGGGGGGGGGGATGTTAACGCGCTCGCCTGTGTGGGTAGTTGGGAGACCTCTCAGAGGGGCAGCCTTGATGTGGGGCCTCCAAGGATAAGCGGGAGTTCACGGGGGTGGGCAGGAGGAAGGCCTGGCAGGTGAGGGAGCTGTTCCTGCTGGCAGCGGAGAGTTCTCATGATCCACCTTCCCCTGCAGCGAACCCAGGCCCAGACCTCCCAGACCCCCGCTCCTGCACTCAGACCTGGTTCTGCTGCTCGCTGCCCCTCTGAACTTGGTTAGCTGAGCGCCTTAACCTCCCTGAGTCTGTTTCATCTGTGGATGAAGACAGTATCAAATCCCAGTGGCTCGGGAGGCTGAGGCAGGAGGATCGCAAATTCCAAGCCAGCCTTAGCAACTTAGTGAGGCCCTAAACAACTTAGCAAGACCCTGTCTCAAAATAAAAAAAAAATAAAATAAAAAGACTGGAGATGTGGCCCAGTGGTTGAGTGCTCCTGGATTCAATCCCTGGTACCAAAAAAAAAAAAAAAAAAAAAAAAAAAGAAGAAGAAGAAATAAGACAACGTCAGTTATCAATACCTATTATATTGTTTTTTGTTAGGAGTAAAGGAAGTTGTGTCTGAGGAACATTTGCACTGTCTCTGACACATCAGTAAATCGAAGCTCTCACTGTTGGTGGGAAGTGCCGGGGGTGGTCTTCCTTTCCTAGAACCCCAGCAGGATGTGGCTCCCTGGGGGCACGCACTGCTCGTTTACCCAGAAGATTTCAGGATCTATTTCTTTGAAACTGAATCGCATTTTTGTTCAGAATAACATTTGGTCACCATCAAATGAAGACTTGTCAAATTGATCTAGTGCCCTGTCGGCACCAGCTGGCTCATCTTTCTTCATTTCCTTTCCACCTTTGTACGGGTTGCAGGAGCCCTGTTTGGGGAGATGGCTTGATTTGCGGTTGACTATGAGCCATGGAGATTTGGGCATTGTCGCCTTCCGTAGTCTCACGGGACTTGTCCCGGGATCTCGAGTGACTTGGCCGAAATTGCTGATCGGTCAGCGCCATTTTGGTGGTGTGTGTGGCGTGTGTTAGTCGTTGTTAGAACCAGAGAGAAAAGTTATCAGAATAAAAAGCTGTTTGTCTCCAGTTTGCCTCTGAACTTCTTCCCGCGGCTCCGTTGCTCCAAGCGCTTCAGGCGGCAACAATGGGGTTTTTTTTTTTTTTTGTATTAGGAATTGAACTCAGAGCCACAGTATCACTGAGCTACATCCCCAGCCCTTGTCATTTTTTTTTTTTTTTTTTTTTGGTACTGGGGATTGAACTCAGGGGCACTCGACCACTGGGCCACATCCCCAGCCCTTTTTTGTATTTTATTAGAGACAGGGTCTCACTGAGTTGCTAAGTGCCTCGCCATTGCTGAGGGTGGCTTTGAACTCATGATCCTCCTGCCTCAGCCTCCCAAGTGCTGGGATGACAGGTGTGCGCCACCGTGCCCGGCTTCCTTGTCATTTTTTATTTTGAGACACAGTCTTGTTAAGTTGCTTAGGGCCTTGCTAAGTTGCTGAGGCTGGCTTGGAACTTTAGATCCTCCTGCCTCAGCCTCCTGAGCAGCTGGGATCATGGGAGTGCACCAGCACACCCAGCAGAAGAGCATTTTTCTTAAATAGTCGTCTTCAGGTTGAGTTTTTTTATTTATTTATTTTTTTTTAATTTATTTTTTATTCAAAGTTGTATTTATAATAGTAGTATGCATTATAATTCATAATAAACATATAGAGCATCTTTTTACAAAACACTGTTTGTATACAATGTATATTCGTACCATTCAAAGCTTCAATCATGTATTTAGGATAATGATATCCATCTTATTCAACCACCTTTTCTTTTTGCCCCTCCATCCCCCCTTGCTCCCTCCCTTCCCCTCCCTCCCCTTTGACCTTTCTAGCATTCCTCTAATCCTCCTATGTACCCCGACCCGACACCACTGTGAGTCAGCCTCCTTATATCAGAAAAAACATTCGGTATTTGGATATTTTAGATTGACTAACTTCACTTAGCATTATATTCTCCAACTTCATCCATTTACCTGCGAATGCCATTATTTTATTTTCTTTTATTGCTGAGTAAAATTCCATTGTGTATGTATACCACATTTTCTTTATCCATTCATCTACTAAGGGACATCTAGGTTGGTTCCACAATCTAGCTATTGTGAATTGTGCTGCTATGAACATTGAAGTGGCTGTGTCACTGTAATATGCTGTTTTTAAGTCCTTTGGGAATAGACCCAGGAGTGGGATGGCTGGGTCATAGGGAGTTTTCTTATTGATGAACAGTTTATATGTTGTTCTTCTGTGTTCCTAAATGTTGTTCCTTTTTTTTTTTTTTTTTTTTTTTTTTTTTTGTGGTACCAGGTATTGAACTCAGGGGCACTTGACCACTGGGCCACATCCCCAGCCCTTTTTTGTATTTTATTAGAGACAGGGTCTCACTGAGTTGCTAAGTGCCTCGCCATTGCTGAGACTGGCTTTGAACTCGCGATCCTCCTGCCTCAGCCTCCCAGGTGCTGGGATTACACAGGTGTGCCCTACCATGCCCTGCTCTAAATGTTATTTTTAATTGCTAAATCATTTTCTCTGGTCTGCTTTCGTAGGGCGTTCATGCTCTGCAGACACTTTTGTTTGGGCAGGAAGAGCGCGTGGGACTTGGGGCTGTGCTAGTGGATGCTGGTATTGCAGTGTTGACAGTGGCACCTGTGTATCTGGTGTCCACCATGTGCCTGGCACTGTGCCAGGGTCTGTGTGTGTATGATCTAATTTAATAACTACCCAGCCCTACAAGGTGGGTACCCTGCATTTTGTCGAGGAGGAAACTGAGGCTCAGAGGAAGGCTTGACTTGCTCCGGTTCACACAGCACAAGAGAGGCAGGTGTTGGGCTCCGGGCCTGCTGGTCCCAGAGCCTTTCCTGTCAGCCCACCCCGTGCCTGCTCCAGGGCACTGCGTCTCAGGCTGTGGGCACCCCTTGTCGAGCTGTTCACCTCCTCAGATGGCCGTTGCTCCCTGGGCCAGAGCCGCGCCTGTGATTTCCACCCAGGACCCTGAGCTCCTCATCCTGCCCCCTGGGGCGGCCTCACCCCGCACCGTGGGAACAGCTGCTGGCTGGCGGGATCGGGTGGAGTCGCCTGTGGTTGACTGATCTCTTTCCCTGGGTGGCCAAGCAGGTCCCTGCTGACCAGTACAGGAGCCTGGCTGAGAGCGCCCTCTTGGAACCCCAAGTGAGAAGATACATCGTCTACAACTCGAGGCCCATGAGGCTGGCCTTTGCCGTGGTAAGGAGGGAGATGGACACACGCCGGCCCGGCCCTGGCCCTCCCCGACTGCCAAATGCAGCAGATCAGGGACTTGGCAGCTGGGGACCCAGTTAATTGCCCGGGGAAGAGTGGTACCACATGGGCCTGGATTTGACATTGGAAGAGATCTATGGGAGGGAGTTGTAACCCAGTCCCCGCACCCAGGGTGGGAGCCGGGGTTTCCTGCAGGCAGAACCTGGGACTGGCAGTCTGCAGACCGCCGGGCTCTGAATGCAGCGTCTGACCTTGGCTCAGTCCTTTCTCCCTCTGGGACTTGGTTTCCTCTTGTGCTCCCAGAGAGGCCCATTCCAGCCCTAGTCATACAGACGTGTGTGTGTGTGTGTGTGTGTGTGTGTGTGTGTGTGCACGTGACCACATATACCTACACCCGCATGCACCTACTCTCACAAATGCATAAGTACATTGGAATGCAAGGCGTCTGGCTTTCGCATCTGTGGTCTTATCCACCACGCCTCGCTTCTTCTTGCGACTCCCTGGTCAGATAGCATGGCTGAGTCCCACCTCCCACTCTCGGGAGAAGCGGAAGGGGTGGGACTCGGCATTTATTAATTCTCTAGTAAGTGCTGGGCTGCGGCCTGTGTTACCTTGTTAACCCTTGCAGCAAACCCCTGCGGTGGCCGTCATCATCATCACTTTACAGACGAGCAAACTGAGGTTCAGAGACGTGTTATAGCTCACCCCAGGCTGGGCAGCCAGTGGAGGAGCATTGTGGGCTTCTGACTCAACCTTGTCTTTCTCCCAAGACCTCTTCTTTTTCTGTTTTATTTAAAATCAGGATGAAGAGGGGTTGGGAGCAGCTAAGAGCCCTGTGGTCCACTTTTGCTTATAAACAGGAAACACATGTCTGTCCCCACAGACCCAGGGTCACCGTTGGTCTCTTCCAGCCGTTCGAACCCAGGAGGGTGTTGGGAGCCTATCAGGTGTCCCTGGGAGTGGAGCTGCTTCATTTGGGGACGGGGGTTCCTGACTGCTCCCCCTGGCTTCCCGCAGGTGTTCTACGTGGTGGTCTGGGCCAACATCTACTCCACCAGCCAGATGTTTGCCCTGGGCAGCCACTGGGCGGGCGTGCTGCTCGTGACCCTGGCTGCGGTCAGCCTGACCCTCGCTCTCATGCTGGTCTTCGAGAGGCAGCAGAGGAAGGTGAGGTGTCCAGAGGCCCCTGCCATGCTACCTCCAGAGGGCTGGGTGGGCACGAGGGTCCCAAGCCACTTGCCTCTTGCCTGCTTTAAAGAATCTCAACTGCCATGAGAATTCATTCTGGCGCATGTGCACCAGGATCGAAAGAAACCAAATCACAAACATGACGAAGTCTTCTTTTTCTTTCTTTTATTTAATCAACTTAAAAAGAGAAAAGGTTTAGCCGCCGGGCGCGGTGGCGCATGCCTGTCATCCCAGCACTTGGGAGGCTGAGGCAGGAGGATCGTGAGTTCAAAGCCAGCCTCAGCAATGGCGAGGCACTTAGCAATTCAGTGAGACCCTGTCTCTGATAAAATACAAAAAAGGGCTGGGGATGTGGCCTAGTGGTCGTGTGCCCCTGAGTTCAATCCCCAGTATCCCCACCCCCCCCCCCAAAAAAAAAAAAGAGAGAGAGAAAAGGTTTATTTTGGCTCATAGTTTGGCTCATAGTTTGGTTGGCTCTGCTGATTTGGGGCCTGTGGGGAGGCCATGTATCCCAGGAGCAGCACCCCGGGATGGGGGGTAGGGTGCAAAGTTGCTTGCCTGGCTCCCGAGAGCTAGAGAGCCCTTTGTTTTCCTCATCTAATCCCTGTGTTTTTTTTCTGGAAGCAAGCGTTTTAAAGAGCCTGAGAAGAGGGTGCTGAGTCCAATATGCCTCTGGCAATTTAGCTGACTGGGCCGCTCACACACCTCTCCCTGGGTGTTCACGAAGGCCCTGTGAGCAAGTGCAGGAGGGCTACTGAGCCCACCTCCCTGCAGCACCGGGTGCCCAAGGTTGAGGGTGGTCAGCGTTTAGGTAACTTGCCCTGGATCCCACTATAAGTGGCAGAGCCAGGGTTCAAATCCTGAACCCTCTGACTCCTGATCACCTTTGAAGAGGAGGTTGATGACACCTCCCATCGTAAGTACACCGGCTCACAAATTGCAGTTTCTTTGATGTCTGTCTCTTGTTATGTGCTGAGTGCTTTCTGTGTAGAGTAAGTCCTCTGTGCAAAGCTTTAGAGGAGGAGGCTGTTTACAGAGGGGGAAGCTGAGGCTCAGGAAGGCTCTGGAGCAGCCCATGGCCACGTGGCTAGCTGGGATTCAAGGCCAGGATGCTCAGGTTCGGAGCCAGGTTCTTGGTCAGAACCCTCCAGTGTGGGAATCCGGAGCTGCCGCAGCACAGTGCCGGGAACTCAGCGACTTAGAGCAGCACAGCGAATCACTTCCACTGCTGTGCTCATCCGCCTCACAGGCAGGCCGTGTGCCCGCCGGGGGCCCTAGGAAGGGATCTGTCCCCTGGTCTTTCCAGCTCCTCTATCTAGGACTCCTGCATTCATGGCACCTGTCCCTTCCTCCTCTTTCAAAGCCGCCCCTCCTCTGGCTGGGACTCTCCTGCCTCTCCTTCCCTGTGAAGGACCCTTGTGGTCACATCACACCCCCTGGCTAATCCAAGATAATCTCAGATTTGAAGGTCAGCTGAGCAGCAGCACGGAGCCCATCCTGCACTCCAGTCCCCCCTGGCCACCCCACAACTGCCACAGATCGGTCCAACAGCAAGGTGCTGACCGAGAGAGAGCATGACTGGGCATCTGAGCGTCCTAGCCTGGAATTCCAGCTCGGCCACTTACCAGCAGCATGACCTTGGGCTGCTCCCAGACCCTTCCTGAGCCTCAGCCTCCCCACCTGTAAACTGCAGTAGCCTCCACCCAGAAGATGGACAGGATTGGGGACTAGGACTCGGGTGTCTTTGGGGGACCCTCTTACTGCCCACCACTCCGATGCTGTCTCAGGGTGACTGGGTGACTCGGGAAGCTCCTGTCCTTGCACCCTGCAGCCCCGGGCACAGTGCTGGGCTCCGAGGTTCTCAGCAGGCTCGGGGTTCCTACTCAGAAGGGGAGGGCAGGATGTGGGGAAATGCCATCAGGGTGTGTCTCCTGTGTTCACTGGGACAAATACGAATTTTATGGCTTAGTCATTCTGAAAGGATCTTTGTTGGGCTTTATCACCAGGCTGGCAAGATAATACTGCCCTTAGGCTGTGTTGAGCTTCCCCAGCCAAGCGTAGCCCTTGTGCTTGGCTGGGAAAGCGTGAAAGGAGTTAGCCGCTCCTGCAGCAAGAGGCTTCTTTGGGGAGAGGAAGAAGCGAAGTGGTCTGCTTGAGCGGAGGCCAGGAGAAGGGCTGGCACCTGGCAGCCCTGGAGGGTGCAGATGCAGCCCATGTGGTCAGGGGAGCCCGTGTGGGTGCCCCGCCCCGCCTCTCCCCTCCTCCCTGCAGCTGGCATCTGTGATGCCCCTGTGAGTTCCAGGTAAGGTACTAGGCGCAGGCCACATCCACAAGCAAGGCCCAGCCTCTCGTAGTCGGCAGCACAAAGGCCCAGGGGCACCGAGGCAGTGCTCCCGGTGCTGTCTGCTCACTCAGGAAACCCCTAACAGTGAGCCTGTGTCCTGAGCACCCGCTGTGTGCTCCGTGCTTGGGGCCTGACCTCTGTGCCCAGGACACCTCTGCCATCTGTTAGCCCCGCAGCTTGGAGTGAGTCACCGTGTAACCTGCAGGGCTTCAGTTTCCTCACCCCTACTGTGGCGTGCTAATGGTAGCATTTGTTTATTTATTTACTTTTGGTACTAAGGATTGAACTCAGGGGCACACGACCACTGGGCCACACCCCCAGCCTTTTTTTGTATTTTATTTAGAGACAGGGTCTCACTGAGTTGCTAAGTGCCTCGCCATTGCTGAGGCTGGCTTTGAACTCGCGATCCTCCTGCCTCAGCCTCCCAGGTGCTGGGATTACAGGCATGCGCCACCGCGCCCAGCTAATTGTAGGATTTTTGTGTGAAGGAAATAATTTAATTCATGAAAAGTGCTTACTACGATAGTACTTGGTATACTACAAATGCTCCTCAAGTATTATTAACTGTCGTTATTGTTGGGCTTGTTTACCAGTGGGGAAACTGGAGTTCAGCCAGGTTAAGTGACTAGCCGATGGCCACACAGCTCTCCTTGGGTCCTCCTCTGGGTCTCAGTTCAAGGGCTTCTAATCCCTGGGGCTTCTTGTTACTCAAGACCATACAGACCCCGGCTCCTGGCAGTTGCGACTGTTCGTGCCCCACCCACGTCCAGTTGCACCCACAGGAGCCTCAGGGTTCATGCCACTGCCTTATTCTCCTCACTTGGCTTTGCCACCCTTCCTTGAGAGCCGAGGGTTCTGGAAGAAGGCAGGCGCGCTCTGCCCAGCACCCCCTGGAGAGTCCCGCCCGTTGCTCTGCAAGTTCCTGAAAATGTGTCTGTGGTCAGTGAGGGGTGTGGGAAATGCCACGTGTTAAACCGGGTTTCGTCGTCGCTGACCGCAGCCTGTCCCTCCAAGCTACCTTCCACCTGGACCACGTCCTCTCATCCTCTTGTTACGCCGTACAGTGAGGGCGTCATTATCTCTGATTTGGCCGTGGGAGGTGGAAGCAGAGATGTTCAGCAGTTCGCCCCCGGGGGAGGCTGGCCGAGGGGGTGGGAGCTGGACTTCTGAGCAGAGGAGCAGCCCCTGCCCGAGCTCTAGGTGACCGGTCCTCCTTGTCAGGGCTGTGGCCCACCTGGAAGACGTGGTGCACCTACACCTACACCGAAAGCAAGCAACAGGCGCTCCGACCTGGTTGGGCGGGTGAGTAGCTGGAGCTGGGTCCAAGAGTCGGAGGAGTGGAGAGTTCTTGCAGTCACGCCCCGCGGGCCCAGGCGTCCAGGTGGGCTGGGACAGTGCTCTGACGTGAAGCATTGGCTCTCGTGACCCTTGACCTTCAGTGGCAGGCACGTGCTGGGCATCCCTGGCCCTGCGCCCTCACAACCTCAGGGGCCCCTCACGTTTCTGAAGCTCCTCGTGGGGTCCTGCCCCTTTGGGGACCCCCGTCCTCGATTAAGCTGCTCTCTTCTCACCGCACCTGAGGGTCCCGTGGCTGTCTCTTCCCCAGACAGCACTTGGGGTCCTGGTCCTCCCTCTGGGAGCTGGTGTCTGGCCTCCCTGGCCTGGTGGGAGAGGCCAGGCCTGGGCCGGGTCTTCAGTGGCAGGCCTTTCACAGGCCTTCCTGAGAGCAGCGCTCAGGCCCTCCACGCCCCGGCCCAGAGCACCTGTTGCCCCCGGCGCGCCCCCGCCTGGGCTAAGTGCTTCACAGTGAGCTCTCACCGCGTTCCCGGGAGGCAGGGACGGTGGAAACGCAAAGTTTTGAATCCAGTTTCACCGCCAATGACATTGTTCATTCTGTAACTGAAGACAGCAGGTCCCAGGGAAGGGACACAACTCCCAGAGGGCCAGGCCCCTGGGAGGTGGAAGAGGCGGGCTTCGGCCGGGCCGCCCGGTACTCCTGAATCTACTGTCCCAACAGCGGCCCGTTGACGGGGAGGAGGTGCAAGAGTCCTGAGGGGGGCGAGGGCTGCTGTGTGGCTCCAGGGTGGGACGGTGGGGCCAGGGCCCAGGAGCCCCCTGGCAGCACGGAGGTCAACCGTGGGCCTGGCTTTCGTCCCGCAGGCCAACACTAACACAGACCTGAGGCTCGCGGCTGCCAACGGAGCCCTCCTGAGACACCGGGTGCTGCTGGGGGTGACGGACACCGTGGAAGGGTGCCAGAGTGTGATCCAGGTACTAGGGCCTCTCCCGGGGGCTCCTGGGGACTGTCGAGGCGGAGGCAGAAGGCGAGGCTTACCCTGCTCCCTCCCCACAGCACCCCAGGTGATCGCCTTGGGTCTGGGCAAGAGAGGTGCCATCTGTGGAGGGCTTCACTCATCTGCCCGTCTGGGTTCCAGGCAGAAATGTGCCCTGACTACGGAGGACGAGGGTGGTCGCCCCAGATGGGCAGTGATAGCCAGGAGGGCTTATATATTTGTTTATTTATTTATTTAGGTACCGGGGATTGAACTCAGGGGTGCTCGACCACTGGGCCACATCCCCAGCCCCTTTTTTTGTATTTTATTTAGAGACAGGGTCTCACTGAGCTGCTAAGTGCCTCTCCATTGCTGAGGCTGGCTTTGAACTCGCAATCCTCCTGCCTCAGCCTCCCAAGTGCTGGGATTACAGACGTGTGCCACTGCACCCGGCTATTTTTTAATCTTTAATGTTTTGGTACTAGGGATTGAGCCCAGGGGTACTTTACCACTGAGACACATCCCCAGCCCTTTTAATTTTTTACTTTGATATAGTGTCTTATTAAGTTGCTGAGGGCCTCGATAAGTTCCTGAGGCTGGCCTCCAACTTGAGGTCCATCTGTCTCAGCCTCCCGAGTTGCTGGGATTATAGGTGTACACAGGCCAGGGAGGGTTCGAGTCTGTCTGGGGTACTCGGTAACCTGTGGGGGATGGAGCCACTGCCATTAGGTACAGGGCTGGCCATTTTCCAATTTTGAACACAAGGTCATTCTTTCCTGTCAACCGTACAGATGAGACGTGGTCATGGTGGGAGGCTCAGGGAGGCAGCAGAACAAACTGGGTGTCCTCAGCAGGGGGTCGTTGGTGAGGGGCAGCAGGTGGAGACCAGGGCTGGGAGCTGGAGGCTCCGCTGGGCGAGCCACAGGGCCTGGCTGCTTCCCTCCACAGCTCTGGTTTGTCTACTTCGACCTGGAGGACTGCGTGCAGTTTTTGTCGGACCACGTTCAAGAAATGAAGATGAACCAAGAGGTGAGCTCTCTTAAAGGGGAAACACCTACAAAACAAACCAGGAGGCCAGATTGTGTAGGTCACTTTACCTTAACATTGGAAAAATGTCAAGAAACAGTACCTTGGAAAGAAGAAGCCCTACATGAAACTGATGGTTGCTTTTCTGCTTTCTAAAAAAAAATTTTGTTTTTTTTTTTTGGGGGGGGGGTGTACTAGGGATTGAACCCAGGGGCGTTTTACCACTGAGCTACATCTATCCCCAGCCCTTTTTATTTTTTATTTTGAGACAAGCTCTAGCTAAGTAGTTCAGGGTCTCACTGCATTGCTGAGGCTGGCCTCAAACTTGCAATCCTCCTACTTTAGCCTCCCGAGTCACTGGGATTATGGGTGTGTGTGCACCACCATGCTTGGCTGACTGTATATTTCTTTACATTCAGAGTCGTGTTAATGATCAACTCTGGTGGATCCAAAGGTATAATGGGTTTAGATGACTCTCACTTCTTCAAAGTGCTTTCTAACATTTATTCAGAAAATGGGGAGATCTTACTGATTCTGCAGAGGAGGGAACAGACTCTGAGACCCGTGGGCTGTCTGTGGTCATGGTCGTGTAGAGGGTGGGGGACCGAGCCTCTGGGCTTTGAGCCCTGGGCTCCTAGCCACTTTGAGGAGCAAATGAGAGCTGGGAAGGCAAGCCCTTCAGAAGCTATGGAGGACTGTGCTCTCATGGAGCTGGGGGGAATCTCAGCAGTGTGACTCAGCTCCAGGTACTTCTGAGGTCGGCATCGAGGCCACAGTTAGCTCTGTCCTCCGCTGGGTCTGCAGCTTAGTAGCCGTCCACCTCCCAGCTCCCACCCAACTTAGGAAGCACCCTCACTCCTCTCTGTTTCCTTTGCAGACCTTGCTGAGAAGCAGACTGAGCCAGTTATGTGTTGTCCTGGAGACGGGGGTGAGCCCCGCCATGGCCGAGGGCCCCGAGAGCTTGGAGGAGGCTCCCCTCCTGCCCAGCAGTTCTCGTCCCCAGGAGAAGCCGCTCATGCACACGGAGCTGCATCAGCTGGTTCCCGAGGCTGAGCCGGAGGTAAGGGGCCCTGTGTCGCCTGGCCATCTCCTCCGGGGCTCCTGCCTCGACACAGGCCAGGTGGCTGTGTGGGTGCTGATTCCCCGGGGCTCCTTGGGGTTTACCAACTCTGAGGTAGAGACCATCCAAACCTTGAGGCCTGAATCTTTGAATCTTCTTTTTGTCTATTCAACACTTTAAAAATAATTTGTAGAAATCATTTTGCACTGATTAGGATTTTTGGTTGTGTTTTTCAGTGTCTTTAATTTTTTTTTTTCCTGTACTGGGGATTGAGCCCAGATGTGCTTTACCCATGAGAGCTACTTCCCCAGTCCTTTTAATTTCATTTATTTTTTGAAATTTATTTTATTCTAATTTGTTGTATAAGACAGCAGAATGCATTACAATTCATGTTACTCATATAGAGCACAATTTTTCATATCTCTGGTTGTATACAAAGTATATTCACACCATTCTTGTCTTTTTTTGTGTGTGTGTGGTACTGGGGATTGAACTCAGGGGCATTTGACCACTGGACCACATCCCCAGCCCTTTTTTGTATTTTGTTTAAATCAGGGTCTCACTGAGTTGCTAAGTGCCTCACTATTGCTGGGGCTGGCTTTGAAGTTGCAATCCTCCTGTCTCAGCCTCCCAAGTGCTGGGATTACAGGCATGCACCACCACGCCCGGAGGTCCATTCTTGTCTTTATACATAATTTTATTTTAAAACAGGGTTTTGCTAAGTTTCCCAAGCTGTCCTTGAGCTTGCGATCCTCCTGCCTTAGTCTCCCAGACTGCTGGGATTCCAGATGTGTTCTGCTGTACTCAGCTTGAATATTGGTAGTTTCATGTTGATAGATTATAGCTTACTTCGCCAATAGTGATCTTTAAAACATGTTTATCAATCAATTGATCAATCATCTATCCATCTGTCCTACCACCCTTCCATCTCTCTACTTAAATTGTAGTGGGATATTTGGATTTGACATTAGTCTTGAGCTCTGTTGCAGTCTAGTTCCGACAGCCCCAGCGTTCTGCTGGGTCCTGATACCCAAGCTGCCTCTTGGGTCAGACTAGTTGCTGGTAGACCAGAAATCTGACCGTGGTGGCTTACAGGTCATGCTGTCTTCTCTAAACTGGGAGGACAGACTCACTGTCAGGGAGACAAACGGCAAGGAGTGACTTTGGGGACATTTGGAACTTTAGGAGATGACTTGCATTTAATTTAAGCCCCGGCCTTTAGGGCTTCAAGGTCCAAACCAGCCCAGACTCCCCTCTTTTGCCCCGGTGGGGGTAGGAGGCCTGCAAGAAGGACTATTTCAAAGAGAAAATGATGATTGTAAGAATCTTTTCACTTGAATTCCATTGACTTTTTTTTTTTTTTTTTAGGAGCAGAAAAGATTCATAAGATCACATACTGTATTGTGGCACACGCGTCTGGGCTTAGTTGCAATAACCCATTAAACCTGGGCCTTTTAAATTATTTTTTCAAACCCAGAGCAATACAATTTCCTGTCCTGAATATCAAGTGTGTATGTGTGCATATTTTTAAAGTAGCTGCTCTTGTAGTTTAGCTAGGGAAAATGCAATCCCTGCCCAGCCTCCGCGTGGTCCACACCGCCTATTTCCGTGAACCCAGAGTCTGTAAAAGACACATAGTTAAAGTGACCTTTTCCATTTTTACAGATTTTTGTCCTGCATAAAATGCTTTAGCACACCCTCTGAGGTGGGGGTTACTTTCCCTTCTTCGATGGGCAAAATAGGTTCTGTGAGGTCAGCTGACTCGCCCAAGGTCATGGAGCAAAGGAGAGTGTAGCGAAGCCGAGGGCAGGAACGGCCCTGCTGATGCTTAGCCAGTTTTCTCGCCACGGTTCTTAGCTTCTTATGTTATTGATTCTAGACCAAATTGGTGAGAAAACCAATCTGAGTGATAGACTATTTGACGTTTTCAATATTTTCTACCACAAAGAACAACTCAAAACAAAAAGCAGTCCTCTGAACCGTGTTGTTTCTGAGTTTCGTGTTGTGATAGTGGTGATGCTATTGATGGCGTTTATCAGGCCCTGGCCAAATGCTTTCGATCAGTTGCTCCTGCAGCCCTCCCTCCCCCACCCAGGTGGCAGGTGCTGCTGCTCTCCCTGTGGTGCTCAGGAAGGCCTGGGCTCAGCAGGCGCGAGCTGCCCGCTCAGGGTCAGTGCCGAGTGGAGGACCTGCCTTTCCCCCTGGCCTTCTCGACTGGTGACTGGCGTGCCTGCCTTCATCCCTGACTCTATAGACACCGTCACCTGGATGGAACCTGCAGCGTATTTCATGACATTTGGAGTGGACTGTGGTCTTGCGAAAGACCTTGGATATGCTCTAGGAATAAGCACGTTTCCCTCCAATCTCACCTGCTAGACCAGTGGGCGGAGCTTTAGGGACCAAGTGTGTTAAGAGCATGCGTAAAATCCAATTTTTAAAATTCTTCAAAAGCTTTTTTAATTGTTTTTATGTTGGTAAAAATATAGATAGTATGAAATGCACCATCTTTTTTTTCCTTTTTATTTTAAGTTGGTATATATGACATTACAATTCGTATTACACTTATAGAGCACATTTTTACATATCTCTGCTTGTATACAAAGTATATTCACACCATTCGTGTCTTCATACATGCACTTAAGGTAATGATATCCATCTCATTCTATCATCTTTTTTTACCCCCTTGCCCCCTCCCTTCTCTCCCTCCCCATTGGCCGTTCTAGTGTTCCTCTAATCCTCCTATGCTCCCCGTCCCAGCCTCCTTATATCAAAGAAAACATTCCACATTTGGATTTTTGGGATTGGCTAACTTCACTTAGCATGATATTCTTCATCTTCACCCATGAAACGCACCATCTTAATCACTTTAAGTATTCAGCTCAGTGGCTTTGATTATGTTCCTGGTGTTAGGTGGCCACCACCACCACCTCCAGAGCACCCTCGGCCCCCCATGCAGAAGCTCCACACCCCTAATGCCCTCCCCCTCTCCTCCCCACAGCCCCTGGGGCCGCCCTTCTGCCTTTTCTTGCTGAGAACTGACTACTTTAGGTGCCTTATGTACAGAGCCAGCATTTAACACCAGTGGACAGTATTTGTCCTTTTGGGTTAAGTCCAATTTTTATAAGCAAGCTTTTAATACATTGGGAGTACTTGTATAAAGAAAGCTACCAGCTGCCCTGTGTGAATCGAAGACTCCTGCTCTAACGGGAAATCCCCTGAGTCCTCATTTACCTCTTCTTCAAATGATCACCTTGACCTCACTCGCTTTTACAGGACATTCGAAATGGGAAAAGTGTGTGAGGGGGTTGGTGATTTCTCTAGTGCTTTGAGGTTACATGTTTATTATTATTATTATTATTATTATTATTATTAAAAAACTTTTTTGTTGTAGGTGGACACAATACCTTTATTTTATTTATGTGGTGCTGAGGATCGAACCCAGGGTCTCACACATGTGAGACGAACGCTCTGCTGCTGAGCCATTGCCCTAGCTCCTCATTATTATTATTAATTATTGTTATTATTGCAGAGGATTGAGCCCAGGGCCTCATGCATGCTAAGCACGCATTCTGCCACCGAGCCACAGCCCAGTTCCTGTTGTTCACACATGTCAGTTACCCCCTTGGGGATGAGGAAGCCCGGCTGCGCCAGCCCATAGCCAGTGAGCCGCAGAGCTGGGTTCCAGGCCGGGCTGTGTCTCCCGAGGGCCTCCGGTGCCGGCCCGTCTCTTCTTTCCCAGCGGGCATCACTCCTGGGCCGGAGGCCAGAGGCTTCCTCCCCGGTCCCTCGAGGTGTGTCCCCGTGGCCTCACTGTGCTTCCCTGCCTCTTCCAGGAGATGGCCCGACAGCTGCTGGCAGTGTTTGGTGGCTACTACATCCGGCTCCTGGTGACCTCCCAGCTGCCCCAGGGAGTGGGGACACGGCACACAGACTCTCCGAGGATCCCGTGCCCCTGCCAGCTCATAGAAGCCCAGGTCCTGGGCACAGGGTGTTGCCGGTTCCTGGCCAGGTGACCTAGGGAAAAGGTGTGCGTCTTCTGCCAGGACTGAGACGGGGAGGAGGCCTCAGGAGCCCGGGGTGGCCCGTGGCAAACCCCTGGTGAGGAGAGAAGCCCCGAGGGCCTCAGTCACACGGATGCCATGTCGTGCCGGCGTCCTGCGCCGGAGCCCCTCGTCGGCGTCCCTAGCTGACCCCTGGCGGGGCTGGAGCCGTGGATGCGGGGCTGGTCCTGCCTCTTGCTGCTGTCTGCACTGGCTGGAAGTGTGGCCGTGACTGGAAGGGCCGCCCGCACTCCTTTTGTCACCCAAAGAGCCCAGGAGATGTGAAGAGGACCCGTTGGGACTCTCTTGTGTCCAGAGCTTGGTCTCGTGGTACTCCTCTCCCCAGCCCCTGTGTGTCAGGTGGGGAAACCGAGGCTCAGAGTGGACCCCGCTCCGCAGGCTTTGCCTCTGGCTCTGAGGCTGTAAGACCGCCTCTCTCCTCCCTGAAGAAGCAGCTTCTCAGACTTTCCTCCACTCCTAGGTCTTTCTCCCCCATGTGGTCTGAACCACAGTGGCCCCGGGGTCTGTGGTCTGCCGGCCCTCAGGGCTCAGAAGACAGGAGGAGGAGACCAAGGGCAGACAACCCTCAAACAGGAGCGCTGGAAGGGACGGTCCCGTGTGACGGCAGGACTGGTCGGGCCTGCTTGTCATTGTGGGTTTACACTGCAGACACAGCACAGCTGTGTGTTCTGACACTAACGTTGAAATGAAATGTGATCAGTCACTCGTGAAATTCTGTGAAGAGTCCAGAGACCTCCAAGTGTCCTGCTCCCCAAATGTTTGGAGACCACGCGTCGCATGCCTGCGAGTCCGCAAGCCCTGGCCCAGCATCGGAAGGCTCCCAGCCCCCAAGACTCCGCCTTCATCTCCCACAACCCTTTCATAACCTGAAATTCCATCCAGAATGGACGTTCCCATTCCTTTCTATCTTGTGGACTCGTATTCATGGTTTAAAACCCAGCTTTCCTGACCCCTCCTTCAGCAGATTTGCAGCACGGACAGCCCTGCTGCTGTCCGCTTTAAATTCTTGACACAGTTGCTGCTTTGGTGAAGTTTTATGTCACTGATCCGGTTTTCCTGTGCACAGGCCTGTTTTTTCTAGTTAGATGGTAAACTTCTCAGGGTCCCAGATGGCACCTTATACTTTGTTGTTGTTGTTGTTCATGACTTAGACCTGCTAAAGAGAAAAGAAGAAGAAGAAAAAAACAAACAAAAACCAAAACACCCAAAACCCTGTGGATTGATTTCTTTGCCGATTCCATATCAGATTCTTCGAATTGCTCTCCGGATTGCTGGGTGAAGAGAGCCGGGTCATGATGGACCTGGTTTCTGGTCTTGGTCTTACACTTCTAGGTGTGTAACTTTGGGCAACTTCCTTTCTTTGACTGGTCCTCGGTTTACCCATCTGCGTGATGGGTGGATTGGAAGATTCTTCAGGCCCCTTCCAGGACCAAAGCTTATTCTGCTGTCTGTTATGGCTTCATCTACAGGCAGAAAGGTCCTGCCGCATCTCCATGGCTTTGGCATGTGGGTTCTGTATCCTGGTGTATCTCCTTCCTGTCAGGAGGCCTGAATTCTTGTCCCAGATCTGCTGCTTCCTAGCTGTGTGACTTTGGCTAATCCACTTACCCTCTCTGAGTGTGATTCTACCCCTTTATAAAGTGGATTTGGTGGCCGGGTGCGGTGGCGCACGCCTGTAATCCCAGCACTTGGGAGGCTGAGGCAGGAGGATTGCGAGTTCAAAGCCAGCCTCAGCAATGGCGAGGCGCTAAGCAACTCAGTGAGACCCTGTCTCTAAATAAAATACAAAAAAGGGCTGGGGATGTGGCCCAGTGGTTGAGTGCCCTTGAGTTCAATCCCTGGTACCAAAAAAATAAAAAATAAAAAAATAAAATGGATCTGGTGAACTTGAAATGTAATAATGCAGGTTGCTTGCTGCATAGGAGACAAACCTGACTATTAGTTTTTTCCTGTGCTGGAGAAGAGGGGTTAGGTGTCTAGACCCGCCCCCTGGGAATGGCTGTTTTTTAAGTGTCTGTGTTTAGCAGCTTTGTTCAATGAAGTTATTTACAAAGGTGATCACTGTCTTTCTGACCTGGTGTCAATGTGGATGTGATCAGTAGAAGCCTATATTTATCATCCCATCATAAAACCCACGAAGCATAATAACAGAATAAAAGCGTGTTTGCTGAATGACAAGACAGCAGGGTCTCAACATCAGGGGCTGCGCCAGGCGGCCTTCCCATCTCTCCCTCTCCTTAGGGTTCTTGGTGGTCTCACCTGGTGGTGGGGGATGCGCAGGCATGCATTTCTCTGTGTGTGCCTTGGTTTCCTTATTCATAAAACCCCTGTGATCTCTGTGTCGCCGGCTCCCCAGGTTGCTGTGAAGATCAGCTCACCTGCTAGGAGGGTGCCCCTGTGATGCAGGGAAGGTGTGACATCGTGGTGTGGAAGAGAAGCCTCTCACCGCTTGGATTCTACAGTCACGTCTGTTCCAGTGTTCTGACATTTAGGAACCGCGTCCTTCCTTTTTTGCGGGGTGGGGGTGTCTCGCTCCTCATCAGTAGGTGACGGATGGCTCTGCCCTGCAGGTCGTTGCGAGGGTCTGTGGTGAAAGATGTCAGTGCTTGCCGCCTTGAGTTACCAGCTTGTGGGCTCAATAAGCTGTTGCTCTTTTTAAAACTCACTATCTTGTATACAGTAGGTGCCTATTTATATTTTTGTTGCTGTCTGCATCAGACTTAGTTACTTCAGCACTCTGGTGTCTTTTTTTTTTTGCTACCGGGGATTGAACTCAGGGGCACTCGCCCACTGGGCGACATCCCTAGCCAGCCCTTTTTTGTGTTTTATTAGAGACAGGGTCTCACTGAGTTGCTAAGTGCCTCGCCATTGCTGAGGCTGGCTTTGAACTTACAATCCTCCTGCCTCAGCCTCCCAAGTGCTGGGATTACAGGCGCGCGCCACTGCGCCCGGCTACCCTGGTGTCTTTTTAGGTGAATAAAGATTCTCTTCAGAGCTATGAAACTGGGTCCTGAAGACGGTGTGCGGGAGGGGTTCAGACGCAAGCTGGTGACTTGGGGCCAGAGACACCCACTCTGCATGCCCCACGCCCCCGTTTCCTCAGCTCTTGAGAGAGGTGTGTTAACAAGGGGAACAGGTGCAGGTGCTGCAGCACAGACCCTGAGGCCTGGTTCCTGCTGTGCCATAGCAAGCACTCAGCCAGAGGCGACTTATTATTTATTTTCATTTGTGGATGGAGCCCAGGGCCTCAAGCATGCCCAGTACGTGCTCCGCCCCTGAGCAACGCCCCAGCCTCCGTGGGGGCCTCTCTTCCGTAGCTGCTGGGTCTTTTCGGTGTCTATATAAGCACAAATTTTTAATTATGTTGTTCAAATCTATATCTTTTTTTTTTCTTTTGGTGGTACCGAGGATTGAACCCAGGGCCTCCTGGTTCCTAGGCAAATACTCTACCTCTGTGCCACACCCCTCAACTCTATATCCTTACTCATTTTGGTTTGTTTTATCAATGATCCAGAGAGGGAAATCTTCAATTATGGTGTTGTGACACAAACTCCAAGACAGGTCAGCATGCAGTGTTTTTTATTATATTTCTCTCAGCCTTTTTACACATTCACAGACAAAGAAGGCAAATAGCCAGCAGCAATGACGGACGCAAATTTGTGAATCGGCAATCAGCCAGATAAACGTTCCCTTAAGGTATCTTAAACTAGTTAGGGCTAGAACATTTTGAGCTCCACTCCTTTTCAATACCAGAGAAACATCCTTGTTTGTAAGCAATGTTTCTTCTCTATCTGTTCTGTTCCTCTTGGTAGAACGTTCTGTTTGCAGACACGTTCCGGAGCCACAAGATCTTGTTTGCAAGAACACTTGTTGCCATACTTTCTGATTCTCTACATATGGGTGTGTGTGTGTGTGTGTGTGTGTGTGTGTATTTTTTTGTTTTACCTTTTATTTCTCACAAGTTGTTTTTAAACTATGTAGTCAAAAAAATTGAGATATAACATATACCAAGAAGTACAGTTCAGTAGTTTTCAGCTCATGTTCAAGGTCACATAGCCATCACTGCTGTTTAGTTCTAGAAAATTTTCATCACCCCTCCTTTCAGAAAAATCCCAGATACCCCCCATGCCCTCTAGCACGCCTGGCTTCCCCCTTTTCCTGACATCCACTAATATACTTTCCTGTCCACAGATTTCCACATGTGGACTTTTCATGTAAATGTTTGTATGAAAGGCCATGTTTCTGGCTCTCTTCATGTCTTTAACATCATCCATGTTGTACGTATTGCTACTTGTCTCCTTTTTATGGAGGGGTAATAGTTTGTCATGTGGACACACCACATTTCGTTTATCTGCTGACCAGTTGGGCTATTATGAATAATGCTACAATGAATGGTTGTGTCGCTGCCTGAAGCGATTGCTGCTTAGAGCAACGACGCCGCGGGAATAAGTTCAGAGGCAGACTGGAAACGAACAGGCTCTTTATTCTGCTAGCTTCTCTCTCCGGCTCCAACAACAACTCCAACCGCAACTCACACTCCTCAACCCACCCCCAAAATGGCGCCGACCTGCTCTGCAATGTCCTGGGCCAAGTCTCGCAAGATCATGGAAGGTGGTGACCCGATCCACAATGTCCTGGGCCAAGTCTCGGGAGATCATGGAAGGCGGTGACCTGATCCGCAATGTCCTGGGCCAAGTCTCACGAGATCATGGAAGGTGTTGATGCTTGAACATCTTTATGGCTCACAGCTAACCGTAATCTTAGCTATCTCCTTAATTAGGGCTCCTACATGGTTGCATGCAGATTTTGTATGAACATATTTTAAAAATATTTTTTAGTTGTAGTTAGACACGATACCTTTATTTTATTTATTTATTTTTATGTGGTGCTGAGGATTGAACCCAGCGCCTCATTAGTGGTAGGTGAGCGCTCTCCCGCTGAGCCACAACCCCAGCCCCTTGTATGAACGTATTTGATAACATATTTGGTGTTTACTTCTGTCAAGTTTTGCTCTGTTGTTACATGTGTACAAATTGAGAATTGTCATAACTCGGGGATGAGTTTACCCTTTTATCTTTGTGAAACGTTCCCTTTCATCTCTAGTAGAGGTTCTGCCTTAAGATTTACTTTGCGTTGCATGATAGATCAGTTTTCTTTTTTCTTTCTCTTTTTAAACAATTTAACATTTTTAGAGCGATTTCAGATTCACAGCAAAGGCAGGTAAGAGATTTCCCATATGCTTCCTAACCCCACAGCTGCTTACCTTCTCCATGATCAGTATCCCCTGCTGGTGATGCATGTATTAAATTTGATGAGCCCACATTGACACATTGTAATCACCCAAACTCTTCCGAGTTCACTCTTGGTGGTGCACGTTCTGTGGGTTTGGACAAGTGTATGACGACATGTACCCACCAGAGCAGAAGAGTGTTTTCACTGCCCTAAAAACCCTCTGTGCTGGGCCTGTTTGTCCCTTCTACCTCCTCACATCCCTAACCACTGATCATTTTTCCATCTCCACAGTTTTGCTTTCCCAGAATGCCCTATAGTGTGTAGTCTTTTCAGATGGGCTTCGTTCACTTAGTAATATTCATTTAAGCTTCCCTCGTGTCTCCTCATGGCTCAATAACTCATTCTCTTTAATGGAGAATCATATTCCATATTCTGGATGTGCCTCAGTTTATCTATCCCTTTACGTACCAAAGGACGTTTTGGTTGCTCCCAAGTTTTGGCAATTATGAAGAAAGCCATTACCAACATCCCTGGGTGGTTTTCCCTGCACACCCCCACAGGAGCATGATTGTTGGTTGCATAAAAAGAGTATGTTGAGTTTTATAAGAAACTGCAAATCAAACGGTCTTCCAAAGTGGGCAAAGCATTTTGCACTCCTCCGGTAATGAACTAGAGTTCTCTTTGCTCCACGTCTGGGACAGCATTTGATGATGTCAGTATTCTGAATATTCTGAACTTTGACCTTTGTGTGTGTGTGTGTGTGTGTGGTGCTGGGGATTAGAACCCAGGGCCTTGTGCATATGAGGCAAGCACTCTACCAACTGAGCTATATCCCCAGCCCATGACCATTTTAATAGGTGTGTAGCCATATCTTATCATTCCATTTCTGTTTTGGCATATGATGCACAGCATCCTTTCTTCTGCTTTTTTGCTATCCATATATCTGCTTGGGTGGAGGGCCTTTTAAGGTCTTTGGCCCATTTTATTAAGGGTGGCTTGTTTCTTTATAGTTGAATTTTAATAACTTGTGTATTTTGGATAATAGTCCTTTAGTGGATGTATCTTTTGCAAATAATTTCTCCTAGTTTATAGCTTATATCTCACCCTTCCTATAATTACTCAGTTGTTCTAGGAGTTTCTACGTTGATGATCCTGCCATCTGCAGAGTTTTATTCCCTCCTATTCTGCATACCTCTTATTTCCTTTTCTTGTGTTGTTACATTGGCTAAGACTTCTAGTATGAAGTTGAAAGGTAACAGTGAGAGGGAACATCCTTGCCCTGTTTTTGATCTTAGTGGTAAAGTTTCTAGTTTCTCAGTACCAAGTATGTTGTTACCTTGTGTTTTTGTAGATATTCTATCAAGTTGAGGAAGTTTTCTATTTCTAGTTTACTGAGAGGATTAGCTTTCTGTTGAGTACTGACTACATAAGACATCTTTGTTCATCTTTTTACATTCAAACTGTCTGCATTCTTATATTTAAGGTGTCATCCTTATAGGCATATGGGATTTGCTTTTTTAAAATTGTTTTTATTTATTTATTTGTGTTTTCACAGTGCTGGGGATTGAACCCAGGGCTTTGTGCATGTTATGTATGTGCTTTGCCACTGAGCTACACCCTACCTGAGTCTTTTTTTTTTTTTTTAAATTTTTTTTTTATTGGAGTATTTGCTATGCTCTGCCTAAAGCAGTTACTGATTTGGGCTTAAATAATACTATCTTACTCTTTTTATTGATTTCTGTTTTTTTGGGGTTGCTTTTTATTTTTCTCTCTTGCTGACTTTTGGATTAAGATTTTTGTTTGTTTATTTGTTTTGGGTGATTGGTCCTGCGTCAGCCTATGAGATGCATATTTCTTTGAGTGGTCACCCTAGATGACGACACGCTTCCCTGATAGGTTGATGGTCATTGTAAGTGAGGACTCTCAGCACTTCCTGGAGCACAACCCACAGGCATCCAACTCTTTTATCTTCCTGCCTACAGTGCTGTTCTTTAACAGATTCCAGTTCTTTCTGTATTTGAAATGACAACAGATGTTGCTATTAATCCTTCACACCACCACTGTTCATAAAGTCTTACCATGTGTTTCTATGACTCTATTACTTTTAAAAATTACTATTTGTTTCTTTCTGTATTTCCATGATCTGTCTTGGATTCGTGTCTTTCTCATTCTCCTGGAATTAACTAAAGAGCTCTTCTTGAGTTTAGTATGGCGTTTTGTATAGTATATTTAGAAATTTCTTTAGTATTTTTCTCTGGTACAGATCTTGTAGTGACAATTCAGTTTTTGTTTGAAAAGTCTCTTTTTTAATTTTTGAAAGATATTTTTGGTAAGTAAAAAAATTCTTAAAGGATTCTGAGTCTTTCTGGTAGATAAAGAATTCTCAAAGACTATTTTTTTAAAATTTTGAAACAGAGTCTCACCAAGTTGCAGAGGCTGGCCTCAAACTTGAGATCCTCTTGCCTAGCCTCCTGAGTTGCTAGAATTACAGGCAAGCAGCACCATACCTAGTTTAAGACTCCTCTTTTTAATTTCCATTCTTTTGGCTCCTGTGATTTAGTTTGAATATTTTAATTTGATTTATTTTCTGTTCCATTGATATTGCCCTTATTTGTATTTAATTGGTTGTTAATTCTGTGATTTTTTTTTTTTTTTTTTGGTGGTACTGGGGATTGAACCCAGTAGTGCTCTACCACTGAGCTATGTCCCCAGCCCTTTTAATTTTTTGTTTTGATACAGGGCCAGACTAAGTTTGCCCAGGCTTGCCTTGAATTTGTGGTCCTCCTGCCTCATTCTCCTGAGTTGCTGGTACTATATATAGGCACGTGTCACCATGCCCACCCAGCCTTGTTAACTGAATTCTTAACATCATCTATTGTAGTATTCAATTCTATAATATTTATTTTAATTTTAAAATAGTTTCATTTTCAGATGAAATTATCCATATCATCACCTATTTTCTTCAATATTTAATTGCACTTACTTAAAGTTCTTATCTTCTGAGTCCAATGTCTGATTACTTTGTAGTTTTTTAAAACACTAAAATTTAAGTCACTTTAATATGCCTTTTTTTTTCTCTCTTGCTTTTAGTCAGTTGCTCTTATCTTTTGACATTCCTGGCAATTTTTGATTGAATGATAGACATTGTATATGAAAAACTGAAGCAATATTCAAGGCTTTTGATCTTCCTTTAGAGAGGATTTACTTCTGCTTCTGGGAAAAGTGGGGTTGAGATCAATTTGTGCCTGGGCTTCAGATTTGGACAAGAGCTGGTCTATTTCTGATTAGCCCTTGTTCGAGGTTGTAGCCAGTCAGGGATTTTAGCTGAAAACCCATTTGATTTTTTAAAAAACAGAAGCCCCTCCCTCATGCTGCCCCTATAAACCTCTGGCTTCTTTTAGTCCAGCCTGAGAGCTGCTAAAAGCTCTGCTCAGCTTCTCCGCCTGAGTGTAGGACCTTGCTTAGGACTTGGCAGGGACCTTGACAGGGTCAGAGAGCCTCGCTGCCCTTCTCTCTCTGCACTTCATTTCTCTCCAGGTCTTGGCCCTCAAGTCCTGCTTGTGTTGATACCTCTCTGATGTATGCAAATAGACTTAAGCACGCGCGCGCGCGCGTGTGTGTGTGTGTGTGTGTGTGTGTGTGTGTAACCCTCCCAGCTTTTTACGTGGCTGCCAGCCGGAGCGTTGGTCCAAAGTAAGCTAGCTTGCTGTAATCAGGTAAATCAAACGGTGCTTCTACGAATATTTTTATTGTTATTATTTGAAAATCCTTCAAAGCGAGATGTCGGTCGTGCTGAGGCTGGGAGACCTTTGAAAACAGTCACCGTTGGGGGGGGGGGCTCTTCATACCCCTTCTATGCTTTCCAAATTATCAAGGCAGTTTTCTTTGATGTGCGAAGTACCTGCTCTCTCTGTCGCAGGATGAAGTTCCAAGACAGAAGGAACATGGGGCTTTCTGGGGGAGGAAAGTGGGATCTCGGCACAAGTGGTGGCGAGGAACGCAGAGCGCAAGAGGAGTCACTCAGAGGAGGGGTCCAGGGATGGGGTGTGAGCGCTGGCAGTGGGCTAGGACCCAGCACAGCGAGGCCCAGGAAAGTGGAGTGCTTGCGTCTTCCCAGTGGGAGGAGGCACCAGGGCACGGTGAACTGGTAGCTGCGCAGTCAGGAAGCCTGTTCATTTCCTCCCACCCATAGTTCTTTTGCCTCTTCCTGTTGTATGTTTCCAGCCTCCTTAATGTGGTCATTTGGATGTCCCCCAGGCTCATCCAGCTTGACACATTCCAAAGAGAAGTGGCCTCAAGACCACAGAAGCTTCCTTCCCTGGAGTCTTACTGCATGCATGTGTTCTGTACCTGAGCTCTGTTTTACCTGAGCAACACACTGTCACGCAGCCTTACAAACCGCGGCTGCCCTAGGTCCGGGTGGTATCTGTCTGTCCTGACTGCTGGGGGTTCCCATCCCCCACCCCCAGCTGAGATCCAGGCCTTGAATGTTCTAGAAATGTGCCCACTCAGGGGCACTGCCCCCATGGGTGGGGGACACGAGGAGAAACTGCTAGTTGCTGAGTGCTACTGATCTCCGCGTACCTTAGGACACCTGTGCTGGAAAAGCGGCCTCCAGTATAGGAGCCTCGAAGGGGAGCGCCCCAGACCAGGAAGGAGTCTCCAGCACACCCTACTGGCCAAGCTGGACATTGCACTCCCTACCAAGGAAAAGTAAAGGGCCCAGCTCCATTTCTGAAGAGCAGGCAATGAACAGTCCATTTGGGGCCAAGAGCAACGACTGAATTTCATTCCACAATTACCGGGGGACAGCCTAGCTGAGTGGTTTAAGAATGAGAACTAGAGAGTCAGGTTTCCTGAGTTCAAGTCCCAGTCTGCCACTTATTAGTGTAAGTCCTAAAAGATTAGAGAGTCTCAGTTTCTTGATCTGTAAAAACAGGGTAGTAGTAGTAGTACTAACCTTGTTGGATTATTGTACCAACTGGGTTGATATTTATGAAGCACTTTGAAGAGGACCTGGCACTGAGTAAGCAAGGTACCAGACTTTGCAAGTTGCTATTCTTGTTATTATGCTCAAATCCACGCTTCACATCGCAGCCAGGATGGGCCTCCCGTAGCAGGTATGAATTTGCAGTATTGCCACATAGATGACACAGTTCTATTTTCCTCCTTTTTGGAGGGGACAGGCACAGGGATAGTTAATATAATACGTTATTTTCCAACTCCCCTTATTTCTGATATTCTGAAAGTCTGTATCCCCTAAAATTCATTATGAAACTCTAATTCCTGTGCAAGGTGACTAGGTTATGAGCCCAGGGCCACCAGGGTCAGGGTTAGTGCCTTTATTACAGAGACCAGAGGGAGAAGGTGCTCTCTGTGATGAGACACTGAATCTGCTGGTGACCCGAATGTTTCAAAGGTAAAGCCACGTTTCCTTGCGAAAGACGCCAGGGTCCGCTAGCTCCACGCTTAAGGGGATCTCAGAAGCAGGCTGGGAAAGGGGGAAAGAAGAGGGACACATCCTCTGATGCGACCAAGGACTTTAATTGGAGGCAGCTCCTCCCTCCGTGCCTATGCCAGGAACTGGAGTGACTGTCAGGTGACACAGAGATGGCTCAGACGTCTTCTCCTCCCGCAGGGGAGTTTTTGAATCGGTCTTCATGACTTGTGCCCACTGCCCTCCTCTTTGTGGAGACTCTCCATCAGCTGCGCAGCTCAGAGACCCATGTGGGTGCTGTGATTAAAATGCTCAGGGTCTTGCAAGTTTGCACTTCTTGACCATTCCCCGTTTGCTGTTGTGGTTCTGTGAATATCTCTTCTGACGGTTGTTTTGGCAAGAATTTGTTCTCGGATCTGAAAGAATGAAAGAAAAACATTATCTTGGATGAAGGCTTTGAGGGACCTATGAACAAAGTGTCTTAGTTTTATCCCACATAGGGATTCTTCAAATTCTTCCTTGCTTTAAAAGGAAATCTGTTTGAGCTAAGAAAGACTCCAAACTGTGTTAAGTGATTGAGATTTAAGAGTTTACTTGTTATTTCAACCTAACCTAGCTGATCCTGACTAACACACACACACACCATATTCTAAGAAACCAGTGTGTCTCCACAGGTGAGGCCCTGAGAAGGAACTCTTGGATGTTCTTGCCAGCTGTCCCACACTGATGTCTGCAACCTACTTAAGGGCTGTGGATGAAGCTGTTGGGACATTCTTGGCTTGTTGGAGATAACAGTGTTGGAAGTTGCCTGACCGTGCTTGAAGCAGCAACAAAAGATCCTGGCTGCCATGGCTTTGGGAAAAGGAAAGGACACTGGGTGTCTGACTCTGCAGCCCCGATCCCAGAAGCCCATTGTTATTTAAGCAGAGGGTCACACTGAACCCCCACCCCAACCCTCTGTAGCTCCCTGTGACGGTCCAAGCCCACTGCCTGAACCTGCCTCTCTGGGGACCAGTCCTTCCTCTCCTAGCTATAAAGTTGTAGCTGTACAAAGTGCTTGGAGCCTCTGCTCTGCCAGTCTGTGCCTACAGGGGTGCCATCTTGGGTCAGCAGATCGTGGGGAGTCTGGTACGGTTCTCTGCACAGGGGTCTTTCCTAAATGATCTTCAGACTGGCTGAAAAACGTCTGTCCCTTCTTTGCTGAGCTCTGTGGTAGCGCAAGGAGCTCGCGCAACAGGCAAGCTCGCCGTCTGCTTTCTAGGTGAGTGCTTTTGGGCAGGCCTGCAATTTCTTTGGGTCTCCCTTTCTTATTTGGAAAACAGGGAGAGTGGTGCCACTTCAGATGAGCCAGCGTCTGGTTATAAACCAGCCACCGCGTCCCCTGGTGCTCAGAGCCCTCACCCTGCCCCTTGCCTCTCCATTCCTTCTCCTTCATGTGGCTCCGGGGCTCCAGCTTCTTCCAGCTGGTCCCAGTTTCACGGGAGTATGATTCTGAAGTTTAGCTTTGCTGGTTGAAGTCCTGGCCCCAACACTAACTCACTGTGTGGCTTTGGGCTAGCCCAAGTGTCTCTTTGGACCTAGGCTCACCATTTGCAAGAGGTCCTTGGGCTGCACCGTCTTTCCAAGGACCCTTCCAGCTCTAATGACCCAAGGTTGTAAGTCCACCTTATTCCCAACCTCCTCTCAGTCTCTTCTGTGCCCTGACCATCTCCTCTTTCTGCGCTTTCTCTGTAGCCAAAACCTCACTCTGAAAATTTCCATCCTGGGGGTCACATGTCAACCCGAGCACTCGGGTTCACTCCCTGGCCTCGTCCTTGGACTCCGACTCTCCATCCCTCTGTTCTTGTCCCAGCCCCCTTGTCTCTCTTTCACGGGGACTATCACCTCAACCGTTTTTCTGCTTGTCCCACCTGGTCTCCCTTAAGTGTGGGAGTCGGCATGCGTCACCTCTTCCCCGAGCAACGTGGCTCCCCATGTCATGCGGAATAAGAGCCAGCCCTTCCCTGGGCCTCTGCTGACCGCTCACAGTCTAACCCTGACCTTCGTGCAGCCCTCCTGCGCTCTCCTTCCTCCTCCCCCGTCCCTCCACTCCAGGCACACCACACACATGACGGCCACCATCCACGTCCACCGTCCACCGGAAGTGCTCGTCCTCCGGAGATGCCAGGGGCTCCTCCTAGTGAGGCCTCCCTGGGCCTGTCCACCTGGTTTCATTCTCCCTGTGTATTCTTCTGCTCTCGTCTCTTCTGTCTCGCTCCCTGTTCCCCTTCCACACGTGGTGCTGCTCCGGCCCTTGGTGCACCCTGACGTGTTCTAGAACTTTCTCATTGGCGTGTGCTCTGGCCTCCCAGAAGGTGCAGCTGCAGCTGGGTCTCCAGCACAGGGCGTAGACACTTGTGGCGTGAATGAATGGACCTGTATCTGTCCCACTTTGGTCATGCGTACAGCAGACGGTGTCACCGGGAGCAGCAAGGGGTGAGGTGAATAATTTGTGTTCCAAGCTGGTCACGACCCACAGCACACTGCCTGCCTTACCCACGGCCAAACGCATGGTGGCTTTTTGGATGACTAACAGGGTTACTCTAGCCGCCTGTGGGTGGGACCCACTCCCCTGCCCCCATCTCTAGCACAAACCTGCTTCTCCTCTGCCCATGGTCCCTATCTGGGGACAGGTCCTACAATTCACTTTATGTCCAGAGTCAGAAATGGGGGTGGAAGCTGGGCGCGGTGGGGCACGCCTGTAATCCCAGCACTTGGGAGGCTGAGGCAGGAGGATCGCGAGTTCAAAGCCAGCCTCAGCAATGGCGAGGCACTTGGCAACTCAGTGAGACCCTGTCTCTAATAAAATACAAAAAAGGGCTGGGGATAGGGCCCAGGGGTCGAGTGCCCCTGAGTTCAATCCCCGGTACCAAAAAAAAAAAAAAAAAAAAAAAAAAAAAAAAAAAAAAACGAAACAAAAACAAACCAAAACCAAAACCAAACAACAACAACAAGAAAGAGATGGAGGTGGAACCCGCCCTCCTGTCACATTCCGTCATCCATCTGGGCCTCTGACTCTGGCTTACTACGCCTCCTCCACCTCCCACCCCATCCCCACTGCCCGTTCTGCCTCATGACACAGCTCGTCTGTCCTGTGGGCTCACTCACACAGACCGGCCACTCTGTCACGACCCTCAGTGGCCCCTGTCCTGCTGCTGCCTTTGGGCTGGCTGTTCCTCAGCCCCTGCAGTCTTTCCTCACCGCCCCATCCCCCCATCCCCCCTGACAGGCTCAGGTGTCACCTCCTCGGGAAGCCCTCTCTTATGCTGGGACAAATCAGGGATTCTCCTCTGTGGTCCCACCATCCCTCCCCTGTATCACGGCCCTTCCTGTTGCTGCAGAGTCTGCCCCAACATAGCAGGGGCTCCGCAAATATTTGTTGAATGAGCTATGTCTTCACTCTCTGTTTATTTGCCTATGAGAAAAATCTATGATTTAAAAATATTTCATTTAGCATACATAGTCAACACTATCCATGAATTCAAGCCACCACAGATTGAAAATATTTGGAAAAAAAAATCACTGAAAAAAATTACTTTTTCTTGTTATTCCCTCAACAATATGGTATAATGGCTCTGACCTAACATTTACATTGTGTTAGGTATTATAAATGACCTCGAGATGATTTAAAATATAGGGGAGAATAAGTGTAAGTTACGCGCAAATATTGGGACGCTTGCTAGGATTTGAGCATCTGTGGATTTTGGTAGATCCAACCCCCCACGGACGCCTAGGGACAATCGCATTCACCAAGATGTTCTGGTGCCAGCATGGTGTGGGGTGCTGAGGACCCCACAGTGAGCAAGAGCAACACAGGCTTGCTCTCAGGGAGACAGGGATGGGCACAGGTCACCTTACCCCCAGCCCAGAGCACAGGGCTGTCCACGGAGCAGGTGGCCTTACCTTGTTGAATAACACGGGAGCCCTCCTGGACTACGGGACGGCACTGCGCTCAGTCCTTCCCCCACTGTCCCTTCCATGAACCTGTTTTTACCTCTCAGAAATAGAGACACCCAGGGCTGGGGTTGTGGCTCAGCGGCAGAGCGCTTGCCTTGCACGTGCGCGGCCTGGGTTCGATCCTCAGCACCACGTAAATATAAATGCATTGCATTGTGTACAACTAAAGTAAATAAATAAATATTTAAAAAAAATAGAGACATCCAGGGCTGGGGCTGGGGCTGGGGCTCAGTGGTAAAGCGCTTGCCTCGTGTGTGAGGCACTGGGTTTGATCCTCAGCACCACATAAAAATAAAGATATTGTGTCCATCTACAACTAAAAAAAAAAAAAAAAAAAAAAACAAATAGAGACATCCCCACTCAGGTACCCTGTCTCCCCAAGACCCCAGTCTTAAAGGTTAATGGGAGGAGAAACAGCTTCTGTGGCAAGGACACCGGCATTCATCAGGCGCCTTGGGCGTGTGACATCCTTTGACATCTGGGGGCTCATTGCTCTTTTATTTCTACTGTACGATGAGGCACCTTAGAAGGGTGACTTGCTCAGGTGTCAGAGCCAAGGGGAACAGCTGGGATTTTCATATAGTGTTTTTTTTTTCCCTTCATTCTGGAGATGGAACCCAGGCTTTGCATATGCCGGGTGGTGCCCCGCCACTGACCTGCACCCCCCCCCACCCCGTTAGTGTCCTTTCGTCCGAAGCTGGAGCCTATGCGATGCCGTCCATTTGTACCCCTCAGGCAGTTCCAGCATGAGATTCCAGGACGGATTTGTTCTCTGAGGGTTTTCGGGGGGGGGGGGGGGGGGGGGGCGGGGGGGGCGACTTCAATAGCAAGGCTCCATCTGGAGCTTGGTGGCGATGCAGCCCAGTTCAGAGCACACACATTTTACCTAAATGGACTTGGGATCCTAATTCCTGCTGCACCTTGCTGTGTAATTTAAGGCAGTTTTACCTCCTCGAAGTTCAGCTTGCTTCTCTCTACAAATGGATGGTCAAGATGTACCCCAGAATGTTGCAAGGATTGGGTGTCAGAAAGACGTCAAGTGCTTAGCACGGTGTCTTATACACAGCACAGCGAGGGCTTAGTAACTCAAAAGATGGTGATACAGGGGTCATGGGGAGGGGCGAGGGGGCAGTTTCTTGCACTAACAGTGCCTGCCTCTAGATGGAAGCAGGAGCCAAAGAAAAGGCCCCGGGGTTGTCCCCAGTGGGCTGTGACCTTGGGTCTCTTGTGACTCCCACAGAGCCATGTCAATGAGGTCCGGCAGGAAGGCTTCTGGAGCTGGGGGAGTCCTTTGGGGTGCTCAACACAGGTGGGGAGACTGGGACCCAGAGAGAAAGGGGTCAAGGCAGCTGAGGGGCGGCGTCTGTTTTCTAGTGACGTGAATAGGCGCCAGGAGAGGTGGGGCATGGTTTCTTCCAGTGCAGAAACCCCCCCTCCTTCTGTTAGGTCTGACCTTGGAGCCTCACTCACCTGCTGCCGGCAGAGTGGACAGGAGGCTGTCTGTGATGTCACAGAGCCGGGACCAGGGAATGCTGAGCCGGGGGGTCTGGACTGGACCACAGAGGCGGGGAGGAGGAGGAGGGTGTCTGCTGAGGCCCTCTCCAGGGGTCCTTCCCACAGCCCATCCTGTCTGTCAGGTTGACAGCATGGCCCTGCCTCCTGTGGCTGTTGCCCTTCTTGGGTTGGTAGGCTGGCAAGGGCGGAGCAAGCCTCAGTGTGAAGGGGCATTTCTAGACCCTGTCCGCTAAGTTCTGCTGACCAAACAAGTCACATGACCAAGGCCAAGTGCACTTCACCCAAGAAGATACAACAAAGAAGGGAGACGAATTTGGGACCAGAAGTTCATGATGCCACGGGTAGATACTGTTACTGTACAGATGAGGAAACCGAGGCACAGAGAGCTTGCTAGGTCTCTTGGCCAAGGTGACACAGTAAGAGGCTGAGGCATTTTAGGTCCAGTTTGATACTGTCCAAATGCTTTGTGAGTGGATTGTAATAGCTTAGTTCCTTCTCCCCTCTGGAGGGAATACTAGTACGTGACCTGTTGCTGCTACCTCCTCCTCTTCTCCTGTCCTGGTTTCTGTGCTGTGTTGGCAGAAACCTGCCCCAGAGTTGGGCAGGAGATTCTCTCCATGTGATTGGACTGGGCCTGCCCAATAATCAGGGATTATCTCTGTCTCAAGGTCACTGGTTAGCAACCTGGATTGCATCTGCAGCTTTAATCCCCTTTGCAATGTAAAAGCACCAGGCTCCCAGGTTCCAGGAAGCAGGGCAAAGATATTTTTGAAAGAGAAGGGGCATTTTTCTGTCTTTAAATGTTTGTACCAAGAAAATCAGCGTGCAGTGGTTCACACCTGTAATCCCAACTACTTGGGAGACTGAGGCAGGAGGATTGCAAGTTCAAGGCCAGCCTGGGCAACTTAGCAAGACCCTGTCTCAAAATAAAATTTAAAAAAGGGATGAGAATCAGGGGAATGCAAATGAAAAGTACACTAAGATTTTTATCTCATTCCACTCAGAATGGCAATTATCAAGGACACAAATAAAAAATGCTGGCAAGAATGTGGGGAAAAGGGTACACTCATACATTGTTGGTGGGGACTGCAAATTAGTGCAACCACTCTGGAAAGTGGTATGGAGATTCCTTAAAAAACTAGAAATGGAACCACCATATGACCCAGCAATTCCACTCCTTGGTATTTATCCCAAAGAACTAAAATCAGCATACTATTGTGATACGGCCACGTCCATGTTTATAGCAGGACAATTCACAATAGCCAAGTTATGGAATCAGCCCAGATGCCCTTCAATAGATGAATGGATCAAGAAAACGTGGTACATATACACAATGGAGTTTTATTCATCTGTAAAGAAGAATGAAAGTATGGCATGCGCAGGTAAAGGGATGGAACTGGAGAACATCATGCTGAGTGAAATAAGCCAGACTCAGAAAGTCAAGGGTTGAATGCTTTCTCTCACATGTGGAAGCTAGAGCAAAGTAAGGGAGAGAAGGCCTTGGTGGTGGGGAGGGGATCAGATATCATAAATGCACAGGGAAGATCAGCACAGAAGGTGGAAGACAGGAGGGAGGGAGACAGGATGGGAAAGGGGGGAAATGAGGACTGAAATAAAATTCCAAGTGTTGCTGCCTGAAGCGATTGCCGTTTGGAGCAACAACGCCGCGGGAGAAAATTCGGAGGCAGGATGAAAATGAAAAAGGGTCTTTTATTATTCTTCTCTTTCTGGCTTCAGCAACCTCTCCAACTCCAACCACAAACTCCAACAAACTCCTTCCACACTCCAACCAGCTCCAACTACTTCCAACCATCCACCATCCACTTCCAACCAACTCTAACCAACCTCACCCGGTTATATACATTTTGCTTTAACAAGGACAAGTGCTTACAGCTCGAGCTTACAGGTGCGTCACACAGTGTTCACGAGCATACAAAGATTCTTTGAATAATGTATTAATATCAGGTGGAAACTTGAACATCTTTTATGGCTCTCAGCTAACCGCAATCTTGATTAGGGCTCCTTCATCCAAGCACATATGATTTTGTCAAAATGAATCTGACTCCTATGTATGACTCTAATTTCTAATTTTAAAAAATTTAAGAAGGACTGGGGATGTAGCTCGGTGGTGGGGCACATGCCTAGCGTGCGTGAGGACCTGGGTTCAATCTCCCTTACTGCCAAAAAAAAAAAAAAAAAAAAAAAAAGAAAAAAGCAAAAGAAAAAAGAAAAAGAAGTAAATTCCCGATACAAACATAAAAAAAAAGTAACCAAAAGAATATAAAAAATAAGGGGCTGGGGTTGTGGCTCAGCGGTAGAGCACTCGCCTAGCACGTGTGCGGCCGGGGTTCGATCCTCAGCACCACGTACAAATAAAACTCATTGGGTACAACTAAAGCAAATAAATTTTTTTTAAAAAAAGAATGTATAAGGTAATAAAAGGAACGAATAGAGTATAAATAAGTAGGTCTAATTAATTAAAAATGAGAACAATTAGCAAAACAGAAGAGTGGAGAGTCCCTGCAGCAGATGCGGCCTCCCCCAAGGGGTCTGAACGGGGGCTCACGCAGGGACCCACCCGCGGCACTGTGATTCTTGGATTAGATCCCGGACTAATGGGGGGACGACTGGTGAAATTTGAATAGTATTGTATCAATGTTCACTTTACTGCTTTTGGTCATTGTAGTGTAGTTCTATAAAAAAGATCCCCTTGTTTTTAGGAAATACACATTGAAATATTTCAGAGCAAAGGGGCATGATGAATCCCTCTCCGGTGATTTGGAAAACACTGGGAGGGGGGAAAAGGAAAAGCCCGTGGGGACAGTTGAGCTCTTGGTGCGTCTGGGTGAGAGGGAACCCGGTGTTCTTCCTATTATTCTTGCAACTTTTCCGTATGTTTGAAACTATTTCAAAAGCTATCCAGGAGATTGGAATAATTTTTTTAGGTTAGATGTGACAATATATTTAGCAATAATGTTGTCTATAGGTGACACTCCCTGGCCAGGGGGAGGGGAAAAGAGGAGGGACATGACCTCTAATGCAACCAAGGTCTTTAATTGGTGACAACTCCTTCCCCTGTGGCCGATTCAGGGGCTGAAGCTACTTGGTCAGGTGGCACAGGGGTGGCTCAGACCTCTTCTCCTCCTGCAGGGGAGTTTCCAAATCAGTCCTCATGACTCCTGCCCACTGCCCTCTTCCTCCTGGGGACCCTCCAGCAGCTTGGAGATTCTGGGGTGCCCCGACTAGAATGATCAGGGTCGCCCGATGAGGCACGGCTGGAATGGCCACTGCTCCTGGCGGTAGCGGTTTAGGTTCCTCTTGTAAAATCCTCCCTGAGAATCTTGCATATTCAGTTCTGAAGGGAGGAAGGAAAACATCATGGTGCGTGAGGCCCTTTTAGGTAGGCTTGGACCAACAGTGCTGGTCGTTTGTCTTCCTCTCCGATCTTTCTTCAGATTCCCGAGTCCCCTGGGAGCCCCAGCAGACGGAGCCTAGGAGTTTCTAGGTCTGGGGTTGAGCTAACTGGTGGATCCAGTGGCCACAGAGGGTCTAGCTAAGGCAGTGGCATAGGGGGCAGGAGACCCGGCCCAGCCTGCCTTGGATGCTAACATCAGCCCCTGCGGGTGGGTTTGTGGAAAGTCGCTTCTCTCTGGTGGCCTCAGCCCTATTGGGGTGGGGAGGACAAAAAGAGGAGTGCGGGAGCTAGTGGGACCCCCAGCTCCTCACCCTTGATTCAGGTAATGCAGGTCTCCTTTAGTCTTTTATAGGAATTCACCTTGAGTGTGATGTGGTTTGCAAGGAGGTTTGGAGGATAGGAGAGACCTAATGACGGGGCAGGGTGATCATCAGCTTTTTTTTTTTTTTTTTTGGTACTGGGGATTGAACTCGGGGTGCTCAATGACTGAGCCACATTTCCAGCCCTATTTTGTATTTTATTTAGAGATAGGGAGGGTCTCGCGCAGTTGCTTAGCGCCTCGCTAAATTGCTGAGGCTGGCTTTGAACTTGTGATCCTCCTGCCTCAGCCTCCCGAGCTGCTGGGATTACAGGTGTGCGCCGCCCGCGCCCAGTGATCTTCAGCTCTTGAGGATCTGCCCTGGGGTGGGTGTGCCTTCTGTGAGGACACCTGGGCACAGGTGCTGCCTAACCACATGCCTGCATTTCTTCTTCCTGGTTTGTGCCCCTGTCCTGGATTGGACATCTGTCCTTACATGACCCAGAGGTGGTTGCCCTGACTGAACTGTGCTCCATCCACAAGCGGTCTCTGGCCCGTTCCCTTGCCACACACCTGGCTGGGTTTGGGGGGACCATGGAGCAAAGCCTATGCAGGCCCCGCCCTCCTGGAACTTAGCCTGTCACCTGAAGTCGACATTAAGTGAACAGTCACACAAAAAGCACATACAAAGGGCTGGGGATGTAGCTCAGTTGGTAGAGTGCTTGCCTCACATGCACAAGGCTGTGGGTTCGATCCCCAGCACCACAATAAAAATTAAAAAAAAAAAAAAAGAAAAGAAAACACATGCAAGATGATGCTACAAGGATTGGGGAGAAGGAATGGGTGGGCTCCATCCATGTCCCCTCCTCCTCGACTGCTTCTCCCCATAGAATTCTAGCCTGGAAGACTGTGGAGTTAGATCTCAGAGCCCTGGGCTGGCTTCACTGAGCTCTGGTCCACACTTCCTGGTGGGCGTGGTCGCTCTCTCTGCACCCTGCTTAGCTTAGGTCAGCAATCCCTGGGGCCAGGTCATCGGGACCTCTTTCCGGGAAAGTCTGTGTTAGTCCCCGGTTTGGTTCTCACCTTCAAACTCGCTGCTGCTGGACGAAGAAGATTTCTTCTGTGGATAGAGCAGGAATCTCCCTAAAGACAAGGATGTGCTTGTACGCTTTGGAGTTTGTTTGTTGAGCTCACTCTTCTGAAGCTTCACATCTGTCAATGACAATTCCACAAGGTCACCTGGGGGGCTCCGAGGGATCATGGAAGCGAAGGCATTTGGCCAACTCTGAAGCAGCCCGTGGGCGTGTGGTGGGCATGCTGGGGTGGCGGTGTCTGCACCCACCTCTTCCTTCCCCGAGTGCTTCCCCTTGTAAGCACGTGCTTGATTAAAAATACTATTCAGGGCTGGGGATTTAGCTGAGTTGGTAGAGTGCTTGCCTGGCATGCACAAGGCCTTGGGTTCCATCCCCAGCACCACACACACACACATACACATAATGTACTCATTTAAAACACTAACTTTTTAGCTGGGCACAGTGGTGCCCACCTATAATCTCAGTTACTTGGAAGCTGAAGGAGGAGGATTGCAAGTTTGAGGCCAGCCTGGGCAACTTAGTGAGATCCTGTCTCAAAATATTGCCAAAAAAAAAGAAAAATGAACTGCCCCCCCTTAACATTTTTTTCTATTTGTAAAAATGATGCATGCCCGTTATAAAAACAAGTTGGGAAATATTTAACAATATGAAGCAAGAAGAAAATGTTCCCCAATGCCTCTCCCCCCAGATTTTCTCAGTTTTTTTCCTCTATGAATGTTGTTATATCTCCCACCATATCCTATGTATTACATGTGCATTTTATTTTTTTCATAGAATATCTAAAACATTTTTCTCACGTCACTAAATTTTTAAAAATAATGGCTGTCTAATGTGCTAGGTTATGGATGATTTGAAGTTGATTTCCCCAACGTTCTACTGTTGGATGTTTAGATTCTTCAAATTTTGCTTTTATAAAGACTTGTATGTAAGGTGTGGTCTGTATATACTTCTAGAAGCATAACAAAGGATTTTGTCAACAGCCTGCGCTCTCTGTTCTGTGACAGGGTGAATTGTACTGTCATTTACTAGCTGCTTACCTTGAACAGATTGCTCTGCCTTTGTTCATACTGGCAAAATGGTGTGCTTATTTTGGATAATAATGTCCACTTCTTAGCACGACTGTGCAGAATAAATAATATTCTTTCACTGGTAGCATGAAACACTGCAGCAGCTGAGGTTCATCAGATTGCAGCTGGGTGTCTAGACAGTGCTTTGCATGTGATCAGGGCTCAGTGATTATTATGTTGGGAAAAGGCATCAGCAATATTAAGGTTCTTGATTTTTATTGGGAAGCTATTTCTGAAAGAAGTGTTTAAAAAGCCCTCACTTATGGATTTCTGGCAAAATATGTTCTATCATGAGAACGTTCCCTGCCATTATACTATTGCCCCTCTCAGAAAGATGGCCTGTCCCTCTAAGTGCTCATCAGTCTTAGCTTTGCCTGATTTTGATAATGATTTTTTTTCTGTCCAACATTGTTGATTTTGACCCCTTCTCTGCTATGACCTTTTGTTCTGGATCATCAAGATGGATGTGATTGCAAACTGAAGACCAGGGTGCCTTCTCTCTCTCTCTCTCTCTTTGCTTAATATGTTAGCCAAGGAAGTCTTGTGCCCAGATAGCTAAAGATGGAAAAGAAATGGTTTATGTGTCCTAGGCTTAGCATGAACAACAACAACAAAAAAAAAATAAACTTCATTTTGTACATCATTGAGATGTGAAGGCTTATTTGTTTTAACAGCAGAGCCTATCCTAACCTAACTGGTTCCCATATAGTGTCCATTTCTTGACTGCTTGCTTTGTGCCAGGCCTTGTGCTAAGTGCTTATGCATATGCCTCATTTTACCCTCCCTATGATCCTGAAAAGTAACAATGATTTATAAATATTCTCATTTTAAGGTGAGAATAACTGAGGTTCAGAGTGGCTAAGTGACTTGCCCAACTTCTGTGGCAGAGCTGAGATTCAAACTAGTGTGTACAGACCCAAAGATAGGGATCTTGACTACTGTGTCAATTTTAGCCTAGTGTTTCTTGAACTATAATGTTCACACAAATATGCCTGGAGATAATGTTAACATGCAGGTTCTCATTCAATAGGCCTGGAGAAGGGTCTGAAAATGATCCTAACAAGTCCCTAACAACAAGGTGATGCTGATATTGCAGGTCTATGGACCACAAGAATTGAATCTCTCTTGTTTATTGGTTTGGGGACCAAAGCACCATTTTAAGTTGGAAATACCATTCAAAAGATGTAGGAAACCCAGAGTATCTCAGCAGGAGGGGAATGAGCAGGCAGAGGTCGTAGGAGGCCAGGCACTGCTCTTTTCTGATACCTACCAATTGTTGATGGCTGACTCTCCTGGGTTTGACTGGAAACCTTAGAGTCTTCAATGGCTTGGGAATCCTCACAATCCCTGCAGCATAAACAGAAGATCTTCGAGGCCAGGTTTTGGTGGGTTGCTGTAGGAGGCAAAGGAATGGGAGCCATGGGTCCTAGGGTCTGAATTCTACGTGCCCATTGGAAATTCACTGTGCTGAAGGTTACATTGGGTCAGCTTCTCTCAAGGCATGATGATCCTCTCCTCTGCAAATCATTGCCAGCTTCCCACAGCCTGAAGGTCTCTCCTAGAGTCCTCTATCCTATCCCATCCCAAATTTTCTTACCCATGGAAAGGAGTTGGAAGCCTCTACTCTGCCAGCTTTATCTGCAGGATGCCTTGTTGTATCAGCCGATCTTGAATTGGAGCTCAGTTTCATGGGCAGGGATGTTTCCTGGATGAACATAAGACTGTAGCTAAAAAATCCTAGCCCTTTACCTGTGCTCACACTCCAGCTAGGACCCACCACCGCCAAATCTCAGGTCATGCAGAAGTGGGCAGAAAATGCTCAGGCTTTAGACAGACTACATTCTTCCCCATTTCTAGACATATGTTCTGGGACAGATTTCTTCATAAGCCTCATCATATGGAAAATGGGAATAGCAGTGCCCACTCTGCAGAAGTACAGGGTTAAATACAGGCAAAATGACTGCCATGCAATAAGTACTCAATGGACATCCCATTCCCTTCTTTTCCCTTCCCTTCCCTTCATTTCACTTCACTTCTCTTCCCCTCCAGCTCATTGCTTCCAAATTATCCCAACTTGTCCAGCTTCTGTAGGAACCCAGCAAGGAAGCACATAGTTATGTAGGTTTAAATTCTGGTTTTGACACTAATGTGCCGCATGACTTTGGATAATTCCATGCTCATTGCTGCCTCAGGCTCCTTTGCAGAGATAAGAGGGAGTTAGGTTAGATGATGTCTTCAAGGAGCTTTCTAGTATGGATGGTCTAGAAGTACATGGTCTTATTTTAGTCTTAAACTCCCTCCTTTGTGTATCAACTTTTCTAGAACTCCAGATGCTTCCTGTTTTTGCTTTTCATTCTATAGAAAACTTCCTTTTACAAAATTCTTAGCCAGGCACAGTGGCGCACGCCTGTAATCCCACCCAGCACTTGGAAGGCTGAGGCAGGAGGATCGCGAGTTCAAAGCCAGCCTCAGCAATGGTGAGGCACTTAGTAACACAGACCCGGTCTCTAATAATACAAATACAAAATAATAATAAAATACAAAAAAGGGCTGGGGATGTGGCCCAGTGGTGGAGTGTGCCCCTGAGTTCAATCCCTGGCACCAAAACCAAACCAAACAACAACAACAACAAACCCACGAAATTCTTTTCATGGTATTGGTTAGATGTCTCTCACCACACCCAGTTCACTAAATGTGTTGCCTCTCTCATGGGCACCTGCTTTTCACTTTTTAAGCCACTGTGCCCTGGTCCAAGGTGCTGTCATTCCTTGTCTGAATTATTTCAATAGCCTCCTAACTGGATTCCTATTTCTTTTACCCTTAATGATTAATACAAAAGCTGGGTGGTCCTGCTCAAATGCATCATGTTGCACTTCTCAAAATTTTCATTGACAGAAAGAAATGGATATAACAGGTGAAGAGACATAGTATCGAAGAAGAAATGAAAACTCTGAACTAGAATCAAACAGAAATTCTAGTTCTTACAAAACCAGTATCTGAAAGAAAAACATATTGGGTAAGATCAACAACACAATGGACAGCAGAAAAAGATGACCAGGGAACTTGAAAAAAGGTCAATAGAAATCACCCAAACTGAAGCAGAGAGTGTAACGAGATTTAAAAAGAATGAGAAGTGCAATAGTGACCCTAGGAATATTACCAAGTTAACATACATGGATAACTGACTCTCAGAAGGGGTGAGCCGGGCAGCCAAACTTTGTTTGAAGCAAGAATAGTTACATCTCTTCCAAATTTGATGGAAAACATTAACACACATGCTCAGCAAACCCCAAACATGAAAACCATAAAATGCCACTTTAGCACACTGTAGTCTGAAAGCTAAAAATGAAAGGGACAACCCTGAATCTTTAAAGCAACCAAAATTTAAAAAGAATTAAAAAAGGAAAATAGGACAAGAATTACACCTGATTTTGCACCAGAAACAATGCGAGCTAGAAGACAATGGAGCAACACCTCTGAATTCTGAAAGAAAAAACCCGAATACTCCATATTTATTGAAAATATGCTCATTAAAGTGAAATGAAGATATTTTAAAATAAAAAGGACTGGGGATATAGCTCCATGATCGAGCACCTGCCTAGTATGTGCAAAGCCCCGAGTCTGATCCCTACACTGCAAGAAAAAAGAAGTTAAAAATAAAATAAAAGGAATTTGTTCTTCAGAAGATTCAGATTACAAAAGACACTTAAAGTTAGAAGTAAAATGCTGTGAAATGGAAATATATGTCTACATAAAGGGATGAGAGTGACAAAATGGTAAACATATAGGAGTAAATGCAAAAGATATATTTTCTCTTAATCGTCCCCCACCCACAACTTTCTCAAACTCCTCAGAAGAAATTCCAGAGTTTTTACTTGGTTCTTAAGGGGCTCTGTAATCTACTCCCCACCACTCCTTCCTCACCACCCTCAGCTGCCACCATAGTCTTTACCTGTAATCCCACCCCAGGTGCACCAGGCTCCTTGATGACTTTACCCTCTGTCAGGAATGCTGTTCCTTAGGGAGCTATGTTCCTTCTTTTACCTTCAACATTTTGCTGGAGGGTTACTTTTTTTGGTGAGGCTTCTTTATCCACTGCATTTAAAATCGTCTCCCTTACCCAGCTCTTACAGCTCTCCTTCCCCATACACACTCCTGTCATTTTCTAGCCCCATTGAATCCATATTTACTAGGGTCTGCTTCCTTTCATTATTAACAGCATAAGTCACATGGGGTCACAGATCTCATCTGTTTTGTTTATTGCTTTGTTCTCAGGGTCTACAACAGCACCTAGCAGAGTGTAGATGGGCAATAAATGTGTGTGTGTGTGTGTGTGTGTGTGTGTGTGTGTGTGTTTTAATGGTGCTAGGGATTAAGCCAAGGCCTTGCACATGCTAAGCTACAGTTGCAGTCCAATAAATGTGTGTTGATGAACCAGCATGGAATCCTCTTTGTCTTGAGTGAAGCATTTGCAGACACTGGAGATGACAGGGAGTTGGGTGGTAACTGCTCCAGGAGCATCACAGCCTGTAGGACACAGCCCACCGCAGGACTCAGATGGTTTCGTGAATCAATTGTAGTTCTGCTCTGTTCGCTGGTTGGGGCTGGTAACCTGTCCGCTGCAAACCCACATTCCCTATTTTGCAGAAGGATCCTATTCTTTATCTCCAGATCCAGAAGCCCAGATCCAGTTTCCTATTTTCCTCCCACTGCCATCAGTCTTTTGACTCGACTTTGCTGGTAACTTCGATCTGTCTGCGATCATCCGTTGCCATTTCCCTCACCAGAGCCAAAGCCACCATCACTGCTCACCTGGACCCCTCCCTGCTCAAACTTCCCCATGGGTTGGTTCACCTCCACGGGAAGCCAGAGTGATGTGGGCAAAATGCAAATCCCATCATGACAGTCCTGCCTCAGACCCTGCAGGGGCTCCCCAGGCCTGCGGACCCAACTGCTTTTGTGATCACACTGCCAATCTCTTCAGCCTGAACTTCTCCTGGTTTCACTCACTACAGCCGCAAGACACCACACAGGCAGCCCCTTGGCCTTTCACCAGAGGACTCTGCATAGACACTGTTCCCTGTACCTGGGAGGTTCTCAGCTCACTCCTCATCAAACTTCAAGACTCATCCCAGGGCCTACAGGAAGCTGCCTCTTACTCCTGGGACAAGTTAGGGACCTCTCCCTTGTACTCCGCTAACACCCCCACCCCCTCATCTATCATGTCACATTATTGTAGAGTGACTGCCTGGCTCGGGATCAGTGTTGCAAGACTGCTTGTTGAAAACATTGTTGCTACCTATTTAGTTGTCAGCCATCTGGATGGGAGCCCATGGGCTTTTCCCATTTATGTAGCATGTTTTTATTGAGGACCTACTCAGTGCTAGGTACTATTTGGTGCTGGAGATACAGCAGTGAATGAAATACAAGACAGACAAATGTACCCCCCACCCACCATGTGGAGGCAGGAATAGTGTTTTCCTTTTTTTCATCTTTGTCTTCCCTACACTCAGCCCAGGGCTTACAGCACAGGATAGATGCTTCACAAATATTTGTTGAATAATCGCATGAGCCTTCTCTGACTGTTGGATAGATCTCTCTCTCCTTCTGCTAGCTGATCTTTAACTTCCTGCTCATAAGCTGTTCCTTGTGGTTAGGTGTACCAGTAGGCTAGACACACACACAGATGTCACCACGTGTGTGCATGGACCCCTATATCTCCAGTGGTCTTTTTGGATTTGCTGCCCGATGAGTTTTTTCAACATGATTTGAGTTGTGATGTATCTCACCGAGCTCTCTTTAATGAATTTATTTTCCAGGATTTTTAAGCAAATAGAAAACTGCCTGTATCAGGCAGTGGGGTATTTGGATTTGGAGGTGCACCATTTAGCAAACATCCTTGCCGCTAATCTGCTTGATCTTCTGCTAATCGTCTTGGCAGGAGCAATTGTCTTCACCCACAATGCGCCTCACGGGGTTGGCTTTGTTCCAGACCCCCGTGCTTGCTGGAAGTGCTCCACAGGCCAAGAGTGGCCTCGTGGGCCACCACGCCACGCCACGCCACCTCAGGCTGGCCCTGAGAACGAGGGCTGGAATTCAGGTAGATCGAGGACCCGCTTGTAGGAAGGACACGGCTCACCTGTCGACTTGGGTCCTCCGACACCTGCGTGAGCACACGTTCTGGTTCTGTCTTGAAGCACAAAGCCAGGCCCCTGGTCAGGCTGCATCTTGGGGATGGTTTCCAGGTCGCTGGTCACGGGGCCTCTTTGGGCTCTGCTTGGCTCAGGGATTCCAGGGGCTGTGCCCGTGCCTGAGTGCAAACTTTTAACCCACGGCAGCAAACTCTTTCCTGTTGGTTCTGGTCTCCTCTCTACATTAAGGCTGTCACCTCTTTCTGGAAAAACTCCTACTTCACACACACCCTTCCACTCGGCGTACTCTTCCGTGCTTATTTTGACAATTGGCAAGATTTCACTAGGTGGCTCAGAATTACCGTGGCCCTTATGAAAGACTTTTGATGCTAAAAATAAATAAATAAATAGAAAGATTTAAGAAGGTCTCTAGAAAGCCGGGAGCAGTGGCGCATGCCTGTAATCCCAGCAGCTAGGGAGGCTGAGGCAGGAGGATCATGAGTTCAAAGCCAGCCTCAGCAATGGCAAGGCACATAGCGACTCAGTGAGACCCTGTCTCTAAATACAATACAAAAAAAGGGCTGGGGATGGGGCTCAGTGGTCGAGTGCCCCTGAGTTCAATCCCCGGTACCAAAAAAAAAAAAAAAAAAAAAAAAAAAAAAAAGGGGGGGGAGGGTCTCTAGAAAAGAGAGAAGAAAAACAAAAACAAAAAACACCACCAAACACTCAATTCTGGGTTTCTTTAATTGGCATGCTTTGGTCTCAGGGGGAACAAGAAAAGAAAAATTAAACAAAGTTCTTACTCCTACTCAAAACTTCTGAAACCTACTTTCTTTGCCTTTTTCTTTCTCTCTCCACCCAGCTTTTTCTTCACCACCCACTTATTCTCCGCCAACACCCTCCCCTGCTGCCTAAATACTTTCTTCAGGGGGCCTTTTTCTAGAAAAAAACAGGCATAAAAAGCACTGTATGCTCTCAAACGCCTACAGCAGAACGTGGATCTGGAGGGGTTGGACTTCCATGCTAAGGTGAGACTCCAGTGCAAATATTTAGAATCCTCCCAAACTGCACAAGGGCAGAACCTGTCTGTGTAATTCAGGAGTCTGTTACTTGTTGTCCTGGACGGCTATGTTTTGTGATAATAAGTTCATCTAACTGTTGGGTTCAGTGATGTGGATAAGTGTTTAGAAATGGCGGGATGGAGAAGACCAGAATACTTCCATAATCCACTTAAGCACAATTAAAAACCAAAACACAACAACAGACTTCAGAAGGGAAGAAAAATAGGAAACACACCACATAAGACTATTCTGAAAATGTTCTCTTGGGGACCAAGATTCAGAATCTCCCTCCCTCCCTCCCTCTCTCTCTCTCTCTCTCTCTCTCTCTCTCTCTCTCTCTCACACACACACACACACACACACACACACACACACGAATCATCATCATCATCATCATCATCAATAGGTCACTTGAAGGATTTCAGAACCCTTTTGAAAAATATTCTGAGGTAGATCAAGACTTGAGTAAAGGAAGTCTGTCCTCCCTCCCTCCCTCCCTTCCTTCCTTCCTTCCTTCCTCCTCCTTCCTTCCTTTTCTTTCTTTCTTTTTATTTTTGGAAGGGATTCAGACTTGAAATAACAGAGAAAATAAACTGGAGTGGGAAATGTCAGTGTTGACATCTTGATCATTTTCAGAGTCCTCAAATATTAACTAGAATTCACAATAATCTTGTGGCCTCCTGCATAAAACTGGCTCCTGAGATAAAAACAGGACCCAGATTTCCTCTGTTGTGAAGAATGTGGAGTCTGAGCATAAGGACACTGGTCTTGACTGTGGGCAGAAAGGCCACTGGAAGGACGGATTCTCCTGGTCAGAAGGACAGCTGTCCACATCTGTCCAGTGGTGTCTGTCTGAGGACACTTTAGCACTCAGCACCTTCCTGTCCCACCTCCTAACTCCCCAGGGGGACTGTCTACAACACGGATGGACAGGGATACTTGTATGGCCACTTCTTATGTAGAAACCAGACTCTTCAGTGCCACCGGGGACCAAGACTCACTTTCCTGTGTGGAATACTTAGCCCATTCCAAGTGGATGGATCCCCAGCCCTGTTCAGTTGGTGATGGCGTCTTGCACGGGTGGAAGGAATAAGATGCTTCCTGGGCTGTACCTACTGATGGGCGGAGCAGACCTTCAGGACCTTGTGTTGACCATCAGCGTGGTCACTTCCTGGTGGACCTAGTCAACAGCACAGCTCACCCACTGGGGAACAGCTGACCCACTTAAATCTTTAGTTCGAGTGACTGTGGCTGAGAGAACACCCTTGGATTCGATTTAGTTTGCACCATTACGAATGTTCCATGATGCACCTGAGTTAATGCCCAGGTGAGGGTTATCCACGTTTCAGCCAAAGGAACAGGAGACCCGGCTCTCTGAAGCAGAGGGTCCTGCCTGAGGAATCCTGGTGGGAATTCCAGAGAGCCTTTCAGATCTTTTTTTTTTTTTTTTTTTTTTTTCCAGATCCTTTTGAAAATGTTCAAATGATCATAGTTTGCTTCCCGCCCCTCGGTGTCGTTGTCTAGAGTCGCATGCTTCCAGGCAGCCTCTAGTCCCATGGATGGTGCGACAAACGACTCAAATACCAAAACAAGAAGGGACAGGCTGATGGACACTCCACCGGAAGTCTGGGTCCCGGTTTTCTCTCAGAGAGTGGAAAAGTGCAGCTGGGTTTTCAAGGAAGACCAGCAGCAGCCGCAAAGATCTAGACAACTTGGAGCATCCCCGCAGTCCTGGATGAGGGAAGAGCGCCAAGAGAAGCGCCCAGATCCCCGGGCGAAGGCGGAGGGGTCCTGAATGGAGGCCAGCAGGCAGTCAGCACCGTCTGTGTCACGCCCACGTAGCCATCAGTGACACTTTGCCACATGACCAAGCTCCTGGAAGGGAGAGGGGCGTGCTGGCAGCTGCACCTCCCAGTGGAAGGGCCCCCAGCCGGAGCCCTCCTGCCCAGCCCTGGACATCCGCCGCCAGCTTTGCTCAGAGGCTGGGCCACACCAGCCCGCCCTCTTGTTCCAGCAGAAGCGCATTCTGGTTCTGTTGCACATGTGGAATGGGAGTTTCTTGCTCTATAGCAGCTCAGGCACGGATAGGAAAATACCAGTGTCCACTACCCCCACCCCCCACTTTTGGAGACACCCGGTAGCTTATCGCACCCTGTATTTTGAGCCTTGCTTTTTTCCTTCATGAACAGATCCCGCAGTGGGGACTCCTAGTGGGGGCTTGTCTGGAGCCAGGGCTGAGGCTCCCCGTCTTTACCAGGGAACTGCGCGGGAGAAAAGGGGCAGTAGGACCTCTTTTTCTTCTGGGTGTTGAAAAAGCACAGAATTTTGAACTTTTGGATTCTCTTCAGAAATGGAAATGTTCTTAGGGAGAGCAGTGAAACAGGTATGGGCACCTTGCTTGGGGCGTAATTCTTGAAGATCTACTTATCCAAAGAAGAATTTATAACCTCTCTGAACCTCAGTTTTCTGATCTGTGAAATGGGAGAATTATAGTATCTACAGCAAGAGATGCTCGTGAGGATTGATTAATGATGGGAAAGTGCCTAGCGCAGCCTTCTGGAATTTCTGGAAGACGTAGTAAATGTAGATGGTGATGTGGAGGCTGAAGGCAAGGTGGGGGGAGGGGGATGTGGAGGAGGGTGGCAAGTTTCCTGCACCACCAGCACCTGCCTCTAGATGGAAGCACGAGCCAAAGAAAAGGCCCTGGGGTTGTCTCCAGCGGGCTGTGGGCTTATATTGACCAGAAAGAGCAAGGTCAGGGGACAGGTGGGGAGACTGGGACCCAGAGAGAAAGGGGTCAAGGCAGCTGAGGGGCGGCGTCTGTTTCCTAGTGACATGAATAGGCGCCAGGAGAGGTGGGGACATGGTTTCTTCCAGTGCAGAAACCCCCCCTCCCACTGTTAGGTCTGACCTTGGAGCCTCACTCACCTGCTGCCGGCAGAGTGGACAGGAGGCTGTCTGTGATGTCACAGAGCCGGGACCAGGGAATGCTGACCCGGGGGGGGGTCTGGACTGGACCACAGAGGCGGGGGGAGGAGGGAGGACAGCCACCGACCCGGACTCCAGGACGTTAGGTTGTCCACCATGCGTTCATGGGGACACCTGAACATAAGTCCTGGCGTCTCTTGTGAAAGCATTTTGAGGGCCCTGGACCAGAAGTCGGTGGTACAACACGAGCCTCAGAAGGCCTGGGACACCTCTGCCTCCTTTCACCCTCTGGGGGGTGACCATGGTCCAGCGACTTCACACCTCAGTTTCTACCTCTGCAAAACGGGAATAATCACAATGATGTGTGCTGTATGCACTTTTAGGATTCAGTGAGTTCAGGTCAATGAACAACATGGTACCTAGTTATAGTAACTCATCCAAGAAAGGGAAGTTGCTAAGCATAGGTGGAAAAATAAAGTGAAGTTCCTTCCCAGTCTGTCTTTCAGAAAAAGGGAAATTGCTTTCTAGTGGAGTCCTGACAAAATCTCTCACCCTGTGAGGCACGCTTTCAATTCCTTTATTTAGGACATCCCAGGACTATTTTAGGGAAGTCAAATTAGGTTAAAACGTCTTCTGTCAGTGCTATCTTTGGATGCTTACAGAGGTCACTGATACTACAGAAACAGAAAAAAAAAAAAAAAAAAAAAAAAAAAAAAAAAAAACAGATTCAGCTCAGTTTTGGAGACTTCAGTGGGAGGGGGTGGCAGGGGAGGGTGACATGAACTCACCCCTGTAGATGTCCGATGGTGGGTAAAACAGCTCTCAAAATCGGGCTTGGAAGGAAACTTGTCCTTAAGTTGTAATATTGACTATCCTCAACTCTGGCTGCACATGTGATTCACTTGGGGTGTTATTAAAACTGAGAATGCCTGACACCTAATCCCACAGAAATTTAGAATCCTGGGGTGAGGCTGGAGCTTGGGCAGCATTTTTTTTTTTTTTTTTTTTTTTGGTACCGGGGATTGAACTCAGGGGCACTCGACCACTGGGCCACATCCCCAGCTCTTTTTTGTATTTTATTAGAGACAGGGTCTCACTGAGTTGCTAAGTGCCTCGCCATTGCTGAGGTTGGCTTTGAACTGGCGATCCTCCTGCCTCAGCCTCCCAAGTGCTGGGATTACAGGTGTGCTCCACCACGCCCAGCCCATTTTTAGTTTTGAAGGAAATTGCTAAATTATGTTTCAGGGTGACTTTGCCATTTTGCATGGCCACCAGCACCGTGTGAAGGATTGTGTGTCTCTGCATCCTCTCCGGTATTTTATTTTTGCTATTCTTTGTGTTAGCCACCCTAATAGATGTACTCTGTTATACCACTGTGATTTTAATCTAATGGCTAATGATGTTGAACATCTTTTCATGTGTTTATTACTTATCCATAATCCTCTTTGGGGAAATGTCTTTTGTCTGTTTTCTAATTGGATTTTTTTTTTCCAATTCAGTTCTAGAAATGACAGTTTTGTTGAGATCTAGTTCATAAACAAACCAGAAGATTCACTTTTTTGTTGTTGTGGTGGTAGTGGGGATTGAATCTAGGGAGGCTCTGCTACTGAACTACATTTCTGGTCCCTTTTATTTTTATTTTTTTAATTTTGAGACAAGATCTCACCAAGTTGTAGAGTGTGGTCTCCAATTTGACATTCTCCCCTCAGTCTCCTGAGTAGCTGAGATTATAGGCGTGTACCACTGTGCCCAGCAAAATTCACATTTTAAATCATTTTTAGTCTACTCTGAAGTTGCACAACCATCACCGCTACTCCTCCAAATTGTTTGTTGCTCCCAAAAGAAACTCCAGACTCATTAGGAATTGCTTTCCACTTCCTTTTCCTTCCAGCCCCTAGCAACTAGCAAGTTACCTTCTGTTTTTTTTTTTTTTTTTTTTTTAAATATTTATTTATTGTAGTTGTACACAATGCCTTTATTTTTATGTGGTGCTGAGGATCGAACCAGCACCACACATGTGCTAGGTGAGTGCGCTACCGCTGAGCCACAACCCCAGCCCTACCTTCTGTCTTTATAGATGCGCCTATTCTGGACATTTCTTATAGATCTAGTCATAGAACACGTGACTGTTTGTGTCTGGCTCCTTCTACTTAGCATGACGCTTTCAAGGTTCACCCATGTTGTAGTCTGCATCGGCTCTCCATTTCCATAGATTGCCAGGGAATATTCCACTGTATGAACACATCGTATTTTGTTTATCCATTCATCTGTTGGTGGACATTTAGGTTGTTTCCACTTTTTGGCTCTATGAATAATGCTGCTATGAATATCCATGTGCAGGTTTTTGTGTGGATATGTTTTCGTTTCTCTTGGGTGTATACCTGGAAGTGAAATTTCTGAGTCATATGGCAATTGTATGTTGAACATTTTGAGAAATTGCCAGTCTGTTTCTCAAGTGGCTGCGCCATTTTACAACAATGAAGTCGGAGGGTTCCAATACCTTCACATCCTTGACAACACTTACTCTTATCTTTTTAATTTTAGCCACCCTATGAAGTGGTACCTCCTTGTGGTTTTGATTAGCATTTTCCTAATGATTAATAATATCTATTGTCTGTTTGCATATGTTATTTAGAGAAATGTTTATTTAGATCCTTTGTCTAATTTTAAAATTATATGTCTGTCTGTTGTTGAGTTCTTACATCTAAATTCTAAACCTTTGTCAGATACATGGTTTGCAAATATTTCTCATATTTTGTGGGTTGCTTTTTAATCTTGATGGTGTCCTTTGAAACACAAAAGCTCTTCATTTTTTAATTTTAATTGATTTATTTTTGTTGTCATTGTTTGTGTCATGTTTTATAAACCATTTGTTTAACCCAAGGCCATGAAATGTTACTCCTGTTTTCTTCTAAGAGTTCTGTAGTCTTAACTCTTACATGTTTATGTCTATGGCACATCTTAAATTAATTTTTAGATGATATGAAGTTAGGTCCAACTTCCTGGCCTGTGGATTATACAGTGGTCTCAGCACTGTTCGTTGACAAGATTATTCTTTTTTTTTTTTTTTTTTTTTTGGTACCAGGGATTGAACTCAGGGGCACTCGACCACTGGGCCACATCCCCAGCCCTTTTTATTAGAGGCAGGGTTTCACTGAGCTGCTAAGTGCCTCGCCATTGCTGAGGCTGGCTTTGAACTCGCGATCTTCCTGCCTCAGCCTCCCAAAGTGCTGGGATTACAGGCGTGCGCCTCCGCGCCCGGCTGACAAGATTATTCTTTCTCCACTAAATGGTCTTTGCACTCTTGTTCAGAGTCAGTTGTCCACAAATGTAAGAATTTGAATTTATTATTGAGCATGTTGCTTTTGACTATAAGGGACAGTAAAATGGAGGCTTCCAGAAAGATCCAATGAGACCAACAGTGTGATAGACTGCAGTATTGATCCTAATTCTTTATCCCTGACTAGGGTTGTACCTTTGCTATTGCCTAAGCATGGGAAGAAAGTATTTACTTGCTTTCAACTTTGGATTTGACTAAGTGACTTTCCTTGGTCAGTGCTTTGTGGGCAGAAGGGACAGGGTTAGTGTTCTGAAGGTGGCCGTTCATGCTTCCATGTTGCCCTTTATGCTCTTGCCTGTCCACCATTGCCATGAAAGAACAGGTCCCCATTAACTCACTAGTCCCAGGAAGATGAGGGACATGGAGCAGAGCCACCCAGACAAGTATCCCAGTTGAGTGCAGCTTGGATCAGCCCCATGCTACACACAGGTAAGGGAGTGATGACAGATGATGGTTGCTCCTGGGTTTTGGTGTGGTTAAGTGAGCCGCAGGGTGTGAGATGTCTTTGTGTACTACCAAGTATGGTGGGCCCTCTGTGTCTGCATTTGTGGATTCAACCAACTGCGGATTGAAAACATTTGAGAAAAACATTGCACTCATACTGAATGTGTATGACCTCTTTTCTTGTCAACTTTCCTTTTTTTTTTGGTACTGGGGATTGAACTCAGGGGCACTCGACCGCTGGGCCACATCCCCAGCCCTTTTTTTGCATTTTATTAGAGACAGGGTCTCACTGAGTTGCTAATGCCTCGCCATTGCTGAGGCTGGCTTTGAACTCGCGATCCTCCTGCCTCAGCCTCCCAAGTGCTGGGATTACAGGTGTGTGCCACCACACCCGGCTTTGTCATTATTCCTTGCACAATACAGTATAAAAACTATTTACAGAGTATTTACATTGTACTAGGTATTATAAGTAACCTAGCACACACAGGAAGATGTGATCGGTTATATGTAAAAAATACTCCATCCTGTGTATAAGGCACTTGAGCAGACATGGGTTTTGGGATCCTAGTGGGGAGTCCTGGAATCAATCCCTAATGAATATCAAGGGACAACTGTACTGTCCACATGACAGGAAAGACAGAGGTCACTTGCTCCACTTTCTCCATCAATTCACTTCTATTGAACAAGAGCTCTTATCCATTGGAGACCAAGGGCCATTGGCCAGGTGCAGGCTTTAGGGAAATGCTTCCCTGGGGGGAAGTAGTTGATTTAAGGTCTAATGTGAACACGGCATTATGATATGATGGCATTGAATCACATCATGGAAGAGTGACTCCCTTTTCAATCCTTTTAATCCCACCCAGGGAGAGGTTTCAGGTAATACCCACTCAGAATGCCAGGGAACATTTGCCAACCTCCCTTTATACAAAAGGAAACGGCCTGTAGGCTTGGGGTCTTTGCAGGTGACAGCAACAAGGTTTGAGCACATTATTTTGTTTTTGTGTTGACCTGTTCCATCATGGTAGTAATATGTGCATTCATTTTAATGCAAAAGAATGGAATAATTTAATGAAATAGTATTAGAGGTGATGGGCAGAGACACACGGTGTGTGAATAAATAGAGTTTAGGAAACACTGATTAGCGGCACATGGCTGCATTAGTCAGGGTTCTTCTGGGCAAACAGAATCAACAGGAGATTATCTAGCTATCTGTCTGTCAATCATCTTAGCTACTATCCAGATGATTAGGTCAAGTTTCCCCGTCCCCATCAGGGTCCGGTAATAGCATGGTGCTTTGTGAGCACAAAACCATCAGACGGGGGGCGGGGGGGGGGGGGGTGGCTACCTAAAGGCAGCACAGCATCAGCGTGACATCCGGAACGCGCTGAGGTCCTTCAGTTCCAAAAGCACCTTCGCACAAGCTGGTTCTGCCCTGGGTGAGGTAGGAATTGTAGATCCCGTTTTTTAGAGATTGAGTACAGGGTGCTCAGAGGAGGGAAGTGATTTGTCCTGAGTGGTAAAGGCCGAAGTCTAAATCCAACTGCGGGACCGTGGACCTACCAGATGAGTTGGTGATAAGGGGGACAAAAAAAAAAAAAAAAAAAAAAAAAAAAAACATCCTGGGGAGGGAGGGGACAGCCACACTTGACTGCCCATCCTACACTGCAGGGTGCATCCTGTACTCCAGCCGCTGGTCCAAAAGGGGAGGAGGAAGGACCCAACCAGGACCAGGAGGGACCGACTGCCCGCCAGGTGTTCCCGTGAGAGGAGCAGCATCCGCGACTTTGGCCTCTGGGCGGCGCAGCGAGCGCGAGGGCCCCGTGGCAAGGGACGTGCCCTTCCCGGTGCTGCCCAGGAAGGTGCAGGATGGTGCTCCCTGTCGCTCCTCCACAACAAACACTGTCCCCGTGAAGTTTCACTGCAGTAAAGAGATGATTCAGGAATTACTCAGAGAAACCGTAGAGCCCCGGGGGGCATTTCCCCTCGACCGCAGCGCGCACGGTGACACGAGCCCCGGCCTCCTGCGGCAGCTTTTGCGTTTGGTGTCAGAGCTGAGTAATAAGTGACATATTAAATGACTGGTGCCAGCATTCACCCTTCCTTCCTCCCCAGCCCCAGTACACTCAGAAGTCACCCAGTGTGGCTTGATTGCAATACCAGAACTTTCAAAAAGAACAGTGAAACTTGTATTCTCTCCGTTTTCCCACAAGTCTCAACTTGATACTGAAAATTTTCTTCTCCGTCTCCAGTGTCATCGAAAAAATATATTTTTATTAAGCAAAAATCCAAAGTCAAGTCTATTTTTAGAATGTGAGTTTACAGAGGAGGATTTCCAACCCTCCCTACCACCCCCAACCAAGGGCTCTTGTCTATGGATTTTATAAGAACTGAAAAGGGTTTCATCTGTGACATTCCCCTTTGGGGTTTGGAAGGTAGTTCAAGGACTAGGATTCCTGGGAACCGGCAGCTCTAAATCCTTTGAGAGAATAAACCAAATTTCTAGCTCAGAAAACACGGACAAGGCATGATTTAATACCCATCATGAGTCAAAGCTTCTTAGGAGGGAAACAAACAAAAAAATTCATCCTATAACATTTTTTATAAAGGTCATAGCTATAATGGTTATGGTGGCCAATTTTATGTGTCACCTTGACTGTACCATGAGATACGCAGATAATAGGTTAAACATTTCCAGGCACATCTAGAGGAGGTATTTGCATGTGTAGACTAAATCGAAGTGCCTTCCCCAGCAAGGGTGGGCTTCATCCAACCTGCCGGGGTGAGAGAGAGTTGGAATCCAAGGCAGGGAAGGGACAGTTCTACCTCTGTGCCTCTGTGACTGAGTGAACTGGGCCCCCTCTCTTCTGCCCTTGGCGTTGTGGGTTTTCAGGCCTTCAGACATGATTGGATTCCACACCTTCGTCTCTGCCAATAGATAGAGAAAAAACAAAAGAAGACAAATCCTTTGGCTTCGGTGGGGATGTGGGAACCCCACATAAGAGCTTATGAGCATCTTCAGTGGAAGTCAACTCCACCCTGGAGTCCCTGAGACCACCTTGTCCAAATCCAGCCAAGAATCATTTTTAGGGGAGAAAGCAGATAGAAACCATTCTAAGTGTGAGCTCTGTGGCAGCCACTGTACGAAGTGCACTCTCCTGGAGACACCTGCCTGGGATGAGATCCCAGCTCTGCCACTTGTTAGCTGTGTAGCCTTGGAAGAGTTACATAGCTTCTCTGAATTTCAGTATCCATGCCTGTAAGTGGGATCATAAGGCCTATCAGGAAATTTTTTTTCTCCAGGATTCATTTTGACTCATTGAATTCCAAGTTTTAGGCATAAATGCTCAATATCTAATGTTAATGTTCTGTTGTAAAGAATGTATACATTTCATTGCAAAATCTAGGACAGTCATGACATTTGTGACAGATAGAGCCTTCTGTGGGCTCTGGGCTTCAGAGCTACTTTGATATTTTTTTCCTCTCAAGGGAAGAGATAAATACTTGAGTTCTAAGTAAGAGGATTTCTGAGCTGTAAATTGTATGAATCTGATTTATAAAGTGGATAGTCCCTTTCATCACAGAATTTTAAGGCTTAAAATAAGACTCTTAGAAGGCCCTGATTAGACTCCAAACAAAGATTTTCCCTTCTTGATAAAGTGTACCTATAGGCTGGATAACTTAATGGTGGTGAGTTAAAATGTATCTTTGACCACAAATTCAACAACAGTGATTTCAAGGTAGATAAAGACAGAGCTGTCTTCCTAAGCTTGTTTTTTGGAGATGTTCTCATGTTTTTATGTGTATTCGATAGAAGAGACTTTTTCTCTATCAGATTTGAAAGCCTCACGATACTGTCCCAGCCCACAGGTGAGTGTGCCGCGTCTTTCACCACAGAACTGACAGGCTTTACAAGGCCTTGAAGGCCGTAATTAGACCCTGACAGAGTTCTCTTTCCTCTTTATAAAGTGCACAGATGGGCAGTGTCATTTGATGGGGGTCAATTAAAATGTACTTGAACTCTGTTCTTACTCCAAACAGGGCCACATACACGTTTCCTTGCTGCGCTTTGAATCCCTGACCCCTTCATCTCCTGATTTTGTGGGGGCTCTTATAGCTGCCTTGGACGGGTCCAGGGGCCTGAGGGTGGCGTCTAGAGACCTATGGTCTGGTTTTCAGACTGAAGGACGTCACCGTCTGGATGTGTAAATAGGTACATCTCTACTGGCCTTCAACAGAGGGCCAACCTCTTCAAGATCTTCACTGTGATTTCTGGAAAGTTCCAAAAGGGTTGAAGAGACCATGCAGAAAAGCTCTCTCCCTTGCTCCCACTGTACAGGTAGAACACCAAGGCCAAGGAAGGAAAGAATGTCGAAGGTTACACGTGGCTGAGCGGTGATGCAGACCTAGGTCTGGCTCACCCAAACCTGTGTGCACCCAGGCCAGAAACTTCTGAGAGTTTTTCAGCTTCTATCCTCTCCTTCTCCTGTGGCCTTAGAAGCTTCAGTTTGCGGCTGGATGGACAACTGTCTGGAATACAGACCATGGATTTCTAGTCTTCTGTGTGGCAGCAGTGGCTCTGAGACTAATGACAAAACTCTGGCCAGTGACACATAAGCCGTTGTGTCCTGTGTGCTTCTGGAAACATTTCTTACCCTTTTTCCTTCCTGCTGTCTAGAACGTAAGAGGGGATGTGTTGGCACAATAACACCGAGTACCAAATGACCCCCAACCTCCGTAGCTATGACGGGGCCTCTTTATGGCTCCTGTGTCTTGGCTGTTCGGCTGGATTGGTGGGGTGTGGCCACATGTAGGGCACTCGCTGGCCACCAGAGCAGCTACAGTGTCCGTGGCGAGATCACCTGGGGTGGCCTGCCTGTGCATCACCTGTGTCTTGCCTCCCAGAAGGCCAGGCCCCAGGGACAAGTGGCCTCTGCTTTGTCATGTGGGCTAATATTCCATTCACCAAAGTCACTTGGCTGGGCCCAGAGACAGAATAAGGCAGGAGGACACTTCGCTGTCACATGACAAGGTATGGGTACAGGTTCGGATGAGACTTGGGGCCTTTGATGAATCCAATCTATTACAGGTGGATGACTGAGTGAGTGGACGGATGGATGTGAGGGACAAACAAGACAGATGGAGCCGGGCGCGGTGGCCCACGCCTGTAATCCCAGCACGTGGGAGGCTGAGGCAGGAGGATCATGAGTTCAAAGCCAGCCTCAGCAATGGTGAGGCACTTAGCAACTCAGTGAGACCCTGTCTAATAAAAAAATAGGACTGGGCATGTGGCCCAGTGGTTGAGTGCCCCTGGGTTCAATCCCTGTACCAAAATAAAAACAAAAACAACAACAAAACATAAAAAACAAGACAGATGGGGGAAGAGGTTCTCATAGTCTCCAACCCAAGGGGACAGGAGGCCTCCAAGGGCAGTTTCTAGTCTCTAACGCTCCCTGGGCTCTTCCCTGGGGCCATCTTGACTTGGGGACTGCCCATGGCACGGGAGGGAAGGCCTGGGGGTCTGGCTGCCAGGTGTTCGTAGTATGGCTCGCTCTTCTGCTGGGGAATCTTTGCTTCTGAGTCATTGTGAAAATGCTCACAAGCTTTTCGCCATGGTTGGGAAGAATCTATTTTGGAGACGAGAAGGCTGTTCCCAAGCACTGGCTTTCTACCGTGAGCACACTTCTGCTGGGGACTGAGAAGGGAGCTGGGAAGCTAGGAACCTGCACCCCAGCCCTGCCTCTGCCACATCATAAGAAGTGATCCCCACATGGGCAACACGAGCCTCTCTCCTGGGCAGTTTCTAAGCAAGAGAGGAAAAAAGTTTTAAAGAATATGTTTCCTCCCAGTCTTCATGCATCTTAGAGTTCCTAATAATATATATTTTTAAAGAAGATAGATTTTTCTGATGACCATGAATTTAATAATTCTCTTTTTTTCTTGTACACATTGAAAATCTTTTGCCATTCTTTTTTTTTTTTTTTTTTTTTTTTTTTTGTGTGTGTGTGTGTGAGTACCTTTAACAATGCTTAAATATTTATGTAAGTTATCAAATGATGGCTAGTGTGAAAATTAAAGCAAAACATGGTTCATGTGAAGATCAGTGGTGATTTAAAGTTTCATAATAGTGAGGCTAACCAAGTTTTTCTCAAAGATGGAAAAACAGCCTCCAATGGTTTTGAGAGTGTTGGGATCCACAATTCCTTCTGTAGTAGAAATAAAAGAAATTCTGGCAATTTTCCAGAATCTGAAATGTAAAATACTTTGTTTGCTTACTTGGCTTAAACACAAGCAAAATTAGATCCAACCCCTAATAGGATCAATGTCAAAGGCATTAAAACAGACTCGTTTTCTGAGTGGCTACAGTCTGGGGGCCTGAGATGGGTCTTTCTGATCCTTTAGAATATGCCAAATGGGACTGTCATCAAATTCCAGTATGTGAGAGCAGGGGTATGGAAGGTAGAGAATTTATCCAGCCACCTCCCCCACCACACGATTCTGAGAAATGCTGAAGCCCATGGTGGGGAGGGTGGGGAGAGAAAGACTTACCTATATAAGTCTTGGGGCCACTGGGAACACTGGATCTTCATCTTCGTTCTCTGTACATTGTGTGGGATCATCTCCTTCCACCACATACAGCTCTTGACCCTTCAGATGGTGATTTGCCAGTTCCTAGTTGCACTAGTTCAAAACGTATTTCTGTATCTGCTTTCAGAAGAGAGAAAAAGATGTTCTATAACACCGCCCCCGGGGGTGGCCATTGCTGTTTCATTTCCTCATCACTGAAGTAGCAGAGCAGCCTAACTTCCATAAGTTTGCCAAATGAATCCAGAGGCTGTCTCATCTTATTTTATTTTATTTTGGTACCAGGAATTGAATCCAGGGTGCTTTACCACTGAGCCACATCCCCAGCTCTTTTTATTTTTTTTTTTTAAAATTTGGACAAGGACTCACTAAGTTGCTCAGGGCCTCGCTAAATTGCTGAGGCTGGCTTTGAGCTTGTGATCCTCCTGCCTCAGCCTCCCCAGCTGTGGGATGACAGGCGTGTGCCGCTGCGCCCGCCTGTCTCTGTCTTTTTATCCTCTTCCTCCGTGGCGTGTGCTGAAGCGTGTGGAAGGGAGGACTTCTTTTTCCTGGTGTGTGGTTTGTGGTTTTGAATTCAGGGAGCAGGTGCTGGCAGCTGTGAGATGGAGGCCCCCAGGGAGGGCTGGATGGATCCCAGAGGGAGCAGCCCAGGGACTCTGGTCCTGCCAGCGTGGATCATGTGGACAGCAGTGCCTGGGGACAAATGACAACTTCTAGCAGAGATAGGATTGTGCTCCCTTGGTGAAAGCCTTGCGGCTTATGTCTAGCTTCTTTAGAGAAGCAGAGGTCCCTAATCCACCTGCTGAGCCGGGCCAGGATCCGGGGTGCCCTGGTGCCAAGGTTCATGGCCACTTTTATCTTGTGTTCTTCCAGATAAGACGGAGGTGACTACCCCCAGCCCACTAGCATGGAAGGCCTCCGGGGTGTTGGGTTTAGAGTGAGTTGTCAGAGATCCTAAAACCCCTTGGTTTTCTTCTCTTTGGTACTGGGGATTGAACCTGTGGGCACTTTACCACTGAGCTACATCCCCAGCCCTTTTTATTTTGAGACAGGGTCTCACTAAATTGTTCAGGGCCTTGCTAAGTCGCTGAGGCTGGCCTCAGACTTGGGATCCTCCTGCTTCAGCCTCCCAGATCACTGGGGTTACAGGTGCGCACCACCACGCACAGCCTCGTGTGTTCTTATTGGATTCCGTACAGTCATGGACCTTCTCTGAGGCCGAGGCTTACATCCACGTGGGCATCACCAGGGGCATTAGGGAAAGGCTGGACAGGAAGAGCCCTGGCCTCTCGCACAGGCTCAGTTCAGCTCTGATCTCACCAATTGCACAAGTTGAGGACGTGTGGCAGACCGTGTTTGAGCAGAGCTTTCTCTCAGGGTAAAGAAGGTGAGCCGCTTCCCTCCCCGTTGGAAGCAAGGCCTGTGTCTGGAGAACTGTAGTTCTCAGACTCCCAGGGAAATAAATGGGCTGGGGAGCGAGGGAGCGTAATTCCCCATCCTCCCCACGGGCTCAGCGTCGAGTCGACCTTTGCGGAACTTTTGTTTGTTCTCTTGCAGGTGAATCTATTTTTCATCTCTCAGGTCGTTGACCCTGGCTTGAACCCCCAGATTCTGAAACTTCTGTGTTATTGGGCGCACTGAGTAGTGCTGAGTCTTTGGTAGCAAACTCATTTTTTCCAGGTTCATAAGAGACCGACGAACAGACTAGATGCCGTGGTGTCGTTTTTAGCATCTCCATTAAAAAAAAAATGCCCATTTGGGCTGGGCATGGGGCTCTGTGGTAGCGCACTTGCCAGGCCCGTGTGAGGCACTGGGTTCGATTCTCAGCACCGCATATAAATAATAAATAAATAATAAAGGTCCATCAACAACTCAAAAAACAAATAAAATTGAATTAATAAAAAAGGCCCATTTGTCTCTTACTGTCCCGGCTGGGGCTGGGTCCCGGGAGATTTGGGGAGTGTCTTCCATGTCTGACTGTGGCTGCTTTTACAAGGGTTTCTCCCAGAGAAAGGGAAAGGTCCTGTCATCTCACGGTGGGGGGAGTGTGAGAGACGGTAGGTGGGAGAAAACCCCAATAAAGCCCCCAGGTTTGCTACCCGCCGCAGTGCCTCTTCTGAATCGCTCTGCCGAGAGAGCAGGGGAGCCCTGAAATGGAGAGGGCGGCAGAGGCCAGAGCCCGTTTGCTCCCAACGGGGCCGGCCGAGCGGTGTCTGCGAAGTCATTTCAGGACTGGGGAGGGGCAGACGCTGCTTCCAGGCCACGCTGATGCCGAGCTGCTGGGAAGCAAGCCCAGCGCCTCCACCCGCGGCTTCCCTGCGCCCAGGGTGCCGGTCACTGCTGGGTCCCTTGCCACCCCGCCTGGCCACATCTCCCTTCACCTGCCCACCCTCCATTCAGGCCCCAGAGCCCCTGCTTGAGGGCTCATTTTCACACTCAATTGCTGTGTGTCCCCCCTCTTTTTCGGTGTTTTCTTCAAAGTCTCTTGGGACCAGTTGGGGAATGGGGCAGTGGCCCAAGGCCAGGGACCCCAGAAGCCCAGGGCCTGAAATCAGAACTCCTTCTGCATGAATGAGAGCCCAGGCAGGAAAGAGCCTGGGGCCTATCTGGGCAAGAACACCTGCTCTCTCTCTCCCCTGGGGGTGTGGAAGTAGAGTGACCCCTGTCCCCCTTTGAAGCCCGAGGGCCACTCAGGAGGGTGAAGATAAATGACTCTGTGAGGCCCGTGCTGTGGGACGGGCACCCCGGCCACGCCATCCCATTTCAACCACGCAGTGGGCAGCAGCGGAGGGATCACCACCACCCTGTTTTGCAGGGGTGACTCAGGGACAGTAAGGGACATGGAGGACCAGAGAGAATGAATAATCCTTTCACTCCCCCCTGCCCCCCATCTTAAAAAGTCTGTGCTGGGGAGGATACGTGTCATTCCTACCCCGTCTGCATCTCAGGAAAACCCCTTGTCTTCTCTGACCTTCTGTTGTTCTTCTGTAAAATAAAGTTCTTGGTGATTTTATTGTGGTGTAAAATAAAGTGTAGGGCTCAAGAGTTCTATATTCTGGGACCCCCCCCTCTTTTTTTAAAAAAAATATTTATTTATTTACTTGAGTTGTACACAATGCAATGCATTTTATGTTTACGTGGTGCTGAGGATCGAACCTGGGCCGCGCACGTGCAAGGCGAGCGCTCTGCCGCTGAACCACAACCCCAGCCCCTCTGGGACCCCTTCTTAGTGCTTATGGTAGCTCTCCCTCCCTCCAGGTCAGGCCACCTGACTTCCTGGAACGATGGTTGTCCCCTCCAGTGAGCCCATAACAACTCTGGGGCTTGGGGGTAACATGACAGAGATGTGACAGGATGCTGGCCTGGCGTCTTCATGGGAACACCGGGTGTTTGCAAAGGGGCCCCAGTGCCTCTCATTGCCTCTGAGCTTTTCAAGAGTCTGTGCACTGCAGGTAATTGAGGGCCCTGAAAATAGTTTTTGCCCAGAGGTATGCAAATGAAGCTTTCTGGTGGAAATGCCAATGACTTAGTTCACCTCCTGGGGAGGAGCCCCGCTCAGCATCTATTTGTGAATTTACTTTGGCTTTCTTGTTTGTGTATACTGGAGATATAGCTCTCTTTGAATTCTTCTCTGAATTATTGTGATAGCTCACTGGTTCCCTCGCCAATTAATGAGCTAAATGAAATCGACTTTGATGGGGGTCATGATTATACTCGTCTAACAATTTCCTTTCTGGGCCTGTAGTTCATGCTAGCACAGATAGGCTCAGCGTCTGGGTTGCAGGAGGGTGTGTGGCTGTAAGGACGCCTGGGGAGGTCTCTCCAGAGGCAGAGGAGACCTGTGCTTGGATCTTCCAGGTGCTTGACATGACATAGAAAGTAATCTAAGGAGATGTCAGATATGAAGGGCAAGAGATTGATTATAAAGGGGAAAGTACTTCCTTGAGAATGGGAGTGCGGGTGACTCTCAGGGAAAGAGAGAGTCGCTCCATCCCAGTCTGGGGTTCTAATATTTGTAAAGTAGCTGGGGGTGCTGAACCAAAGTCGGTCAGGGCAGGGTGACCCAATTTCGCCCCAGTTTTCCTTGTGGTTACCCATTGTTCTCGCATGTTCTGATCACGTTACTTTCTGCATCTCAAGTCTCATTAGCACCTCCAATCCCCACCCGAGGGTGACATCTTACTGTTACAACAAAGCAAGGGTAACTTCTGGGTCACCCGTCTTGAATACATCTGCTCCCTAAGGACCCCAGGGAGTGGCACCTCCAGGCGCCTTCCGGTTATCTCACAGGTTTTGGTGCTAGAATTGGGCGAGGTCGCAGGTGCAAGGATGTGGCTGGAGTCGCTTGTTCTGCCTTTCACTGGTTCAGGGACATTTTTCTTTTGAGCCTTGGTGTTTTCTCTGGGTTGCTAAATTCTTCTCTCAGGTGTATCAACCCTGCTCCGTTCTTTACCCCGGAATCTGCTTTACTGGACCAAACTGCTTCCCACCGTGTCCCCTCTCCTGGCCAGCTTTGCCAGCTTCTGCTCATCCCGAGGGCTGCCCTCACCCTGGGCCCGGAGGTTCTCTCTGCCTTCCCTGGAGGGAACCATCCTGCCAGCTCCCCACTTCTAAGAGGCCCCAGAAGCTCTGCTGGCCTCCTACGGGCCTCTGTGCTCACATCTGACTCCTCCTGACTCGGGGATATAACTTCCTACCGCGGGGCAGGGTGAGGTTTCAGTCATGTGACCAGTGTCGAGGGTCCTGATCCACAGTCACTCCAGGTACCAACTGAGATGGTCACTCAAGGGGCTGGTGCCTTGTTCCTGCTCCCTGTTCATGCATGAGAGCTGAGCCCCTGGCCAGTCCCCCAGGTGGCCCTCACCAAGGCTGGTGGGACTCTCCCAGCTGACCACCAAGTCCAGGCCTCAAGAGCCAACCAGAGCAGGATGCTGGCCTGTCCTAGCGGGTGGTGGATTTTCTGAGGTTCTAGTCTTTTCTGGGATGGTGTTCTCCAGGAACCTTCTCACCAGCATTTCCTGTTTACAAAATGTGTTAGCGTCCGTCCTGAGCCGAGCCCTGAGGTCCCTCCCTGAGTGAGGCAGTAGAGGCTCCCTCATCCTCCGTGGTGCCCACTAGGGATGAGCAGGACGTGACTTGCCCGAGAGGTGGGCGTGGCAGGGAAAGAACCTACGCTGGGACAGGGGGGTGCCGGGCACCTTTAGCTCCACACTTCACTTTGGTCCTAGACTGTCAGCTACCCCCCTTTGGCTGGGTGAGAAGTGTGTGCCTTTAGTCAAAGAAATTTGTGTTGGAGGGAAAAGGAATCTGCTTCCCCCTCATTTCTGCCCTGGGACTCCTAGTCCCCCTGGTACTATCAGAATACATTTAACCGCAGGTCCCAGAAACCTGATTTATGGTGAATTAAAAATGAGCGATTTAAAGTTGGGTGCAATGGTGCCCAGCACTTGGGAGGCTGAGGCAGGAGGATCGTGAGTTCAAAGCCAGCCTCAGCAATGGCGAGGCACTTAGCAACTCAGTGAGACCCTGTCTCTAATAAAATACAAAAAAGGGCTGGGGATGTGGCCCAGTGGTTGAGTGCCCCTGAGTTCAATCCCCAGTACCAAAAAAAAAAAAAAGAGAGAGAGAGAGAGAGAGAGAGAGAGAGAGAGAGAGAGCCATTTATTCATCATGTATTAGAAGGAGTCTGGAGAGAGAGGGCTCAACCTCAGAGCCAGAGATTCTGTGATTCGCTAGCCCTGGCCCAAGAAGGGAGCTGCTAGACACAGGTGGCCATTTAAATTTAAATTTAGATGAATCAAAATGAAAGGAAAATGAAAAACAATCCAGTTCCCAGGTGCCCTGACTACCGTGGCGGCCCAGTGCAGATGTGGAATTTTCCATCCTGGCGGAAGGTCCTAGCAGACAAGCCGTCGCAGGCGTGGTGTGTGTTCAAGGAGAGGAGGAAGAGAAAGCAGGTGGCTGGAGCTGTGCTGGCTCCTTTATCAAGAAACGCTTCCTCAGTTCCTTCAGGACTTCTGCCGGGGTCTCATCAACCTCACCCTGTCACGGGGTCCACTCCAGCTGCAAGTGAAACCCGGAACCCGAGACAGGTCATTGCCCAGGCACAAGGGGGCGGTGTTGGCCTGGAGACTCTGCAGTGGGGAGTTTGCCTGGTGGCCTTCACTCCCAGCTCTGGTCTCCATCAATTCGTGCTCTTGGTCCTTGGGCTTCCCTGTGTGTGCACAGCTATTCTGCCCCACCCTCCCAGGCGACTTTCCTTCCTTTTTCTTTTCTTTTTTTTTTTGGTACCTGGGATTGAACTCAGGGGCACTCGACCACTGGGCCACATCCCCAGCCCTTTTTTGTATTTTATTAGAGACAGGGTCTCACTGAATTGCTAAGTGCCTCGCCATTGCTGAGGCTGGCTATGAACCCGTGACCCTTCTGCCTCAGCCTCCCAAGTGCTGGGATGACAGGTGTGCGTCACCGCACCCGGCTTCCTTCCGTTTTCTTAAGCAACCACCACCACACAAAAAAAAGCAAAGCAAAAATAAAAATGCTCACACAAGGTGTTCGTGGGTAGCGCACTTTACTGGAGTCCTAGTGATGGAGAGGAGCTTAGATCATGCTAATGTCGGTTTGAACCACTCTGTCATGTGGCTCTGCCATCTTACTTCTCCTCTCCCAGCCTCCACTACCCATTAGTAGGCCTCCCACAGCCTGCCCCTCCTTTCCATAAGTAGAGTCGTTTTGGCTGATTCTATAAGTCACCGGGCGTGGGGCCTCCCTCTGCAGCCTCCAAACTTTGTGAAATAATGGGCAGTCTACTCCAACACCCATCCCTCCTCTCCTTAGTGAAGAGAATCTAGGTAAGGCTGAAAAATGTCAGTCCCTTCCTTTCTCTCTCCCTGCCAGCGCTGTCAGACAAGAGAGCACGATACAGATTTCTCTCCCTCTGATAAAAAATGACATTGGCTATCTTTGAAGGCAGAAACGACCACAGCTCATTTTGATTTTACATATTTTTTCCTTCTGTTGCATTCATATATAGCATTTGTACTGTTGAATGCTGAAAAAAATGATTCATGGCACATTTTGGTTAAGAACCAGGGGTTAATAGATTTTTGAAGGAATGGAATAAAGTGTTCTAGATCCTGGAGAGAGAGTGGGCCAGGAGTCCGATGTGTGTGTGCCAGTCTGAATTGCTGGGAGACCTTGGGCAAGTGCACTTAACCTCTTTGGACGTCCAGTTGACCACCTGCACAGGGAGAGGGCTGGATTAGGGGTCCACAGACCATGGCCTGTCTGGGCAGGGCCCCCGAGCTCTGAGTATTTTCTGCATTCTTAAAGGGTTCAATAAAAAGGTCAGATGTTTTCTCTCACATGTAAAATCTAGAGAGAAATAAGAATAAAAGAGGGGGATCTTGTGAAAATGGGGGGAGGACAGGAGGGATTGAGGGGATGCAGGAAGAGTGGGAGAGAGAAGGAACAGCAGAAGGAAATAGACAAGCTGTGCTATACGCATGTATGAATTTATCACAACGAATCCCACTTCTATGTGTAATTATAATGCACCAATTAAAAATAAATAAATGGAAGGAAGACCAGTGGAGTAGAGGAAAGGGGGTCAGGGGGAGGGAGAAGGGGAGGGAAGGGGAGGACTGGGGAATGAGATTGATCAAATTATGTCATATGCATTTATGAACAGTCACAACGAGCCCCACTATTATGCACAACTATAATGCACCAATAAAAAAAAAGCACGTGAAAAAAAAATTGAATGAAGAAAAATATTTGACAGAAACTGGACGTGACCCACCAAACCTAACACATTCACTCTTTGCCCCTTTAGAGAAGTTTGCCCTCTCAGAACTAGCCAGTGTTCAAGGGTTTCTCCTCATGGATGGCCTGGATGATTCAGGGTGTGCTGTTTAATCCGGGGTCTTGTGGGGCTCACTGAGAACAGTGGTTGCCCTCATTTCTGGGGTCTCTCCTTTCCTGGATTGGAAGGGAAACAGGAGGGAGCGTGAATGACCAAGGGCTGGAGCCGGAAGCTAAGATACAGTGACTTTACAGTAAACCTGCTGACGCGGTGCGTGGAGCGGGCACCCACGTCAGATGCTGGAAACTGTGCTGCAGTCAGGCCTGCCCCTCTGCAGCTCCCAGAGCAAGCAGCTTCCGGGCACACAGCGGGCCCAGGGCAGCTGTGCCTCTGGTCAGTAAGGCAGGCTGGCAGTGAGCTCAGCAGGGTGCCGGGGAGGGGGATGGGGAAACTGAGTCATGAGAACACTTGGCAAAGTGCCACCCTGGCTTGGTGTAGGGTCCGTCCTCTCCGCCCCTTGCTCTGTGGTGTGGTAGTTCAGTGCCTCCCCCTGGGGCCTGGGAGGCCAGCCCTTCAGAGCAGGACTTCAGAGGCCCCAAGCCTCACTCTCACCCCTTCCCAGTGTGACCTTGGGCAAGTCACTTCACTTCTGCAAGACTTGGTTTTCTCCACAGTGAAACGGTGCTAGGGAGTCCTGATCTACAGACCTTCTTGGGATGCTGGGGAGGGAAAAGGAGGTACTGGTTGAATATTCCTCATCCAAAATGCTTGAGATCAGAAGCATTTCTGAGATCTTCAAATTGGGAACATCTCGTATTTTAGATTTTTTTTTTTTAACTTAGGGATGCTCATCCCACACACTAGGGAATAATCAGTTACTAACAGAAAAACGTCCTGGAAGACCTTGACATTTCAAGTGGAGCTACTTTTTTGAAAACTGCCTTTTATTGAACACCCCCCATGTTTCAGGCCCTTGGGTCAGCTCTTCACGGTTTGTCCACTTATCCCCCCAGCCACCTCCAGGCAGGAATTGTTATCCCTGTCTATGAGGAAACTCGGGGTCAGGCGCCTTTGGGGGACAGCAGAGGCCTGAGTGGTGCGCAGGCTCTAGCTCCTAACCACTTTTCAAGGCCTGGATGGACAATGTGCTTCCGGGGCTCTGCCTGACCTCGGAACCCAAGCTCTTGCCACTGTCCTCATTGACCCCACCAGAGGGAGTCTAGATGAGGGTGGGGAGGGATGGGGTGTCTTGGTTATCAAATCCATTGGGATTTCATCTGGCCCATTGGAAAATCAGGGGGGAGTCTGGTGGGGAACCTCATGCAGTGTGATGGTCAAGAAGGAGGGTGTCCCCAGAGTTTCCATCATTAGGAAATTGGTATATTAAGGCTGCAAAAAGCAGGCGGGCGGGGTCGGTTTGGGCAGGAGATGCGTTTGTGTGTACATGTGTGTGTGTATGTGGGGGGCGCCTCCCTTTTTCTTAGCTCAGTATTCTGAAGTTTGAGTCACGTGTTTAGCACCTCCTCCGTGGTTCAAGCTCACTGCAAAATGCGTATTTGTTAGCTCCAGTGTAAGGCAGAGGAAGCGGAGGCCTAGAAAGACGCAGTGACTTGCCCAGGGTCACACAGCTGGTTTGGCACCCGGGCTTTTTCCCTCTGCCCAAGGCCCCTCCTTGACCTGACAGCACTCCCTGCCTTCTTTCTCAGCGGATGAGTCCCCAGCCTCAGCTTCTGGGGAAGTCCGGGTTAAGCCCAGGCAGGAGAAATCGCAGTTCCTGGAGACATGGGTGCTGCTCCCGGGCTTGGGCTCTGCGGGCTCCTGCCCTGCTTTTCCCTGGCCAGCATCCTGTGTGACCGGGGTGTGCGTCCCCGGAAGAAGGATGGTCCCCACCCGCTGACTGACGCGCCGCTCTTCTCACGCATGCGCACTCTCCACCAAGGGCTTCACGGGGGTTGTCCTGCAAGGAGAGTCCCTGGGTGTCTCTCAGCTCTGCCACGACCTTGCTATGACCTTGACCCTGTGTTTTTCCCCTTTCTGGACCTCAGGTCTCCCACCTGCTCATGAAGGGGGTCCCTGGAGAGCCTCGAAGAGAACAACCTGGGACCTAAGTTCTTAACTTTGTCTTTTAAGTTCTGATCTGTTGAAAGACTTTATTTAAAACACAAAAACTCCCCCAAACAAAACAACTCTTTTAAACCTTTCAGGGGGATGATTTTCTTATTATAGTGTGATCTGTGCCCAAAGATGATATTATTCTCCTCTCCCCCACCCAAGAAATGGGGACGGTGGATTTGGCTTTGGAGTCGCGACTCCTGATCCAGGTCGTGTCTCCCTACCTCGGTCACGCGCTGAGCTCTTAAGAGCACATCAGAGCGAGGTCACATTTTCCACTCAGGGGACCGTATCTATTTCCATGACCAATCCTGTCCCTCTCCCTCTCACAATTCTCAGACAATTTCAAAAGCTCGTTTTAGGGAAAAGCCCATTAACCACCTGACAGCGGAGTTTCTTTTACAATCAGCTTTGCATAGTAGCCCAGGGGAAAAGGTGGCTCCTTTTGCTTTTCCAAATATTCTTTCTTTTTCCTTTTGGTTATTTCTCCCACATCCCTCCCTCTACCCATCACTCTTCCAGCCTCACCTCTGCGTTAACCGGAAGCATGTGTCTAAGGTGGTAAGTGGATGTCAAACCTGGAGTGGTGTCTTCCCCCGCTGCTGCAAGGAGAGCTGCAAAGCCTGGGCTCTTCTTTGGTTCCATTCTTGGCCATTTTGTCCCTCTGGGCTGCACCGTATGACCCAGCAGTGTGAGGGTTCCCCCTCTCTGAAGTGTCACCAATGACTATGCCCACCTGAGCTCTGGAGGTTTGCAGAGAAACCTGAGGACTGCTTTTTGATCTTGGGACGCGTCCCCTTGAGGCAAGTAGGTTTGGTTAAAAAAAAAAAAAAAAAAGTGCAGAGTTGACCAAGAATGATCCCCTAAGGCTCTGTCTATTCCACCCACCAAATCAGGGGCCCTGACTTTTCCTGGTTTGTGCTAACCGCCTGGGGCTTTGCAGATCAAAACTAAATTTAGCTCTTTGGTCCCTAGGAGGCCACCAGAGAGTCTGGTACAGTCTCACTTTCATGTGTCCCAGCTTGCTCAAGAACACTCAGCCATGTCTCCTATCAGTTTCTTCTTCCTGTGGAATGTGTGACCCCTGAACCCTGCAGCTACACAGAACAATGCACATTTATTGTTGAACACAGTTTCCAGGGACCAGGAATTGAGAGCAGATTAGCTGGGGGGTTCAAGAAAGGTCCCTACAGCTCAGTTGGGGAGACAGTCACTAACGAACAGGACAGTGATGACTTGTCTCATCATCTTTGGAAAGAAAGGTGATCACGAAAAATTCTTAGGATATGGATTTTGGAAACAACGTGGCCTAGAGAATAGTGTGAAATGGGCGAACTTGATCTATCCTGGGAAACTGGACATTTCCAATGCAGTGGACACTCCTGTGTGTCCCCTTCCCTACTGCAGGGGTGGAGGTATCCCCTCCTGATGCAAGGCCATAATCCCTGGGTGAGGGCTTTCCTGCTCCCAGTCATCTCCTAAACACACTGCATGTATGCCATTTTTTTTCTTAAAAACAATTTGCTTTTTTCACTGAACATGCCATTTCACACGTGGCTATCCCTGTTCATGAGTTTTTCATGCTGTCTAGTATTTCACCGTGTGGGAGCACCATAGTTGATTCACTCATTCTCTTGCAAATGGGTGGTTGGAATGCTGCTGCGGGTCTCCGCAAGAGCAGTCTTTGTTCTGCTTTAGCCACTGAACAAGTTCTGTTCAGCAGCACACCCTCAGCCTCAGTTTCCTCATCCGTAGAGGTCGGTGCCCATGTGATAAAGCAAGTTATCATCACCGATTGCTCAGCTGGAAGCAGCTTCCTCTGGTAGGTGGCTCAGCTCCAAGCCACCCTTTTTCTTCCCACTAGGCGGTCCTGCTTGCCTGGGTGCCCCCATGGGCTGGCACAGCCCAGATGACATCTCCAGTGGAAGGTACCAGAAGACTTGGCCTCAGCCCCACTTCTCCTCCATTCTACCTGTGTGATCTTCTTCGTGTCCCTTAACCTCTCTGAGCCTCAGTTTCCATTGTCCACTGCTAATTCAGTGTCTACACTGCAGCCAAAGCGAGCTTCAGAGGCATAATCAGATCCTGGGGGTTTCTGACTGGATGGTTCACTCTGCTTTTCCGCCCTCCTCTCTGTCCCTGCTGGCAATGCTCAGAGGCTTCCTGCAAGGAGAGGACAGGCTAGAGGTGCTGAGAACTGGCACGGAATCTGTGGGGAGCCTCTGGGGAGGAAGGACTTGCTGATTCCAGATGTGGAGGGGACGTGAGCCAGAGGCAGAGGGGCTGGGGGGCTCTCCAGGGACAGGTGTGAGCCCTGCTTTTTCTTCTCACCCACACTTTGCCTCAGGGGATTGGTGCACAGCCTCGAGATGGAGAATTTGGGGTTATGACTGCAGGTGAAGCCAAAACCAAGCAGTGGGAGATGGTTATGGGCTGAACTATGTCTCCATTTGTATGTGGAAGTCCTGACCCCCCAGGATCGCAGAGGTTTGCTGCATTTGGAGACAGGCTCCTTTAAAAAGATAATTGAGTTCAATGAGGTTCCCTACTCCGTTATGACTGCTGTCTCTACAGGAAGAGATTAGCACACAGAGAGGTTCAGGGGGAGGCGGGCTGTGAGGACACAAGCAGATGGCCTCAGCAGGCACAAACGCTACTGGCACCTTGATCTCAGATGTCCAGCACCACCTGGCCTGCCGGGCTGGGTTATGGCAGCCCCAGCAAACTAACGCGGAGCGTAGGACTGAACGGAAGAGATGAGCTGTCATTCTTTGCAGGTGCCATGATCATCTACATAGAAAACCGAGTGAGCTGGGCATGGTGGCGCACATCTGTGATCACAGATACACGGGAAGCTGAGGCAGGAGGATTGTGAGTTCAAGGGTAGCCTGGACAATTTAGCAAGACACTGTCTTAAAAAAAAAAGAGTCAACAGAGTTGTTAGACAGTTCATTAATTCTCTTTTAGAACTAATAAGATCCAGCAAGCTTGTTAGACCCAAGATCTACTACTAACACCAATAGCACATCTCCTACTAGCAAATGCCAACCACAAAACACAACAGAAAATAAGACACTATTCACAGGAATTAATTTGTCAAGGAGCCCTCTATGGAAGAAAAAAATAAATTTGATTAAAGGACATAAAAAGAATTTTAAATAAATGGGGAGAGGATCCATTTAACATAACATAACGTTGATGTCAATTCTCTTCAAATTAATTTAGAAGTTTGGTTCATTGAATGATAATTCTAGATGTTGAGAAACTTAATAGACTGATTCCGACATGAATAAATGAAAGATCCACAAATAGGCGATCAACTCTCTTTTAAAATAAAAGGTCTAATCTACTAGATATTAAGATGTCTGACAAAGTCATAGTAATAAAAGAATTATGTGGGGGGGCTGGGGTTAGGGCTCAGCGGTAGAACGCTTGCCTAGCACATGCGCAGCCCGGGTTCGATCCTCAGCACCACGTACAGATAAACGCATTGTGTACAACTAAAGCAAATAAATAAATATTAAAAAAATATTATGTGGTGTAGTGGAACAGGACAGAGAGAACCAACCCAGAGACAGACTGTGCATATATTGGGAATTGATATGATAAATATGGTGCCATCTATCAAAGGGAAAGGTGCCATTGAATTGTAAGTGACTTTGGAACCAGAGTCTATGTAACAGAGTATAACTAGATTCCTAGTTAGCCCAGAATACAAAAGTAGACTCCAGATAATGACTAACATGTTAAAAGTTAAACAATGAAACGGATAGAAGACAATATAGGTGACCATTTTTATAACCTAGGAGTGAGGAAGTCTTTTTAAAAGAGACCTCCCAAACACAAGGCATAATGTGAAAAATTAATGAATGTTACTGAAATGATGGATTCCTGATCAATGTGTTAGGTAACTATAACTTGGTGGAGGCATAACCTCTAGGCCGGTGCTTGAGGGTGACTTTGTCTCCCAAGGCATTTGGCAATTTCTGAAGACATCTTTGCTTGGATGTGGGAGATACTACTGGCATCTTTTAAGCAGAGGACAGGGGGGCTGCTAAAGTCCTCCAATGTGCAGGACAACTCTGCAACCAAGAATCATCTGGCCAAATGTTAGCAGTGCCCAGGCTGAGAAACCCTGCTGCTATAGACAGTCACACAGACGCCGCATTTAAAACCAACACATGACTAAAATCTAGACTATGCAGGAAGTCCTCTGAATTGTTAAGAAAAAGACAAAGAACCCAGTAGAAAAACTGAGCAAAGTAAACAGATAAGCATTTCACAGAAGGGGAAACCCAAGCAGTTCGTATATGAAGAGGCTCCAACTCATGGAGGGTCACAGAGACACAAGGGGGCCTAGCAGGGACTCATTCCCCTGCACTCACTGTCCTGGAAATATGGGAAAGCTGGACAGCGCCGGGTGTTTGCAGGGACGTGGGGAACCAGCAGCGTGCTGCTGGTGTAGACTGTTAGAGTGATTTTGGAGAATCATCAGGCAGAGTTAAGTCAAGATATTGTATCCATATGGAAGGCCGCAGCACTCTCATTGGTGAGAGTCCAAAAGGGACATCTTCAAGAAGATGAATTGCAGAATTATTTGGTGAGGACTTTGGAGGTCCTTAGGTTCCACTGCTGGGGGACTGGAAAGTAAAATATGCTGTAGGCAATAACAACACAGCAGTCAGAACCTGCAAACTAGGGGGGGGGCGAGGGAAGAACAGAGGTACTTTGGATCTGGCAGAGGGGAGGGAAGAGAGGGGGGAGGGGGTGTTGGGTAGGAAGGATAGGAGAATGAATTGAACATTGTTACCCTGTGTACGTATATGCCTACACGACAGGTGCGATTTTACATCATGTACAACCAGAAGAATGAGAAGTCATACTCATACTCCATTTATGTATGATGTGTCAAAAACGCATTCTACTGTCATGTATAACTAATTAGAACAAATAAAAAGGAAAGAATCTGCACGCTAGACATACATTCACCAGTGTGCATAGACCTTAAACAAGTATAAGGATTGAATGACATAAAAATGCATGCGCAGCACACAGTCAGCTTTGAACGATGCCTTTGCACTTGCCGTTTAGACGGATTTAAGACACGCGGACACACGTGTTTGGAAGAACATGCGCGTGTGTGTCATACCGAGAGTCATCTGATGTCTCTCTTTGTGCACCCAGGCGACGACGCCAGTTGATGCCCACTCAGACCTGGCTGTGGACCAGACGGGGCTGTCTTCATTACCCGCCTCCTCAGACCCCTATAGGTAACGATTTTAAGGAATTTCCTATATATCCTGTGTGTATGTGTGCGGGAGGGGTAATATAAAGCCGTAAGAAACATAAAACAGGACAGCTTTCTCGTATCAGTCTAGAGCTGCCCAAACACCACCACACACGGGGGTGGAAACCATCCAGTTTATTTTCTCACCCTTCTGGAGACGCGAAGTCCAAGGTCAAGGTGTGGGCAGGGTCAGTTTCTCTGAGGGAGGCCCTTCTCCTTGGCTTTTAGATGGCTGCCTCCTCCTTGCGTCTACCTCTGGCTTTTCCTCTGTGTGTGTGTAACGCCTGGTGTCTGGCGTCCCCCCCCCCCCCCCCCCCCCCCCCCGCGCCTTCTCCTCCTCCTCCCCTCCCCCTCCCCCTTCCCCCTCTCATCCTCACCCTCCTTCTCCTTCTTTGTTCCTGAGGATGGAACCCAGGGCCCTACACATGCTAGGCAAGCGCTCTACCAGTGAGCAATACCCAGCCCTCTTCTCCTTTCTTACGAGTACACCAGTTCACCCTTCGATTAAGGTCCTACGTTATGCCCTCATTTTATAGTAACTATTTTCTTCTTTTGTTTTTTAATATTTATTTATTTGTTTTAGTTGTACACAATGCCTTTATTTTTACATGGTGCTGAGGATAGAACCCCAGACCGCGCACGTGCTAGGCGAGCGCTCTACCGCTGAGCCACAACCCCAGCCCATATTAACTATTTTCTTAAAGGCTCTGCTGTAGTTTGGATCTTAAATGTTCCCTCAAAGTTCCACGTGTTAAAGGCTTCATCCTCAGCTTGGCACTGAGCGGAGGTGGTGGAGCCTTTAAGAGGTGGAGCCGCATGGGAGGTCTTAGGTCACGGCTGGGCATGTCTTTGAAGGGGATAGTGGTGTCCACCAGCCTTCCCCTCTTTTAGCTTCCTGGCCATGAGGTGGGCAGCTCTGCTCTGCCATTCTCCTCGCCATCATCAGGCTCAAAGGCAAAGGGGCCACCTGACCAGGACCTGCACCTGCAGAACCATGCAAGCCTTTTCTCTTTATAAGTTGATTGCCTTGGGCATTTGTTACAGTAATAGAAAACTGGATGATACAGGCTAGATCTCCAAATAGCCACTGTGAGAGGAAGGGCTTTAATATAGGACCTTCACAGGGACACTGTTCAGTCCTACAGGCCTGTTAGTCTTGCAGAAGGCATGAGAAGGCCTCTGAGAAGTTTGTTCTGTTTCTTTTCTTTTTTATAATTATATTTTTATTTTTATTCTAATTTGTTATACATGCTTGCAGAGTGCAATTCATTTCATATTACATATAAAGAGCACAATTTTTCAAGTCGTTGGTTTTACATAAAGTATTTTCACAACAATTGTGTCTTCATACATATACTTAGGGTAATGATGTCTAACTCATTCTACCATTATTCTTATCTCCTTGCCTCCTCCCCTCCCCTCCTACCCTTTTCTATTTAAAGTTCCTTCGTTCCTCTCATCCAACCTCCCTTGCCTTTATAAGTCAGTATCTTCATAATAAAGAGATCATTCACCTTTGGTTTTTAGGGATTGGCTAACTTCACTTAGCATTATTTTCTCCAACTCCATCCATTTACCTGCAAATGCCATGGCTCTATTCTCTTTTAGTGCTAAGTAGTGTTTCTTTTCTTTTTCTTTTTTCTTTTTTTTTTTTTTTTTTTTTTTTTGTACTGGGGATTGAATTCAGGGGCACTCGACCACTGGGCCACATCCCCACCCTTTTTTGTATTTTATTAGAGACAGGGTCTCACTGAGTTGCAAAGTGCCTCACCATTGCTGAGACTGGCTTTGGACTTGTGATCCTCCTGCCTCAGCCTCCCAAGTGCTGGGATTACAGGCCTGCGCCATCGCGCCTGGGGCTCTTTTGTTTCTTTCTTTTTCTGTATTGGGGATTGAACCCAGAGATGCATGCTAGGCAAGTGCTCTACCACTGCACTACATCCCCAGCCCTTTTTATTATTTTTTAAAATATTTGTTTAGTTGTAGATGGACACGACACCTTTATTTAATTATCTTTTTGTGGTGCTGAGGATGGAACCCAGGCCTCACACATGCTAGGCGAGCGCTCTACCACTGAGCCACAACCCCCGCCTCCCTTTTTATTTTTTGAGACTGGGTCTTGCTAAAATGCCCAGGCTGACCTCCAACATGTGATCCTCTGGCCTCAGCCTCCCGAGTAGCTTACAGGTGTGTACGACCACACCCTGGTGCTGGTTACACAGGTGGTTTTAGTTGGTACGGTTAGGATCTGTACTCTTTTTCTGTAGGTATATTATCCTTCAATGAAAGTTCCAAAAGGGGTCAAATTTTAGCAACTTTTTTTTCTGTATTTGCCCATGTGTTTACGGGTTTTCTACTTTAATGTTTCACTGTTATTAGCTTACCGGAGCTTCCATAACAAAGGGCCTCAGACCGAGTGGCTCAAATATTTTCTCACAGTGCTGGAACCTGCGGCCTGAGGTCAGGTGTCAGCGGGGTTGGTTTCTCTCGAGGCCTCTCTCTCTCTCCTTGGCTTATCGGTGGCTGTTTTCTCTGTGGTGCGCGCACAAGTCTATGTCCAAAAATTTCATCTTATGAGAATACCATCTGTGTTGGATTTGGGTCCAGGATAATGCTTTATTTTAGACTTAATTACCCCTTCAAAGACCGTATCTCCAATGCCGTCAGTCACGTTCTTGGGGACACGTGGAGTTAGGGCTTCAACATGTGAATTCTGGGTGGACACGATTCAGCCCAGAACAGCTCTATAGCATTAAGGGATTATCCGAGGGAACATCCTCGAGAGACAACTTGATCCTGAGACATTCCACACGTTGCCGCATTCAGATCGCCATCGTTTCAGCTAGGCTTTAAAAAAAAAAATCTACGGCTATATTTAAATTTGCTTTACGTTTTATTTTATGCTGCCATTTCAGTCGGGTTTAAGTATCACTGTTATAATAACTTTATAAAACGAGATAAGTAATTTTGGCTCCGTGTTCTATCCCACAAAACATCTGTCTAACCTCCTTTTATGAGTGCCCTGCAGGCATGGCAAACCCGAACAGTAAAACCCTATTACCTCAAACAAAAGGTGAATCGAAGAAGAGATAAAAAGAAGAGGGGAGCGCTCATGAAGGTGGGTAACGGGCAACACCATGAATATATTTTCTGCTCTGAAGGTCCCATTCCCACCCTCTCAAAACCAACTGGGTCAGATCAAACGAAGCCACTGCCCTGCTCATACTCCGCCGCGGCTCTCCCTGGCCATCCACAGGCCCACTCTGTGCCACGACTTCTAGGTTTTGTGCTGGCCCTGCCGCTGGCTCTTCTGGTCTTCCTCCTCCTACCTTGGGTGCACTGGCACTGACCTCACTCCTAGGCTTTTGCTTGGAAAGCTGCCCTGCCTCTACACCCTCCCTGGTGAATGCCTCCATGGCTCAGTTGCGATCACCTCCTCCAGGAAGCCCTCCAGACCTCTCCGTCCCCGTCCCCGGAGGATCCATGGCGGCCCCTCCTCTTGGCTCTTCCTGCCCTCTCCTCCTGTGTCAGTCTTTGCCAGGAGCCCTTCCATGGCCTGGGTTCCAATCACGCTGCAGTATGAGTGACAGTCGGTTGAGGGAGACCTCCTGGCTCTCATCACACACATAGCTTTTGCCTAAAACCACGCAGAAGCAGGAGTCAGCCTTGGCTTTGAAGGGCGGACCCTTGTGGAGCAGATGGGACTCTCAACACCAAGTGACCCGCTGGCCACTACCCGAGTTGTTCTTACTTGGGAGTGAGCTGGAGTTGGATGGGCGGACACACCACCCTCCTCACCTCTTCCAGGACGATGGCTGGGGGAGCCGGCTTTTGCAGCTGAGGTGGTTGGCTGAGACAGGTGCTTACTCTGCAGAGGGGTAGAAGCCTCCCACCCTACTATTGCCTCTGGGTCTTTTGAAGAACATTCTTCTTTTTTGAGCCCAGGAGCATCCATCTCTTGGGAGGAAGAGCGCCCAGCAGTCTTAGAGAAGAGCCTCCCCTCCCACACGGCGTGTCCCAGAAGCGGAGGATCAGAGGGGGCGGGCCCAGTGCACCTCCACTGGGGGGCGGAGGCAGGTTTGGGAGCAGGGCTTTTGCGCCCAGGCAGACTCCTCCGCAGGGTCTGCTCCAGGCCGGGAGACAAGCAGGAATCTCTCCCTCCCATCGGGCTGCCGACCCTGCTTCATCCCCGCTCTGCCCTCTGCTAAGGGCTGTGTTGCCTCCTCCTCCACTCCCCATGCGGAAGCCCTAACCTCCAAGTGAGTGCATGTGGAGGCCGGGCAGGGTCTTTACAGAAGCAACCAAGGTTAGGTGCAGCCATAGGGAGGAGCCCTGACCCAACACCCAATAGGATTTTAGTGCTTTTCCCGCGTCCCCCACCCATGGGTCAGGACATAGCGAGAACTGGTCATCTGCAAGCCAGAAAGAGGGCCCTCACCAGAACCGGACTGTGCTGGTGCCCTGATCTGGGACTTGCAGCCTCTGGGACTGTGAGAAAGGTGACGTCTCAGTCTCCAGGTTCTACAGCCTGGGGGTCCAAGACAGCCTTCCCCTGCCTCAGAAATCGTCTCTTCCATTCACCTCTGGCTACAGCATCTCTGCTTCCCTTTCTCCCTAAAATCCTAATGTCAAAGAAAGGAAAAAAAAGCCAGGCGCGGTGGCGCACGCCTGTAATCCCAGCACTCGGGAGGCTGAGGCAGGAGGATCGCGAGTTCAAAGCCAGCCTCAGCAATGGCGAGGCACTTAGCAACTCAGTGAGACCCTGTCTCTAAATAAAAAAGGACAAAAAAGGGCTGGGGATGTGACCCAGTGGACGAGTGAGTGCCCCTGAGTTCAATCTCCAGTACCACTAAAAATAAAAATAAAAAAATAAAAAAATAAATAAAAAGATCCTAAAATATTGTCATTCTCTGGGGTTTGGCTTTTGATGCGATCCCCTCCCATCCCCTCCTGTTCCCTTCCTTTCCTCTTTCTTCTCTGTCCTGCCCTCTGACCCTCATATCTTCAATTCTAGCCTCACTGCAGGGGACGCATGTATTTTTCCTCTCTTGACCCCTGTCTGGCATCTCCATCTTGGACTTGGGTCTTCTCTTATCAGGGATGGGCATCTTGCTCTCTCCCCAATCAGAATGCCCGTGCTCCTCCCAGCTTCCCGGTAACATCCTAGATGCCCCATCCCTCAACCATGCAGCTGTCTTGAATGGATTTCCAGGTCACCTGGGGCCTGCTTCTGCCTTCGTTTTGGACCAGAGAAGAGTGGGTGTCAGTTGTAGCCCGGGGGAGTAGCTAGCAAACAGTTGAATACTCAAAACACACAGCTCTTCTCGCCGCAGGATTTGAATACTGGGCAGGGGTGGCCTCTGTGAGTCAGGAAACCACACGGGCCCCCACCTCTATGTTTTTCTTGGAATCGGGTGTGTGGGTGTGAGCGCCCTCTCAGAAGGCCTTTGAAGCGTTGCATCCTGAAAGGAGGGGAACAGCTGACCTGCCCAGAGTGCTTTGCAGTTTACGGGGCACTTTCACGCTGCTCAGCTCATTTCTGCCTAGCGACAACCCCACAGCCCCGAGGCAGGATCACTAATCCCGGTTGAGATCACGAAGATGGTGACTGGCCCCAGGGTATATCGCTCCTACTTGGCCGCGCGGGGACTTCACCTCGTATTTCCCAGCTCACAGGTGGAGGTCACCTCTCCCTGCCAGGCCCCTTGCATCTTTTGTCCCAACACATGAGGACAGTTGAGGCTCAGCTCAGCGGGACCTTGTTCCCAGGGTCCCCAGCCAGTGCATGCCTGAGGGTTTGGGTCCTTGTGGATCTGACTCCTACGCCAATGGCTGCAGGAATCACTAGGTGCAGGGCCTCCTGAATCCCAGGTCTTCCCACGGACCAGAGGACCTTCCTGAGGGAGATGGAGCTGTGGCTGGTCACTTCATTGAAATGGTTCCCAACACGAGACTTGTCACGTCCATCATCACCCTCACGTTGGTACCTCTTATTGGATGCTCACCAAGGACGGCACCAGACACACCATACACTCAGTGCTCTGGGCTGAACCATGTCCCCTCCCCACAGTCATAGGTTAGAGTCCTAACCCCCGGGACCTCAGAGCATGACTTTGGGTGGTGATTACGTCATTAGTCCCAGTCTAGCCCAGGGGCAGCCAGGGCAGAGGGAGGGCAGGCCCCTCAGGCTGCGTTTTGCTGCTTCCTGACCTTCTGCAGGAAAGGGGACGGGGTGAGGGATTCTGTGAGAAAGGCGAGGCTCCTGCTCCCCTCTGCCAGCATCCTCCCCTGCGCAGCAAACCACAGCCCCTGTGAGGGTTGCTGGCAGAGGCCACGGGCCTCAGGCCCTCCCCTCTCGCAGAGGACGAAACTGACGCTCAGAGAGTGGGGGAGGTACTTGAGGTCATAATGGGACTAGAATCCAGATCCCAGGAACCCTGGGAAGAGCGTGACGGCCCCCCTCCTCCCTTCCCAGTCTTGGGGGCGCCATGCTGTTTCTGCCGGGGACGCGGTAGGCCTGGCTCTCCTCTCATGCCAGGGGCCCCTCGGTATCCCCCGGCTAATCTCCCGGCTCTTCTCAACCTCTGGAGCCCCCTGCTCTGTGTGGGCTGGCTCCTCCTGCCTCACCTCCACCCTGCCAGGACTCTGGCCCCAGCACCTCACCGGGTCTACAGCTGGTCCCTTTGCTTCCTCTCAGCTGGTTTCCTTTGCTCTGTCCACGCCACCCTCTGCCTGCTTGTCATCTGGATGCTCACGGGGCTCACAGCAGCCCGAGGACAGCAGCCCTGCCTCGGCGTCTGCATGGGCTCTGAGCCCAAGAACACTTAGTGATTGGAAAAATGAATCCGACTGCTTCCTGGGGGTGAAAGGCTCATTAGTAAAGGCTCACATGAAGGAAATCCAATCACAAATCGTCACAACTGCTATGAGGGTGCACAACACACAGGGCTGTCCTCCCTGAGTCCTGCACCATGGTGATCATGACACTGTGAAGTAGCTGGGGTCACTTCCCTGTGCCCAGGACCAAGGCAGGCCTCTCTCTTATGGGGCCCGATAGCCACCTGTGCTCTTTCTCTAGGGCATGTACTGCAATTAAGCCCATTTGCATAATTACTTTTTACTGTTACTGTGGTAAAGTCTGCAGAAGATGAAATTTTCCATTAGTGACATTTAGTGCATTCACACTGTTGCTCAATCATCACTTCTACTTTCCAGAAAGTTCTCCTCTCCCCAGAAGGAAACACCATAGACTACTGTGGACAGAATGTCTGCATCCACCAAAAATCATGCCAGAACCCTGATCCCCAGTGTGATGGTATTTGCAGGTGGGGCCTTTGGCAGGCAATTAGGTCACAAGGGTAGAGCCCTCATAAGTGGGATTAGTGTCATGGGAGAGAAGACTTTTTTTTTTTTTTTTTTTTAAATAATGTGAGGACCTTGTGAGAAGGTAGCCATCTGCAAACCAGGAATAGTGCTGCCTCCAGGAGGTGAATTGCCTGGCACCTTAATCTCAGACTGCCAGTCTCCAGAACTGTGAGAGATACATTTCTATTTCTATTCAATTCTAAGTAATTTCTATTCACAGTGAGAAATACATTTCAATTTCTATTCTATTCCAAATAATTTAGGGATTTTGTTACAGCAGCTGGAGCTAAGATGTACTTTAAGCTGTCGCTTAAAGTGACCCCTCTACCTTCTTAACTTCCCCCACGCCCTGGCAACGACTAATCTGCTTCCTGTCTCTATGGATTTCCCTATTCTGGATATCTTATGTAAATGGGATGCGGTTGGGTTTTGTAAGGATATTTTTTTTCTTTGCTGTCAACTCCCCCAGGATTGGAATAGTATCTTTCTGGCTCACTTTTGCCAAGTCCCTGGCACAGAGAGGGAACATGCTACATGTTGCACACACAGCTGTGGCTTGTTGGAAGGACGGCGTCTGCATCAGGCGTCCGCAGGCTCAGGGGCTCTGGCTGCGTGTCTGCTGGAATCCCAGGAGTCGTGGTGCTTGGGTGCCGCTCCTCCGTCTGCCTCTCGCTCTTGCTAGAGTCAGTCTGAACATCATGACGAGTAGGAAAAGCAGACGTAGGATGATGCCAACATAAAACTATGCAGAGTTTTGGGAACAGTCTGGCAGCTCCTCAAAAATGCTAGACAAATGCATGTCACCCCATAATTCCTCTCCGAGCACATGCCCGAGAGGACTGGAAACATATGTCCAAAGACTTTCTCGTGAATATTCATATCAGCATTAGTCGTGATAGCTGAATGGTGGAAGCAACTTCATCGTCCATTAACAAACGTGAATGGAGGGACAAAATGTGGAATAGCTGTCAAATAGAATATTATTTGGTCATAAAAAGAATAAAGTGTTGATACGTAGTACACATGGATGAAGCTTGAGGAAAAAAAGAAGCCAGTTCCAAAACATCACATATTATATAACTTCATTTGTATGAAATGTTCAGCATAGATTAATCTGTAGGGATCATATATATGTGTATATATGTCATATACATATATATGCATGTAATATATACATATATGCATGTACATATATAATATATACACATACACATATGTAATATATAAATATATGTTAACACACATATATAATGCATATATATGTATGTATAGTATTTCTCTATGTATACACAGAGATATATATGTATCCATATATGTCTATGTATGGATATATACACACAAACTCACACACATGCATAGAGAGATGTATCTGTATGCTTGTCTATTTTCCATCTATCATCTATCTATCTATCTATCTATCTATCTATCAAAATGAAAACCTGCATGGGAACTGTGTATATCAATATCAGGAGAGTAGGACAGTGGTTATCTCTGAGGAAGGAGAACATAGAATGTGAAGTTCAATGGGTAGTGAGGGAATTTCTATTACATTGGTAACATTTTACTGCTTTAAAACACCCTGTGTGTATATATGGTAAAATGTCCACATTGAAAACACCCATTGATTAAACCTGGATTAGTGCCTGAGTGGTTATTGATGATTGACAATTCTTTGCCGTTTTCTGAATGTTTGAAATATGTCATAACAGAACAGAAACACTGAGGGGTGAGTGTGTCCTTTGCCCCTCTGTACGCAGGGAGCAGATGACTTAGGGAGCAGGGAACATTAGATTTCACTGTTTTCCCCTGGCCGCATCCTATTATTTTCGATTCTATTGAAATTAATGACGCGCATCCCTTATTCTTTTTCCGCTCAGACCTGAACTTGGACTCTGATCAATGAATCCCATCTCCTGTAGGCTGAGTGATGAGCTGGCGGTTCTCCTCTCAGATAATTGCTTTTTTTCTCTTTGTTGGAAGACAGTTTTCCTTTCAGGCCCCAACTATTTAAAGATAAGGAAATAAACTTGTTTTCTCCATTTGTGATTTTTTAAAATGAGTTATTCTATCATCATTATAAGCAATTTTTCAACCTATAGAGCCTCTCAGAAGTGATGAAGTGGGAGAGGAGGAAGCTTGGGTGCTAATTTTAGATGTTACTGATTGTGTCACTGAACAAACAAATTCGGAGAGCATCGCTGGGGACGAGGTGAGAGAGAGTTTGGGGTTGTTTTTCCTCAATAAGATTCAGTGCCTCTCTGGGTCCTGCTCTTTTTCTCTGTAAAACAAAGTGATTGCCTTTGTTATTTCAGAAGTACCTAGGCAGTGAAGTTAACAATAATTTAAACAAAATTTAGCAAAATGTTTATATACAGCAATAAGCACACAGGGTCCCCATTGTCCAAACCTTTCCTGAAGGCTCCTTTAAGATCATATGTCTCAACAAACTTATTATTTTTGGGGGGGTAAGTTACCAGAGATTGAACCCAGGGGTGATTTACCACCGAGCTACATCCCCAGCCCTTTTTATTTTTATTTTGAGACAAGTTCTCACTACCTTGCTAAGTTGATGAGGCTGTCCTTGAACTTGCTATCCTCCTGTCTCAGCCTCCTGATTGACTGGGTTCACAGGTGGGTGCCACCACACTCAGCCCTAACAATCTCATTTTACAGAAGAGGAAACTAAGTCCCAGTTTGGTAACAAGACTTGTTCAAGATCCCAAGGTCTGTTCTCTATTTCAAGGTCACATTTCTATATGATTTACTACCTAATCTAACTCATTCACCAATCTTGGCTTCAAATGTCTTTTATCTGTTTGGAAATGCAAGCAAACAAATAAGATAACAACAACAAAAAAAAATCCCCTTTTCTTTTCAAGGACGTGACTTCCCCATTGCTAAGAGTTTCCCATGGGGCAGTTGTGCTATCTAAAGAACTTTGCACGCTAGAGTCAGAAAACCTAGATCAAATCCCTGATAGGCCCGAGTCCCTATGTGATTTGGGGTCAGTTTCTTCTCTTGTATGAATATTGGTTTCTTTCCCAATAAATCAGGCCAGAGATCCCAAAATCCAAGAGTTGTTATGCACAGCAGGTGTCCCTGGTGTGAGAGACTTGGAGTCAAAGAAAGGGGCCCAGCAGGTGAGGACTGGGCACAGCATGAGGTCAGATGGCAACCCAGAGTAAGTCTCTGTTGGCACGTTACTAATGAAAGCCAGTTTCTCTGCCCCTTGTGTGCTAAGCCTAGTGTTCATTGATGTTCGTGGATTTTCTTTTATAATCTTCACCTCACTCTATAATGTCATTATCCCCATTTCAACTTATAGGGAAACTAAGGCACAGATGGACTAAGCAACTGGCCAAAGCTCACAGCCACTGCAGGTCAGCCAGAATTATCACATAGACCCACAGCTCCAGTGCCCTTGCCTATGACCACAAGGCTGTCCGTCATTTCTCTCTGCTTTTGTGACCAGGGAGGCATTTGCCGACCAGTTAGATATATTCAGCAGGAGAGTTACAGAACCTTCTTGTCTTAATCTGGGAATCTTTGGAGCATCTTCAATGATTACTAAGGAACCCTGGGGAAAGATGCAGCAGAAATTATACCTAGACGATGCCATCCAAGCCCCAGGGTTTTTCCTTCTCGTTGCTCTTGGCAGGGATAAAGCCTCGTTGCTCAATTCCTGGCTGTTTGCAGCATGATTTCTAAAAGAAAAAGCTTGTGTTCGTATCCTACTTTTTTCGATTTACTATTAGCTTCATATTTTGAAACCAGAAAGTGCAATGCTTTCTGCTTTGTTCTTTCTCAAGATCGCTTTGGATTTTTGGGAACTTTACTGGTTCATAAAAGTTTTAGGATTGCTTTCCTTCTCCTATAAAAAAAAAAAAAAATGCAATTGGGATTTTGGTGGGAATAGCATTGATCCTGTAGACCACTTTGGGAAGTATGGACATTTTAACCATTTTAATTCTTCCAATCCATGAACATAGGATGTCATTCTACTTGTTTGTATAAAGATATACACGTAGACCAACGGAAGATATTTGAGAGCCCAGAAATAGACGCGCGCGCGCGCGCGCGCGCACACACACACACACACACACACACACACACACACACAGTCACCCCTGATGTTCAACAAGAGCATCAAGAATGTATAGTGGGGGGGAAAGGACAGTCTCTTCAACAAATGATGTTGGGGAAAACTGGATATCCACACACAGAGGCAAAAAATTGGACCCTTATCCTTTACCACCCCCAAAACAGACTCCAAATGGATTACAGACTTAAATGTAAGGCCCCAAACTGTAAAACTTCTAAAAAAATAACAGAGGGAGAGAGCTTCTTAGCATTGGTCTTGGCAGTGGTTTTTTGGATGAAGCTAAGGCTTAGGCAAAAAAAAGCAAAACGGACAAGCAGGACTATGTTAAAAACAAACAAATAAATAAAAACACTTCCACAAAGCAAGGGACACAGTGACACAAAAAGGCTGCCTAGGGGCTGAGGTTATGGCTCAGTGGTAGAGCACTTGTCTCACATGTGTGAGGCCCTGGGTTCGATTCTCAGCACCACATAAATAAAGGTATTGTGTCCACCTACAACCATATATATGTGTGTGTGTGTGTGTGTGTGTGTATTAAAAAAAGGCTGCCTAGGGGTGGGAGGAAACATTTGGGAACCCTATATATGATAATGGGATAATATTCAAAATGTGTAGGGAGCTCCTACAACTTCACAGAAAAAACCCCAAATAACTCAAGTATACTCATAATGGGTGAAAGACTAGAATCTGCCTTCAAAGAAGATTTACAAATGGCCAACAGGTAGCTGAAGAGGTGCTCAATATCATTAATTATCAAAGAAATAAAAATCAAACTCACAATGAGATATTGCTAAACAACTGTTAGGATTGTTGTTACCAAAAAAACCAAAAGGTAGCTGGGTGTGGTGGTGCACACCTGTGATCCCCGTGGCTTGGGAGGCTGAGGCATGAGGATTGTGGGTTCAAAGCCAGCCTCAGCAACTTAGTGAGACCCTAAGCAACTCAGTGAGACTGTGACTCTTAATAAAGTGTGTGTGTGTGTGTGTGTGTGTGTGTATGGGTGGGATGTGGCTCAGTGATTAAGGACCCTGGATTCAGTCTCCAGCACCCACCCCCAAGTAACCCAAAGAACAAAGCAAACAAAAACAAAAACCCCCAAAAAGTAGGAGTTGGTGAGAATGTGGAGAAACCGGAAAAGTCGTCCTCTGTTGGTGGAACCACCGCACACTAATCTGTTTTCTGTTGCTATTAGCACAACCCCACAGACTGGGTAAGTTACAAAGACAAGGATTCCCATGGCTCACAGCTCTGGGGATGAAAGGTCAAGGGGCTGAATCTGGTGATGACCTTCTTACTGGCAGAGTCCTGAGGAGGGACACAGAATCACATGGCAAGGAACAGGGGTGTGTGTGTGTGTTCTGGCCTCCTTCCCTCTTCTTATAAAGCCACCAGGATTCAGTCATGGGGGCTCTACCCTAGGGACCTCTATCCAATCCCAATCACCTCCTGAAGCCCTCGCCTGTACGCAGCACTGGGCCCTGGGTGGGAAGGAAGGCCGGGAAGGAGGGGCTGGTTCTGATAGGCCTGGGTTCTGCCCTCTCTTTCCCCCCATGTCTGGCCACCCCCTTTCCTTGTTGCTCCTTTCAACCGCGTCCTTCTGGCCTCGAGGACACGCTCCTATCTCAGTCCTGGCTAGTGTGCATCTCGATGGGGCCGTTGTACAGACCGCTCTGTCTTCTTTTCTTCTACACAAGTTCTCCAGCATCACCACAGAAGGCGCGCCATCTTCTCGTCAGCCTAAAAGTTTGGGTGGCGTTCTTGTCAGTGCTCAGGGTCCCTCCCCGTCTGCAATCCTGGAATCTACAAAGCTCCAGGAACCAGGAATTCTTCTGTGGGAACGTTCTCTCTCCTAACTTCACCTGAACTTCATCAGAGGCTGTTTGTTGGTCCCACTGGGGAGGAACTTGTATCCGTTTCGCTCCAGATATCTGTGTCCGTGAGCTACTGCTCCAGCCTCTGCCGGGTGTGATGCATAATAGAATATAAACAACTAATAGCTTTTCCGAAACTGGAAATATGTTGATTTCCATCAAGCCTCAAGGATTTTGGCTGAAGGCTAGTGGACCTATGTCTCGTACCACACCGTGCATTTTCCTGTTCTCTTGTTGCTGCGTGTTTAGGATTAAAAAAACAAAAACAAAAACAGAAAGAACTCTACGCACATAAAGTGTTACTGCTTGCCACTCTTTCTTTCTTTTGAAATCATTTTCTTGGACACACTCCTGAGAGTGGAATTATTTTATCAGAAGGCAGCAGCAGTTTTAAAGATCTTGTACCTGGTGCCAGGTTGGGTTCCTGTTAGGTTTATGAGTGCCACCTGCACCAGGGAGGAGGACTTGGGCAAGGTGATGCCCTGTTGCGAGGAGGCTGTGGAGGTGGGCAAGCTACAAGGCTCTGCACAAATAACCAGTAACCTTGTCAATCAATGTCTGCTAGGAGTTCCAGGGTGCGACATGGCCTGAATTTTGTTGGCTGGTGGAGGCCAACAGAGCTGGCTTTCTAGGGGATATCCATCCATCCATCCATCTATCCATTCCTCACCCATTCCTCCTTCCTTCCATTCATCCATCTTTCATGGTGGCCTGAATGTTACCTGGGAACAAGAGAATAAAGCAGCAGGTAAGACAGATAAGGCCCTTGCCCTCATGCAGTCTATAGTGTAACAGGGTTGGGGAATGGGAGGGGGACAATAAACAAGGTCATATCAGATAAATATGGTAAGTATCAGGATAAACGTAAAACTAGTTGACAGGAGAGGGCAGGTTGTTAGTGGGGGCAGGCCATCAAGGAAGGCTCCTTTGAGAAGGTGGTGTTGGATATGAGGCCTGGGTGGCTAAAGGGAAGCCATCGTGGGAAGAGGTTGGGAGTAAGGCCCTCAGCAGCAGCAGCAGCAGCAAGAATAAATCCTCCAGATGGAAAGGAACAGGCGTTCTGAAGGACAACAAGGGGCTTCTAGTTATCGCCAATTCCCCCTGTCCCCAGCTCCTGAAAAGCATGATTCCTCTCTTTATATCAGAATATACAGAATATACTGAATATACAGAATATACTATACTCGTGTACAGTCAGCCCTCTGCGTTAGTCAGAGTTCCCTTGCTGTGACAAAGAGGTTTCTGTGCATGGTTGGCTGGCTGCATTGCTAGGGGCGTGCGGTGAGAGGCAGGGCCTCATGGTGGAGAAGGCGTGGTGGAGAAGAGCTGCTCACCCCATGGCAATGAGAAAGGAGGAGAGAGAGAGAGAGAGAGAGAGAGAGAGAGAGAGAGAGAGAGAGAGAAAAAGGGCCAGGCCCAGGGCTAAGACATAGTCCCCAAGGGCACACCCCCAGGACCCCCTCCTTTCAACTAGGTCCTGCCATCTACAGATTCCATCACACCCCAATAACCCATTAAAATCTGTCCCTGGATTAATCCACTGATGAGGTTAGAACCTCAATGATCCAACCATACCCCCAAAGCCCCAGCTCTGATCATGGCTTGCTAGGGGGATAGTCTTTGAGTCTTTGGGAGATATTCCAAGCACAATGCCCTCTGTACCATGGCACATCTGTAGATTCGACCAACCACGAACTGAAAAGATACACAGGCCTGTGATGTTTGCATCTGTATTGAACACACACAGACTTTTTCCTTTTGTCATTATTTCCTAAACAATACCATGTGACAGCTATCTACACAGCATCTCCATTGCATTATGTACTTATAAGAAGTCTGGAGATGATTTGAAGCAGACAGGAGGGTGTGGGTTGGTTCTGTGCAAATACCCTGCCCTTGTCTAAGTGGTTTGAACATTCTTGCATTTTTGTATCTATGGGGGACCTGGAATGAATCCCCCCACTATGGAGAGTGAGGGGCGGCCACACAAGTGGCGTCAGGAAGTACCTTCCTTCTTTCGTTCCTCCTTCGCGCCTTCCCTTCCTTTCTTTTCTTCTTCTTTTAAAAGATGTCATTGGTAGACTGAGACCTGTGTGAGGTGTATAATTTAATGAGTGTGGACCTGGGCCACTGTCACCACCAAGGCAGCAGACGCTCCCCCCGCCGCACAGGGCAGACCAGTAGAGGTCATTTCTGTCGTGATGAAGCAATGGGCCATGCTGGTCTTACGTGAGGCGTAAACTGGGCCTTACTTCCCAAGGAGGCCTTCTCAGCGGCTGTTAGGGTGAGTTGTGTACCCTCAAAGCTCACAAGCTTAAATCTGCACCCCCAGTCTTTCAGAATGGAATGGGACAGGGTCTCTCAAAGGTGATTATGAGTAAGTTCAATGTGATTGCTGCTGTGCTCCTCAGAACAGGAGATGAGGACCTAGACCACACAGAAGGTCCTATGGAGACATAGGAAGAAGACAGCCATCCACAGGCCAAGGAGAGGCCTCTGTAGAAACCAACCCTGCCCACACCTTGGTCTTGAACTTCCAGCTTCCAAACTGTGAGGAAATAATTTTCTGTTCTTTAATCCACCAAGTCTGTGGTACTTTGTTATACAGACAGCCGGAGCAGACAAGTATGGAGTTGCCCTTGGGTCTGCCTGTCACTCGGGATGGTTCAGTGAACTCTGGGAATCCGGTCACGTGCAGTCTGTGGAAATGTACTGGCCTCGGTAGCCTTGGCAGGGATGTTAACCTAAACCACCTCTCCTGTGTATCAACACGCCACACCTGGTGTTCAGGGCCATCACAGACTCCACCCTTGTCACTTGACTTAAAAAAACGGAAACAAAGTAGCCTTTGTGGATTGCTCTCTTCCTGTAATTAGGTTTATAGCTTTTAATCTTAGGTCCTTCGTGTTCCTCTCTTTTAATCAGTAACTGGGTTGTACGACTTGGAAAACTGTGCTCTTTATATGTACTATGAAAGGAATTGCACTCTAAAAGCATGCATACAAATTAAATTAAATAAAAAAAAATTAAGAAAAATTATATTCAGTCCCACTTTCAGAAAAAATGACTATGAACTTTTTTTTTTTTTTTTTTTTTTTTGTGGTACCAGGGATTGAACTCAGGGGCACTCGACCACTGGGTCACATCCCCAGCCCTTTTTTGTATTTTATTTAGAGACAGGGTCTCACTGAGTTGCTAATAAGTGCCTCGCCATTGCTGAGGCTGGCTTTGAACTCGCGATCCTCCTGCCTCAGCCTCCCAAAGTGCTGGGATTACAGGCGTGCGCCACCCGCGCCCGGCTTGACTATGAACATTTTGAAACACTTTCTATGAGAGTATGAAAATAAGAATGTTGGGCTGGGGTTGTGGCTCAGTGACAGAGCGCTTGCCTCGCATATGTGAGGCACTGGGTTGGATCCTCAGCACCACATAAAAATAAATAAACAAGATTAAGATAGTAAAAAAAAATTCCTAAAACAATAATACTCTAGGATAAGGAGCAAGGAAACCGGATTTCTAATTCAACATTAAATAATTCAGGTTTTAAAAATGTTCTTATGTGATATCCTTACATACAGTATAATATTATATATAATGTTACATTTATGCATGCATGTACCTAAACATAGACATACAATAAATTATGAAGAATCATTCAAATGGGTGAATTCACCACCCATAGGAAACTTTTCCAGGACTGTTGAATTGGTTCAAGTGTTGCTCCCAAATCCCATTCCTCCTGCCTTTCTTTCAGTGTCAATCCTTACTCCGAAATTAAAAAAAAAAAAAAAACAAATAAAATCTAAAAATACAGCTTCATTGCCTCTTTATGCATCTCCTAAACATTTTATAGTTTAGGGAGGCTTGTCTTTAAATTTTGAAAAGGGTTATCATGATTTCATGCAGTGCCCCATGAACTACTTCCTTTTGTTCAATATTGTGCTTCTAGAATTCATCATGCTGCTGGTAACTATAATTTCATTTTCTCTGCTGTAAAGTATTTCTTGTTAGGTATTCCATAGTTTGCTCACTTTTTTTTTTTCTTTTTTTTTTGTGGTACCGGGGATTGAACTCAGGGGCACTAGACCACTGGGCCACATGCCCAGACCTTTTTTGTATTTTATTTAGAGACAGGGTCTCACTGAGTTGCTAAGTGCCTCGCCATTGCTGAGGCTGGCTTTGAACTCGCGATCATCCTGCCTCAGCCTCCCAAAGTGCTGGGATTACAGGCGTGCGCCACCACGCCCAGCTAGTTTGCTCACTTTTTTGCAGTCTTTGTAGTTTTCTGTTGTAAACAATGTTGTTTGGAACATTCTTATACATATTTCCTGGGTATGTATATATGATGCTTTTAGAATTAAGACAGTTAAAGCATGTTCACAAGTGTAAAATATGCCAAAAATAATCATACTCCATTTGATTAAAATTAAAGAAGTGATTTTTTTTGGTGAAATAATTTAGATATAGAATGTTTCAGAAGGGTGATATTTTATTGTATAAAATAGCAGCTCCTATAATTTATCTCATTCCTTAAAATAAAAAAAAAAGATATAGCTCAGAATCTTTAACTCAGTAGCTTCCATTGACGTATTTCTAAAAGTTCTTATTTGTGATGTTAGAACCTTCATTTATTTTCATGTCTGTATCCTGGTTTCTTGACTAAATGGTATAGGTAATGGGATCATGTAGAAAATATAAGGACATATTGCCTCCATTGATGAGGAAGGAAACTGAAGACTCAGCAAAATTAAGTAATCTGCACAGCAGAACTGGGAGTCAGTCCAAGCCCGTGTCCGAGTCACTATGTCACGTGGCAGGTCACAGCTGGCCTTACCCTCCTCTCCTGACATCTGCTCTAACTGAGGTTGGCTTAGGCAGAAGGAAGCTGTCTGGGCCTGGCCTGGCAGGTGGATTGCCAACTCGTTGTTACCGTTTCTTACAGGCCAGACACCGTGCTGGCCACTGCTGAGTGGGTCTGAATCTACCCTCAGAACACCACCACGACGTTGATGTTATCATATTTCAGGTTGAGGAGGACAAGGCCCGGAAGAATTACCTATGCCGGGTCACACAGGTAGAGGAGGAGATGGCAGAGCTGGGTCTCTAAGCCAGATACGGTTTACTCCAGTACTTGGATTCTTCCTGAAAATACCATAGAGCCTCCAGAAGGGGAAAACACCCACTGTGCTGCCAATGTAGTGTCGCTTCCTATTGGACTCTGGTTAGGCACACAGGCCCATGTTGGTGGTAGCAGAGTGAGGACCAAAAATGCTTGCAGCTGTCATGGAGATGCAGTTTGGATGGATGTGCCTTTGGGAGGACACAAACCTGGGCTCAAATCCCGACAGAAGCTTTGTGATCGCTGACCTTCAATCCCAGGCCCTATTAGGATTTTGCTAAGGGATGGTAAGGAAGTTGGTTTGCAGGCACAGAGACAACCGATAATCTTCAGAGTGAGACTGGATTTAAGAGCAAGGACTCTCTCCATGGGGTGGACTTGATTCAAATTCTTATTCTTCCATTTGTGAGTTGGCTGACCTTAGGTGTGTTATATAAGCTCTCCAAGCCTGTTTTTTTTCCACCCCAAAAATGGGGACAATTAATTAGTGACTTTTTTTTTTTTTTTTTTTTTTTTTTGGTACCGGGGATTGAACTCAGGGGCACTCAACCACTGGGCCACATCCCCAGCCCTTTTTTGTATTTTATTAAAGACAGGGTCTCACTGAGTTGCTAAGTACCTCACCATTGCTGAGGCTGGCTTTGAACTCAAGATCCTCCTGCCTCAGCCTCCCAAGTGCTGGGATTACAGGCATGTGCCACCATGCCAGGCGACTTCTTGTTCTTTTTGTTAATGAATTTTTATTCTAATTTGTTATATATGACAGTGGAATGCATTACAATTCATATTACACATATAGAGCACAATTTTTCATATCTCTGGTTGCATACAAAGTATATCCACACCATTTGTGTCTTCATACATGTACTTTGGATGATGATGTCCATCTCATTTCACCATCATTTCTAACCCCATGCCCCCATTAATTAGTGACTTCTTTATAGAGTTCTTGTGGCCATTGGCTCTGTGCTAACTTCTTAAAATTATGCTACTGTAAATACTCAAGGTTTGCTCTTGTTTTTATTTTTTTGTGGTACCAGGGATTGAACTCAGGGCACTTGACCACTGGGTCACATCCCCAGCCCCTTTTTGTATTTTTTTAGAGACAGGGTCTCACTGAGTTGCTAAGTGCCTCGCCATTGCTGAGGCTGGCTTTGAACTCATGATCCTCCTGCCTCAGCCTCCCAAGTGCTGGGATTACAGGCGTGCACCACTGCGCCCGGCTGCTCTTGTTAATACTGAGTGACCAATGATAAGGAAATAGAATGTTGAATCAAGCTAAGTTTTAGAGTTCTGTCAAGAAATGAGAGGCATGCTCTGGTTATTCCAAAAAATCTGTGCATTTTGTGATGCTTGCACAGGGTCCATTAGGTCCTCCAGTATCCTGCAAGGTGGGCAGGGTCTACCAGTTGGCCCCCAACTATCTACAAGAGAGCTAGGCCTGGCAGGCGGTGGGGGGTGAGCAACTCATTCAAGGTCCCCCACCCACCCTCCTTCCTTCCCTCCCTCCCTTCCTTTCAACTGACTAATTACATTTGTATATACGTATGAAGCACAATGTGATGCTTTGATATATGTATGCTCTGTAGAAAGACTAAGTCAAGTTAATTAACTTATTCATCACCCCCATCCACTTCCCCCCACCCAACCTGCCCTTTCTGGGCACATAGCTCAGGTGGCTCATTTGAGCCCTACGTTGAAGTCTTTCCTGTGGCCCTTTTCAGTCCCAAAGGGACTTAAAAAATAAATAAAACAAAGACTTTAAAAAATCGTTGCAGGGGCTGGGATTGTGGCTCAGCGGTAGAGCACTCGCCTAGCACGTGCGCAGTCCGGGTTCCATCCTCAGCACCACGTAAAAATAAAACGCGTTGTGTACAACTAAAGCAAAATAAATATTGAAAAAAGAATTGTTGCAATGGAGGATATTTCTTCTTCCTCGCAAAAGCCCAACATGGTCCATTTGTTAAAATGGCAAATTGGGCCCTATTAGGGTCTTGTGCTTAGGGTCTTATATACATCATGCTTGGGTTTGTGGCTGTGTTAGTGTGAAGGTGATTTGCTCTTAAACCCTCTGAACTACCCAGTCGTCATGGATGGTCATCTGTGGCAGAAGCTGGTATCTGAAATCAAGCGTCTTTCTCTGGTCCATGGAGAAGTCAGGCCTCCTGTTCTTCTTCACTCTTAGAATTATCCAGTTATTCTTGGGAGTGTTTCTTTGCCTGTTTCCAAGCAGTTGCCATAGTTATAGCTTGGTTTGTTAATATCAAAATCAAAACATTAACATGGTACATTTTACAGGGAAGTAGCCTAATTTTCACCATTATAACTGGGTGGGGGAATTACCCAGTCTTGGGCAAAATTCAACTAAAGTGCTGGCACTGACAGCATGGCTGAATTGCACCAAGAGCCAGGGATGTGTGGACACAAACCACAACTTATGAGAGTCTGGTGTTCCATGTAAGAGAAAGACCTTGGCCCTGGAGGGGCTGGTGAGGTTGAGGCCTGGCCTTGGCTTTGACATTTGTCCTTGGAGTGACTTCAGGCAGCACTCTCCCTCTTGGGCCTTTCGTGGTCTCTTTGGTCTCTTTGGTCTCTTTTGGTCTCTTTGCATGGTCCTTTTCACTTCTGGAATTCCAAGGTTCTGTGAATTCTGCTCCGTACCTTTCTGTTAGTATCCACCAGGGGGCGATGTGTTCTGTGTCTTGGCCCTGCCCTTGTATGAGAGCCCTGATCCCTGTGCTAAGTGCCCTGGAAGAAGGAAGCCATGGCCAGGTCCCTGTCTCCTGGTAGAAGGACCTGAGAAGACACTAGTTAATTATTCCTTATGTCTATAGTTGATATGGGGTCTTTGCATCTGTCACCTCTTTGGTCTTGCTCTGTTCCCTGGGCCTGGTGTTAGACTCCCATTTCACAGGCCGGTGAACTCAGGCCCAGGGAATTGAGAGGACTCCCTTGGACTATGTGACTGTCCACTAGTCGACTCAAGACCTTCTCTCCTCATCCCTAACTTGCCGTTCTGGGCCTCAAGAGGCTGCTTCTGTTCCTAAGGGGCTTCTATTGAACTGCAAAGGCAATTTACTGTACATGGATGGGGGTAAAATATGGAATATGTAAAATATGGGCAGACAGAGATTCTTCCCAGTGAAGCTTTTCTTCTGGGATTAGGACTCAAGGATCTGTAAAATCCAGTGGGGACTGTAATGGCCCTGGTTCTGAGTTGCAGACAGTAAAATCCACTCTGGCTCATTTAAGTAGCAAAGGAATTTTTGAAAGGGTATTTGAAACTCTCAGAATCTCTGGAGGGCCAGAGGCAAGAATCTGGAGTTATGTAGCCAGAAACCATGACAAACCACACTGTCGGGGCTTTTCTAGAAAAAACAAAACAAAATCTGCTGCAGCCGGGCCTGGTGGTGCACACCTGTAATCCCAGCGGCTCCGGAGGCTAGGGCAGGAGGATCGTGAGTTCAAAGCCAGCCTCAGCAAAAAGCGAGGAGCTAAGCAACTCAAGTGAGGCCCTGTTTCTAAATAAAATACAAAATAGGGCTGGGGTTGTGGCTCAGTGGCTGAGTGCCCCTGAGTTCAATCCCTGGTACTCGCTGCACCCCCTCTGAAAAAAAAAAAAAAAAAAAAAAGAAAAAAACCACTGCACAGCTGCTTGGCACTTTGGCTGTCTGGGATGGGCCACCACCATGGACAGGGACTGAGCACCTCCCGTGTGGAGGACCCTGCTACAGGCACGTATCTTATGTATCTTATCTCATTTCTTCCTGTGGATTGATGTCATTATCCTTAATTTATGGATAAGGAATGCAGACTTGGGGAGTTTATTATTTGCACAGTTGAACTTCTCTTTGAAGTTTGAACTCTAACAAAACAAGAAGATACGGACTTTGGGCTTGATCTAGGATTGCTTTATCTCTCCCGGGGCAGTTTTAGGAGACCAGGGCTTTCTTGATGTTTCTTACTGTCTTTGCAACTCTCTTTTTTTTCTCCCTAGTAATATCAAAGGAGAGCAACTAAAAGGAATGTCAAATTCTCATTTTCTACTGATTTGATTGTCTTGTGCCTCTGAAGGAAGAAGGAAACATTTCCTACCTGATGCTCTGTTGGATTTAGAAGATCCCATGACGTAGACCCGTCCAATCTCATTCATTGATAAACAAGGAAATTAAGGCCTAGAGTAAGAAATTATTTGCTCAAAGTCGTGAAGCAAGACTGTGGCTTTCACTGGTTCAACAAATATTTAACGAGGTGCTGACTAACTGCCAGGAACCTGGGACAGTGCAAGACGGACAACAAGTTTTCTGTTGTCATGGAGCTTTATGTAAACAGGGACCCCAGAGGGAGTCTAGTCTGTAGTTTTCCACGCATAAAGTATTTTGGAACAAAGATGCTTTGGGTTTTTTTCTTAGTTAAAAAAAAAAAAACAATAAAAATAAAAATAAAGAATACTGGATGGCAGATGAATAGGAAAACAGCTTTTTAGTTATTAAACAGTGCAAACAATTTTTTTCCTATTAAGTTGCAATATTTAAGAAAAGTAACTACCCAGTGCTGATGAAGGTATGTGGAATTTGCAGTCTCGTGTACAATTTTTTTTTTAAATTAGAGCTTTATAGTTCTAAATAGTAGTTGCGTTCATCCCGATCTCATGCACCATTGATGTAAATTAACCTTTGTGAAGCAAAATGTTTGCAATATGTTTCAAAACATTCTCACCTGAGAATTTACTTCTTAGACTATCTCTTAGAAAAATAACTATGAGTGTATATAAAGACACAACACAATAAGTATCACAGGATTGTTGTTAATAAACAGCAAGTTCTGGAAATAACCTAAACATTCAACAACTGTTGATTATATGAAGCATATGCAGTAGTCACTCTATTGGCCAGGCTTAGATTTGGTCATGTATAACAGGGACCCCAAGTAACATGGACTCACGCACACACACACAAATTTGCTTTTCTTCACCTAAAAGAAATTGGTAGGCAACTGGGTTTGGTGTGGTGGAACCCAGGTTCTTTCTATTCTTTGGTACTGCTGTTTTTAGTGCATGCTCAGGGCGTCTGTCTGAGCTTTAGCCATTCTAGCACATTCCAGATGGAAGAGGGGGAAGGGGTGTTAGTTTTGCGTGGCTGTGATCAAAATACCTGACAAAACAACTTAGAGGAGGAAAAGTGTATTTGGGGCTCACGGTTTCAGAGGATTCAGTCTATAGGCGGTCAAGTCCACTGCTCTAGGCCCAAGCTGAAGCAGCACATTATGATGGAAGGAACCAGTGGAGGAAAACTGCTCAGCTCATAGTGGGTTCAGGAAGCAGAGAGAAAGAAGGAGGAGGGGCAGCAGGGAAGATGTACTCTCAGAGGCCACCTCCTCCAGCCAAGGCCTATCTGCCTACTGTTACCAGTCAGTCCAATCAAATTGGACTGATTAGGTTACAGCTCTCAGTCAATCTTGCCACCTTGGAGCTGGGGCTATGGCTCAGAGGTAGAGCACTCATCGCGCATATGTGAGGCCCTGGGTTCGATCCTCTGTACCACATAAATAAAATAAAGGTATTGTGTCTATCTACAACTAAAAAGATATTTAAAATAAATCTCACCACCTCTGAACATCCCTGCATTAACAGGAGATTTGGGCAACACCTCATATCCAAACCATGATACATGGTAAAAGTAGGCACCTCTTTGAACAGACTAGGATATCTGTACCTGCAAAAAGATTTGGAAAATCACATTTTCAGCTGGGCAGGTTGCCTGGAGTTTTGGCATAGAGATGAAAAGAAGAAAGAGTGGATGTTGGGTAGGCCCACGGTCTTCAAAACCTTCTGCTCTCATAACTCTTTAAAAATATTTTGAAAATTTACTTGCCATTTTGTACATTTTTAAATTATCTCTGAAAAAAAAAATCTTCTATCACAGCTGTATATGGATGTGAAAGGTACAATTTCTGGTCCTTTGTAAATATTGACATAAAAAATAAAGCTATTGTACCATCTTTAAAATACATCCAAAGGAATGTAAATGCCATTACGATGCAGTGGCTACTCACCTTACCTCAGAACTAAAGAAACAAGCTTTTAAAACAGTGGGAAATTTTCTGGGGGTCCTTTTCTTTCAGCCTGCTTCCTCTACAGATTTTTCTAATAGGTATTTCCTACTTGAAAGTTTATTGATCACCTTATCATACATCTCAGCCACAACAATATGTAGAGAAATAGCAATTTTAACTTCATGGGGCTATAATATTCTAAAAGCATTTAATTTTTACAAATTATCATGGCAATTATTAATCCTATATGATTGATTAAAACATACACTTTGACCGATAGGAAGCATAAAAGCCATCTTCTAATGAGAAGGATAAAGTTTCTGCAAACAAATTTATGTATCTGTGGGAAGAAAAGTAGGCATCACCCTCAATTATAGTTCTGATTTTATTTTTATAGATTTTGATAGAAACTTGTTCTTTAATGAAATAGATGGAAATAGAAGGAATGAATTTTAGAGCTATGCCTCTTAATTCTTTGAACTCTTTCTGGGTACCTGTCAAAAATCCTACAATGCTCTGCAATCAGATGCTACTTCTATTGAGGTGGAGGCTGACTGAGCTCTCCCTGGGACCTAGTGCCCTGCATGGGATTTTACCTAGTCATTAGCTTCAAGGATTATCTCAACATGGACACTGGCTTTTTTTTTTTTTTTTTTTTTTTTGTACCAAGGATTGGACCCAGGGGCACTTAACCACTGAGCCACATCCCCAGCTGTTTTTTTTTTTAATTTTTTTAATTTTGAGACAGGGTCTCACTTAGTAGCTTAGAGCTAATTTGCTGAGCCTGGCTTTGAACCTGTGATCCTCCTGCTTCAGCCTCCTGAGCTTCTGGGATTATAGGAGCGTGGGACACTAACATTTTTAAATTGTCCCTTTTGACACCCTGCATCATCATCATCATCATCATCATCATCATCGCTATAATAGTATTCGGAACGGATGGTAAGTGTGCTCCTCCTTTGTAAAGTGGGAAGAGGGTGACTGTGAAAGGGAACCTGGAAGAGGGAAAAGCCCCGCCCTGCTTTGCCAAAGCCAGGCAGGTAAGTTTAGGGAAGTGATTAGATGATTTAATCACAGATTTCCTTAAAAGATCCCTGTCCTGGTGTACCTGAGAACAGCCGGCAGGCTGAAGGCTGCTGTCAAGGCGTCTGGGCGAGGTTACCAAATAGCTTTGTGTCATGCAGTGCCTCTGTGGGCCAGTGGGTGCCATTAAAAGCATTATGAAATGACAGATGCCAGGGTATAGTGTTAACTTCAAAAGTGATTATGTACCAGTGTGAGCAGAATGACCCTATTCGGGCTATGCATGACCAGAAGGTTAAAAGCAAATGCTTTTTTCTAGGGGAAGGAATTAGACACCATTTTTAGTTTATTTCATTTCCCAAGTGTCCCATACCTCCAAAACATGTGACCTCATCTTCCTTCTTTCCTTCCTTTCTTATACCACTAGATCTATTAATTTGTTTTTTTATGTTTTAATTGTTGAATTATTAAAATTGATTGATAATATGTATATTTCTCTATGTATTTTCAATTCACATCTTAAGTATATCATTCAATAATTTTGATGGATGCACAGACACTGAGCATTTCCATCGACCCAGAAAATCCCCTCATTCCCATGCCCAGATAATTCTCCCCAAATTGGTAATCCCCATATGACCACTGATTGGACATCTCTTGCCCAGGGCTATTCTTTCCTTTTCTAGGTGGACTCATATATATGGTATGTATTTTTTTATGTTTGGCATTTTTTTTTTTACTCAAAACAATATCCTTAGGATACATTCATGTTGGTGCATGCATTAGTAACTTATTTACTTTTATTGTTGAATAGTATTCTACTGTATGTGTATTCCACAGTGTATTCCTCCTGTTCATGTGTATCAATTACATTTTGAAAAAATAAAACTATTTTAGAGTAACCTTAGATATACTGAAAATTCTCAGATATTGAGCGCCAGGGTCCCCTCTTTTGGCCCAGTCTTCCCTCTTGCTAATGTCTTACATTAACATGGTGCGCTTGTTACAATGAATGAAGCACTATTGGTATAATATTCAGTAAAGTCCATAATTTATCCAAATTTCTTTGTTTTCCTCTACCGCCTTCTTTTGGTTGGTGTGCCAGGATCTCATCCAGGGCACCATGCCACAGTCAGCCACCACACCTCCTTAGGCTCCCTGGGTTGTGCCAGTTTCTTAGACTTTCCTTGTTTTGGATGACCTTGACATTTGAGAAGTACAGGTTGGGCATTTTGTATGCTATCCTCCACTGGAGTTGACGAGTCCTCATGATTTTAGATGGGGCGATAGGTGTTTGGAAGGGAGAGTGCAGAGTTGGTGCCCTTATTCACAACACGTTCAGAGACACTGATGCGGCAACCTTGGTGGCGTGGCTGAGACAGCGATCGTCAGGTTCCTCTGCTATGGTTGCTCTTTTCCATCTTTCCCCACGTGCTTTTTGTAAGAAGTCCCTGTGCTCATCCCACGCTTAGGAGATGACGGAGCTGTGCTGCAGTCCTGGAGGCAGAGGATGGCTGTACGTGGGTGGGAACTTTTTTTGGTATGGGAGATTTATCTGGCTATTCTCCCCTGTTTGTTGATTTATTCACTTTTGTTTATATCAATATGGACTCATGAATATTTATTTTATGCTTTGGGTTATGATCCACTATTACTGTATTTATTTTGTTGCTTAAATCGTTCTAGCTTTGGTCATGGGGTGTTCTGTTAGCTATCTGCCATGTCCCTGGACAATACTCTGTTTTATTTTATTTTTAAATTTTTACTTCTTTAGTGTTTTCTTGCAAAATGCTCCAGGCTCATCTTGTGTATTATCTGCTTCAACCCTAGACCCGGCCACTTCTCTAAAGGGGAGCCTGGCTCCCTTTATTGAGACGAGTATTGTAAACCAATATCTGGGTGCTGGCCTGTTTTGCACATAATATTAATTAATTAATTATTGGTATCAGGGATTGAACCCAGGGGCACTTAACCTCTGAGCCACATCCTCAGCCATTTTCACTTTTTATTTTGAGCAGGGTCTAACTAAATTGCTGAGACTGGCCTCAAACTTGTGATCCTCCTGCCTTAGCCTCTCTAGCCACTGGATTACAGGCAAGCACCTCCACGCCTGGCTTTGCACACAATTTTTTGTCAACCACAGTGCAGTCTGAAAGGCCATTTCTTACCAGCAGTTGAGAAAATCTCCCCCCCCCCCCAGCTCTCTGTGATGGAATCTTTATAATATTTTTTGAAGGACTTTTCACTATGCAAATTGATCTATTCAAGGCTGGGTACAGTAAAGAATTGCTATTTTTTTGGTGATGAAACCCATGCAATTTTGTTAATGGCAGTCCCTGTCTCCCAGCCACTCAGTGGCTCCTGCATCAATAGCTGAGCTCAGCTGACTTTGACTGCGGAGTCTTGTGACCTGTAGAGAGAATGCCCCTCTCTTGATGACAACCAGACCACAATGGATGAGGGAGGGCAGCACCTTAGAGATGTTCTGACTGGACTGGAAGGCAAGGGAGAAACCCTCTCCTTGGGCCTTGATGGTCAGGAAGTAAAGACTGAGCTGTTGTCTGTCCCCTCTGACCTTGATGGTCTGCACCAACATCTGGATGGAAGCCTGTTCGGTAAATGAAGGGAGAATCCAGGGCAGAGGAGGCTTGTGCTGGGGCACCAGGAAATGCTTGCAGGCCAGTTGGCCCAGGCCAGCTCAGAGACGGGGGTGGTGCAGAGAAGAGATGGCAGTTTAAAAATCGCCCAGGCAGGGCTGCCAAGTCAGCAGTGGCGCAGGTTCTGCTCAGGGAGCATCGGGCTCCCCTGTGGGGTGAGAGGCGTCAGGCGGTTCCTGAACGCACCCCAGGGGCACTCCTCCCAGCAAGGAGACTCTGGCAGAGGCTGGGCCTGGGCACCCTCGTTGCAGGTCAGGTGGAGTAAGTGACTGTGACCCAGCATGCCCTGCAGGGCTGGTCAGAGTTGAGGAGGGGCTGAGTCAGCCGGGGAGGACCTCCAACAGCCACACCGGACCAGGCATCCCGCAGCAAACACCTGTGAGGACCCCGAGGCCAGAGCCTGGGTTGGAGGCCGGCCTCCCTGCTCAGCACCGACAGAAAGCAGAGGGAGCCCCTACCCAGCAGAACCTCAGAGTCGCAAATGGGAAGCACTGAGATGCTAATTGGCAAAGTAAAGTTTTTCTCTCTGTTTTCTTCACTGATGGAACAGTGTCTGGTGCAGAGAAGGCATTCCATGAATGTTTGAACAAATGAACCACCACACCGAAGCTACTTCTAGGACCAGCGTTGGCCTTGCTTTCTTTTCTTATTGCTCTCTACACTTTATGCAAATCCTCCTTTCTCCTCCTATAATAAAACAGAGGGTCCCGTGGGTACTCGTGAATACAAACAGATGTCTTGGGATGGCGATTGTGGGAGCAGAGGGTACAGATTCTGTGACCCCAGTAGCATCTAGATGCTAGCACAATCTTTTTTAAAAAATATTTATTTATTTGCTTTAGTTGTACACAATGCGTTTATTTTTACGTGGTGCTGAGGATTGAACCCCAGGCCGCGCACGTGCTAGGCGAGCGCTCTACCGCTGAGCCACAATCCCAGCCCCGCTAGCACAATCTTTACTAAAGCGGTCTCTCTGCTTTTTTTATATGCTATGGTTCAAATAGTTCACAAATGTTAATTTTGAATTCAACAAAGGAAATTCTATGCAACATCCCTCTGTTGGCCATTGACATCCATTGTTTGGGGATTTTTTTTTTCCCCTCTAGAATCAGGAGGTGGTGTGGTGCAATGGTTAAGGCTGTGAACTCTGGGGCCAGACTACCTGCCTTAAATCCCAGATCTGTAGCTTGCTAAATGTGCCAGCTCTGGGAGACGGATTTATCTAAGCTTTAGTTTCTTGACTGAACCCCATGTGTCTCTTACACATTGCTTTGGATTTTTCTTCCACTCTTTTTACCCTCCAGTCTTCAGTTTGTATGTATTCTATTGACTTTGTCTTCTCCTATGTCCATCTGCTGTTAACTCATCCAAGGTTTTTAATTCAAATCTATTTTTCAGTTATAGAAGGTTTACTTGATTCTTTCCCACAGATTCTTACTCTCTGTTGGAATTCCTCATCTTTTCAACCATTTTATTTTTTATTTTCTTGAACATTTTAAACTTGTCATTTTAGAATCTGTCTCGTAAATCCAATGTCTGAGTCATCTTGGAGCCTGTTTCTATTTTTAACTTTTCTCGTGTCTCATAAGCTTTGACCAGGTGCTTGATGAAGTGATGAACAGTTGTAGAGGTTCTCCAGAATCTTCCTCTAGAGATGGTAAAGTTTTCTTCTGAGATGCAAATAAGGTACTGATGGATCTCCTTGAAGTTGTCCAAGCTTGATCTTAATCTTTGTTAGAGTGGATACACTTCAGAGTTTCTCCTGCCTCGACCACAACAGCCTTTGGTCTGTGTTCACGGCCCCTTTTGTCTAATGCATGATCTTTCTGAGGACACAACTGAAAACGTATGGCATTTACCAAGGCCCTCCACGTGGCAGGGCTTGAATTCCAACCTCATTCTACCTGCACCATGAACTTGTAGGAAGCCCTGCCTGTCTCTTTGGCCTCCCAGCTGCTGTCCTCTGCTGGGGTCTTGGAATCCTGACCTGTGCATGAGCCTCTTAGCAGTTGGCCACGTGTGGAATTTATAGATAGAGTTTCAGAGTCTTCTGTGTATTTCTGTTTCCATGATCGTGACCCATTTGGGCAGCCCTGAATTTCAACATCTGCCTCCTGAGCCCAGTAAGACTGCCACTGTCTGCTTGGCCCTGATCTCCCACACTGTGATTTGGAAAATGCTCTTATTAAATAAAACCAGGGAGAATGTGGTGCTCACCTTAGTTGCTTTCTTTCTTTTAAAGACTGTAGCTCATTTACTCCTGCCTTTGTAGCACGCCAGTGCTTCCCAGCACTATTTTATATAGTCTATTCAGCTTTGACAGTGACTCTCAGTGGGAGAGTAGTTTGTTACGAATAATTCCATCATGGCTGGAACTGAAAGTAATTGCCACCGCCTTTTTTAAATTTTTTTTATTTTTTTATTTTTTATAATTGTATGCTGTCAATCTTAGATTTCTTTTGGGGGTGGGTGGGTACTGTGGATTGAACCCAATGTGCTTTACCTTGGCACCACATCACCAGCCTTTTTGATTTTTTCATTTTAAGACAGGAGCCCCCTAAAACGTAGAGGCTAGCTGTGAACTTGTGATGCTCCTGCTTTGGCCTCCTGAGGTGCTGGGATTACAGGCACAGGTCACCATGCTTGGCTGTCATTTTAAATTTTAATTGAGTAGATAATTTCATAGTATGTAAGGAATAAGTCCATCCATTCATCTCAACAAAATTTTATAAATATTTTCTATAAAATGTTTAGTATTTGGTTGGGAATTACTTCATTATAACACAGTTTCTATAGGTACAGAGTTCCCATCCTCATCCCCATTCTTTTTAATTTTGAGAAATTTTAAGAATTCAGAAAAGTACGACAAAGTAAGACAAGATATCCACATGCCACAGTCCAGAATGAGACATCACCTTCACATATTTACTTGCAGTCTTTAATAAGAGAAATGAATGTTTATATAAAAATATAAAGCCCATTCCCCACCTGTTTTGGTCAGCTTTCGTGTTGCTGTCACCAAAAGACCTGACAAGAACAATTTTAGAGGAGGAAAAGTTTATTTGGGGCTCATGGTTTCAGAGGTCTCAGTCCAGAAATGGCGGACTCCTTTTCTCAGGTCCTGAGGTGAGGCAGAACATCATGGTGGAAATGTGTGCTAGAGGAAAGCAGCTCAGGACATGGTAATAGGAAGGAGGGAGGGAGGGGGGAGAGAGAGAGAGAGAGAGAGACAGACAGATAGACTGAAGACTAGGGACATAGTACACTCCCACAAGGCATGCCCCCAAGTGCCCACCCCCTCCAGCCACACCCCAGCTGCCTACAGTTATCACCCAGTTAATCCCTATCAGGGGATTGGTGCACCGTCAGGTTAAGGCTCATAACCCAATCATTTCACCTCTAAACTTTCTTGCATTGTCTCACACAAGAGCTTTGTGGGGGGACACCCAATATCATTACACCACCCCACCTCCTACACTCATTCCCCTCCCTCTCTACCTTTCATTGGTCACCACTATCATCTAGAGTTTGGTCTGTACCTTTCCAATTCATTTCCGAAACAAAAGTATTCATTCTAACATAATGTTCTGGATTTCATGAAGGAAGTTTTAAATCATATTTATAAAAAGTTGTTGTACAATATACATCCGTTTTGCAGCTTGATCCCCCCCACAACATGACTTTTTAGATCTTTCCATTAATAACCTGTGGATTTCATTTGTTGAATTTTACAGATGCATGTATATCGTCTCCTCACAGGGATTTTTTCCATTTTGTTCCTGAGGGGCATTTAAGTTGTTTCTGATATTTTGCTACTACAGATCAACCCACAGGAAGTTTCCTGGTACATATTTCTTGGGCATACACACTCATGACTAGAACTAATCAATATTTTTGAATTTGTTCTAAGGAGTGTTTTTCCTATCCCCAAGGCCACAGTCATTTTAGTATATAGCTTTTTCATATCAATTTCTTCAGTTCTTGTGGATTTTACTTTTGCATATAGTTCATGGTCTATTTCTTTCCCCTCAGAGAACAAATTTCCTCCAAATAATTTTTTTTTTTTTTGTGGTACCGGGGATTGAACTCAGGGGCACTCGGCCACTGGGTCACATCCCCAGACCTTTTTTGTATTTTATTTAGAGACAGGGTCTCACTGAGTTGCTAAGTGCCTCGCCATTGCTGAGGCTGGCTTTGAACTCGCGATCCTCCTGCCTCAGCCTCCCAAAGTGCTGGGATTATAGGCGTGCGCCACCACGCCCGGCTCCTCCAAATATTTTTTAAAATAGCATAGCTATTTCCTCATCTGATGCGGATTCTTTCATCTTCCAGATTCTAAGAAATGCAGAGGTCTCTTTCTGGAATCTCTTCTGCTCTGCTGAATCAACACCACAAGAGTTTTATTGCTTATAGATGATCATATAATCTGTTTTTTGTCTCTACCTTTTGAACACTTATGGCTTATTTATTTTTTATTTTTATGTTTTGCACTGGTGAAGATCTCCAGATCTATGCTGATGGCAACAATAGGCGTCTAAAGTTTCAGCATTACCATTGCTGCTGACTCCATGGTTCTGTTGTTTTGGGGTGGAGTCCCCCCCCTCCTTCCCTCTTCCTTCCTTTCTGGTACTAGGCATTGAGCTCAGGGGCTCTCTATATCACTGAGCCACATCCCCAGCCCATTTTGTTTATTTTTATATTTGAGACAGGGTTTCACTAAGTTGCCCAGGGTGACCTTGAACTTGTGATCCTCCTGCCTCAGCCTTCAGAGTAGCTGGGATTAGAGTGTGCCACTGAGCCTGGTAGGGTAGATTCATTTTATCACATGAATGTCTTCCTCTTCACGAATGCATTCTAGGTGTTCTACAAGCATTTGTTAAAATTCTCATTTATGGTGCTTTGTTTCAGAATGACCATTTGGGATGTGCTATGAGGTATGCATTCTTGATGTGTGCTTTCCCATCCTGGACACATTAAGAGCTTCTTAAATTTCTAATATACACACATATATACATAATATATATATATTCTTGAAATTAAACTGTGCATTATATTCTGCAACTTGGTTTTATGAAATTCCACAGCATGGATCTATCATCCACAGTTATGGATCTATTTCTATGAATATCCATGTTACTATTTTATTTTTCGAAGTAACTGTGATTCCTCTTGCTTTTCCTACCATGCATAGGGTTTCTAAGCAGCATGGACTTCCTGGTGTCTAATGTGGTGTGACCTCCAGCTGAAAACTTCCCCACATTTGCTGTCTTGGTCAGGCTTCTTGCCTGTGTGGGTTCTCACATGCAGAGCTGGGGTTGCAGACTGAGAGGCAGCTTTCCCACCTCGGTTCTTTCCCACCTTGTTCTCCCCCACCTGGTTCTCCCGGGTAAGGCTCCTCGCATGCACAGTGAGAGATGAGCCCCATGGGAAGGAAGGCTGTTCCACACTCATCACATTGATGGGCTTCTCTCCAGTTCAAGTGTTTTGAGGTTTCGTGAGATATGTCTTCTGGTCAAAAGCTGTTTCGCATTTATGACATTAAAGTGTTCCTCTCTGATATGAAGTTTTTTGCACTCAGTAAGGTTTGATTTGCCACTAAAGGCAAAATGCTAAAGGTCAAAATGAAAAGAGAAAATGTCAAAAGTTGATCAGAGGAAGAAGACATGGAGCCAATAATCAGGCTGACAATTCACTCCTCAGCGGAATCCAGTGAGTAGAAACAGTGGAGCTGGGGATATAGCTCAGTTGGTAGAGTGCTTTCCTCACATGCACAAGGCCCTGGGTTCGATCCCCAGCAAACACACACACACACACACACACACACACACACACACAAAAAAAAAAAAAAAAAAAGAAAAAAGAAAGAAAGAAAGAAAACAGTGGACTAACACCTACAAAATCTCTGTTGCACTGGGACTGGGGCTGGGGCTCAGGGGCAGAGCACTTGCTTAGCAAGCCTGAGGCCCTGGGTTCAATCCTCAGCACCACATTTAAAAAAATTTTTTTATAATTTCAACCAATTTATTTTTTTAAATTACCGATTTCTTTTATTTTTTTATTATTCTAATTTGTTATACATGTTTGCAGAGTACATTTCATTTCATATCACATATAAAAAGCACAATTTTTCAAGTTGCTGGTTTTATATAAAGTATTTTATAGCAATTATGTCTTCATACATGTATTTAGGGTAAGATGGCTAACTCAGTCTGCCATTATTCCTATTCCCTTACCCCTTCCCTTCCCTCCCCCCCCCCTTTGTTCTATTTAAAGCTCTTTCATTCTTCTCACCCCCTCTCTCTTGCCTTTATAAGTTAGTATCTTCGAATCAAAGAGATCATTCGACCTTTGTTTTTGTTGGGATTGGCTAACTTCACTTAGCATTATTTTCTCCAACTCCATCCATTTACCTGCAAATTCCATGATTTTATTCTCTTTTGGTGCTGAGTAGTGTTCCATTGTGTATATATACCAAAGTTTCCCTATCCATTCATCTGCTGATGGGCATCGGGGTTGGTTCCACAATCTAGCTATTGTGAATTGTGCGGCTATAAACATTGATGTGGCTGTGTCCCTGTAATAAGCTGTTTTTAAGTCCTTTGGGAATAGGCCAAGGAGTGGGATAGCTGGGCCAAATGGTGGTTCCATTCCAAGTTTTCCTAGGAATCTCCATACTACTTTCCAGATTGGCTTCACCAATTTGCAGTTCCACCAGCAATGTAAGAGTGTGCCTTTTCCCCCACATCCTCGCCAGAAATTATTGTTGTTTTTTTTTTTGATAGCTGACATTCTGACTGAAGTAAGATGAAATCTTAGAGTTGTTTTGATTTGCATTTCTCTAATCGCTAGAGATGTTGAACATTTTTTCATATATTTGTTGATTGTTCGTATAGCATCTTCTGAGAAGTGTCTGTTTAGCTCCTTGGCCCATTTATTGATTGGGTTATTTGTATTTTTGGTGTTAAGGCTTTTGAGAGCTTTATAAATCCTTGAGGTTAGTGTTCTATCTGATATGCTTGTGGTAAAGATTTGCTCCCATTCTGTAGTTCTTCCTCACTGATTGTTTCTTTTGCTGAGAAGAAGCTTTTTAGTTTTAATCCATCCCATTTATTGATTCTTGGTTTTAGTTCTTGTGCTATAGGAGTCTTATTGAGGAAGTTGGAGCCTAAACCAACATGATGGAGACTTGGGCCTACTTTTTCTTCTATTAGGTGCAAGGTCTCCGGTTTAATTCCTAGGTCCTTGATCCACTTTGAGTTACGTTTTGTGCGTGGTGAGAGAAAGAGATTTAATTCCATTTTATTACATGAGGATTTCCAGTTTTCCCAACACCATTTGTTGAAGAGGCTGTCTTTTCTCCAGTGAACATTTTTGGCACTTTTGTCTAATATAAGATAACTATAGGTGTGTGGGTTCGTCTCTGTGTCTTCTATTCTGTACCATTGGTCAACTGGTCTATTTTGATGCCAATACCATGCTGTTTGTGTTACTATTGCTTTGTAGTACAATTTAAGGTCTGGAATAGTAATGCACCCGCTTCATTCTTCTTGCTAAGAATCGCTTTGGCTATTCTGGGTCTCTTATTTTTCCAGATGAATTTCATGATTGCTTTTTCTATTTCTATGAGGAATGATATTGGGATTTTGATTGGTATTGCATTGAATCTGTATAGTGCTTTTGGAAGAATGGTCATTTTGACAATATTAGTTCTACCTATCCATGAACAAGGTAGATCTTTCTATCTTCTAAGATCTTCATTAATTTCTTTCTTTAGTGTGCTGTAGTTTTCATTGTAGAGGCCTTTCACTTCTTTTGTTAAGGTGATTCCCAAATATTTTTTTTTTTTTTGAGGCTATAGTAAATGGGGTGGATTTCCTAGTTTCTCTTTCTGAAGATTTGTCACTGATGTACAGAAATGCCTTTGATTTATGGGTATTGATTTTATATCCAGCTACTTTGCTGAATTTATTTATTAGATCTAGAAGCTTTCTGGTGGAATTTTTTTGATCTTCTGTGTATAGAATCATATCATCTGCAAATAGTGATAACTTGTATAGAATCATATCATCTGCAAATAGTGATAACTTGAGTTCTTCTTTTCCTATACGTATCCCTTTAATTTCTTTCTTTTGTCTAATTGCTCTGGCTAGGGCTTCAAGAACTATGTTAAATAGGAGTGGTGAAAGAGGGCATCACTGTCTTGTTCCAGTTTTTAGAGGGAATGCTTTCAATTTTTCTCCACTCGGGATGATGTTGGCCTGGGGCTTAGCATAGATGGCCTTTATGATGTTGAGGTATGTTCCTGTTATCCCTATTTTTTTCTAGCATTTTGAACATGAAGGGATGTTGTATTTGTCAAATGCTTTCTCTGCATCTATTGAGATGATCATATGATTTTTATCTTTGAGCCTACTGATGTGATGAATTACATTTATTGATTTCCTTATATTGAACCAAACTTGCATTCCTGGAATGAAGCCCACTTGATCGTGGGGCACTATCTTTTTGATATGTTTTTGTATTCAATTTGCCAGAATTTTATTGAGAATTTTTGCATCTATATTCATTAGAGATATTGGTCTGAAGTTTTCTTTCTTTGATTTGTCTCTGTCGGAATCACGGTGATATTGGCCTCATAGAATGAGTCTGGGAGTGTTCCCTCTTTTTCTATTTCATGAAATAGTTTGAGAAGTGTTGGTGTTAGTTCTTCTTTAAAGGTCTTGTAGAACTCAGCTGTGTATCCATCTGGTCCTGGGCTTTTCTTGGTTGGCAAGTTTTTTTATGGCATCCTCTATTTCTTTGCTTGAAATTGACCTATTTAATTTGTGTATATCATCTTGATTTAGTTTGGGCATATCATAGGTCTCTAGAAATTTGTTGATGCCTTCATTATTTTCTGTTTTATTGGAGTATAAATTGTCAAAACAATTTCTAATTATCTTCTGTACTTCTGTAGTGTCCATCATGATATTTCCTTTTTCATCATAGATATTGGTAATTTTTGTTTTCTCTCTTCTTTTCTTTGTTAGCATAGCTAAAGGTTTATCAATTTTATTTATTTTTTCAAAGAACCAACTTTTTGTTCTGTCAATTTTTTCAATTGTTTTTTTAGTTTCAGTTTCATTAATTTCAGCTCTGATTTCAATTATTTCCTGTCTTCTACTTCTTTTGGGGTTGATTTGTTCTTCTTTTTCTAGGGTTTTGAGATGTAATGTTAATTCATTTATTTGTTGACTTTTTCTTTTTTGAAGGAATGAGCTCCATGCAATGAACTTTCCTCTTAGTACTGCTTTCAGAGTGTCCCAGAGGTTTCAGTATGTTGTATCGTTGTTTTCATTTACCTCTAAGAATTTCTTAATCTCCTTCTTGATGTCTTCTGCAACTCATTGATCATTCAATAGCATATTATTTAGTCTCCAGGTTTTATAGTAGCTTTTCTTTCTTTTTTTATCATTGATTTCTAATTTCATTCCATTATGATCTGATAGAATGCAGGGTAGTATCCCTACTTTTTAATATTTGCTTAGAGTTGCTTTATGGCATAATATATGGTCTATTTTTGAGAAGGATCCATGTGCAGCTGAGAAGAAAGTGTATTGGCTCATTGATGGGTGATATACTCTATATATGTCAGTTAAGTCTAAGTTATTAATTGTATTATTGAGTTCTATAGTTTCTGTGTTTAACTTTTGTTTGGAAGATCTATCCAGTGGTGAAAGAGGTGTGTTAAAATCACCTAGAATTATGGTGTTGTGGTCTATTTGATTCTTGAACTTGAGAAGAGTTTGATTGATGAATGTAGATGCTCCATTATTTGGAGCATATATATTTATAACAGTTATGTCTTGTTGATCTATGATTCCCTTAAGCAGTATGAAATGTCCATCTTTATCGCTTTTGACTAACTTTGGCTTGAAGTCTACTTTATTTGATATGAGGATGGAGACCCCTGCTTGCTTACATAGACCATGTGAGTGATATATTTTATCCCATCCTTTCACCTTTAGTCTATGGGCATCTTTTCCTATGAGATATGTCTCTTGAAGGCAACATATTGTTGGGTCTGTTTTTTTAATCCAATCTATTAGCCTATGTCTTTTAATTGGTGAGCTTAGGCCATTAACATTCAGGGTTATTATTGAAACATAATTTGTATTACCAGTAATTTTTATTTTTTTATTATTTTTGGTATTGAGTTTGACTTGGTTTTTCCCTTTATTGTAGTTCTTCCCTTTGCAGGTTTTCATTATTATTTTTCATTTCCTCCTCGTGGAATATTTTACCAAGAATGTTCTGTAGAGCAGGCTTTCTTGTTGTAAATTCTTTTAGCTTTTGTTTATCATGGAAGGTTTTTATTTCATCCTCAAATCTCAAGCTTAATTTTGCTGGAAATAAAATTCTTGGTTGGCATCCCTTATCCTTTAGAGCCTGGTATATGTTGTTCCAGGCTCTCCTGGCTTTGAGGGTCTGGATTGAAAAATATGCTGAGATGCGAATTGGTTCTCCCTTATAGGTAATCTGACTTTTCTCTCTTGCAGCCTTTAAAATTCTCTTTATTTTGTATGCTAGGCATTTTCATTACAATGTGCTTTGGTGTGGACCTGTTGTAATTTTGTATCTTTGGTGTCCTATAGGCCTCTTGTATTTGATTTTCAAATTCATTCTTCTTGCTTGGGAAATTTTCTGATATTATTTCATTGAAGAGATTGTGCATTCCTTTGGTTTGAATCTCTGAACCTTCCTCTATTCCAATAAATCTTATATTTGGTCTTTTGATGGTATCCCATAGTTCTTGGATATTCTGTTCATGGTTTCTTACCATCTTCACTGTGAGGTCAACTTGACTTTCAATATTATATATTTTGTCCTCATTGTCTGAGGTCCTATCTTCCAAGTGGTCCAATCTGTTGGTGATGCTTTCTATGGAGTTTTTAAGTGGCTTACTATTTCTTTAATTTCAAGGATTTCTGTTTGGTTTTTTTCTCAAACTCTCTATCTCTTTCTTGAAGTAATCTTTTGCTACCTGGATTTGTTCTCTTATCTCTTTCTTGGTGTGATCGATGGTTGCCTATATTTGATCTCTTATCTCTTTGTTGGAGAGATCAATTTTTGTCTGTATCTAGTCACTTAGGTCGTTTTAAAAATCCCTTATCATTTTAATTATGTATATCTGGAACTCCTTCTCTGACATTTTACCTACTGTGCTTTCTATATTTTCTATTGTTGTAGTATCGTGGTTTGTTTGGGGCATTTTCCTCCCTTGTTTCTTCATGATGTCTATGTATTTTCCTCTCTTGCAAGGTAAGCCTGAGGTATTACAGCTTCTGCCCTTTTGTCTTATAAGTTCCCTCCAGGTTACCCAAAACCTCACTTTTTAGGGAAATATCAATATTAGAACTTTCAATGTACCCAATGTGTGTCCATATATCAGTTAGTTTCTATTTTTATATTTACAGTTTTGTCACTATAAAAGAAATTATGAGATCAGTTATCTTATACCATATAGTCTCTATGTTTGCATGGTGGTTTATAGTATCTAATGGTAGAAGGGGGGACTTAGAGGTTGGCTTAAACGTTTATGAAGTAAGGTGTGAGAAAACAGAGGTATTATATTATTTGACTAGTGAGAGTATAATCATTAGAATTTGGCTGTTAGTAGAAGAAGCCAGAGATAGGCAACCCCATGTAAGATTCCCTGTTAGTTCACAACAGCATAACTGGTTGCCTTTTGGTGCATCCTGGTCCCTAGGGACATTACCCGGACCTTTTTGTTTTCCTTGGTAGTAGTGTAGCTAACTCAGTTTTGTGGCTGTGGCAGCCTCAGGCCTATAATTATATTGGTGTTGGGTTGAGTAGCTATGGGATCCCAGTGTGGTGTATCTCTCTGGGCAGACGTGGGTTGCTTCTCCGATTTGCGGGCATGGAGCGGGCCTCTCTCTCCAGATCTCCTCCTGGCCACAGTGTCTTGAAGCAGGCAGTCTGGCTTTCTTCTCCCCACTCTCTTCCTCCTGTGTCTCATCCCAGTCTAGTTGTTTTGGTGGGGGTTGGGCAGGTGGGCAGCAGGGCCCTTCCACAGGGTGGAGCCTGCAGTTCCTGGTCCTGGAGATGGCATGGGCTGGTGGTCAGGCCGGCTGGTGGCTGGGCTGATCCTTCTGGTGGGTGTCTACTGCTTGTTCTGGTCTCAGCTGGGAAGGTCACAGGGAATGGACAGGGCCCTTCCTCTGGTCGGGCCTTCTCTGCAGTGGGGACCTGCTATTCCCAGCCACGGAGGTGGTGGCAATGTGAGCCGGCAGCCCGGCTGGTCAGCACCACATTTAAAAAAATTATAAATACATAAAATAAAGGTATTGTGTCCATCTATAACTTATAAAAACAATCCCTATTTTCTCTATATATTTTGATTTTTAGTATTTTGATTATGATCCTGATAGTTTTTTTCCCCCCCCATATCTATCCTATTAAAATTACCTGAGCTTCTTGCTTCTTTGGGTTGGTAACCATCACCAGTTTTATAAAGTTCTCAGCTATCAAATATCAATGATACCTTTTTGTCTCTGACTCTGATTACAAATATTTTACACACATTGCCTAACTCCAACACAAATTGTTACCTTACATTTTTCTTTTTTTTTCTTCTGTGCTAAGGTATTTTCTCTAACTTTTCTCTTATTTTGCCTTTCCTGTCTTTGCTGTGTCTAGTTTACTCTCAATTCATTGAATATTCTTAATCACAGAGAATTTTTTAAAATATGGAATCTTCATTTAAATCTTTCATAGATTCAATGCTCTGTTGAAATTCTCCATTTCTGAAACCAGAGGAGGGCCTTATGTTAAGCTAAATAAGTCAAACTCAGAAGATCAAGGTTCCTATGTTTTCTCTCATATGTGGAAGCTGGAGGGGGAAAAAAGAAAAGAAAGGTGGGGGTGGGGTCTCATGAAAATCAAAGGGAGATCAGTAGGGGAAAGGTACCAGTGGGTGCAGGTGGGGAGGGAGAGAGAGGTGCTGGGGAGTGACGTTGGCCAAGTTATATCGTTACACTGTGTGAATGCACGGATTTGTAACAACAGATCCCATCATTACCTGCAAATGCAATGCACCAACAAAAAATGTGGAGAGGAAGGGAGGAGAAGGGAGGGGGCAAGGGGGTAAAAAAAAAAAAAAAAAAAAAAAAGATGGTAGAATGAGATGGACATCATTACCCCAAGTGCATGTATGAAGACACGGATGGTGTGAATATACTTTGTATACAACCAGAGATATGTAAAAATGTGCTCTATATGTGTAATATGAATTGTAATGCATTCTGCTGTCACTTATAACAACTTACAATTAAAAAAACTAAAAAAAGAGTAACATTTTTAAAAATATGGAGAGAAAAATAAAAAAAAAAAAGAAATTCTCCGTCTCTTCAACTGCTTTGTTTGCCTCTGTTTTCTCAAACTATTGTTTGTAGCCATTTTAAAGTCCCCGTTTGATAACAACAATATCTGCTTCTATCATTTATTTTGTCGTATCAACCGTATTTTGCTGCGTTTTGAAAATCCTGTCATCTCAATTGTGTGCCAGTGAGGTTCCAGGTGTGTCGTCCACCAGGTGGGCATCCTCTTTTCTCTGTCAGATACTTCGGTGAAGGGCTGTAACTGTAGCCTTATTAGTGATTGAGCTGGGTTGTGGTTTTATTTTACTTATTTATTTTTTAAGTACCAGGCATTAAACCCAGAGGTGCTTAACCACTGCTGAGCCACATCCCCAGCCCTTTTTATTTATTATTTAGAGACAGGGTCTCGTGTGCCACCTCAGCCAGCTGGGTTACTGTTTTAATAGGGCTCAGTCAACCTGTGGTTTATTCTTATTTTTCAATTGTGGCCTTTTTTTTTGGTTTTTGATGGAAGACCCATCCAATGTTCCTTTCCTTCCTGTCTGCAAAATTATGGGACTTCCAGTTTTATTTCCTTGGTTGATTGGGCTTTATTCTTTAGCCTATATTGGTCCACAACTTTCAAAACTAGTGTCTTGATGTTTGGTGACTGAGGTAGCGTCCCTCCATCTGGTGGGACTTTGAGGCACTATGAGGTTATGAGAACTTTCATGCTGCCCTTAGGAACCCTAGACTGTTCCCAGTCGTCTGCGCTGCCTCCAAACGTAGCAAATTTCTCACTGGGAATTCTGAACACATCAAGAGCTTCTTAAATTTCTAATATACACACATATATACATAATCTACTTATTCTTGAAATTAAACTGTGCATTGTATTCTGCAACTTGGTTTTTTTTTTTTAAGTATTTTTTAAAAATTTATTTATTTTTTATTCTAAGATGTTATAAATGACAGCAGAATGCATTACATTTCATATTACACATATAGAGCACTTTTTTTACAAATCTCTGGTTGTATGCAAAGTATATTCACACCATCCGTGACTTCATACATGCACTTGGGGTAATGACGTCCGTCTCATGCTACCATCTTTTTTTAAAAAAAGATTCCACAGCAATTATGGATCTGTTTCTATGAATATCCACGATTCTATTTTATTTTTCAAAGTAACTGCGATTCCTCTTGCTTTTCCTCTATTCCTGCTCACACACACAGTAACTTTTACATAAATGGAGCATTAGAGAATTTGACATTCTCCGCTATTACAAGTGACACTACAAAGAATATATATACTTTAGTGAATTCTTGAATTGTTTAACAGCAGCTAATATTTTTAAGGAATTTACTAAGTGCCAGTCACTGTACTTAGTTCTTTTACACGTGTTAAGTCATTTAACCCTCACCACAAATCTAGGATGTAGCTGCTACCATCATTCTCATTTTATAGATGAGAAAACCTGAAGGAGCCCTAATTAGGAAGGGCTGTTGTAGCTAGCTGGAAGCCATGGGTTCCACCTGATATGTATGTGACGCACCTGTAGGCACCCGCAAACCTGAAGGTATATAACCGGGTGAAAGCGGTCCGAGTTAGGAGAACGGAGAATTCAGTCAGCCGGGCAGTCACTCGGTCGGTCAGAAGAATCAGAGTGGCCAGAACGTAGGCAGAGCGGTTACAGAAAGAGAAACCAGATAGAAGAAGTAATGACTGGTCAGAGTTAGGCCGAGACTCCTGAGGAAGACAGAAGACAGAAGACAGAAGAAGGAAGAAAGAAGAGAGAAGAAAGAAGCTCTAATCTTTCTCTAAGCTAAGCTCTATCTTTCTTTAAGAAAAAAGCTCACTTTAATCTTTCTCTCTAAAAATCTTTCTTTCCCTCTCTAAGCTCTAAGAAAGTAGAAGTAAAAGTAGCAAAAGCTATACTCTGCCTCCGAGAATTTTCCTCCCGTGGCGGCGCCGTGGCTGGCCACAACAGGCAGCTTACAAAAACCTAGCTGAATTAGCTGGACAACTGACCCACACCACACACTTGGTGGATAACAGAGTCTGGATTTGAATTTAGACATGGCTGACTTTAGAATCGTAGAGCTTACATACTCTGCAGGTCTGTATATGACGTGATTTTGAGGTACATACATTCTTTTTTTTTTTTCTTTTTTCATTTTTTTTTTTTTTTTTTTTTTGTGGTGCTGGGGATTGAACCCAGGGCCTTGTGCATCCGAAGCAAGTACTCTACTAACTGAGCTATATCTCCAGCCCCACATACATTCTTTTTAAAAAGCATTTATTATTATTATTATTATTATTTTTATTTAAGAGATGGGGTCTTACTATGTTGTCCAGTTGGCTGCAGATTCCTGGGCTCAGATGGTCCTTCTGCCTTAGCCTTCTGGGTAGCTGGGACTTCAGGTGTGCACCTCCGTGTCCAGCTAAAGGTATGCACATTCCTGAAATTTATCCTCTCTCTTCCCTTCTTATCTATCTATCTATTTGCCTTTCCAAAAGCTCTACATAGTCTTTGAATCTATAATTATGTTCATACATAAAATAAGAATTCCTAATTTAGATAAGAGTTAAATGATTATTACTTTAATGAAAACTCTCCTAAAGGAACGTGCATTTCTTTACTTTGACACCCAGGACCCTCCCATTTTGATCCTATAGTAGTAATTAAGTCATTAGTGCTGTTTATTAAATATTTTGAGATCTTTGCTTTCTGGGCATCTGGTAGAATTATACTTCTTCCAACTTTTAGTGTAGTGATTCCTCCCTTCCCCACCCCCTTGTCCTCTCTCCTTCTCATTTGTCTTCTTCCCCTCCCCTCCCCTCCCTTCCCCTCCCCTCCATTCCCATTTTACCCCCTTCCCTCCTCTCCTCTCCTCTTGCTGGCATGAGGGTTATATCAAAACGTTTCACATACTAGGAAAACACTTATCACTTAGATCTATCCCCAGCCTTTTAAATTTTATTTTTGTTTGGAACTGATGACCCTCCTGCCTCAACCTCTGAAGTTCCTGGGGTTACAGACATGTCCATTGTGCCCAGCCTGGTGACAGTACTTTCTTGGGTCAAGGAAATAAGACTAGAGTTGATGTGGGTCAGGCTCCTGGGGATCCACACTGGACATGTAACATGAGCCAGGAATAAGCTCTGGTGGTGTTAGGTCTTTGGATTTTTATTTTATTTTATTTTTTAAAATATTTATTTATTTACTTTTAGTTGTACACAATGCAATGCATTTTATGTTTACGTGGTGCTGAGGATCGAACCCGGGCCGCGCATATGCGAGGCAAGCGCTCTGCCGCTGAGCCACAACCCCAGCCCTTATTTTATTTTTATGAACAGGATGTAACCTAACTTATACTGAAGGACGCAGCCCAAGCTTCCTCTTCAATGGGCTTTCCTGTAATTCTCAAGCACAGAAATTTTACTCCATTAGATTCCTTAAAAATACTTTGAACCTCCCTTTTCTATAAAGTTACACCTCCTCCAGACCAACACATCTATAGATAAAGTGTGTGGATAGAGTGACTTGAAAAAGACGTAAGTTTGAATCTGTTCTCTGATATTAGTTACTTGATATTGACTTGGTGCAGGCAATTTGATGTTTTTGAAGCATGTTGTATTTGTTAAAGATTGTTCTCTACTGTGATGGCTACACCCCTGTATTTGGGTGGCTTATGACAAAGGAGTTTTATTTTCCAATCACCTAAATCCAGTGGGGCCTTAGTGCTCTGCTCCATGCAGTGATTCAGGGATTCAGGATGAAAGAGCCTGTCCTCTGCAATGTACTTCTCTCAGGGTTCTCCTGCTATGACAGAGAAGAGGGGCAGTGATGCACCACACAGGACACTTAGGGGCCAGGGATGGAAGCAGCACATGTCACTTCTGTGGGGCAGGGCTCATACCTGTAACAGCCTAGCTGCAAGGCAGTTTGGGAAGTGTAGTCTCCGTGTATGAAGAGGAAGAAGAGAACTTGAATTTATTTGAGGCTTGCCAGTCTGTTACTTTGGGATTCTTCTCCCACCACATACAAAATGTGAAGAATAATTCCCACCTCATGACTTGTCGTGAGGATTGGATGGGACGTCATATGGAAAGTGATAAAACGGGACCTGGCAGATAATTGTACTTGGCATTTTTCTCATTGTTTGAATCTGGGCCCTAATTGGGTTTCATGTGCAAAAATGCCTTGGTTTACAATGTGACATCTTCATCACTGGGCTTCCCACGGGCAGGGTGTCATGATGGACCTATAATGGGTGTTTGATACCATCCAATGGTTGATTGCATTTGCTGAGAGGAAGAGAAGGTCGAGGGCTGCAGATTTCAAAAGTCCAGAAGTGACGGATATCAGCAAGCCCGGGTTGAACCAGGCACAGCTTTGAGCAGAGAGGTGATTTATTCTAGTGGCATAATTGTGGTGACATGTCACTTCCTGTTCGCATGGTTGCCTGCAGAAGCAAGGGCAGTGGACATCGCTGACACAAGGACGCAGCTCCCAGGGCACTCTGCGAGGTGAGGCTGGGGCGTGGGTGGGGACATTTCCCCACAAGAGGAAATGCTACTCTTTGCCTGATCTTACCTCCCTGCACACGGGAACCATTTTAACCATGAGTGAAGGGCTGGCAATTTGCGCAGTGGAGATAAAGGAAGTCCAGGGCCCAAATCTGGCTGCTGGGGAATTTGAGATGAACTGAAATGACTGTGGGTAATATCTCTCGGATTTTCTTCCTTTGTTCTCCTAAACAGGAAGTGGGAGCCTCCAGGGTGGTATTAACAGCTGTCAGTCCCATGGTGGTCTTGGGAATTTGGCCTCTTGGAGTTGCCTGGTTCCTGTGGGGGTCTGTCATCAAGAGAGGTTCTCTCTTAATTCCTTATCAACTGTGGCCTGTGTTCACGGGAAGGGACGAGTGTTATCCTATAGTATTGGTGCAAATGGCACATAAATAATGTAGGATATTAAATGCACCAGTTTCCCAATTCCTGAACTAAATTAGCTTTCCCTCTAGGGTCAGGATGGCTTTGAGAGTGGCACTGCACTCAGTTGGTCAAGCCAGGGCCCCTGTCTTGCTTGTACTTTCTTCTCTTCTACCCTCTGTATTTTTTTTTTTTTTTTTTTTTTTTTTGGTACTGGGGATTGAACTCAGGGGCACTGGACCACTGGGCCACATCCCCAGCCCTTTTTTTTTTTTTTTGTAATTTATTAGAGAAAGGGTCTCACTGAGTTGCTAAGTGCCTTGCCATTGCTGAGGCTGGCTTTGAACTCGCGATCCTCCTGCCTCAGCCTCCCAAGTGCTGGGATTACAGGTGTGCGCCACCGCGCCCGGCTACCCTCTGTATTTTGTCAATTGCCAACGGCTGCTCAATGTGCCTTTGAAGTATTTCTGGTCTTCACTCACCTCTCCAACTCTCTGCCTATACTTGGGCCCAGGCCACTGCTACCTTTTCCCTGGATGCCAGCAGCAGCCTCCAGCAGGTCTTGCTGACTCAACCTTGCTGCCTACCCATTCCTTCTCCCGAGTGAAACCGGAATAATCATTCCAAACAGTAAATCATACCAAGTTCTTCCCCATTTTGAGCACATTTGTGACTCCTCAGGACCCTCTAGAGAAAGCCCATGTGGCCCACGGCACCTGCTGTTCCCCGGTGTGTCTACCTCTTCAGCCTCCTCTCTCCTCTCACGCCAGCACTCTTCTAGCAGTTGTGCTGAATCCCCTCCAGCTTCTCGAACACACCACCCTGTCTCCCACCTCCAGAACCTTCCTTGGGCTCTTTCCTTACAGACTCTTTTATTTGCCAGGCTAACTTTTCTTGAGCCTTGTAGGCGTGGCTCAGTTAACCTTTCTGCAGGGAAACTGACCTTGGGGGCCCCTTCACTCCCCTCCTTCCTTGTCATCATCCGTTTCTTGTGCACCTCTTGCATTAGGCACGAGCTCCTTGTGATAAGGACTGCCATGTATCTGGGGCATGTGAGGTCTTTAAATGGCAATCAGCAGATTAGACTGAAGTGAATCGAACAAAGTGTGGACCCTTTTCTGAACGTTTCCCGGTCAAGACAAGGATCATAACTACTGCCAAAGTTCTCAGAAGGCAAATGGAGTCAGAGCTGTCACACCTTGACAAAATGAAGCCAAGTGGCCTTGAAGGGGACAGTCCTTGCACATGATTATCTGATAGCGAAAAATGTCACAAAACACTGCCAAAACCACAACCTTGCACGAAAATAATTCTGTGAGGACACCTGCTCAGGAACTTCCTGTACAGCTTTGGACTAATGTGACTCTTGTTATTGATCCTGATAGTCAAAAAATAGTTGTTTCAAAGCGACTTATGTAATGCTTCTCCTTTTTCCTTAGAAATCCTTACCTCCCGTGGCTTCCCCAGTACTCCCAGGGTCCACCCTGCTGAGCATGTTGTGCACTGCAGGGCGCTGCTGCTTCTGACTAATGTCTTTGTTTTGGAGACCCACTTTCTGTTTTTGTCGATGTTGACACTACTGCTGTTAACCACAGAACACCAACACTATGCTAGGCCCTTGTCCTCTCTGTGTGAATGAGACAAGAGTTGTCCAAAACAAAACATTTTCACGTCACTGGAAGTTACAGGCAGCACAGGGGGTGTAGCAGAGATAGCGCCTGTTGAGTTATTAAATTCCTCCAAACCTACATTAGAAGAAATCGAATTCTAAGTGAGAGACTTTCCAGAGGCAGCACGAGTGAGATGGCATTAGCAGCAGGAACTGATGGACAGGGGCACAAGAATCAGAAGGAGAAGGCTTAGGAGAGGAAGACTTATATGGACTATCAACTCTCCTTCTTCCTCCCCTCCTCGGGGAGGAATACTTGTTCTTCTTCTTAAAAAAATTGGGAAAGCACAACCCCTATTCTCTCACTCTCTCCAAAATGTCGGGGAAAGGTCAGTCATCTCACTTCTTAACATCTTTAGAATACCTGGGCCTGTGCAGCACCTGATACCCTGGGGCTGATGCTACTGGTTGTGGGAAGGGGCAGGGAAAGCCAGTAGAACCGAGAGAGGAAGTGTGGGTGAGCTGGGTTCCCAGTGAAATGTTTGGAGTCTCCGTTGTGTGGAGTGGACTCTGGAAGGTGCCTGGAGCTTAAGCCTTCTTGCTAACTATTGTGGCATTTTCTATAAAGCCCTCTCCTTTTTCATGAAAGATATCATGGTGTTGAAAGAGTTAACTTTGACTTCTACTTGCTGTTTAGTTCTTTATTCACATATATGGCCACCAGGTATTGCTATTTCAATTATTTAGATCCAGACTAACTCTGTACATTTATCTTTTCTTAAAAAGAGTAACACAAACCTTTTTCTATGAGTACTTAATTTCTAGTTAATAAGCTTTAAGAGTCTTTTTGTGATTAAAAATAAATTTCTCTTACTTTTAAAATAGATATAAATCCCTTAGAGTAAAAAGTCTCCCATGAGCTAACATTCAGCCTTGCCCTGCTTCTAGGTTTTATAAACAACTGCTATAAAAGAAAAACAATAGTGCTGTGGAATCCCAGACAGAGAAAGCTGACTTTTATCAGACAGCCTAAATAGTATGCAGAGAAAACAGTTTCAGTCACGTACAGGGCTTGAAAAGGTGCAAGTGACCTCAAAACCTTGAAATATATGAAATAAGAAATTTAATATGTCTAAAAATTAAGTCATGTCTGTAATGAAATCACCAAAGAAAGTGTAAATATTCTGTACTGCCAAAAATTGTGCTTAAAAACTTACAACAAAGAAAAAATAAAGAGAGAAGATTTCACAGCCTGACTTGCGTGTCGGTGTGTTATTTTCCCCATCGCTGCTTCTCTGCCTCCGTACTTCGCTGAGCACTCGCGTTGTACCCCCTGACTGGGGCTGGCCCCCAGCAGCTGACTCCTCTAAGTGGACCACGACTAGGGAGTGGGCTTTTGCAGGCACGCGATTTAAGACGGAGCACCCAGGGGTGCAAGGATGGAGGGAAGAGGTGGGGAGTTCAGGCCTTGGTTAGATTTACCACACCAGGGAGCTGGGAGTGACCAGGGAGCACTCCAGAGAATCACAGTGCATCTCTGCGGAAGAGCCTGTATTTGTACGCTACCCTGGGGGAGACAGTGAGCTCTTCCAGAGAAGCCGAGATACCTGATAGAGAAGAGGACTCAGCTCTACGCCTCACCCCCCCAACAGACCCCAGAGGGTTTGCTCACATAAGGGAGCTAACGTTGTGAGCAATGAAGACAACAGCCACATTCCCTAACAATAGGCAGGTGAGGCAAGTATCAGTTTCCAGAACCTTCCTTCCTACCCCAGCACCAGAGGAAGATGTCCAGGAAGACATTGGGCCACTGGGCTCTGAGTTCATGAATCCAGCTTCCCTACCCCTAGCTGCTAAAACCACAGGTACAGGGGAGAGGAGAAATGTCACAAGGTGGGAATTAAAAATGGATGAGTGACAAAAATAGATATGAGACTCTTTTATATTGTTTGAGGAATAGAATTGGTCTCAGGCATATTGAAGGGAGCCCATGACCCAGCAAAACCAGAAAAGGCTGGATTGACCATAAAAATAGCAAGAATTTGATATGTAGTCACTTGTTGTCTATATACCAAGCCAAGAGTTTCTTAAACCTTCTAACATCCCTGAAGAATATGTATTACTATCTTTATTTCCAGGTGAAGAGATTGAAATCCATCTATGACTTGCTAATGATTTCCCAGGTAAAAGGTCCATAATTATATAACAATGTGACAGCAATACAGACGCAATGTGGAAAAGCACAGAAATAGAAAAAAAAAAAAAAAATAGTGGGATTGTTTCTATCTTGGGGACAGTGGGTTTAAAGAAGCTCTCCTGGAGGAATTGATACCTGAACTGGGTTTTGAATGGCAAATTGAAATTTTCCACTAATAGAGCAGAGGGGACATGCCCAGGCATGATGATGAGGAAGAGCAAGCCGTGTTTACAGAACAGCAGTACACCTTGTGCAATGGGAATTTTTGATAACTATTGCTGAATTTTCCTTCTGACAGACCAATTTCAACTCAGATATCCTTTAGTAATACATGGCCATTTCCCCTAAGCCCTGCCTACCTTGGATGTTCACTTAAAAAACACGTCTATTAGATTTTTGAAAATGACTTCTCAGCATTTTAATTGCATTGTTTTTGATTGCTGGTGATGTTTAAATGTTTTACTGTCTGTTTACTGGCTATTTTGTTTTCTACTTTTGTCTGTCTATCCTTTGTCCATTTTCCATTGGGGTGTTTATATTTCCTCTTGATTTGCAGGAATCCTTTAATGGCAATTTTATTAACAATTTTCTTAGTTTTTTATTTTGAATCTTCATTTTTGATTTGTGAAAATCCAAAATATTCGTCTGATCATAATGTCTTTTACTTTTTGCTCTCTGGAATTATAAGGAAGGTCTCCACCTTTATATGTACAATTATTTTATGCATGTTTTCTTCTAGTACTTTTACTGTTTTATTTTTTGTGACCACTGAATCATTTCATATTTTTTCATTTAGTTTGGGTTTGTAAATTGGGAGTTAATAAGACAAGGGTCTTGCTTCTTATTTGTTTATTTTTTGAGCCATGTTCATGAGTTTGACACATGCAGTTGTGTTGTCTGAGGCATCTCAACCCACTTCCACCAGGCTGCAGTGCTGTAAAAGATGAAAGATGGTCACACACTTTTTGCTAATTTCCTGTTGAAAAGTGAAGTCTATATTCTCTTGCCTTGATTCTGGGCTTCCTGTGATCAATAGGGCACAGAAGAAACCATGCTTCACGACTCCTGAGGCTATCTCGTATGAATCCCTGCACCTTCTGCCTAGATGTCATGGAATGGTCCTTCCTGGGACATTCTCAAGAACTGAGGTACCAAGGGCCTCTCACGCCACACAGAGAGCACACATGTTAACACTTTGGTCCACGACTGAAGTTGAGCACCAAACAGCAAACAGCCAGCATTATTCTAGCCACTGAGCGAGCCGTGTTGGATGCTTCAGATTGATCAGTTCCCTGTAACCATCCTGCTCACCCCCGGACACTTCACGGGACAGAGGAACTACTCGGTCAATACACAGAATCATGAGAAATAATAAATTGTTATTTTAAAGCATTAGGTATTTGGTTTATTATTTAATGACCATCACATTGAAACATTGCTTGTCAAGTATGCTAATGATCTTCGTGCTGCCAATCCATTGGTCACTTCTGAATCTTAATTTGTGGCATTATTTCTTAAAACATGTTCTTCCTTTTTTTTAAAAAAAATTTTTTTTTCTATAGTTGTAGATGGACAGCATGCCTTTGTTTGTTTAGTTTTTTTTTTTTTTTTAATGCGGTGCTAAGGATTGAATCCAGTGCCTCACACATATTAGACAAGCACTCTGCCACTGAGCTACAGCCCCAGTCCTGTTCTTCCCTTTTTTACACATATAGATCACAGTCCCATGTTTTCTTGCCTTGAATCATTGAAACAGTCTCCCAAATGTGTCTTTCCTTCCATACCTGCATCTCTACAATCTAGTCTCTAACTTTCGGGTAGATGAATCTTTTGAAAACATAACTCCCATTCAATCACTACCTTGCTTATTTATAGTGAATTCCTTTTTTTAAAAAAATATGTTTTAGTTGTAAGTGGACATAATACCTTTATTTTATTTATGTGGTGCTGAGGGTCGAACCCAGGGCCTCACACATGCAAGACGAGCGCTCTACCGCGGAGCCATAGCCCCAGCCCCCATAGTGAATTCTTAATGCCTGCAGACTGAGACTCAACCCTTTCTCCTTATACGGAGTCCTACGTGATCTGGCTCCCGTGGTCCCCTCTCACCTCATCTCATCTTCAGTCAACATTCTTAAGGGAGAACATGGGTTGAGACCCTTCAAGGGTCCTGTGTCACATCTGGTCACCTGGTGGGATGCCAGCAGAATCCCCAAGCGCTAACTCATTGGTCTTGTGTTTTCAGGCAGTACCATGGTTAGCTTGGGATCTTGCCCACTGGCTGCTACATTCTTAAAACTTCTTGCATTTCATTTAAATAAAGGACTCTGCTATAAAAATACTGAAACCACAGCTGTACACTTCATTGTCTTCTGCGCTTCTGCAAATTGCTGAATTTGCACGATGTAGCATGCGTATGCAATATGTCTTGGAGACAGGCTGAGGCCTGCAGTGTAATTATTACTTAGAAGTTCCAGGAGTAGGGAATTCGTTGCTTTGCATCATGCATACAAACCTTGGTGGCACACCATTCCATGAGAAATATGGACCCATAGAATTAAATCAAGTTGTTTTGGCTAAAAAGAATGCTATGAAATCACTTTTTAAAAAAAGAAAAAAAACTAACTTCTCAGAGTTTAAGCCTATTAAATCAGCCAGGTCGAAAGGAAAAGGTTCTTAATTGAGGAAACTGAAAGCAGCTTCATTAAGCATGTGTGAATTGAGTCATTAGGATTTGGAATCCCTTGTTAAAATATACTAGTGACTTTCAGGAGGGAGATTTTCATGCGATCAGCAGGAAGGTCCTGAGGGCTTGATGTTACTTTAGGTCAACATATTCAGTTCATTCATTCAATCAATATGTACTGAATGCTATTTTGTGCCCTGCGGGGTCCCGTAGGCGTCATGCCACACCATTCACAGAGCAGGCAGGATGTCCCCACACCTGGGGCTTAAATTCAAGTGGAATGGGGGTGGAGAGAGACACCACTTGGACGCCCCTGGAACACGAGATCTTCCCCACTCAGGCATTTGTCCTTGTGGCGCCCTCTGCTTGGCATGCTCTCCTCCCTGATCTTTCCATGGCTGGCTGCTTCCCTTCATTCAAGGACCTTTTACAGGAGTATCATTACCTAAAATCATTTTGATTGCTTCTTAATTGTCTTAAGCGACATAATAAACTTTAACAAGAGACACCTGGCCCAGGATGAGGAGGAGCTCCCGGAGATGAGGACCGAGGCACAGGGTGGTCGTGAGCATTCCCCGGGCTTCTTTCCACCAGCATCTCAGAAAGAGCACTGACTCGAGACTGGTCAGCTCTGCCCTGCTGCTTCCTCTCTGAGTGCTTTTGGACAGGTGTTTCCGCTTCCTGAGCTGTGGGTTTTCATCTGCAGTTTGTAATAGCTGCCCAAATGGACCAGGGCAGGGGGATGTGCATGCGAGAATATGTGTCTATGGGATCAGGTGTGTGTGCCTGTGCCTGTGTGTTTTGTGCGTCTGCAGTTGGAACGGGCACGGGGAGGGCTTGGAGCCCACATGGTGAAACCATAATGAAGACCTTTTCTGAGGTTCTCCTTTGTTCCAGAAGCCGGGGAGTTAATACTGATTGCATAAAAACAGTATCTTTCGCTGGAGAAGCACCTGGCAGCTTATCTTACTCTCTCCAGGATTCTTGTTTTCTCCCTTACAGTAAAATTTAAATTAACTTGCTTTGATGGTCTTGAGTCCACCTGAGAGGCTACGTGAGATAGAAATTGCTCACATTAGCAGAAAAGAAATAAGAAAAGCCAACTCAAATCCTACGTGAGCTGATACTTCCTCAGAGAACCTTAACTTTCCTTCTCCAATATTTTGCACAAATGGGAAGAAGGGCATGCAAACATTATTGTTTGGTCCATGGAAACGGAATTCTGAGATAAGGAGAATGATGGATAACATTCATGGAGAACTTAGAGCATGCTAAATGGCTGGCGTGTGGTTTCTTGTGAGTTTAATACTCACAGTAATTGAATGAGGAGGCATAATTACCAAAGTCTGGATACTTGGGTAGTTTCCATTTTTTGGCTATTGTAAATAGGTCTTCTCTAGACTTCCTTTTTTTGGGAATATATTTTAAAATTTCTATTGAATAAATAAATCCCTAGGAGTAGGCTTACGGTATACAGGTGGACATATACGTGTAGCTGTCCAAGAAGCTGCCGACAGTCCTCCGTTTCACATTCCCCCCAGCAGGGTGAGAGAGGTCCACTTGCTGCATATCTTAGAAAACCTTTGGCAATGTCAGTGTTTTTAATATTAGCTGTTCTAGTGGGGGTACTGTGGTTTCCCACTGTGGTTTCATTTGTATTATCCTAATGACTAATGTTCTTAAACACTCTTTTATGTGCTGAGTGGCACTTTATGTATCATTGTTGGTGATAATGTATGTTCAAATCTTTGCCTATTTTTGTATTGGGTTAACTGATTTTTTAAAATGAAGTTTTAGGAGTTCTTGATATATTCTGAAACTGAGCTTATTACTTATTTTTTGTTTTTAGCATTTCCTGTGTCCTATCTAAAAGGTCCTTCCTTGCTCACCCTGAGATTGGGAAAACATGATCCTCTCCTTTTAGCTTTTCTATTTAGGCCTATAATGGGATGCATGATTATGAATTATTATTTTTCATACACATATCTAGTTGTTGCTGTCCTGTTTGTAGAAAAGACTTTCCTTTCCCCCTTTGAATTCTGTCCTGTTTGTAGAAAAGACTTTCCTTTCCCCCTTTGAATTATTTGGCCCTTCATGAAAAATCAATTGAAGGTATAAATATGAGAATATTTTTGGACTCTGTTCCACTGGTCTTTCCAGCTTTGTGTCAATAATGTGTTGTCTTGGTTATGATTGCTTCAACTTAACCCTTCAAATCTGGTAGAGTAAATACACGCACTGTGCTCTTCTTTTACTGCATTGTATGGGGGATCTTCTAGGTCCTTCATGATTCCTTAAGCATTTTAGAATCAACCTATTGAGTTTAATTTAATTAAACTGAAATTTTGATCTAGCTGGCACTGGATTTATCAATCAATAACAGGGAGATAGGACATCCTGGCAATATTAATTTTCTAACCTGAAAAGGGGTAGACGTCTTTACTCGTATGTCTTTAAGTTCTGTAAACATTATTTGGTAGTTTCCAATTTGGAACAGGAATTGGCAAATCATCATTTGTTAACAGCTAGACAGTAAATATTTTAATCTGTGGTCAAGAAGCAGATTCAAAGATATCAGTTATATTCTCATGTACCAAGAGAGAAATAAGTTTCTATAATTTTTACACTGGTAAAATTCAAAATATTGAGTATGTTTTTTGAGGGTTCTTTGTGTTCCATTCTCTCTGCCAAAGCTTTACCAAGGCTAAGATTTACAGTCATTCCCACACATTCTATCCACCCCCTGCCCGGCTCTCACTTGAACTCTTTTTATAACTATCGCTCTACAGAAATTATTGAGTTAGATGAAAATTAAAATCGTTAAGGTTGCCAAAATGAAAAATTCACGTGTATTCAACATTCAGCACAGGGGAAGTTAAGGAGGAAAAACTGTAGATATATTTTGGCTTTGAAGACATTTTTGTAATGGGGTTGAAGTTGTAGCATTTTTTTAGATATTTCATAGTTTATTATGTCTCAGGAACAGAATGAACATCTTTTATAGAATGTTTTTATTTATAACCTTCAATTTTAACTTAAAATTTGGTTTTAGACTTGCTATAATTAAAAGCTGTAAAGTGATTCAGTGCCAACAGTTAAAAATGTATAACATCTAAATTTCCTTCTTTGAGTAATCTGTTTTCCAGTGCAGTGTCTCTTTATTCAGCACATTTTCATTATGTGCCTACTGTGTGCAAGGCACTGTGCTAGGTGCTGGGATTCAACAGTGAGAAGTGGTTACTGTTTCATAACCACATTCAAAACCCCTGAATGATGCCAGGTACCATGCAGGAATCCATCAGAGTGACCAGGGGAAGGTACATGGAGGCCACTGATGCATTGGCCACTTTGAATAACTAGTGGTAAATCTGAGAATTGGAGGTGAAGGGCAAAAATCACACCAGAGACAACCGTGCAGCCAAGAGATTTATTCACCAGCCTTTATGGCTGGTCGGAGGTAGAAGAAGTACCGGGAGCGAGGAGTCAGGAAGAGGGAAGTGTGCAAGCTCTGGACGGAGGGTTGGTGCCTGGTCGTGCCAGCTGTGGTCTCTGGAGCTGTCGGCTGGAGCAGCTGCCGTCGGGCTGGAGACGGTGAGTCTGGAGCTGCTGCAGCAGCTGCTTCCTCTCCACAGGGAGGAGCTGTTGTGTCTGAGCTCCGGGCAGGCAGGGACTTAAATAGGGATTTCTGGTGTGTGGGGGGGGTGGGCCTGAGCGACCTCTAACGCTATTGGCTCTTTTCCCAGTAAACAGGGCGACCTTTAAGCCAATTGGCTCCTGCCTGGGGAACAGAGCAACCTTTAAGATGATTGGCTCCTGCCTGGGGAAAATGAAACCAGGTTGCTCCTAATGGAAATTTCCATGGGGGAGGGGGCCTGTCGGCCCAAGCCTATCTATGAGGAGGATGGTCTCCACATGCCATCTGTGGCAGCAGCAGGCTCACTCCAGGTCGCTTGTGGCACCTGGCTTCCTTTCATTGTGTCTGGGAAGAGTTTCTCTGTGTGGTTGCAGAGCTGTACTAACACACATTGCCGCCATTGAACTGCAACTGTTGGATTGTTAACATGTCAGTTCCTTAAAAGAGGTAACCGTGAATTGTGGTCCAAAGGGCCTGCCGTAGCTTCTGAAGAGGCTACTGGTACCTGCTCATCAAAATAGTCAAACTGTAAAGAATCCAGACTACTTTTTTCCATGGCTTCTGGATTCTGATTTCAGGATTTGAACATTCTTCAACGAGTGGCTTTAAAACGTGGGAAGAGGCCCCAATCCTTGTGTGGGATTAGGGGTTAGGACCGGGTCCCAGGAGCTCAACGAATTTATTTGGAGAGACATCACAACTTCTAGGAGTAAAACTAACATTTATTCCTTTTGATATTTTCTTCATTTATTTTAGAATCATCAACATCTTTCTGTAATAGCTTCATTTTTGTCTTTACCAAATAGAGAAATCTTGCCTGTTTTTGATTTCTTTCCTGGGGTCTGTTGGTTTTAGCACCTTTCATGTCAAAAAGTTCTTTCCTAGATTGAGAATCCAATTTATCATTAGGAAAGGAGCTCAATACATATGCTATCAGGCTTACGTCAAGACCTCCACTTTCTGATCAAGGGGACAGGATGGCATTTGGTTCACAGTTCCTGTGAAAACCCTGTAGAGATTTCCTGTGTATCATAATAAGATGGGTCATGGAATGATGATAAGTTCTCCACACAGTCTCTCTCCATTCATCATTCCCCCAAATATGCCTATCTTTTGTTAAAATATGCCTATCTTTTGTTAAAATATGTCTATCTTTTGTTAAAATTCCCAAAGAAAAATTTTCCCCAGAAAAAGTTTCCAAAACTTTTTGATAGGCAAAAAGGTGTTTCTGGATGAACAACTAGAGAAGGTTTCTCTTTTAATGGTGAGTCAGTAAAGTCATCGTGATCTCTCTTATTCTCTGAGATTTTAATGCGAAACTTTAAAAGTCATGATGTATTTCATCTGTAGATGAATCTAGACTACTGAAATTCCTCCCTGTATCCCATCCTGCAATCTAATCTCTATTTGACCTTCATTTTTGAAGGATGTTTTTACTCAGGATAAAATTCTGCATTGATATACTCTTTCCTTCAGCAGTGCAAAGATGTTATCCCGGTGTATTTCTCTTGAGATGTTGGAAGTGATTTCTACCATTATTTTCCTGAGAGTAATGTCTCTATTTTCTTTAGCTACTCTTAAGATTTTACTTTTTTTTTGATCATTTGAATATGATGTGCCTTTGGTTTTCTTGATTTTCATTCCTAGAATTTAATTTTGATTGTTCTCACAGTCTCTGTTTATTTGCTCAGAGTCCTCAGATGTTACTTCTCTACATATTTTTTTTAAATATTTATTTATTTGCTTTAGCTGTACATAATGGGTTTATTTGTACGTGGTGCTGAGGATCGAACCCGGGCCGCGCACGTGCCAGGCGAGCGCTCTACCGCTGAGCCACAACCCCAGCCCCCTCTACATATTTTAAACTGTGAACATGTGATAGCTATTTAAAAATCTTTGTCTTCTAATTCCAACAGCTATCCCACCATTGAACGTGTTTCTGTTGGTTTTTGTTTTCCTAGCTGAGTGTCACATTTTTACTGGTTCTTTCTATGTCTAGCCTAGTGATTTTCCATGGTGTGCTGTGTATTATGGAAGCTATGATTTGAACAGAATGCATTTTGCTGTCTTCTTTTAAAATGTTGAGTTTTTTTCTTTTCTTTTTCTTTTTTTTTCTGGCAGGGTTGATCCTGTCAAGACTATTTATAGGGCTTTTTTGGGATGAGACTTGTATAGTATAGTGTAGCCTACTCTTAAATATGACCTCTCTAGAGTTCCAACTCCATGCCTAAGATACATTGATCTGGCTGATAATTCCATTTTATCTCAGTTATATGTAGCTACCATAGTTTGTTTAGCTCTTAGGCTTTCTGTAGCTATTTGATGGTGGGCTACCATACGTGTTTAGCTTAGCATTCAGACTTGCATACAGATCTCTGCAGCTTCTCTGTATAGTGCCCTTCTTTCCTGTATCTTTTATCACAAATTCTAGCTTCTTAAGAACCCCAAACCTGACACATGTTTACTCCACCCTGCAAAACTTCTGCTTGCTCTTTGCATTCCACTTTCACCCATCACTGTTTGGAAATTGCATATGCAGAAAACTGAAGTCTATGTGAAGCACATTGCTTTTATTTTCTTCTCAAAGATCACAGTCCTGTGTTTATTGTCCGATGATCAAAAAAGTTGCCTCATATATGTTGTCCAGTTTTATAACTGCTATAACAGGAAGGCAAAGACCTTTAGCCATTACACCATCATGGCAAGAACTAAAAGTCCTAATGTCTTCTTTATCTTTGTTTTCTCAGAGCTTAGAGCTGTGCCTAGAAATATGTGCCTGAAGTTAGTTGAATTCATTTGTATATAGCCTGGTCAAGGGAACATGGCAGAGTACAATGTAGGTCCCAGGTGGCTTGGTCTGGGCTATTCTAGGCTGCCTTCCGTGGACTTCATTTTCTTTTCTTGTGGTCCTGAAGGGGGTTCAAAGTTCACCCAACACACCCTATGGAAAGAAGCCTTAAGTTCCCCATGAACAACTTTTTCTTCCCTCCTTTGTGAAATTGACACCCACACTTGTGATGAAACCACATTTAACCTTTTGGGATGTGCTTTGAGGAACTGTGGGGGAAGCACAGGGAAATGTCCAGGAGTTTTCAGTACTATCTTCTTAGTTTTCTTCTTTATTTAAGAAAGCCACAGAAATAGTGCTTAGAGCATCTGCCTGATGAAATCAGGAGTTGTTTTCCTGTTTTCTTTCTCCTGTTCTCTCCTAATGATTAGCTTGATCCTCCTGGAGCAAATGTTGGCTGGTATTCATTCTTTCTAGTGGATGCTAAAATATTGATTTCTATTTAAGCCATTTTCTGGGAGTGGTTGCGGGAGCAATGGGATTAGGAGATTGTGTCAAGGTCAGAGATGTAAACAGAAGTCCTCTGAAGTTCTATTGCTTATGAGATGAGTATCACTGGTCAGTTTTCTGTAGCTCTCTGAGCTTTAGTTTCTTTATGTGTAAAATAGGAATAACAATGCCTATCTCCCAGATAAGGTGCCATGAGTTAACAAGGGTGAAGCACCTAGCATTGTACCTAGGAAGGGGAGGTTCTCTGTTATGGTGAATGTTCCTTTCCTTTTCCTTTTCTTTCAATGTTATCTCTCTTGGACTTTCTTTCTTTTTTTTGTTTATCTTTTTTTTTTTGATGTTGACTAAACTCAGGGGCACTTAACCACAGAGCCACATCCCCAGCCCTTTATTTTATTTTTAAATTTTGAGACAGGGTCTTGCTAAGTTGCTTAGGGCCTTTGCTAGGTCGATGACGCTGGCCTCAAACTTGTGATCCTCCTGCCTCAGCCTCCCGAGCTGTTGGGATTACAGGCATGTGCCACTGCACCTGGCTTCCCTTGGACTTTCTTAAGAAGAGGATGGGGGAAGAGAGGAACCGTGTAGTAAGTGACAGTGGTTAAGAGCATGGTTTTGCAGTCTACCAGACCCCTGTTCAAGTCTTGGCTCCACACCTCCACACCTTTGGGTCTGAGGAAGAGTCACAGCACCTCTTCAAACCTCAGTTCACTCAGCTATAAAATGGAGGTCACAATTCTTGATTGATAAGATTGAATAAAGATTGAATAAAGATTGAGTACATTAGAAAGGCCAGTTCTGTTTGCTTGACGGCATGTGCTCAGAGGTTCTCACTCCCAGTTAGCTCTGGATCAATCCCAGAACATGCTCCAGGATCAGCTGCTTGGTTGGTCTCGGTCCCTCCCATTCTGAGTTCTTCTTCTTTCTTCTTGTGAGGGAGCGTTGGTTCTGGGTGAGGGTGTGAGTGGTGTTGGGTGAGTAGTATCTGAATTTATATTTCTGCAAAACATAAATGATTAAAATGTAATTTGGAATCCCACCAGCCTGCTTCCAGCCTCTTTTGTTCTGGGTGAGACCCTCTGAGAAGGTAGGATTAGGAAATTGGCAGACAAATGCTTGGGGGGTGGGGCGGGAGTGGGAATTCGCACTAGAAAATTATGGTCAATAGTCTGTCCCACAGACTTTATTAGGATACACTTGATGCTAGTGCCCAAGAGTGAATAAGATGCCATTTCATGGGGGAAAGACAGACAAGCAGACAGTGAGCCTGTGATGGGGGAGGGGTGTCTGTGGGAGCCCTGATGGGTCATCCAGGGAAGCTTCCCCAGGCCAGGTGACATCGGAGCTGAGTGTTGAAAAATGAATAGGAGTTCACCATGGGGATGGGGTGACAATGTTCCTGGAGTGAAAAGTAACCCAAGAGCTGTGAAAAAAGTGCATGGAAGCTTAGTGTGCACCAACTCACAAGACCTGAGTGTTAAGTTTTCAGGAATTTCATGAGCTGGTCACTAAATACCGCCATGATTACAAAATTAAATGAGATAAACTTACTTAGAAATAAAGAATATTAAAACAAAAGCCAGAAGTACTCCCCACTTGTCCCTTCCCAGTTTTCACTACGAGCCTCTGGAGGGTACTCGTTCTACTGTGCCTGTAGGGTGGAAATTTTTTGTGCCACCCTGCCTCTCCTCCTGACTCTGCACTAAGTGACAGCATGTTGGTTGCTCAAAACTAGTCACAGTGGGAATATTTACACCACAGCTATCGGCAAACGGTTCACATGTGGGCTTTAAGGTGGAGAGCCGGTGGTTAGCCTTCATCAGCATACCACTGCCTCTAACGTGGGGTGGTGGGACTAGGGATGAAGCTGAGAGGTTGGGAGGGGCGGAACCAGGAAGAGCTTTGGATGCTGGGTCCAGGAATTTGCATTTCCCTGTAAAGGTTAGAGGAATCTTCTACAGCATTTCAAAATAGAAGATTAAATTAACTGTCCCCTTTGGCTGCTGTGTGGTAGAGGGACTGGGGTGGGCCTCACTTCGGGAGGCTGTTGCAGTAAAGAAGAAAAGAAGAAACCTGACGTAAGGCTCAGAAGATGGCCCTTGTGAGTGATTAGATGGTGGCTGAGGGGTAGTGACCAGTCACAGCTGAACCCAGGTCTGTCTTGGGATTCATGGTGTGAAGTGGAGGCTCCTCTGAGGCACGAGTGCCCAAGAACAGACGGTCAGGCTGGGAACGTTCTGGAGAGAAGAGCAGATACCACAGCCCTAGGACCTTACTCCCTTTCTCCTGCCTGGCTCAAATCTATAAACCCGTCCAGGGATTTATTTCTGCTGTGTAGACCCCAGAGCGGGGTCTCTCTGACCCTTTGTCCATGGGGCTCTATCCCTTAAGGAGTTACCAAGGGGCTGGGAAGCCAGTATTGAGGTTTGTCAAACTTGGCTAGGTCCCTGTAGACCTGCGAATCCTTCGGGTTCCTCCCTGAGCCCCAGTGGACTTGTCTGTGAAATGGGCATTGTTACCCGTCCTTATTCTCCTCCTGCATAAGGGGTCTTGGGAAAAGAGACACGTCCCCGTAATTTTCCTTATGATATCAGATCACCATGCTGGTGAAAGGTCAAACAGGAGGAGCATTCCTTGGCACACGGGAAAGTCAAGTCTAGTGAGTGTCTAGGGAGTGCCCTGGTGGTGGAGGGGGGGTGTGGGCTTCCCTGTTGCAGCTGCAAGAGAAACGCTTCCCGTCTGAGGGCATGAAGTGGGGCTCTAGGAATGGCTGAAGTGGTTGCTGCCACAGCTATGCCAGCGGAATCCAGGGCGTGAGGACTTGTCTGTTTGGCCCAGGGACAGCTGGCAGCTGGCCAGGGCTCAGACACCTTGGTCTTTGCCCCTGAAGGTCCTGGCAATTAGCAGGGTGAGTCACACTTGCCATTGGCCAGCGATCCTGTTGCAGCAGAGTCCCAAGTCCAAATGTTAACTAAACAGAACACAAGGAGCACATGGCCTTGGAGAGCTTTCCCTGAGTCACTTGTGTGGAACGTAGGTCCCTCTTGCTGTCTGTCTTTATGCCCTGTTTGTTTCCTTTAGATGTTAATCACAATGGGTTACTACTTGAGACTTCCTTTATTGAAACCTCCCACCCCACCTCTCCCTAACAGTGCACAACTTTGGTGAGCCCATACCCCTCTCTATTTTACCTTTACTTTCCAGCAGTGTGTGACATAAATATCTAAGAAAAACCAAGCCCCCAAACCATCCTTTCCCTTTCCATTATGATTTTATAATGTCCATAATGTGGTGTTGCTTCCTTAAATATAGAAGAAAAGAAGAACAGAGAACTGAATTTCCAGGTCATTTGCTGACTGAGGGACACCTGATTGCTTATTGAGCAGGGACCAGCGACCTTGCCAGGACCATTGTCAGGAATCTTCAGGGGCATCATCTTATTTTACACTGCCAAGGGCACTGGGAGATGGGCACTCTAATATTCCCATTTTGCAGATGAGAAAAGTGAGCTCAGGTAGACTAATTTATCTGTTGAGGTCTCGTAGATGGAATGTGGCAGAGCTGAGACGTAATGCAGATCTGTGTGTCTTCAGGTCCCTGCTCATTCCCCCAGCTGGTGGCATTTTGAAAACTATGGTTCTCAAGTCTGACTGCACATTGGAATTACCTGGGAGTTAAAAAAAAAAAAACAAAAACACCCCCAAAACCAAAAAGCTGGGCATGGTGGCACATGCCACAATCCCAGTGACTAGGGAGGCGGAGGTGGAAGGATTCCGAGTTTAAGGCTAGCCTCAGCAACTTGGCAAGACCCTTCTCAAAAAAAAAAAAAAAAAAAAAAAAAAAAAAAAAAAAAAAAAAGGCTGGGGATGTATCTCAGTAATTAAGCACCCCTGGGTTCAGTCCCTGGTTTACTCCCCTGCCCCCATGCCTATGTCCCACCGTTGGAGAGTCTGATCTAATTAGCGTGGGGTGTGGCCTTGGCATTGATGGGGCTTTTCCTTCTCTCCCTACCCCCTGCTCTCACCAATGTGCAGCCCAAATCGGGAACTGCGGCTAGGAAAGGCAGGGAGGTAGACATGGTCGGTAAGCACCTTTCCCTAGGCACAGCTATGGGCAGAGTTTGCTGGAAAAGACCTTGATGATCACGCATGCTGAGATGAATGTGTGGCCTGGAGAGGAGAGGCCCTGGGTAGGATGTTCTCTTAAAAAAGTAAGACCTGGGCTGGGGTCATGGCTCAGCGGTAGAACGCTGGGCTAGCATACGTGCGGCCCGGGTTCGATCCTCAGCACCACTTGAAAATAAAGGCATTGTGTATAACTAAAAATAAATAAATAAATATTTAAAAAAAAAAGTAAGGCCTGACTTACTCATCTGTGGTGTGGGAATAGTGACAATTCTGGCACAGCTTAACTGGAATCCTAGTGTTTTAGGGCTGGAAGTCAACTTAGGAGATCTCACTAAAGTCGTAAGAAGTTGGATGACTTGCCTAAGACTATGAAATAAACTAGATGCAGAGATGTGGGCAAAACTGAGAAGCAGAAAAAAGAATTGATAAAAGGCTAAAATCACACGGAGTCATGGGTCCGAATTCATGTCAATCACGCTGGCTACGTGGCCTTGAGCAACTTAGAGGGGACAGGTGGGCAGGGGGGAATGAAGGGTGCTGTCAACATGGAACAGCCCTGGGGGACCCTGGAATTCACATCTTAGTTCCAGTTACCTTTCTATTTCCTGTGCTGAAGAGGTGAAAATTCCCCATAAGACAGCAGGAGAACTTTGCAGCATTAGGTACACTGGGGGATTTTGTATTCTCTTGGAGAAACCCTCTTGTCTCCCTCCACATACCTGAAAAAGGGAAGCTTGTTTGAAACTCAAATACTATAAGCATAGAATTATTAAGATAACCTGCTTGGAATTAGAGGAGGAAACTAAGCCCCACAGAATGTGGGCCCGGTTCTCACACTTTGCAAGCTGGCCAACGTGGCCCCAGAACTCCTGACCCCCTGCATCTTCTCTGATTCCATCCCGAGACATTATTATTGATGATAATTGCATGTGGGGTTGGGTGGGTAGAAGCAATATAAACAGAGATAGTGGGCAAAATATCTAATAGCCCCTGTGGTGTGGACATCATAAATCACATCACAAATCACAGCAGACGCCACGTCTGTGCCTCTTGACTGGATGTGAGCTGGACTTTGCTTGGACACTAGCTGTCCCCTGTGAACAACTGGACCAACATCAGGAGAGACAGTAGAGAGTACTTTTGTCTCTTTGCTCTGAAGTTCCTGGAGATATGGAGGTTCCTTTTTTAAAAAAAAAATATTTTTTAGTCTTAGGTGGACACACAATATCTTTATTTCATTTTTCTTTGGTGCTGAGGATCGAACCCAGTGCCCCATGTGTGCTAGGTGAGCACTCTACCACTGAGTCATGACCTCAGCCCAGATGGAGACTCCTTTTTTTTTTTATGATTTTTTTTGGTACCTGGGATTGAACTCAGGGGCACTCGACCACTGGGCCGCATCCCCAGCCCTTTTTTGTATTTTATTTAGAGACAGGGTCTCACTGAGTTGCTAAGTGCCTCGTTATTGCTGAGGCTAGCTTTGAACTCGTGATCCTCCTGCCTCAGCCTCCCAAGTGCTGGGATTACATGCATGCGCCACCGCGCCCCGCCAGATGGAGACTCCTTTTGAGAACTGATTGAAAACCTTGTTTGGGGTGACCTCGGTTAGGCTTCTATCAATATTTCCATCTGGACAACTGACATAATGACTTTCACAGGTATTTTGGGCTGAATAAGTTTAGGGTGATTGATTCATTTCTTGGTACAAGCATAAAAAGATTTTTGTTCCTATTATTCCTGGGGTAGGTATGGGCACAGGAAGGGAGTTTTTCAGGATGATGGTGTTTTGGAGGCGAGCCCTATACTCTCTCCTTGAATGTCTGACTCTGCCCTGTCAGGTGGAAACCAATGGAATTTCTCATATGTGATCATTTTCACCCTCAGAAATGGCAATTTGACATGGTTCCAGCTAATATTGACAGAGCATCAACAATGACCCCAGGTACTGCTCTGGAAAGTGGGAAGAGATGGCTTTTTTTTTTTCTTTTCTTTTTCTTTTTGGTACCAGCAATTGAACACAGGGGCGCTTAACCACTGAGCCACATTCCCTCACCCCTTTTTATTTTGAGACAGGGTCTCACTAAGTTGCTGAAAATGTCTTGAAACTTGAGATCCTTCTGCCTCTGCCTCCCCTCTCGTAAGGATGACAGACATGTGCCACTGTGCCCAGCCCTGATTGCTATTTTGATGAGAGGTGGCAGTGCTCATGCCAGGGACAGATCTGGATCCAAATTCTGGCTCAGTCAAGAGCTCCCACAGCTCTGGCCCGCTTTTCTTTCTCTTGTTTCAGGGTTGTTTACTGTGAAGTCAAGCCATTTAACCACAGTCTCCTAATTCATCAAAGGAACCCAGGGGATTCTCTCCCTTTCTCTCTTCTCATTTGACCAGAGGGGCACAATCTGTCATATTTCACAATTAATTTCCCACCTGGGAAGATCAATTGCATTCAGGTAATAGAGAACTGGATGCATTTAAAAAAAAAATCCCAAGAGGTGACCCTAATACAGAAAGAAACACAAAGTGACAGACCAACAAAAGAACTGACCGAATTGTTACAATTCTGCAGCCTTCAATGCCAGTTTATTAAATTACATCTATTAAATACATTAACATATGCAACCTTTCATTTACAGGGATTAGAATTTGTACAGTAGTACCCAAAGACATCCAATTAAGTGCATACCAATTAAGTACATATCCAACAACATACAATATGCATTTTACCTTGCGGTTGTGACGTTTTAACATAAAACATAAAATCAATGAAAGCACGTGGGGCTTATTACTAGAATCACATAAATACCTACATTTGTTCAATCTACACACCCCTAAAACAAAAGAGGGGGAAATTACATATTTGAATGACTTTAACAATAAAATCATATAAGTGCAGCTACTTTATTTGCTTGGCATGGTGCGTGCTTCCTTCCTCCTGCATGACACCAGGAGGCGAGGACTTGCCTGTCAGGTTCCCGCTCCGCTCTCCAGATCTAGGTAAGCGTGGCATGTTGACAGAGGCTCAAAAATAATTGATCCGTGGGTGAAACTGAGAGACCTTTGGGGTTGGCATCAGAAGATAGGAATTGGACTCTCAATGTTCTGACTGCCTGCCGACTAGTACTGGGTCACTTATGTCACCTTTCTGAGCCTGGGTTTCTTCATCCTTGAAATGATGTAACTTGGAAAGGATACCTTCTGCAGATCATGTCAACTTTAAAATTCCATGACATTTCTCTGCTGGCCAAGATCTCAGAGTCACGTTGTGTTGGATGCTTTCTAGACAAGTGGGTCATGACTGCTACGTCTAGGCTGAGCCTTGGCAAGGCCACATAGTCATAGATTTGCAAAAGGCTTTGAAAATCCTTTGGCACAGTCCCTTTTCCCCAGTCTCAAGGAAGAAGTGGCTTCCACAAAACTCTTGTGATGAGTCTTTTGCTTGAATATCTACGGGGAATGAGAAATCACTACCTGGAGTAATTCTATTTGGGCGGCAGAAAGTTCACTTGGGTGTGAAGCCCAGAGATGGTGACCCTGGAACCCTAACTTTTAGCTCCCACCCTTTTCTCCAGGATATATGGAAGAATTCTCCTCCCCTTTCTACACTACCCCTTTGGTATTTGAAGATACTTCTTTTGTTCTCCTCTGGTCATAAATTGCTGTTAGCCAAGAGTAGAGCGTAATTGGATGATCCCAGAATTATGACTCAGGGAGACGGAAACTGGCTCTAGATCTGCTGTTAACTCATTGTGTGGTCCTGGATGAGTGACTTCTATTCAGGCTGGTATAGTACTTTCTTAAAATGGAGTGATGGAAGAGGTGGGGGCAAATGTGTCTCGGAGCTTGGGAGATTGTAGATCTGGTTGTTAGAGCAGGGCGAGGCACGAACGTGGCTTCTCTGACCTACCCACCCTCACCACTGGTGCAAAAAGATTCAGGGGTTAATCGTGCACTGAATTCTCCAAAGGCCTAGTTGCCAATACGATGCAATACCATTAACACCAAGGATAACAATGTATGCCGAAAGAAAATTCTGGTAAAAATGACAAAAGTTTGCAGGACTCTAGGCCATGAAAGAACAGAAAATTTTGAGGCAAGAGAGATCTGCATGTGTTCTGCAAGTTACAGAATAGAAATAGACCTGCCCTAAAAGTGAATCCCCTTTGTCACAATCATGGAAACAGGTTTGAGCAAGAACTTGAGAAAATACCTTGCAAGAGAACATTGGCAATGGCCTGGCATTATGTATAGTGAGCTAATTGACCTTGTGTAATCCAGGGGGATTGAAGGAGCCAAGGACTCTGACGTGCTCTGTCACTGAACCCAACTGACATGTTTTAGGATATGAAAAAAAATACAGTTTTCACTTTTCCTATTGTTTCTTAGTCCAAAAAAATTAGAAATTTTAGTAGCCTAGCAATTCTGCCAAATGGATCTAAACCATGCTAAGATCAAAATGCTAGTGACCCATGAGTTTGCTGAGAAATATAGACTTTTCAAGGCATTTCTGGGTCATCCTTAAAGTTCTAATATTTGTAAAGGTGTTGGTGACCAAACAGACCAGCAAATGATAATTTTTCTCTACATGTAGCTTATTAAATAGTGGATTCCACCTTAGCAAACGGTATCTTTTTTTTTTTTTTTTTTCCCCTCTATTTATTTATGGCAAACTGCCTTTGAGTAGTTCTTAAAAAAAAAAAAAAAAAAAAAAAAAAAAAAAAAAACCAACAAAAAATACACCCCAGAATAAATACAAATCACTTTGTTAATGCTCAGACTGCATTGAATGGTGCCCATTTCTTTTGTAATAAGAAAGTATCTATGGGCCCAAAGTTAGCTAATGAATAAGCTAATACAACCGAACTAAATTAAGAGATTTGCAGAAAGTGGAGGTGCAGAGCAGTTAGAGTGAGCATGTCTGAGACTAAAATAATTTATTTCTGTGTCCTCAGGGTAAGTAGGCACTCAGTAAATGTCTGTGGAATTGATTAGAGTTCAGGCTTTGGAGAGATATTTAACCCGTACAGTACAGCATTTACCCCCCTAATTTACCCCCCTATTTTCTAAAGCAGCCTCGTCTCTCCCAAGTTCTGAACGCATGCCATTAGCCCCCTCTGGGGACCATCACAGGTTCTTAGGAAGCATTTTTACACTTTGCTTTTAAAAATAGCACAGTCACGTCTTGCTATGGAGATAATGCCTTGGAAACAGAAGTCCTGACTAGAGTGTTATTAGAAATGTTTGTGCTTTTCTGAATGGTACGAGATACACTGTTAAGAATTTCACAAATCCACCAGGGAAAACTTGAGCCATATAAAAAACTTGAGCCATATAATTCAATAAACAAGCTGATGACAGGAGCTAAATAAATACTTGGCAGAGGTTTTCCCAAAGATTCAAGTGTCCTAAGAAGTGGATACCCTTCCAAATCCACTAGATCACCCTTGAGCAAGTTTGAAGGTTCTCGACACAAGGCCTATTAGTGGAGCCCACGAGCACAGGGGCCGGCCTCTGTTCTGCAAATCCTTTTCTGGCAGCCCTTGTGCACAGAGCATTCTAACCTCTAGTTCAGAATGGCATGTTAGTTCTGATCCTGGAGCTATGCTAGGGTCATGGGTGAGGCATTCTTTTTTTTTTTTTTTTTTTTTTTTTTTTTTTTTTTTTTTTTTTTTTGGTACTGGGGATTGAACTCAGGGGCACTTGACCACTGGGCCACATCCCCAGCCTTTTTTTGTATTTTATTAGAGACAGGGTCTCACTGAGTTGCTAAGTGCCTCGCCATTGCTGAGGCTGGCTTTGAACTCGTGATCCTCCTGCCTCAGCCTCCCAAGTGCTGGGATTACAGGCGTGCGCCACCGCGCCCGGCGGCATTCTTGATATATAATAAATATGGTTCTAGGGGCTGGTTGGGGGGACATTCTTTGTCACACTAATTTTGGAGTTAATGAGAAACCTTTCTTTTCTGCTTGAAGTAGGGGATGATTCCTGCTTTGGAGTTGCCCTTTCCCTGTGGTCATCTGGGGCTGTCCACCTTCTTTCAGGCCTTACTTCCTCTGAAAAGACTCTGAACCAGGTGGAGGCCACAGCCCTCCCTGCCCTCAGTGTCCCTGAGTCCTGAGCTGACTGAAGAAGCTAAAGGTAAGAAAGAAGCCTGGAGGAGTTAGCCCTGGCAGAGGTCAGAAGACTCGTGGGGAGTTGTCATCTCTCAATGGAGAAACTGGAAATCGGTTTGTATTTAATTATTTCTCAACTGATGTTGATCCAGTACTACGACTCAAGCAGTCACTGTGCTTAGGAGCCACATTGCATGTCCCTCTGCCTCTGGAGTTGCCTGGCAACCAGAATAAGAGTGAGTCCAGGACTAAGTTTCTGCTGAGACCTGTCTATGAGGTCTTCCAGGATCAGGAGCATTTCCAGTAGAGGCTGTGGTGCTGTGCCCCACCACAGTGCTCTCAGACTACACAGCCTGTGGGGAGTTAACCCTTTGCATCCCAAGGAGCTCCTCTGATCCTGAGAAACAAATTGGTGGGGTCCAGCTTCACCTACTGGTCAACAGAGGCTAAGAGAGCAGAACTGCCACTCTGACCCTTGATGCATCAGTGCATGAGAATCATGCCAACGAGGGCATGTGCACCCACTGAAGCATAGAAGGGACGTTCTCAATGTCCAGCCTCTTCTAGGGGGACGAGGTCTTGACTGGGCTGATTAACTAACCCTATATTTAAGTTCCTTACGTTTTAAGGGAATAACACCCAGTTAACTCTCTGCACATAAAGTTGCAAAACAAACCTCAAAGGGGACCCAGGTTCACTTCTCCAGATGTGATGGCTGACGTCTTTTACCTCCCAGGAGAAGAGGTCGGGTTGTCTCCTGGCATCAATCAAGTTTTGTGTACAGTTGGTCTATTGCACTAGAATGGTCTTCATGTTTCTTGAGTGACCTGATCAACTGCTTATCTTCACAAGATTGTTCTACAAATAACATTTTCAGATGATATACATAATTTTGGGGGTTTGAAGTTATTCTTTGGAGTATCTCAATTGATATTTGACCAGGAAGCATTCAGTGGTAATTATGTAAGTTTTCAATAGAATCTGTCTTTTTTTCACAGTGCCGAGAACACAGTAGGTACACAAGAATACTGAGCACATGCGCTTGCTGAGTTTTATGATACGCGGGTGGAACTCACGCTTATTTTGATAGTTGTGTACACAATCAAGAGAATGGTTGCTTTTGTCATAGACCATACGTGGCATGAACACCAATTCCTTTTTGGACAACATTCATGTGAAATACCAGCTCTCTCTCTCTCTCTCTCTTCTTCTCCTTCTTTAGAATAGGTATGAAAGTGTGTGAAACACCATAAAGGATTTTTCCTCCTCAGGGTATGTAGTTTTCTTGGACTTTCTTTGGGTTTTGTCAAAAGCTCCTGAACTAAGGCAAAACTGTCATCAAACTGAACCATAAATGGAGCACAGGTGACAAGCACGTAGCAGGGAGGCGTGGAAATGTCCTTCAAATCCTGATCTGAGCAGACAGTTCGTTCCTGCGCTGATCAGTGTTTCAGAAACTTGATGCTCCTTCAAGCCACCATAAGGATTTGTCTGCTCTCTTCTGCTTTTTTTTTTTTTTTCCAATTAGTATTCTCATCAGCATGAACTTTGGGGCCCTACATTTCATAGCTAAACCACTGTCCCTGTGGAATGCCCCCTATCCCTGACCCCAAGAAAACCCCTGGCTATAATTACATCTGAAGGGAGCAAATTGGGAAGTAGGAGGCAGGGACCTTCACGCAATGATGCCTGCTTTACCCCTAGAGCAAGAAGGCCCCAAAGAAGGTCTTATCTTCTTTTGTGTAATCCACCAAAGAGATGTCACTGACATTCACCATCAGCTTGTCCCCTTCTTGCAAGGAGAACATGGCCCCGAGGTAGAGGGGCTGGAACCAGTTGCTGCTAATTTCACACACTGACTTGGTCCCCGTCAGGAGCTGGGCGGGCTCAGGGTAGCTGTCCGCGACCTTAGTGATGACCACGATGATGGAGTCCGGCTTGTTCTGTTGTCTCCCCTGCCTGATGCTGCCGCACTCGGACGTGGTCCCACGGAACGTGATCTGGGAGTAAACAAAGTAGTCTCCCGACTCTGGGATCACCAGGAATTTGTTGGTGTACTTCATCCGGTTCTTGGTGAAGGCCAAGCCCAGTTCATGTTCCCAGTGCAGAGCTGAGAACTGGTTTTTCAGGTGCGTTGAGGGAGTTTGTTTCACAACTGCAAAGTCAAGAAAGAGGTTGGAATGAGTCAAGGTGGAACCTGTGGACTTTGCTAAACCGTCTTCTGTCATTTTCCAAGAGCACAAAGAATGAAATAAACCAAGGGTTACCAAGGGGCCCTGGGGAGGAAGGAGCGAAGGGTATGTGGGTGGAGGTGGGTGCCTGTTCAGGGTGTGGCATCTGGTGTGGGGGACCTGGGGAAAATGACTTTGCCCCTCTCAGGCTGAGCTTTCTGATTGGACAATTTTGGAATTTTACCAGAGGCCTGTAATCCTGAAAAAATGGTGAAGAAATCCCCTCACTCCTCTGCGTTCCAGAAAATGGCTCACTGCAAAGAGCTGTCTTCCCCCAACAACTTAGCCCCGCTCGTGCGTGCCACCCTTGTCTACCCACGACAAGGCCAGACACCACTCTAATGTCCCATGTTTTGCACAGGAATGATGAACCCAACCGTTTTATTCTCATGGACCAACTGGAACACAAGGGCTGTTGACCAAGCTGGTTAAGCTTCATTCCTTCTCCCAGGACCTGGGCTTTGGCCCAGCCTCAGCCCAAGCAGCATAAAACCCTCCTGAGACCAGGCTCGCCTTGGGGTAGAACATTCTCTGGCCCATGAGAATGTTTCATCCCTCTTCCCTGTACCTGCTTCTTGCTAGCTTTGTTCACTTTGCTTGCAGAGATCAAACACAAACGTCTTTAGCTTAACTCTGGAGAAACCAGCCTATCTCACTGTCAGAGAGTCTCCCTAGCGCCAGAGTCCATCCCCAGGCCCCAGCACAGATGGCCCTACCTATCTTCAGCTCCGCATCCACAGATTCAACCAACTGAGGATGGAGATGGAAAATACTGCAAACAAAACAAAACAAAAACAAACCTGTGTCTGTACTGAACGTATACACACTTTTTTCTTTTAATTTTCCCCTTATCAGTCCAGTAGAAAACTATTCACAGAGCATTTACATTGTGTTAGGTATTATAAATTGTCTAGAGTGATTTAACGTACAAGGTAGGACTTGTGTGAGTTCTGTGTAACTACTACACCATCTTACACAAGGGACTTAGCATCTGAGGCTTTGGGTATCTGCAGGAGTCCTGAACCAATTCCACAGCCCACGACTGTCATTTCTTCTTTCCCTCCCACCTCTAGCAATAATCCTTTTGTATAATGCCTCTCCTTATGGAATCTGTGTTGGTCTTTAATTGACAGGTCTTTCAAAAAAAAAAAAAACAGAGAGATAAAACAGTGGAAAGGATTAAAAGAAGTGGTATGTGTAAAACCCCCAGCTATTGGGATATTCTCTAAAGTATATTCTCTTTTATCAGCAGAAAGAGAGAGGGGGGAGGGGGGATGGGAAGGAGGTGTTCCCATCTCTGCATTCCAATTCCCATCCAAAGTCTCAGGAATCACAGGCAATAATTAATAAGAATTACCTTGCAGGACATGTAGGAAGCAGAGACCTAGAACATTATGGAAATTCTTTTTCCACATTGACAGAGCCAAAATATAAGTCAATGTAATTGACTTGTGGAGTGGAAAGGACCTGAGCTTGGGCCACTTGGGCCCAGTACCAACTGTGATTCTGCAATACGCTGGCTCGTCAATCAACTCTGCAGGTGCACTCTCTTCTCTGAGCCTCAGTCTCCTGTCTGTGAACTGGGGATGAAGCTTTTTAAGAGTGTCATTATGAAGATTAAGTGAATACAGCAGACGTGACCATTTTTTAAATCACGGTTGGCTGGATACTATTGTACTCAATTTTTCTTTCCTCAAATAAACCAGTATTTTTCATTTTGACAGACAAAAAAAAAAAAAAAAACACCCTATTTCCTTTGTGATCTGTTTATATATGTTCTTATGTCTGCATTAGTCATAAGTATACATTATATAAAACATTAGTGAATGTTTTTAAGAAATATGTTGATAGCAGAAGACAAAGAATAGAATCAAACCTGATTCAAACCACTGATTTCAAATAAGATATTCTGCAATAAAACTAATACTTTTTATGAGAAATAAAACCATTTTTATTTCCTATAACTGCTTTTTTTGAAACCCACAGCAATCACTATTATGACCCCAAACTATAGTTTGGGGATAGGTTGTGTTTAAAGGAATCATTTAGCAACCAGCATACCCACTGGGTGTCCAGAGATCGAGTTTCTGGTTTTGTAGAGTGTCTTTCCCACTGTTGAATGGGCTGGGGTCTCCTTTGCAACTATGACACGTTCCAAATGTGTATGGACTTCTCTTGTCCCCCCACTAGATGGCCCTTGTGAACTCTATTCCTGCTTTCTAGAGGACAGGCTAATTTTTAAAAAGAATTCTTCTCAGATGATGCAAAAGCAAAATCCTTGAAGTCTCTAGTTAAGGCAAGTTCTATTGGACTGGCATGCCATTGGCTATGTCGACATCAACAGGTAGGAGTTGGGAGAGGAAGTGTGTTGTCATGGAAAGTGCAGTTTTGAAAGGCAAGCTTAAGTCTGAATTCTTCCATTTCCTGGCCATCAGGCTTGGGACACGTGACTTTAGTTGCCCAAGCCATAGTTTTCCATCTGTGAATGGGGCCATCTACTCCCTGATTATAGGACTGATATGGAGATTAAATGAGACAATGGAAGCCAAATACCTATTGCAGTGCCTGGCACATATTGGGAACCCCGTGGGAGATGGCCTTTATTCTTTATTCATAAGAAGAGGGATGGCATCTCCATACGCATACCTGGTCTGTTTAATCTCTCCCATTCTTACAGAAAAGGGGAAAATGATGGCCACATGGCATCTCCCTGGTACTAATCCTTACTCAGGACTTGCCACCAACAATCCCCTCTTAGTCAAATAGTAACACAAATGTCTTGGGCCGCAAGGATATTCCCCTGACTGTTGCAAATTTTCATGGGTCAGGAGAGGATACTTTCTTTTTAACTTTCTCGTTTCTCAATGGGTTTTTAATCATACACTTGAGCATTTTCTTACTCTGTCCTCTGGAGTTTCAGAGGTCTATGAATTTCAGGTAGGTGGTACCTGGACTTTCCACATTAGACTTGGAAAACTGGCCAGTGGTTGACATGGTGAGATTCCTCTGAACAGGTTCACAGCAATGGAAATTCCTTGGAACTAACTTCCTGAATGCAAATGTCTAATGACAACATCTTCAAGGGAATATAGGTGAAACGGATAGATTGGTAAGTTGGGGGCCCTTTCATCTGTGACCAGATCCAGAATTACTTGAAGCTCCAGTATAAGGAAGTCCATTTTTAAATGATGGACTGTGCGAATCAAAGACAGAGAGAGAGAGAGAGAGAGAGAGAGAGAGAGAGAAAAGAGAGAGAGAGAGAGAGAGAGAGAGAGAGAGAAAGAGAGGGGGGGTGTCGGGGGACAGGAGAGAAAAGAAGGCTGATGGAATCAGAGAGTGTGCAAGAGACATAGGGAGGGAGACATCTGAAAACCCTAGATTGAGAGAAGTCTGTTACCAAGGGCTGTGGTTTCCAGTTTAAAGCTACCAGAATGAGTTTTGGTAAAATATACTGAAGGAAATCTTGGGACTATTGGGACTATGGACACTTTCCAGTGGCCTTTTTCTCTTCTCTGATTCTCAGCTTCAAGGTTGTTTCCTGAGAGCTTTTTTTTTTTTTTTTTAAATTCTGTTCCAGGGGATCTCAGCAACTTACATTACTTCTATTATTTGAACAAATAATGGTACTTGCTTTATTTTCATTTTCCCATTGCAACTTAACACAGGACTCTTACCTGTCAGGTGTGCTCTGGGCTTTTCTCTATCAGCTCGGAGAGGTGCATCTGTGACAAAAGGAGAGATGTGCTTGCATAAGTCAAAGGGTGACGGGGGTGAGGACTGCAGTTTGGAAGTTTGGGAGAGAACACTGGTCTCCTCCAGCCTGGTCCAGTTTCGCTCATGTGGACTTGTGATTGGCATGTGATGCCTGCCGTAAGCACTTCTGGGGACAGGGGAGATTTAGGAGAGTCTTGAGTGCAAATGAATCTTGGCCCCATGATTTGGGAAGTTATCTAGGCTGAAACTCGTTTTTCTCATCTCTAAGATGGGCACTGTGATCTCTTCTGTGGACGGACAGTTTAATATGATTCCTGGCACGTGGTCCTTGCCCAGTAAAGTACAACTTGCTGCTTCTTTCCCCCCATGATGCTTTTATGAGAACTAATTGGCTTTTTGTTTTTGTTTTTGTTTTTTGGTACCAGGGATTGAACTCAGGGGCACTCGACCACTGGGCCACATCCCCAGCCCTTTTTTGTGTTTTTATTAGAGACAGGGTCTCACTGAGTTGCTAATGCCTCGCCATTGCTGAGGCTGGCTTTGAACTCGTGATCCTCTTGCCTCAGCCTCCCAAGTGCTGGGATTACAGGTGTGCGCCACTGCGCCCGGCTCTAATTGGCTTTTTGCTTTCTCCTCGGTTCCTTTCAATCTGCCCACTGAGGTATCTGAACAGCCCAACAAACATGGAACAGGGTGCGGGCGGAATCTGCTCTGTAGCTCTCTGAACTTGGCAGGTCCTTTTCCCTCTCTGGGCCTTCCTTCCCCCATCAGTTCTTGAGAAAACCTTAGAATTTCCCTTTGACTCGCAGATATAATGATATTGAATGAAGGGTGTTCTAATCGCAGTGATAAAGCTGATGGTGTTGATAATGATAAAAAAGCAAAAGGCCACCAGGTATTTCTGCTGTGCCTGGTACTGTCCTCATTAGAAATGAACTAATTTAATTCACACTCACTCTCTTGAGTAGCTACAAAACCGTTTTCAGAGGTGACAGAGATAAGTGAAATTGTTTGAGCAGGGGTCATAGGGCTAGTAAATTCCAGGACTGTGGTTTGCGTTCAGACTACCAGCTCTGCAGGCCCTGCACTTGGCCATGGTGCCTTCTTAGTCATGAGGGGGAAGCCTCCTAGTTCCTCTAGGTCTGCATCCCTCGGCTTAGCAACTGGGTGATTAAAGATCCATCTCCAAAATGCCAAGCTATCTCTAGGAGAAATCTTCTTGTTCCCCCCCCCAACCCAAGAAAGGACATCAAAGAAGAACACACTTACAAAATGGCTGATGTGAAGTTCCAAACTCCTGTTCTTTTTGAATCTGTTGAGAAAGAAGAAAATGGTTTAGACTCCCTGTGGTCCTTGTGACCCCACTATGCACATAGCTGCCCAGAGCACGGTATGATTAGGACGCTGCTGCTGGGTCCTCTGCCAGGAGGGGCGTGGCAGGAGACTCTGTCCGTTGGTGGGAATCTTGTGCCTTAGTGCTCTGCTGTCCTCTGGCACCACCCCCAGTGGCCTTTCTCTCTTCTGCTGGCTCCTGAATCTCAGCTTCAAAAGTTCTTTCCAAAGAGCTTTTCTTATTCTATTCCAGGGGCTCTCGGCAACTTATCATCGCTTCTCTTATTGGAACAAATAATGGTAACTGGCTTTATTTTCTTTCCCCCATCACGACTTAAAAAAGGATACAGAAAAAGAAATAATGGCCACGTGCCCCTTCACATCACCCTAGCCATTCTTCCTTGTTGGCTCACGATACAAAAAGACTTTCATCATTGCCGCCAGGGTTTGTGAGTCATTTCAGATACCACGTGGCCGGGGAAAGGGAACCGCCTGGGAGGCAGACAGGCTGAAGTCGAATTGTGGCTCCAACGTTTATTAACAACACGATTTTGAGAAAGACTTTCCTCTCTGAGTTTGCGTGTCCTCATTCGTGAAGTGGGGATGACAACATGCCCGACCCGAGGCGACTTGCAGGGTGGAGGGGAGGGTCAAATCAGAAAATGCAAGAGTCCCTGCAAAGGACGCATGGGAAATGAGTGAGCCACCGGTCACACGGTGGACATAAAGCTCTGGAGCAAGTGCATGTGCTCAGCGTGGGGTCGTGTCCCCGCCTCGCCTCACATTTTGCAATGTTTTTTTAAAAAAACACTCTAGCACGAGTCTGACTCCGCCCCGCCCTCTGATTAGGTTCTGGCACCTACGCAGCTGCCCCCCCCCCCCCCAGGGCGGCTCCTCCCCCTGAGGGCGGCTCCTCCCGGCGCCATGAATACTTGATCTGTTTTATGTCTTATAGTCTGTGTGTGTGCACGTGTGTGTTGCGAGTGTACTTGGGAATGGGGAACTGCCTGTGTGTGTGGTGCTGGGGGTGTGGCTGCAGCAGTGTCCTGTGGAGGCGAGGTCTGGGAGCGGGTCTGCCATCGCAGTGACTCTAGAGCTGGCGCCTCCAGCCTGCTTTTCCCCTCCAGCTGCCCTCCCTGGCCTCCACTGGAGGCCCTCCGGAGGGCGAAGTCTGGTCTGTGACCGATGAGCTAACTTCATTGTCCCTCTGTGCCCTTTTCATCTGCGTCCCTGGGTTCCCAGGCCTGAAATTTGCTCCTTTCTTCTTCCATAAACCCAAGATCTGCCACTTCTATTTTGCAGCGCTCACGTTCGTCCTCCACCCCAGGCCTTGCCCGGCGTGCTGCTCTCCTGGAATCTTCCAGAAGCCTCCCAGCTGGTCTTCAGGCCTCCAGTCTCTCCCTTTCTCAGATCCATTCCCTAGCCTGCCTTCTCAAGCATCGCTGTATCAGACGGAACTGCTCATAAAACCTTCGGTGGCTCCCCTGGCTCCGAACTCAGGCCTATCTTACCCCACAGGTCCGTTCCCATTTGCCAGCTCAGCTTGGCTACCCGCTGTTTTCTCCTCTCTAAGCCCTCTGCACTCCCAGCTCTGAGAGGCAGCCACAGCGCCTGACTCAAAGGATTTTAAAATGCCATAAGTGTAGCTGTATTTACGGAGCCATGCTAAGCCCTTCACAGGCATCAACTTCAGCTTCACAAGAACACTCTCAAGTGGGTGCGCTCATATTCCCGTATTGGCGGTGGGGCTCATGGAGGGTAAATAACTCCCCTAGTTTCCTGCATCTGGAGGAGTAGGCTTTTTAAAAAAATTCTAATTTGTTACATATGACAGCAGAATGCATTTCAATTCATATTACACACATATAGCACAATTTTTCATATCTCTGGTTGTATACAATGTATATTCACACCATTTGCGTCTTCATACATGTACTTTGGATAATGATGTCCATCTCATTCCACCATCATTTCTAACCCCCTTCCCCCTCCCTTCCCCTCCCACCCCTTTGCCCGCCTAGAGTTCGTCTATTCCTCCCTTGCTCCCCCTCCCTACCTCATTATGAATCAGCTTCCTTATATCAGAGGGGACATTTGATATTTGGTTTTTTGAGATTGGCTAACTTCACTTAGCATTATATTCTCCACCTCCATCCATTTACCTGCTAATGCCATGATTCTATTCTGGAGGAGTAGGCTCTTAACTCAGGTGCTGTGACTGCAGGATCCCGAGCCCTAAGCCACTGCACCCTGCAGCTGCTGCACCAGCTCCTCATCAGGTGAGGTGGGAGATAAGTTTCAGCAGGGCCATGAGAGGTGATAGCGGGGCAAGCCCAAAGTTCAGGAAACAGATCTGACCCAGAAGTGGGGAAATCAGGGGAAATTACCCTGAACTGGATCTTATAGGTCCTGCAGACTTCAGCCAGGTGATCAAAGAGGCTGTGACTATTCTAGACAAGGTAACAGCTTGTGCAAGAGCAAGGAGGCCCGATAAAAAATGGGGAAGCTGGAAAACTGTGACTTTCTGCTACGTGTGTGCACTTTGTGTGGGGTCACGAGTACAGAGATCTTTGAAATACCTAGACCCAAGTGCTGTGAGCATCTGTCCAACATCAGCGACTTTGCTGGGCTTGAAAAGCAGTCCAGGAATGAGCTCCTCCTCCTGCCTCTCCTCTGACTTGCTCTTCACAGAGCTGACCAAGGAATTATTCTCACGGCAAGGCAGAGAGCTGCAGGTGGGGTTCCCAACTAGGGAGCTCTCGATCGCACCCCCGTGTAAGGAGGGGTACCTGCCATGGTTGGCCTTCCTTTTGCTTCATTTAATCTTCTGCTGAGAAATCTTCTTAAACATCCTGCTTATGTTTGGCTACGTGGACCCTCAGTTAAGTTTGGAGCCTTTTCTTTTTTTTTTTTGACAGGGGATCCCATTACTATTAGCATTTACCTGGGACACAAACACGATTTCCCCATTGCTCTGTTGGATCTCTACTCCTTGGACATGAGTTTTACTTTCACATATGGAAGGATGGGTGAGAATTTTAGAGGCCTATTATGCTGCCAAACAGCTGGAGGTTGTGCCAGTGCCTGTTGGCAGGCATCAAAGGCCACGACATTCCAAGAGTCCCTTCAGGAACGGCCTCCAGCTTTCTGTTGCTGCTTCTCTTAACACTGACTCTGTCTATCACGAGAGGAAGACGACTGTGATGGGAAACAGCCATGAACGAGGAAGAGATTGGAGAAGGTGGCATAGTAGCTTACTTGGGGAAAGGTTTGGACACCCATGCTTTCCCTGGGTTTGCTCTTGACGTGGTTGTTGGCAAAATCAGGGCAATAAAATGTATTGTTGTCTTCCAGCCCTGGCCCATCTCCATTGCTTCTGGGTCACTCTGGGGCACCAAGAAGACAGTGGCTCCCGAGGGGGACAGTTCACTGCAGCATTAGCTTCCAAATTAGAAGAGGCGTGGGGTCCACAAGCACAGCTGAAGAATAGGATTTACTCCCCCGTACATGTCTGCTCAAGCAGCTGGCTGAGAACCAGGGTCCAATTTTATTAATTTATTAATTTATTTGTTTTCTTTTTTTTTTTTTTTTGGTACCGGGGATTGAACTCAGGGGCACTCGACCACTGACTCACACCCCCAGCTCTATTTTACATTTGATTTAGAGACAGGGTCCCACTGAGTTGCTAAGTGCCTCACCATTGCTGAGGCTGGCTTTGAACTTGCGATCCTCCTGCCTCAGCCTCCCAAGTGCTGGGATTACAGGTGTGAGCCCCCGCGCCTGGCCCAATTTTATTCTTTATTTGTGTGCTGACCACTTTTCTTTCACTAGTGGGACATAAGGAGGGATCCAATCTGCCTGCCCATCTCCCTGCTGTGTTCCCAGTGCCCAGCACCCCCGTGGGATCATCCAACTGGCAAAATGCACCGAGTCTCAGGCACCAGGGAGAGAGAGGCAGAGAAGAGAGCAGGAGACAGGGTAAAGTTCAAATGTAATGACTACAGTCAGATTTCGCAATCCAGAAATCTAGAAGAAATATTTGTTTGTGATCAGCGAAACTTCAATTGCACAGAAGTGGGTAGCTGTTATCTCAGTACTGGGGTCTTTAAAAGTCCACAGGCTTGGGGCTGGGGTTGTGGCTCCGTGGTAGAACGCTCACCGAGCACTTGCGAGGGGCGGGGTTTGATCCTCAGCACCATGTAAAAATAAATAAATAAAACAAAGGTATTGTGTCCAACTACAACTAAAAAAAAAAAAAAAAAAAAAATTAAAATTAAAAAGAAAGTCCGCAGGCTCTTCATGGAGCACTGTTGTGGCTTTATAAATCTCTCTTGAGGGTTGCAAGTCTTGGCCAGGAGCCAAAATCAGCCAAGGCAAATGTGTACACCTGTGGGCACAGTCTCGGTGGGATGGTGGCATGCCTGCGACCACCAGTGTATGTGAGCCCTGGAAAACCACTGGTGCTCCCGCACCCCACCCCCACTTGGTGTCCCGTCCGTCGGGGAACACTGGCTCTCACTTGGTATTCTTTCTTTTTTCTTTCTGTATGTTGGCTGGTCATCCCTGACTCAACCTGACCCCCACCTATCGGTATAGGCATTTCTGGAATTGCTCTAATTCTTCAAAAGGGGGGGGGGCATAAACCAGGGTGGTACAAAGGGGGAGACTTATTTAGCTGAGAGTCCCGCTGGGTGGCAGTTCCTGCACGGGGCGCGGATGTGTGATCCTCATCTAAGCGTCTGTTTCAAAGAAGCGCTTGGCACTACCATCTTACAAGTCTACGCAAGACTTACAATGGGGGCTCAAAGCAAGTGTTCAAGGTCAAAGACGGAGAGAGAGCCTGGGATCCAAGCACCTGCAAACCCTGGCAGGAATCGGGAACTCCATAAACATTCACCGAGCACGAGAGATGGAGGAGCCTGAAATGAAATGGTCTTTGAGATACTCTGCCGCTTCCCCAGAAAGCCTCCTGGACTATATTCTCACTAACGGTCCACTTCGCCTGCCCTCCCCTGTTCTGTCGTCCCCTCCATCTATTCATAAACAGGAAGAGCGATCCGTTTCTCGCTGTCAGGATGCTGCGATTGCAAAGGCATAAATGTTTTATGGCCCACAATATCCTGCAGCCTGTCCAGGAGAAACACAGACGTTTGCCTCTCCGTCTCTTCCCGAATCAGACGTTCGCAAGGATGAATTCCACCTGGAAATGTGGGATTCTGAGGTCATTTCATTTCATCTTCCTCCAAGGGGTCCTGGACCCGGCTTTGCATACTCCATCAGCACAGCACAGAGCAAAGATGCCAGTGTTTGCAGCCAAGCAAATCCAGAAATCCTAACTCTGGTATTTCCTGATACACTGATTTTGGCATGTCAGCTAATCTCAGTGAACCCTAGTTTCCTCACCAATAAAAGTGACAGTGATTCTTTTCTCCTGGGACCACTGGAATGCTCGGAAAGACCACACACAGAAAGTGGGTGTCCCCTTGGGCTCAGGAAGTGCTTGTGATGTGTGTTGTGGGCTCTATAACTTGAGCTGAAGCCCTCGTGATGTCCTTTTATGACAAACATCAGATTTTAGGATCCTTTGGGCACTCAGGGGGCTTCCTCTTTCTCCAAAGGTAGACGTTCAATAGGATTCCTCCGTCCTTAGTTTGCCTCCGGATTTCTGCCCTTTCAGAATGGAAAGGTGTTGAGGAAATGGAATTTACACCCTCCCATTTCAAGCCCTCTGTGGGTCGCTGTCGGTGGCTGGGCCTCCTTAAGGAGGTCAGGCTGGGAGGTGGCCTCTTGCTGCTGTGGCCAGCAGGTGAGCGTGTTCCCTGCCAGGTGAGAAGGCAGGAGTGCGCTGAGCTGGCTGGGTGCCCATCACGTGTCGTGTGAGTCCACTTAAAGGGGTAAACAATAGGTCCTGAAATGACCAGCTACAAGCTGCCGAGGACACCGGGGACTCTCACCCACGGCTCGCTCGCGCTTCCGCCCCGTGCACGGCCACCTGTGCTACCTCTGCTTTGCCTGCCACCTGCCCACAGCCTGACCCTTGCAGAGAGACTTCTCTTCCAGGTGTGCTGAGGCTACAGCAGGGGCAGCTCCGCCGAGGGATCGATAGTTTGCAGTTACAGAGTACTTTCACCTTAACGACCCCCTTGCTCCCCGCAGACAACGCTGAGAAGGATTATCATTATGGTCTTCCTTCTCCAAGAGGAACGTGAGATCAAGGTGCTCAGCCAAGGGGGAGTCAGCAGGGAACTAACATCTGCTGAGCATCGACCCTTTGGCCACAGCTTTCTGGACATCTTGCCAAATTCTCACCACAGTACTGTGGAGAGCGTGCGTTATCTTCTTCATGTCATGGGCAGTGAGCCTGAGGCTCTCAGAGGACTGACACCTTGCTCATGCCCCTCATTCCTCTTTCCATTCAGAAAGCACTTAGTAAGTGCAGTCTGCATGTCAGATACACCGAGGTGCCCTCAGGGGAGGAAAGGGAACTAGCATTTATTGAGCGCTTACTATGTGCCAGACTTCTCAGGATTAAGTCTGATCACCTCAGGAGGTGAGTACTCTGTGAGCATAGTGGTCAGGAGGAAAATATACGGTGGGTTTTAAATTCCAATGTCCCACTCTTTAACTTTAAGACTTTGGGCACATTGCTTAACTTCCCTAAGCCTCAGTTTCATCATCTCTGAAATGGGGATAAGAGTAACACTTGTTGTGTGATTTCAAGGATTAGCTGAGATGATGTGTGTAGTAATAATAACAGACATTGTGTGTGTTTATGTGCCAGGAAATACACCAAGCACTTTATAGGCAGGATCTTATTTACTCTTCTTAAAACCCTAAATATGAAAAAATTGAGCATGGAAATCACTAAGAGGTCATAGCTGTGCTGTGGTGAGCCACGGCTTTCCCCAGTCTGTGTGACTCTGAAGCCTGAGCCGGCTTCACAATAGAGCCTTGTTGGTCTGGGTGGAGACCAGAGGGTCTCAAGATCATGGCAAGGGGGAAAGGGTACAAGGAGCCTCGTATGGATTTTCAGGAAGGGATGGAAGTGAGACTGGAGGGAATCAGGGAGAACGTGGGGAATGTGTGCAGATGGCTCTAGATGGGATTCTAGATGATTCCGGCTAGGAGGGAGAGATGGGCATTGGCGCTGCCCTGGGCAGGCAGGCTTCCTGCAGCATCCCTGATGACTCACTGCACAGGACCGAGTGCCCATTCTTTGCTGGACTTGGGGCTAAGCAGCCTCGATGTGCTCAGGTTTGCTTGGAGCATAGACTGTGTGTGCCAGAACCTTGCCCAGGGAAAATGGAGGCCTGGCCTCCGGGCACCTGCAAGCCAGAGTGGGGCCCGTGGACCCATCCTCAGGGAAGTGGGAGTTAACAAAGGCCCCAGAGAATCCCTGGACTGAGGCTGAAGTGCAGCTGGCTCAAGAATGGGTTGGTGGGGGGAGGGCGTGGTACTGGGTCATGTCTGGACCGGGGCAGGAGGCATGGAGTCAGCTCATGAACATCAGAGACCAAGAAAAGCCTTCCGGCATCCAAACCTGCTCCCTGGCCTGGTGAGGTCAAATTCCAGAGCAGGCAGGGAAGTCGTCCTCAGTGATGTAATTCCCCAACTGGGGAAGTTCCCCAGTCATAAAGATAAATCCTACGATTTACTAATCCCCTCTCCTGGCCTGACACCATCAGTGCTTTATTTCTAATTGTCCCCTATTTCATACATAAAGAAGCAGCCCAGGCAGGTTAGGAAATCTATTAAGAACAGACTAGACCAAAATTCAGACTGTTTTAACTTTTGATTGACAATCTTCCCAAGATGCAAATTTGCCTAGAATGTTCTCTGCAAGCTTAAAGATCCTAAAACATTTTTACTACCCCAGTCTTTCCTTGTATAGGCCACACATACAGTTACTACAAAGCAAGATAGGTTTATCAATGTCTCTCTCCTGCTGTGGCCCAGACACCCAATTCCCCATGCGCTAACAGGTGCTGATCTCTGCGCTCTGCCTGAAATTTTCTAAGCCTTTGTGAACACATTTGCATGTGTGGATTCTTTCATCAAATGAAGTGTCCCCTGCTAGGCATGCGGTGACGCACTTCACTCTTCCCTTGCAGGTGATGGCTCCGTCTGCCTGTCTATTTAGGGGGTGATATCTTCCTGGCTTTGCAGATCCCTTAGCAGGTTGCCTGTGCTGTGCATCACGTCTTAGTTTGATGCTTATTCAATAATACAGGCATCTTCTGTCTCTGCTACCTTTGGAGAGAGGATTTCTGAGTTGGGAGGTTTTGCTTGTAATTCAGTTTCCACCCCATGAGCATGCCAGGCTACCTCTCTGGTCCTCCTTTCCACTTTGGAAAGAGACGGGCAACCCTAACTGCTCCTGGGCCAGGCGTGCTGGGTGGGTGATTCTGGGGGTGGCTTGGATTTGGCAGGTGCAGCCTGTGCTGGGGGCTGGCATGGTGCTGGGAGGTGTTGTGGCTGCTTTCCTTCCTCCCTGGAGTTGCTGACGTCATTCTCCCTGGGGCTGGCAGTCTGCCTGTGGTCCAGCTTGAACCCTGCCGCCTGATGCAGAGAACAGCGAGGGCCGATGGACTGGTTTCAAATCTTGGCCCCGCCACTGACTAGAGGCAAATCTCTTCATCCCTCTAGGTCTCAGTTTCCCTATCTGCAAAACAAAAGGCTTTGGGGCTGGATAACCTCCGAAGGCCTACCTACCCTCAGTGGCCTGTGATTGTCGGACAGGTTCTATGTGTAATGGGGTCCTGGATCTGGACCTCAGGCACAGTCTTCTAGCTGCAGGTGACCCCCTTCCTTTCTCCAGGGAGCCTTCCCTGCCCCACCATATGTCTGTGGCTGGGCTAGGAGGGTATCTGGAATGCCACAGGATCTCTACATCGAAATAGCTTCTTTCCTTGTTTGTCTGATGCATCAGACTTGAAGCTCCTGAGGCCCAAGATCATTTTCTGGCGACTGTCTGGGGTCTGACACAGAGCAATGGTCACATCACAGTAGCCGTGCGCGCAGCTCTGCCCCATTCCAACAGGAGATGCTGCTCGCATGCCTCACTGAAGCTGTCGGGGTGTCGACAGTTACACCCCTTTTTGGAAATAAAGGAAACAGGCTGAAAGAAAAGAAGCCTCGTGGCTGTTTTCACACGGCTAGAAGCAGTGGGGCTGGGTTTCAAGCCCAGGGATCTAAGAGCCATCCTTTGACCTGGTTTTCCCTTCTTCGTTCCCATCTTCATCCACCACCCCACTTGGGTGTTTTCTTTTTTCTTTCTTTCTTTGGTACCGGGGATTGAACTCAGGGGCACCCGACCGCTGGGTCACATCCCCAGCCCTTTTTTGTATTTTATCAGAGACAAGGTCTCCCTGAGTTGCTCAGTGCCTTGCCATTGCTGAGGCTGGCTTTGAACTCGTGATCCTCCTGCCTCAGCCTCCCAAGTGTTGGGATTACAGGCGTGCGCCACCGCGCCCGGCCCCACTTGGTTGTTCTCTGTTAGTCCCCGCAGATCTGCTCTCTGCCCTTCTTGTTCTTGCTCTCTGCCTGCTGAGGCTGCCTATGGGCAAGGCTGCCCCCTGGCTTTTTGGAGCCCTGGCTTCCAGTTGAGTCTGGTCAGTGGGATCAGAGGCTTGGAGAGGAGGGCTGTCAGTGTCCCCTCTCCTGTCCATCCCCTCCATGACTGTCCTGCTCTACCGCTTCCCAGAAAGACCCTCTCCTAGCTTTACTTCTCCTGGGTAATTCTAAAACCACACTGACCCCATAGTAAGGGATGGTAGGTTGGTGGCTTCCTGCTGCTGCCAACCCTTCCTCTCCCTTGGATGCTTCCAGTCCCTTTGGTTTCCATGAGTCTGCACCTCCCCAGCAAACAGGCTCTTTTTTAACTCCCCGCCCCCAACTCTCCTTTAAATGCTCTTCTCCTTTAAACTGTCTTCTCTGGGTGGCCAGCTGTGGCTTTTCAGGACCCCAATTGCTACATGTGCCCCAGCCTCACCCCTATTTCCCTCTCTCTTTCTTCTGACGCACTAAATTCCAAAGTCTGGCCAAGTGACAGCCCCAAATGTCCCCATGTGTCCATTCTCCCAGGGAGGTTGGTTTTCCTATGATGAAGGGGACAGTCTCAGCCTTGTTCATTTCTCTGTGCCCCTGAGCAGGGCAAAAGTGGGAGAGACCCCCAGGCTTGGCACCTTCCTTCACAGGACTTCCTGTCTAGTGAGAGTTCCTGTCTCCAGCTCGCTTCCCTAGACAGTGGCGTCTGCTTAGTGGTTTTCTAGATGGACAGAGCCCTCTAAAAGTTTTTGCTGATGGGGGATCACAGACATTGGCATGGGGGGTGGGGTCCCGCCGTGCTGTGAGGTTCCCTTTGGAACCCAGAGGGCAGGCGGCTGGAGGTCACTCGGTGCCTCCTCCTAGAACGACTGTCTGCTGGCTAGAGAGAGCCCTGGTGCACACAACGGGTGCTGTGTTTTGGCTTCTTGTAGGGACCAGCCCGGTGGTCCAGGGGTCACAGCCTCACTGCCCGTGCCCTGCTGCTCTCCAATCTCAGAAGCGTTTCCGGGTTGTCTGCATGCTTCCACATTTTACGAGCAATGACAGGCATCCAAGAACGCTGCTGGCTGAATCACAGCCTGTTTGTTGGCCCCGATGGGGTGGCGAGCATTACACATTAGCCACAGCTTGCCTTCGGCTTGGCAATTGGCCGGGATTGCTGAGAGACCTGGTTGCCGATTAAACCAATTATTTTCTCCTTTAGAATTTAATTCTTTGGACTGCAGTTAAAGCAGCCATCGTGGATTGTGCAGGTGCACATTTTAAAATTAATGTTTCTTTGATAACATTCCTTAGGTTTTCAGGTACTTTTCTGATGTTTCTAGTCCAGGATGCCAATGTTCTTCTTGACACCTGTGCCCTCTCCCCATCACCGGAAAGCCCTCGCATCTGTGTTTATTTTTACTATGTTTCTCTAAAGCCCCCAACAAGATCTCACAGAGGGAGGATCAAGCAGGAGTGTTTTGCTGACCGTTAAAAAAATCAATCTTTCTAAACTCAATAAAGGAAGTTGGCTAAGTAAATAATAGCATGCATATATCCAAAGATAATACAGTCACCCACATTAGCATGCAGCTGTGAACTTATCATCATATAAATAAAATCATAACATACTAGAAAACTCCGAATAATCCCATTCTAGAGCCAGGTGTAGTAGCACAACCTGTAATCCCAGCACTTGGGAGGCTGAGGCAGGAAGATCTCAAGTTCAAAGCCAGCCTCAGCAATGGTGAGGCACTTAGCGACTCAGTGAGACCCTGTCTCTAATAAAATACAAAAAAGGGCTGGAGCCGGGCGAGGTGACACACGCCTGTAATCCCAGCACTTGGGAGGCTGAGGCAGGAAGATCTCAAGTTCAAAGCCAGCCTCAGCGATGGCGAGGCACTTAGCAACTCAGTGAGACCCTATCTCTAATAAAATACAAAAAAGGGCTGGGGATGTGGCCCAGTGGTCGAGTGCCCCTGAGTTCAATCCCCAGTACCAAAAGAAAAAAAAAAAAGAAAAGAATAATCCCATTCTACTTGAAATAATATGAATCATGTACCTCAAACTATGAACAGCTTTCATCTCTAAGAGTTTATTCACAATGATCATTTTCCTTATTTCCTTATCTGTGATTTCTTTTTTTCTCCCCCCCCCCCTTTTTTTTTTTTGCAAGGACTGTGTTTAGTAATGTCATTTAAGAGGTGGGTTTTTTTTTTTTTTTTCAATTTTTTTTTTTTTTTTTGGTACCCAAGATTGAACCCAGGGGCGCTTAACCACTGAGCCACATCCTCAGCCCTTTAATGTATTTTATTTGGAGACAGGGTCTCACTGAGTTGCTGAGTCTGGCTTTGAACTCACCCTCCTCCTGCCTCAGCCTCAGGAGCCACAAGGATTGCAGGCATGTGCCACTGTGCCTGTTTTATTTATTTATTTTTTTTTAAAGAAAAGAAATGCTTCTAAATTATAAGGACACTATAATTATAATCACCTAAACACATGGAGCTTGAAAGTTATTCCCATATAAATATAAGAAGTGTTCATTTGTTCCCTGGAAATATTGAGAAGAGAAACCAGGATGAACTTTCCTCCCTGCAGTTCTGTATTTCCTTTGCATGTGGAAGCAAAAAAATGTGATGCACCCAGGAGCTCTGGGTGCAGAGGGGCCCTGCTGGCAGAGGGTCCCCTGAGCCCCAGGCCGGAGCGGGGCTTGCTTACCGGGACCTGTGTGCAGTCTTCTCCTTGGGTTCGGAGCTGGCCGACCAGCAGGTAGGCGGCGAGTCCTGCCAGGATGGGGAGGGACAGCAGGCAGCAGGTGAGAGCACAGCACGCTCGGTCCCTCCTGGCTGCCAGCCTGGCTCTGGCCTTGGTCCCGCTGCTGCTGTCCTGGGGGAGCATTTCCTCGCTGGCTGTTTCTCCGAAGCCCAGTTCCAGATCCTTTGCCATGCTTCTGCCGTCCTGGAGGCGTCTCTAACTCCTCCTGGGCCGGGACCCCCCATTAAATAGCTCTCAAAGTGGCCGAATTAATCACTGGCTTCTCCTCCCCTTTCCTCTCCCCCTCCCCCTGAATAGCAGTGCGGCCCGCCCTGCCCTGCTAGGGAATGCACCGCCCACAACAGAAACCAAGTTCGTTTAAGGAAAAAAAAAAAAAAAAAAAAAGAAGAAGAAGTAGAAGAAGACGAAATCTTTCCCCAGTGTATTTATATGCAGTAGGCTCATGTGCTCCTTCCTTAGTTTACAGAGGAAGTTAGGAAAGTCCCTGGAGGGGGAGAAAAACAATTCAAGGCAGTGGGTGTGGCCAATTAAAACATACCTGTCCCTGCTGGAGGCCTGCCAGCCAGCTGGCCCGGGAGTGTGTGGCTTCTGGAAGTGAAAGTGAGGGAAGGGGAGGTGTGTGGCCTGCAGGCGGGGAATGGGGATCCATTTGCATAGGCCCTTCCCTTGGTGAGCGCAGCCATGCCCTCTGTCTCTAGGAGCCTGGCAGCCACTCTCTCCTGTGGAACAGTTGGGACTACGGAGGCTGTGAGGGGCCAAGGCCTTCCTGGGATGAACATGATCTGGTCCTCACCAGTCATGGTTTGGGGTTACTGCTCCTACTCCACAATTTCCCATGAAAGCAAAGGATATTTCTAGCCTGTGTTGACTTCAGTTTAAGCCGAGGGTGTGAGGTCACAGTTAGGGGTGGCTGTTGGGGGGTGGGGAGGTCACTGACTCCTACAGTCTGATTTATCCAAGGCTGATGGACCACCAGAGACACGCCTGGCCCACGCTGGCCGTGTCCGTGGCCGCAGCGCAGTGAAGGACAACATTGACTAAGTGGGTACTTTGTGCCGGGCGCTGTGCTGAGTTAAATGCATCAGTGAGGTGATTCGATCCTGAGAAGGCCATTTGAGGTGGTGGGAGTCCCTCTTTGAAGCATGGAGAAGAAGCGCCAAGCCAGGCTGGGCTCTGGCCATCACTGCTCTGCACAGGCTCCTGCCTGGGGCGCCCACTCCAGCAAGGGTGTGGCAGGCTTCCTGGAGAAGGGCTGGTGTTGGAACTGGGCCTTGGAGCTCAGGGAGGGGCGACAGGAGAGGAGAATAGTGGACCCTGCGAAGGGGTGGGTGGCAGAAACCAGAGTCCTTGAGGAATGGCCAGTGACATGCGGCAGAGGCCAGTCTGAGGACAGCCTCCACTCAGTCGCTGCTCATATCACAGCCCAAAGCCTCCAGGCCCCCTGGAAAGGCCTTTCCTGGCCTGGACCCTGCTCACCACCGCCCCTGTCCAGGGTCCAGCCTCGTCTCTTCCTACTTTCCCAAGATGCAGTCCTCAGATCCACTAGGGACTAGCGGGACTTTACCGTCTGGTGTCTGTTGTGGAAGCTTCTGGTCTCTTTCTCCATATCTCTGAGCTGCTTTCCGTGATGCTCATCCCCTGTCCTCTTACGGCTCCCCTTTCTTCCCCTGTCTTTGAACACTTCAGACTAGTCTGGGTTTGGTGATTTGTCTGTCACCTCCATTAGACTATCCGATGTGGAAGGATAAGTCATATCCCTTCTCCATGGCTGTTGCTCCTGACATGGTAAGTGTCACACGATGGACTCTACGTGCATTGAAATAAGCCTCTAATGTATTTTCAAAGAATTCAAGCAAAGGGTGTTTTTCATGTTTCTTGCTTACCCATGCTGGGTTCAACAAATGTATTAAGAAACAGTCCTTTGAAACTCGCCTACATCTTTGCTATTGTAATGTAACATTTATCCTTATCATCCTCCTCCTCCCTCCTCCTACTCTTCCTTCTCCTTCTTCATCTCCTTCTTCTCCTTCTCCCCCTTCTCCTTCTCTTTCTTCCTTCTTCCTTCCTTCCTTCCTTCCTTCCTTCCTTCCTTCCTTCCTTCCCTCCCTCCCTCCCTCCCTTTCTTTCTTTCGTGCTGGGGATTACTCCCAGGACCTCACACAGGCCAGGCAAGCGCTCTGCCACATCCACAGTCTTGACATTCTTCTTGATGACTGAGTTCTCTTTCGTGTCCTAGATGTACCAAAATTTGGTTAACCATTTGTGCATTGAAGGACATGTGAGATACTTTCAGTTTTGGCTTATTATGAATAAAGCTGCTATGAATATTCATGAACAGGTTTTTGTGCAAATTTGTTTCCATTTCTCTGGTATAAATGCCCAAGAAGGACATTGCTGATTCATGTGGTAAGCACATGTGGCAGGTGCCACACTCTTGTTCCAGAGGGTTGTACCATTTGACTCTCACCAGCAACCTGTGAAAGAGCTAACATCCCTTCTCTGACACTGGGTGTAATCATTAGTTTTTGTTTCAGCCATTCTGTTTGTGTGTACTAATATCTCACTGTGGTTTCAATTCACATTTCTCTAATAGCTAATAACGTTGAGTATCTCTTCACGTGCTCCTTGCCATCTGGGTATCTATCCTCTGGCGAGAATGACATCTATTTTGGTTGCCACAAGTACTTCTTCCTTCATTCTTGATTCTCAGTGGATCCAAAGGCAAAAGGTGAACAGCTTACAGCTTAATGATGAGGCAGTGCACTGCAGCACCTACTAGGCGCAAGATAGCGTTCCACGTAGTAGGGATAAAGCAGTGAACAGAACTGACGAAATTCCCCCCGTCCATAAGGCTCACACAGTGGTCCCTCTGATCCACAAGGAATGTGTTGGAGGACACCCATCGAGTACCTGAAACCACGGATGATGCTGAACCCTATAAAGATATTCCTCAACCGATATGATTCTGCAACGTGTACACTCAGAAAAACGAAAAATTATGTCCCATCTATGTATGATATATCACAGTGCATGAATGTATTCTACTGTCATGTATAACTAATTAAAACAAATAAAAATTATGAAAAAAGATACTTCTTGACTTATGATGAGGCTTGTGATGTCCCAGTGAACCTATCCTAAGTTGAAACCTCACCTAAGCTTGATGACTTGCCCAGCATCACAGCTTAGCAACACCATATCCTGCATAGTGTCCGTCATCACCCCATGAGCGAGTGGCTAAGCGGCACTGTGGCTCACTGCTACTGCCCAGCATCTGTCAGGAAGACTGTCCCCTGAGAGAGGGTCACACTACCCATGTGCCCGGGAAAAAGCTAGAATTCAAAGTACAATTTTTACAGAATGTGTATCGGTTTTAGACTATCATCAAAAAATTGTAAGTCAGGCCATTGTATATTAGGATTCATCTGTAAATACTTTGTTTTTCCTATTCATAGGTACCTAGGACAAAGATGAACTTATAAATTAGGCACTGTATGAGTACCTAATAGAACAATTATAGTAATATTTTATAATGACATTCCCAGCATCACTACCCTTGTGCTTTGAGGACATTATGAAGTAAAATAACTGGTACTTGAATGTAAATACTGTGATGCCATGACAATTTATCTGATAACCATAAATGTCTAACAGGTGGGTAGCATATACATCACGGATACATTGGACAAAAGGATGAATCATGTTCTGGGTGGGATAACAGGACAGCAAACATCAGAATGGTGCACAAGACTTATGAATCATTTATTCTGAAATTTTCTGTTTAATATCTTTGGACATGGTTGTCTGAAACCTTAAAAGTGAAGCTGTGACAAAGGGGGACTACTGTATAAGAATAGATGGAGATGGCTAGCAAATAATGTAAATTAATTTACAACATATTACATGATCTTAAGTGGTTTAGGAAAAATAAAAACAGAAAAAGGAGATAAGGCATTATCTTAATTGCAATTTAAAGTGGGTAGTTAGGAGACACTGAAATGGTGATCTGAAGAAGGTGGGGGATGTCCTGTGGGTGTCTGGATGAGGAGAACCCTTGACCTTGAAGCCATGGCCAGGATGGAGCAGTGGGTGAGTCAGGGGAGTGACGAGGTGTCACGAGTGATCTATGTCATTTACATGGACCAACACTGTCTTTCCACCATTGTTGCTGCCTGAAGCGCTTGGAGCAACGGAGCCGCGGGAAGAACTTCAGAAGCAAACTGGAGACAAACAGCTTTTTATTCTGATAACTTTTCTCTCTGGTTCTAACAACAACTAACTCATGCCAAACACACCACTAAAATGGCGCTGACCTGATCAGCAATTTCGGCCAAGTCACTCGAGATCCCGCAACAAAATCCCGTGAGACTACGGGTGGCGACAATGGCCAAATCTCCACGGCTCATAGTCAACTGCAATTCAAGCCAATCCCCAAACAGGGCTCCTGCACACCATGTCAGAGTTTATTGAACAACAATAAATTCACAGGCTACACCACTTTCATCCGTAGCAGCTCACTGAACACTTTGGGTCACCTGGTAGCCATCAGCTGGGCAAACACAGGTTCTTGTATTCCAATCTTAATTTCTAATAGCTGTAACACTCCAGTCACCACTTTACATAATTATAATACAGGTCACAGAAAGGCTAAGGAAGGCTTAAGACAGCCCCAGGGGTTCAGGAGGCTGGCCTGAGAGCCAGGACAGAGTCACCGGAGGTGGTCACACAAGATTGCAGACCCGGGAAGCAGCTGAAGATCTCCTTCAGGGTGCGAGCTGTCAAGGCGCAGGGACTTATTCTAGGCCAGGGTCCTGATGGACAGCTGTTTGCGAGTGTCAGCCTGAGATGTCAGCGTGCAGTGTGGGCTGTGGGTGGTCACGGCGGACAGAAGCAACGGCACTCTGCTAAAACCCAAGAACAGAGATTGGGAGGTTTGTTGCAGTGGTGACTTTCCTGGGCAAAGCTTGTGAGGAGTGACCAGGTGATGGGGTCAGGGTGCCACTGCGTCCAGCCTTGGGGTGCTCCTTCTTTCATGGCCCTCTAGTGAAGGGGTTGCTTTGTTCAGCGGTGTGGTGCGCTCAATAAGCTCACGGGCCTGGTTTTTCCCATATGAGTTTGGCATAGCCACACATCTTGTGCTTCTGATTAATTCAATAAGTTTATAGGTGGTCATTTTTATTGGTGTGATTGATTGATTTATCTGTTTGTGCCTTATGGTTTTGCTGGGCAATTAGTGGTTGTCTACTTGTACAAAGAAGGTGTAGAGTCTTTCCGCCTCAGTGAAGCCAGAATCTGACAGGCAGTCAGTGTAGACAGGTAAATGGGGTCAGGACTGATCAAGAAAGCCAATTTTGAGTGAGTCCCTGGAAGTTGGAGACTGTCAGGAAGACTGTCCCCTGAGGGATTGGAATGTTAATTCCTTCAGAGCCCTTCTTCCACCCTTATCAAGAACCCGCCCCTGCCCCAACCTGTTGCCAAGGTAACCTGTCCCAGGAAGGCCCCTCCCTACAGGGAGCTGTACAGTTGTTAGTTAATGTGTCCTGGGCTGCTCCATCCTGACCTTCCCCCTTGGGCCCACCTGCTTCTCACCTTTAGGCCATCCCACCCAGCATTTCTGGGCCTGGTCACTTAAACAGGAAGGAGAGAGATAAGGGGAAGAACAGGAGAACCAAGGAAGCCTGGGACATAAAAAAGGCAGACAGGCCTGGAGACCATGGCAATGGTCCCCCCAGAGGCTTGACAGTGGCTTTCATGAGGGGGTGGTGGTGAGTGTCACAAGAAACAGTGGATACAGGAGATATTTTGAAGTAGATCAGGTGTAATTTCTTAACGAGCAGGAATTGGGGTGAAAGAGAAAGAAAAAAAAACCCTGAGGCCAGTGATCTTGGTGTGAACACTGGAAGGCGAGAGGCACCTTTGGTGTCGTCGGGGAAGCCTGGGAGGAAGCTGAGGCGCTCAGATGGCGAGGGGGGGGTGTATAAGGGGGACTTTCAGATAAGCCCATGGAGGTGACCCCTACGTGGATGGGTCAAGAATCTGCCATCTGGAGGAGGCTTGGGAGAGTCAGGCCTGGTGCAGCGCCTGTCACACAGTTAGTGCTCAACGTGGTTGCAGGGCTTCAAGTCCTATGTCTAAAATCCTTGGGGCCCGTTTGAGAAATCCGTGCAGTTGAGCCATAGGACATGACCAATAGCTGACCATTTTGGACAATAGTAGCACTTTCCTGTGGTTTGCGTGGATCGTACACCGATCTGCTCATGTTATATAATGCTCTCAGTGGGGTCTGAAGTAGCACCCAGCCACCAAGCACCGTGACAGTTCTGCAGCCCAAAGTCCTCATTTCAAGGTGACAGGTGAGAACTGGAAGCAACGCAAGCCTTTTTGGGTCAGCTTTTGCTGCCAAAAGAGTTATAAAAGCTTTCAGTCTTCAGAGGTTTTGGGGTTTTAGGTTATGGACTTGTATTATGATCCTTGTTATTGTAGTCACTGCTGTGGTTCTTACCCATGTGGCACCTGGGGTGTTGAACTAGGCCAACGAGTGGAAGTCACCGAGAGGTGCATTTCAGCTTAATTTGAAGGTAAGAGCAATTCAGTGTTATTCAGAGATAAGTCACGCTGCTCCCAAGGTGGGTGCTTTCTGTTTCAAGGGCAAGGACAGGACATGGACAACCACTTACTGGGGCAAAGGTAAAAGAAATTTAATTATTGGAGACATGATTGGAGTTGACCTCTTCTGGCTCTTGATCTCACTGAGACAGGATGGCTAGATCGTCATTACATTTCCCAACTTGTGCTCTCCATCTGTGAAATGGGACCGGGGAGCTGAACTTTGTGATTGCTGAGGATGCTTCTGCATCCTGTTGTCAGCTTTCTGTGTCTCTCTTTCCCCTCTGCTTGTTCTCCTCATGCCTCTCTGCATGTAACCCCACCTACATCCTTATTTTCAGAGTAACAAGATCTTTTCCCAGACAGTATCTCAGGAAGTTCCCCAGGATGTGCAAGGAGGGAGTCACCTGGGCAGCTGGGAGGGGACTCCAGATCTTTTCCCTGTTGCTTCCTGAATTGGGAAGAAAGATCATTTTCCAGAAATTTCTTCTTCGTATCCAAGCATGTTTGGACTTGACAACACCTGCAGCCTTTCAGCAAGGCACTAATCTGGGGCACAGCTCCACTTTCCTGGACTGGTGACGATGGCTGCAGGGCCGCCTCTCCCGGGCTCTTTCAGAAAAGGAGTGAGTTGATAAGACAGAATTTTTCAATGCTTGACTCAGCCTTCTAAATGACAGCAGAATCGAATGCAGCCATTCTGAAGGAAAAAACCTTTCTAAAGGATAGTTTGAGCTTCCAACAGTTTAAAGTAATGTCTGCAGGGGCTGGAATGCGGCTCAGTGGAGGGGCACTTGCCCCGCATGTGAGAGGCCCTGGGTTCCACCCCCAGCACTGGGGGGACGGGTTGTAACATTAACAAATTTTGAGTTTAGAAAACAAAACCACAAGCACACACAGACACACACATACACAAAGGAAAGGACAGACTACCTGGTCCTCTGAAACCATCGAACCCCACCAAGCAAAGTTGTTCCTGCACAGAATGAGTCCCAGGTATCAGCCTCTTAGAATGCCTTCTCCTCTTGTTCCCCTAAGCTCTCTCCTCCTTTGTCATTTGCTTACAGCTGCAGCTGTCCTTTCCATCAGTCACGTTCTCAAGTGGCGAGAGCCAACTGCTCCTCTCCTAAGCATGGCTCAACTCTTGCTCGCGCTCACCAGAGGAGTTGCACAAGACAAGGATCCTCACGGTCGCAACCCAGTAGCAGAAACCTGGATGCACACCAGCGCCTGTCGCCAGGAGAGGCAGGGAAGAGCCACGCAGGGGGGGCAGCGCGCAGTGGTCCAGGTGAAGGAACACCAGTAGCCCCTCCAGATGGGGGAGTCCCGCGTGATGATAGCAAGGGAGGAAGTTCCCAAAGATTATATAGAGCAGAGCTCACAACAAGTTAAAATTAACAACACACACACACACACACACACACACACACACACACACACACAAATGCACATATAGGTATGACTAGTTAAAAAGGAGACCAGAGCAAGGAGGAACTCAGGACTCAGGATGGAATTAGAGCCTCACACAGGATTCCCCTCAAGGCCACGGCCTTCATCTGATGTCATGGTTTATTAGGTACTAATTATAACCAATTAACTAAATGGACTAAACCAAAAGCTGTTCAAGCAGGGCCAGGGCTCTTAATGACGTGTGACATGATTCAAGGATTGTTACAATTCCAATACTGTGTATCTGAGACCCCCAAATAGAAATGAGCCGGTGACAGCTGTGTGTAGTCCTCAGAGACCTTCCGATGAACTCTGTGGATTGTGAGGAGGAAGGGAGGTCTATCTGGGCTTCGTGGAGAAGTTGTTAACTTTTCTTCTCAGCCCTTGACTCTGGTCCAGGCAGATGATGTTGCCAGGAACCTGGCCGCACTGTCGAAGCCCATAAGCAGCCCCTGAAAAGGGCCTGGAGTTAGGATTCTGTAGTTTGTTGACTGTGTTCCCAGTCAGACGCGGGGAGGAGATGGGTCCCTAGATGGGTGATGAGCTCTGGCTGGGAGATGTGTGCCCAGGCGTAGAAGGATGGGCATAGACTCAGGAGTGAGGGATGGGCAGCCCAGAGGTGGAGGGCCGTGCCAGGAGGTGACGGGGTCTGCAGGTTCTGAACAACAGGTGCATCCTGAGAGCCTTGGCCAAGCAACCAGTTTCACTGGACCCTGCTCCTTTCTCTGACCCGCATCTGTAGGTGTGGACATTTTCTCATTCCAGACTCAACGGCTCAGTCTCTACCAGAAACTGGAAACAGAGACAACCCAGATCTGAGGCTGGAGATGCTAATTTCTGTCCGTGAGTGTGGCCCTAGTTCTTAGCTGGACAGTACCGGCTCTTGGGGCCACATGGAATTGAGGGCACCTTGCTATTGAGCAGACAGATAGCGAAGCCATAGATTGCAATGACAGTGTCACCACCCTCCCCTCCGCCCGGGGAAATTTAGAGCTCCCAATCTGAGAGGGTCCAGCCCTCTTCAGTGATAGCAGTCTCGTCACATAGCACTAGCCTGTGAGCATCTTAAAGGTAGTGGTCAGGTCTTTCTCATGGTCAAGTTCAGGATACCGTGTGAATGCTCGAGAAATGTTTGGGGAATACCCTGCATTATTATACCTTGTGGTCAGGGCCTGGTAAGTGGCACCTTGAAGCGGGGACAAGTTATCACTGGTTGGGAGAAACTGGGGGAGTTGAGAGAGGAGGGGGTGGTTTGGCTTGGGCTCGGAAGTAGAGTTCATGGATGGAGATGGGGGAGCGTGGGGGCGGAGATGGGCAGGTGTCAATGGCAGTGACGTGGAGATGTTCAAAGTAAGTAGCAACAAAACTGCAGGCCTGCTGACCCATCCGAGCACCTGTGATCCCATCGGTACCGCCACCCCTGTGGCCGCCGTCAGCTGCAGGTGAGCCCAGAAGTGGTCAGGGACCTGGGGTTGGGGCCGGGCAGGGGTGGAACAGAGGCAATGCTTCCGCACGACCGCCTGCATGCCAGTCCTGTATCAGGATCTTTCTTGGTTCTCACACAGCTTTGTCAGGTAAGTGCTCTGACTCCAAAATTGAAGACTAGGAAACACCTAGAAAAGTGATGTCACTTGCCCAGAATTCCCCCCACACCGAAGAGCAGAGCTGACCCCTGGGCCTGTGCTGGGTGCCTCTGGAGGGTGTGTAGCCAGTGAGGTTCAGGCTGAGAGCCAAGATGTGAGGTGGGAGCCAGTGGGTGTGTGGAGAGGAGTGTGGGGACCAGCAGGGGGTGGCTGCTCCTTAGCGTCTGGCCAGATAAGTGCCCTGTTAGGGTACCTGTGTTCTGGAACATTCTGTCTGGAGCCTGTAAAGGTTGCAGGTCCACAACCTTGACGTGGCCTTTCCAGGGAACGATTCTGGAACTGGACACAGAGCTCAGGTCCACAGGAGGAAAAACGCTACCCCAGAACCAGGGCCAAAGACGACAGTGCTGGAACCCCGAGGGGGGAGGTTGCGTGGAGGCCTCAGCCTCTGGGAATGAGTAATGTGTGGTCAGGGAGGAGCTCCGCTGTCCGACAGGAAGCGATTAAAAAAAGGGAAAGACAAAAAGAATCAGAAACCGGAGATGTGGTCGAGCAAGTGAATGTGCTTCACACTGGCTATGGTGACAGAGGTCACCCCAAACCATCCACGCCGTGGTCTGTCGGTGGGGCGAGGTGTGTGAGGGAGAGGCTCAGGGGAGGCCAGAGGAGAGAAGATGCCCTGCGTCAGAGGGACAGACGGAGGGAGAGGCAGACAGACACAGAGACTGGAGAAGTGCCCACAGAGATGTCACAGAGACAGAGGTGATCAGCCAGAGGTCGGGGACAGAGAGAAAGAGGGAAAGAGGGACAGTGACTCCAATGGGGCCGTGTTTAGTGGGGAAAGCACGTGAACTTACTGAAGGGACTGCACCGGGGACCTCCAGGGGCCCCGGCAGGACGCGCTCCTTGGCTTAGCTGAGGTGTAGCATAGTCCTCCACCTCTCCATTCAGGCTGCTGGAGCAAAACACCTCGTACTTGAATTCATAAACAGCAGAAATTTATTGCTCATTGTTCTGGAATTGGGAAGTCCAAGATCCAGGCACCAGCAGATTTGGTGTTTGGTGAGGACCCACTTTCTTTTTCTTTTTCTTTCTTTCTTTTTTTTTTTTTTTGGTACCGGGATTGAACTCAGAGGCACTTGACCACTGGGACACATCCCCAGCCCTGTTTTCGTATTTTATTTAGAGACACTGAGCTGCTAAGTGCCTCACCATTGCTGAGGCTGGCTTTGAACTCGTGATCCTCCTGCCTCAGCCTCCCAAGTGCTGGGATTACAGGCGTGCGCCACCGTGCCCGGCAGGACCTACTTTCTGTGTCAAAGATAGAGCCCTCTGGCTGCATCCCCACTGGTGGAAGGGACAAGTCAGCTCCCTCTGAGGCCACTAACCCCTTTCCCAGAGCAGAGGCTAGGTAACCTGATTACTCCCAAAGACCCCACCTCTTAGTGCTGCTGCATTGGGGTTGAGTTCTCTGTGTCAGTTTTGGGAGGGAGCAGGATCCTTCAGACTGTAGCTCTCACTGTCTATGGAACCTCTGAAGGTCACTGCAGTGGAGACTTTCCATGTGGTCACAGCCTCTCAGCACTGGAGGAAGCTGAAGAGACCTCACTTGTACCTCCATATGACCTCCAGGGACTGATCAGTGCTCATTTTCAGAATGTTCTTCCTTCTCGTGACTTCCACAAGTTTGGAGCAACCCACGAGCAAATCTAGTGTTGCTTTTCCTCTTGGTTCTTGAGGTCATCGATGATGACGACCTTGTCCCCCACTGTGTCGTCTCTTCCCCAGGACCACCTTCTGTAGTGCCTTCACTGGTTTTATCAGTCAGGACAGGCTAGTTTATGCTGTAATAACAAAAAGTCCCAAGATTTCAGGGACCCTCAGAGAACAAAGGTTCATTTATTTATTTTTTTTGCTCACACTATATGTTCATTGCAAATTGAAAAAACTCTGCTCCAATTCACATTCACTCCAGGACCCAGGCTGGGCAAGTCACCTCCACCGAAAGATGCTAATCATAGTGGTTGAAGGAAAAGAGAACATGAGTCTTCATACCTTGGTTCTGAAAGTTTCTACCATAAATGACACAATCGCCTTCACCCATCTTATGCTGGTTAGAGCCTTTGCCAGTGAGGTAGGGGAGGAAAATTTGCACCGAGGAAGAAGCAGTGAATGTTTGTGAATAATAATGCCATCGATTACAACTGCTCCTCCCAGCTCCCAGCTCGCAGTTTTCTGCTGAAGCTCTTCCCTGATCCATAAAGGCTGTCAAGTTTACTGATGTGCCTACTGATGCTTGGGACCAGGTCTGGGCAAGACAGTCACAGGGAGCTGATGTTCATGGGTAACCCAGCTATCATTTCCGTGAACGTTCTTTCTCCACCTTGGAGCTATGCCTTGCAGACTGTGTTCTCACTGAACTTGCTGAGACTATGGAAAGAGAAGAAGCCCATCTTTAACTGGATCCTTCCACTTGTGTTTTACTTCATCTTTATCCCTTAAGCCTTTTGAACAATCTCATTTTTATTGCTTAGCATCCAGAAGTAATGGGCTTTTCTGTAACTCCAGGATGGAAAAGGTCTTGCCTACCATTATTGGACTTGAGTGAAAACTGTGAGTTTGAATTACATGGATCCACCGAAACTCTCAGGATTTGCTCGTTTTAGCGGCCGGTGACAATTTGTTCAATGCAAAAATTGGTGCCCATAGTGATGCTTCATCACAAAGACATAAAATACCTGTCGGTTTGGTGACCAAGTGACAGGCGAAGGGACACTGAGTTGGAAGCTGGGCAGTAGGTGGTCAGTCATGCATGGGCAAGACATTTGTAAAGTTGTCACTTGTGATGACTTGCAAGGCAGATTCTGTGCTCTCTGAACTTGTCACTGCAGGAGCAGAGGGAGAAAAAGAGAGGGTTGGTAGTGAGGCGGTATTGACAGGTGCTCATCAATTAGATGAGTTGTAAGTGGGAATTAGGAGGGACTCAGATGCAGAGATGTGGGGCCCTGGAGCTGGACCTGCGGCCACTCCTGAGCACCGCACACTGAGACAGGATTTAAAAAGGATTTAGAGGTAGAATCTCCTCTGTGGAAAAATGACTCAGGGCACAGATCAAATGAAAAGTGTGGCCTGCTCATTGATTTTTCCATAGAGCGTCAAGTAGCTGCCATTAGGCTGAGAGAGAGGGAGCCCGCGGATGGAAAAGCAAGGGAGAAGGCGGACTTGCGAGCTCTGCCTTTTTCACCTGTGGTCACAGGTGCGTAGGCCACCGTCCTGTGAACTCACTGAGTGAAATGAGATGTCAAAGAAACGGCCAGCCTGGCTGGACAATCTTGGGGATTTAAAACCACCTGGGACATAATCCTTCCATGACAGCAATGAATCAAGAAAACTGTGCTCACTCCAAGGAAGGCAGGGCCCCTAATTCTCACTTATGTGTTCAAGGAAGTTTATGCTAACAAGCTTCTCTCCCCCAAAGGGTGGCCCTCGGGGTCACAAGGAACGACGGGCAGGATGATCTCCTTGAGACAGGGTATAGCTCCTGGCCCAGAGCAGGGGACTTTAGAACAGGTCAGCTCTGCAGGGTCCCAGCACTCTCTGGATCTGTGACTCCTGTGTGTGCCCCAGGCTTCCCAGCAGGTGTATTTATTGTGACTTTCCTGTCCCTGTCCCTGTCCCACCACTGTATCTCGGCTGTGTGGTGTATGTGGTGGGGGGTGTGTAGGAGCGGTTGGAAGAAAAAGATCTATCATAGAAGCTCATAGAGCACAGAGCTAGAGCAACAAGTCTCAACGGGGAACCATTTTGACCTGTGTACATTTGGTAATAGCTGGGGACAGTTTTGGTTGTCACAGCTGGAGGTGGTGGTGCTGTTGACACCTAGCAGGGGTCAGGGGAGGCACGAGAGAGCGCTCCTCCAACAGAGGATTGTCCAGCTTAAAATACCCTCAATACCAAAGCTGAGAATCCTGGTCTAGGGAACCAAGGGTGCAACATCCTGAATGATTAGATGGATTACGGACCGCACGCACCTGGAGCAGAGCCCATTCCCTCGTTCAGCAGACTTGAGGGTCTGCAGGAGGTGGCCAGGAGGTGGCGGGCGGGATTTGTCAGGGCGATTACTGCTATTTCCTGCAATAGGCCCCCTGCCCAGATTTCAGGGTCTTCCACAATAAAGGCTTAGCTTTCCCATCATGTTTGGGAACATGGGAGTTTCTGTTCCCTCATCAAGAGATACATTTTTTCTCTTATGGACATTGGGAACTGGTCATGGATTATTTTCCTCATTGACTTGGCTGCTAGGCAGCTCATTGAAACAACTGTTCACAGTGTTCCCCGACGCCCCCTGTCTCACTCTCTGTTACTCCAAATATCCATCTCGGTCATCTGTATTGTATGCACTTCCGTTTGTTGCCTCGATACCTTCGGGGTGAGAGGAGCTATAAACCGGATGAATCAAAAGCTTTCTTTTTTCACCGACGGCTTCAGTGACGAAGAGACCAGGGAGCCCACCAGTGGCCCCTTTCTTCTTTAAAAAAAGGAAAGTGGGGCCTTGGGTCTCAGTTTGAAGATTCACAGAACTGAAACTGTTTGGGATCTTTGGATTACTATTCTTTTTTCTTTTTTCATCCTGTAGTTTTAGTTACCTCTTTTAAGTTGCTATTTTAACAATCCGGAGTCCCGTTTGCTTTAGCTGGGAGAGGAAGGAGATAAAAACCCATTTTCTCCAAGGTCTTTTGGGGAATCACTTCATGCAAATATCTTGGTCTCAGAAAGAAACTGCCTGAGGTCAGTCCTCTGCTCGTTCCTGAGAAGGCAGCGTTCAGGGTGGGTGTTTTCACTTTTGATTTTCTGTTTCTAAATGTAAAATAGACGATGGGTCAGGAGACCAGTCACAAACTTGCTGTGTGACTTCAGGCTGTTTATACCCCCTCTCTGGTCTCCAGATAAACAAGTGGGCTGAAAACCCACCTGGATCCATCGTTCTCGTGTGTATACCCCGGGGAGTGGGCTCCTCCAGTGAGACGTGCTTTCTGATGATCTTGGCTTCCGTGGGATTTTAGTGACATCCAAGTCCCATGGCTAAAAGAGATTGGCTCAGTTTCCTATAAGGATGGAGGAAACGATGGGTTTGGAGGCCGAGGCTGGGGTCTTGCAGGTGACAGTGTTGCGAGGTAGGTCAAGGGCAAGTCCTGGAGTCCCACTGCCAGCTTCCACACTTCCTTGGCTGTGTAACCGTGGGCAAACCACGTAGGTTCCTTAGGCCTCCCTGTCCTCATTGGCCAGGACAAGATGCCAAGGATAAAACCATGCCCTGTGAAGACCGAGGGACATTAATTGCCCATAGAGGGTCACATGCTTGGCGCAATCCATATTCCTCCTTACTGCCCTTCATTGGGTCAGACTTGGCTGAACTGTGGTGTGGCCACGGGTGGGGGCGGGGGGGGGGCATCCTCTTTTCTCCTTGCATGAGGTCAGAAAATAATTGCCACATCCACTTCCCCAGAATGGTGCGGCCATAGGGTACAGAGACCTCCTTGCCACTGGGCTCCCAGACAGCCAGCTCGCTAGCTGCAGGCCTCTTTCCCTCCACCCAGTCCCTCCTGAGACACGAGCTCCTTTCTCTTTCTGGTTTCCATTTTCTCTTCTGTGAGATGAGTAAACCACAGATCATCTCTGATGTAACTAATTCCCGCCCCAGTCCAGGTTAGCTATTTTGTGTTCAGTTAAAGCAGGATTTCTCAGCCTTGGTATGATTGGAAAAAGCCACACTGGGAATGACTTGTAGCAAAGGGGGGTTTGTTAGGGGCCACGTGGAAGGGAAGAGGGGTAGGGAATGGGCAGCATGGAAGGGCAGGGAAAGGAAGGGAAGGGAAGAACAAGGGGAGAGGAAGGGAAAAGGGCCCGCGTTCTGCACTGGCCGGGGCTTAAGTACAGAGGGTGGGAGTCTGACTTGTATGATCCGGATTGGCTCAGAAAGGGAGAGCCCGCCCTGGGGTGAATTCCCGCCAAAGGCGAGTATTCCCAGGATCAGGAAGGGTGGGGACTCGGAGCCCGCCAAATGTGGATTCTCGCCAAAGGTGGATTCTTGCGAGAGATGGGCACTTCTGGGAAGGCACCTGGGGGTATGGCCTGATGGCCCAATTTTATCTAACAGGTCTGATTGACGTTTTAGACCAGATCATTCTCGGTCGTCTCGTCTCGTGTACTCTAGAATGTCTAGCAGCATCCTTGGACTCTTCCCCAGGTAGCACCCCTTCCCCAAGTAGAGACAAACAAAAGTGCCCACATACTTGGCCAGATGTTCCCCAGGGAGCCAAGCTGCTTTGGTTGAGAACCGTGATTTAAAAGTACTTAAACATACCAGTGCTTGTGTCACTTAGCACAGTGTCCTCCATTTCCATGCACAGAAAAGTAAAGGTTGAATGTTGAATGCTTTCTCTCGTATGTGGAAGCTAGAGCAAAATAAGGGGGGAAAGGATGAGGTTAGATACCATAAAGAGGTAGGGAGGGGCTGGGGTTGTGGCTCAGTGGTAGAGCGCTCGTCTAGCATGTTCGGGGCACTGGGGTCGATCCTCAGCACCAAATAAAAAAAAATAATAAATAAATGTCCAGCTACAACCAAAAACATATTAAATAAAAGATATAGGGAAGATCAGTGGAGTAAAAGAAGGAGATGGAGAGGGAGGGAGAAGGGACAGGAAAGGGGGGGGGATGTGGAATGAATGAATTTAACAACATGGCGCTAAGTGCATATATAAATACACCACAGAGAGTTCCGCCTGTAGGTCTATGTAGAAAGCACCAATCAAAAATAAATAAATGTGCCGGGCGTGGTGGCGCACGCCTGTAATCCTAGCACTTGGGAGGCTGAGGCAGGAGGATCGCGCGTTCAAAGCCAGCCTCAGCAATGGCGAGACACTTAGCAACTCAGTGAGACCCTGTCTCTAAATAAAATACAAAAAAGGGCTGGGGATGTGGCCCAGTGCCCCTGACTTCAATCCCCAGTACCAAAAATAAATAAATAGTGTAAGGAAGGTCAGTGGAGCCAACTAAACTAGGAAAAAAATTGTGTCGTAACACACAAAACATACCAAACACACCAATTCTGATCACCTTTACTGGATACTTCTTTCTTTCTTTCTTTTTCTTTCTTTCTTTCTTTTTTTTTTTTTTTTTTTTAAGACAGACACAATATCTTTACTTTATTTATTTTTCTGTGGTGCTGAGGCTCGAACCCAGGGCCTCACATGTGCGAGGCGAGTGCTCTACCGCGGAGCCGTAACCCCAGCCCCTACTGGGTTCTTCTTTATGCCAGCCACTGGGCTGCCAGATTTTGGCGCCTGCATCATCCCGATGTCCTTGTGAAGTGGGTGTCATCATCCCCAGCACTCACCGAGGGCAGCCGGCTGCTCACAGGCTACAGCGGCGGTGGAGTGTTGGGGGGTGGGGGGTGGACTTGCGTTTTGGAGAGCGAAGCATTGCGGGGGGCATCTGGGCCAGGCAGACTTGGTTTGGAATCTGAGCTCCACGCCGCCGGTGAGCTTTGCACGGTCTCCAGGCCGAGCCCAGTTTGTGCCATTGTTGCAGGGGGCAATACCGGCCTTGCAGGCTGAGGGATTGGCGAGGCCGAGAGCCACCTGCATGCCAGGGACATTGCGATCATTCTTCCTCTGGGGCCTGGGTGTGGCGCCAGTGCTCCTGGGGCGGGTGACAGCCTCATACCGTGGTGCATCACCTCAGCCCTGGCACCCCGCCCTTGGGTGTCTAGGCCTTTCTTCGGAGCTCTGGACCAGTGCAGGCAGCACTCTGCTAGAAAACCCTGCTCCACGTACCCAGGGCTGAACAGTCACACGGCCTGCCACCTGCAGCTCCCCTGGGGTCTCCTTTCCCTGACATCTCCAGAGTGCTCCCAGGGCACGGCTTGGCAGGGGTCCTTGACTTCTCCCAGCTCCTCCTCTCCCACGGCCAAGCGGTAACTGGGCCCCTGTTCTTGCCCAGTCCCCCGCATTTGTGGCCTCATCCCCACAGCTGCCTTTTCTCTGGGCCAGGCCACCAGGCCTCTCACATGGGGTGTTGACAGTGCTTCCCATCCAGCCTCCCTGCCTCCACCCCCTGCCCGCCCCATCCCTCCATCCAGAACGATCTTTCTTGCTGTGCGTCTGACTGGGCCTCCACCTCCTGTTCTCAAGCCTGGTTTCTTGAGGCCCTGCACAGAGCTCTTCTCACCCTGGCTCTCTTCTCTCTGTGGCCTCATGTTTGGCCCCTCTGCCCTTCTTTCTCTCTGTTTTTAAACACACAGGACAGCTCACGGGTTCTCAGAGGCACGGTCCTCCCGATTCTCCTTAGTCAACTGCATATGCTATCATTCCAGAACACTTCGGTGCCACTTGGGCTGTGGCCTCCACACTCCTTAAGCCTCCACCTAGAGTTCACTTCCCCTGGGAAACCTCTGATCCCTAAACCTAGGCCAAGGACCTCCCCAGGGTTTCCTCACTGTGCCATGCACTGCTCTGTGCTGTGACCCTCTGTTGAGATGTCTGCTTCCCGCTCTGCACTGAGCATTTCTGAGGGGATCAGTGTTTTTGTACTCCCAGTCCCCAGTGCAAGCACTGTTGTGATAGATGCTTATAGCACAGGGGAGTGGCAGCTGGCATCGTGTGATTTAAAGGACAGCTGCAAGGAGGAGGAGAGAAGCCAAGGCAGAGCTAGAGACTGACAAAGGAAGGACAGATGATCAGCTGGCTCCGGGGCCCCTCTTCCCACCTCGAACTCTCCAGCAGCTCAACAAGAAGATGATCCCATTCCACAGAAATGTGACTCGGAGAAATTTTTATCTCTGATATTAAGGTAGATAAGAAGCCCACTTTGTACCTGACAAGGAGGTAGCGTTCCTTTCTTGTGGCCCAAATGTCAGATGGGGAGGGACAAAGGTCCAGGGGCCATCTGACCTATGAGTCACCCCTCATTAGAGAGGAGAAGTCTCTCTGATGAGGCAACTTGAAAAACTCGATGAGTGTGTGCCAAGGGTTTCCCAACCGTGGCGGCGTTGAGATTTTGGATCACATGACTCTTGGCTGTGGGGACCTGTTCTGTGCATGGTGGCTTCTTTCTAGATACCACCAGCAGAACCCTCCCTCATCCAGATGTGACAACCAAAGACGGCTAGATTGCTAGACTTTGGCTCTGGATGAGAACCAGGGTCCTTGAGGCATCTTGAAGTGCGCCCGTCTGGGGGAGCCACAGGAGCTCCTGGGAGAGCTGGATTAGAAGTTCATGACCATCTTTCATGTAGTGAAGATGGTTCTTGGGAGTCCTGTTTGAATTTGCCTTTGGGCAATTGGCTTGCCCTCCTTAGACTGTAGCCGTCCCAGCTGACCTAAGGGACCCACGATCAGTTTTGGTCATGGACGTGATCTGGAGGGTGGGTACCCTCAGACCCGCGGATGGGCATCAGTGGCTTGGCAATCACACTGGACAATAAAATTCAGGCCCTGCTTGCTCAGAGTGGCCATCTCCACAGGTCAATGCTGCTGTCCCTTGAGCTTGTCAAGATATCCCAGGGAGGAGTCTGTTTCATTCAGTCACTTCTTAGCCATCTCCCCGCACAGACCATCAGACCCTGAAAGTGCTTAGAAATGTGTCCTGAGCCTTTCTCATAGCAGGGAAAAGAGAAGAGATTTGGCCTAAGACCCTTACCCACCCAGGTTTCCTGATTTGAAGTCTAGTATTCTTTCTCCTGCTCTGAGAGCCCTTCGTCGACCTCTTTCCTGGAGACTTCTGCTAATATTTCTTCTGATTTTATTCAAACATCTTTGGTTTTATACTTCCTGCTTCTTGCCTTCTGCTTGGTGACAGGTAGCTGGTGCCACATTACCTCCCAAGTGGAACCCAATGACATGAAACTGATGGTAGGAATTTGAGGGAGGGAGCTGGGTTTAGAAAGACTTTTGGAGCAGCTAGAGCTTGTGGGAAATTCCCCATCTCTGGAGGCATCAAGTCGACCATCATGCAGGGGTGGCATGTGGGGGTTGTTTCCCATCATGTGATTTAGAGGAAAGAAACTGGTTTTGGTCTTAGGTTCAAATTCCAGCTCTACCACTTCATAACTGTGTGAATTTACCATTAAGATAATGCCATTTTTGCATGGTTACTGTGGGCTGATCACATGGTCCATTTTAGGAGTTCTTCCAAAGTGGCAAGAAGCATTTACAGTTTGAAGATTAAAAAAAAAACAAAAAACTGAATTGCAGAGAGTTTGAGACATAAAGTTCCATCATGTAATAAAGTTAGAAGTAGCAGATCCAGGAGTCCAACCAAGGCAACCTGGCTCAAAAATAAAAATGACTACAGTGACATTTTTTTTTTAAATGATTAGGTATAAAGTAACTTCCCTGGACTTATTATTATTATTATTATTTTGGATCTGCTAAACTGGGATGCTAATATTTCCTTAGGAGAACCACTGTGAGGATTAAAGAACATAATGCCTCTGTAGAGGCTTTCCTCTCTTTAGCACGAGTTATTTTAACTTGACATCACTTGTGATTTAATGAGCGTTAACTTGGTGTAGGCACACGGTCAAGTGAGTGTAATTTCACTTCATTTTACAAGACCTAAGTGAGGTCAGTATTACTGTCTTCCTATTCCCACTGAGAAAACTGAGATGCAGAGAAAGTAAGGAAAGTGCCGAAGTTCAAGTGCCAAGACACGGCAGAACCAGGATGCAAGGTCATGTCTGAGGACTCCAAAGTGGCCTTCTCCCCCCAGGCTGTGTTCAACCCTCTCACCACTCAAAGTCCTAAGGAGCTTTGGGAATCCTCTGATGTCCCCAGGTATTCCCCCTGTACTTCATTTTGCACCTTTACAAATGAAAATAAACCAGATTTTTCATCGTAATTAGTAGAGCTCAGCCCTGTGTAGGAGGCTGGCTCCTTGAGGACCATCTGTGGTCTATTAAGCCACGAGAGTAGACTGTCAATTCTTATTGCTCCCTGGTGAATTTCTAATGTAGACTCCCACCCATCCCTCCTCCATCCTGCCCAGAATGGTGTCAGGGACTTCAGACTAATCTGCAGCTGAATTGGGGTTAGATCCAATTAAAGCTCCTCATGGTCTATCCCAAAGCATCTGGCCGACCTCATTTCCACACATTCTCTCCCCCTGGAATTCCCTGCGACTCAGCTCCTGGACCCTCTGAGCCCTCTGAGCAGTCAGCACCTGTTCCTCTGTCCAACAATCTGTTCCAGCCCTGTTATCATCTGATTCAAACACTTCTTCAAACGATTCAAAGCCACATCTTCATGTGTGGAACATGGTGGGGTCAGAGTCGCGGTTGTCAGACCCCCAAATCGTGAGACTGAAAACCAGTTTTTCTCTTTGTATCTGTAAGAGCCCAACGTGGTGCCCCAAACCGAGGGCCCTGCTATGTGTCGGATGAAAATCCAGGAAACTTCATGTGGCATGAAAGCTGGGGCAAGACAGACCAGGCATGACCCCCTGCATTTATTAGCTCTCTGGTCTTGGGCAAGTCATATTGAACCTCTCTTAGCCTCAGTTTCCCTTTGGGTAAACTGGGGACGACAGACAAGGTGGTGATGAAGATTTGAGGACGTCCTATCTATAAGATCACACAGCACTGCCGAGTTTGGTCTAAGCAGATGTTGACTTGATCGTAACGGAGCTGGACGCTGCTCCCCTCTGGTCTGATTGCTCAGGCAACTTTGCTGTGTCCGTTCACGCCGCTTAACACTTTGACCTTGGCTGTGATTACTGGGGGGCCTGCATGTTCTTCTGTTATTTGAGCTCCTGGAAGAGAGGCTTCCTAACGGACTCAATTTGAATTCTCAGAACACTGTGTAGGGAAACAGTTGATGAGTAGTTGTTGCATGGATGAGAAGAATGAAGAGCCTATAGGAAAAAGAGGCCCCACTGTGCTGTAGTGAGAGGTGCATGAGACTCAGGCTGTGAAAGTAGAGATAGAGTTTGTCTCCAGACAGCTGTGTCCCCGTCATTTGGCTCAGTGACAGGAGATAGCCAGTGTTCAACAATACCTACTGGATAAATGAATATGGGCTCCAGGAAACTTTAGCCTATCAGAGTACATAGATTTCACTTGGACTAATCCCTGTTGATCTCAGAAGAAGAAACAGAGGCTGGGGAAGAGGAAGGGCCCTAGCTCCACACAGGGGTTCAGCAGCATGTATTTCAGGTTACTTGGTATTTAAGAGTATCCATAAATGGAACCACCATTGGACCCAGTTATCCCACTCCTTGGCATACACCTGAAGGACTTAAAAACAACATACTACAGTGATCATCCACATCAATGTTTTTGGCAGCTGAATTCACAATAGCTAAGCTATGGAACCAACCTAGGTGCCCTTCAACAGATGAGTGGATAAAGAAAATGTGATTATGATACATATTATATATACATATATATATTCCATTATATACATATAACTGTAGATGTATATAATGGAATATATATATGTGTGTGTGTGTGTGTGTGTATATATATACTATATATATATATATATATATATATATATATATATATATATAATGGAATATTACTCAGCCATAAAAAGAATGGCTTTTTTATGACATTTGCCAGAAAATGGATGGAGCTGGAGACTATTATGCTAAGCAAAATAAACCAATCCTCCAAAACCAAAGGTTGAATATTCCCTCTGATATGTGAATGCTAACACACAACAAACAGGGAGGTGGATGGAAAGAATAGAAGTTCAGTATATTAGACAAAGGGGAATAAAGGGAAGGGAGCGGGGACAGGAATAGGAAAAACAGTGGTGTGATTCTGGATAGCTTTCCTCTGTACCTATATGAATACACTACAGGGAATGTCACCATTATGTACAACCACAAGAACGGGATCTTAATTAGAATAAGATGTACTCCATTTTTGCATCAATAAGTCAAATTATACTCTACTGTCAAGTATCACTAAAAAGAACAAAAATTAAAAAAAAAATTAAATTAAAAAAAAAGTATCCATAGCCTGGAATCATCTTAATGCTTGGTTGACAAAGGCTGTCCCAGTGTGGCCAGTCAGAACTGAATTGAGTCCAGTTCTCTTGCTCTGCAGTGACGGGCAGGGGCTGAGCCAATCTGAGAATGAGAGAGGCGAGAGTGTTCAGGGGAACGTGCATCTGTGTGGTAATCCCTGTGCTGGGCTTCTCTTTGGGTTGAGATTCAGAGCATTCCCAGGTCAAGCTGTGTGGTGTGGGAGGAAGAGGAGTCTTGGTTTTATTTGCATGGTATGCCTTGACTGGAGTTCTACAGCCCAGTTCTCTCCTCTACCACCCCCCACCCCTTTCTCCAAAGTTGTGCTAAATCGACTAGTTGTGTCTTCCTTGGAGGATTCCTACTGGGACCTGTGAAAGCATCCAGGTGTCTTGTGTGGTCTACGAGAATAGTTGGAGTCAGCTTCTTTTCTGGTCTCCTGCCTTAAGCTCATTGTGTTTCCCGTGGTTCATGGCTGCTTTGAAAAAATAAACATTTCCTGTGATTCAGATGCGTCCACCAAAAGCAAGGCAAGGCACTAGAATGTAAGTGTGGGGAGGACAGAGCTTTGTTTTGTTGCTGCTGTTTCCTTGGGACCTAGAACAGTGCTCTGTGTGTGTGTGTGTGTGTGTGTGTGTGTGTGTGTGGTAGGAGTTCAGTGAATGCATTAATGAATTCATCCTTCATAGAGAATGGAAAAGCACTTCCAGAACTGGTGCTGAGAGAGCCTGAAGGTTTTGAGCTTTTGCTAATTATCAACTGTGCAGCCTTGGGCAAGTGTCTTACCCTCTCTGGATTATTGGCTCACTGGCAAAATGAAGTGGGTGGGATGAGTGACTGCAAAGAGGATTGAAGGTAAAAATGGATCTGAAAGTAAGTTGAAAAAAAAATGCTTTCATCATTTTTCTTTGAAATTTCTCTGTGGGAAAATCCACGGAGATGTTGGTTTTTGGATAAGAGTGGACATAACATACCATTAGGGAAAATTCTGACATTGCTAGTTGGCTTATGACTGACCAGCTGTGTATAAGGGTCAAAGACCCAGGTGCTTCCAGAAGTTTGCGCTGAGGGTAGTGATGTCTGCCTCCCTGGTTGACACCACTGTGAGCAGCTCCAGACACCATCATGGTGGATGGAGAGGCTCAGACAGAGTCACAGGGGGCAGTTGTGTGGCTTTGGATGAGTGCATCAGTAAGACATTAAAAGTTAGGACTGCTAAGGCTAGATTTGTGTTCACAGAAGGATGGAAAGGAAAACAAGGAACGGTTGAACACACTGGGGCTGAGGGTTTGTGAGAAAGCAATTTTAAAAATGAGTTTATCAGGAGCTAGTGCTGTCTGGACCTATTATAGTTGTGTGACCTTGGAGAAGTCATTTCTATAAGAACCAGGCCCTGTGTCAGGCCCTGCAGGGGATAGAAATGGGCATAAGTTTGTGTTCTCACAGCTCTGGAAAGGCCAAAGATGCCACCGGGAGTAAGGACTGCTGCAAAAGAACAAATGGACAAGATTCTGTGGGAACACAAAAGGGACAGGGGATTGAATCCACTTGGAAATAATGATTGGAAATAATGATTCCTTTCCAGCAATCATGTTATGGGCATATAAAAATGCTACTGATTTTTTTTTTTTCTGTTTTCACATTTTTTAATGGTACATTATAGATGTACATAATGGTGGAATTTGTTGTTACATATTTAGATATGCACACCATATAATAATATTGTTTGGCCTATATCACGCCCTAACACTTCCCCCTCCCTCCTGCTATTGATTTTTGTATTTTGAACTTGTATCCTAACTTTACTAAATTCATTCATCAGCTCTATTAGTCTTCTGGTGGAGTCTTTTAGGTTTTTTCTATGTATAGAATCACCATTTGCAAACAGGGATAATTTCACTTCCTCCCTTCCTATTTTTAGGTCTTCTTTCTTTCTCTTGCTCAATTTCTCTAAGATTTCCATGCCACATTGAATGAGTGATGAGAATGGGCATCCTTGTTATTTCCAAATCTTACATGAAAAGTTTCCAGGTTTCCCCGACTCGGTATGACGCGGGCTGTTTGTTGAATGGATGGAATTCCTTCCATTCACAACAGCTGCAAAATAAAACAAAATACCTTGGATGAAATTAAACCCAGGAAGGAAAGATCTCCACAATGAAAAGTACAAAATTCTGAGGAAAGACATAGAAGGAGCACACACACAAATGGAAAGTATCCCATGTTCATGGATTGGAAGAATTAACCAGTTAAAATATCCATACTACCCAAGGCAATTTACAGGTTAAATTAAATCCCCATCAAAATGCCAATGACATTCTTCCAGTACTAGAAGAAAAATCACCCCAAAATTCACATGGATGCACAAGGACCTCAAACAGAGCAAACAAGCAAATAGAATAAAGTTGGAGGTATCAGACTACCTGACATAAAAATATACTCACTATGATTTGGATTTGGAATGTCTCTCAGAGGCTCCTGTGTTGAAAACTTGGACTCCAACGCAGAAATGTTTAGAGGAGAGGCTGTCATGGGGAGGCACTAACAGTGGGCTGGGAGGAAGACTTCTGGGCTACGCTACTCACTGCTCAAGAAACAATCAGAGCCAAATTGGTAGGAAAATCGGTTTTATTCAAAGGCAGCTTTAGAAGACAATAGAAGAAATTTATTGTTTCAAAAACCCCCATCTTTGGAAACTCCAAGGGCGAGGACAAGTTTTAAAGGAGAAGAGGTGGCCCAGTGAGACCAAAGGCAGGCAACACACGTATGTAGATTTAGTTAACCTGTGCTAGACAGGCCTGGGGAGGGGACAATCTTCATTCTCCACTTCCCAGGTCAGATTGGAGGCAGTCTAGCCTCATTCTTTATTTTCAGCATAAGAAAGTTGCTCTCCGTTTTAGAGAGGCCCCACCCGCAGTCTGTTTCAAGGCTTTTGGAAAGTGATTGGATCAGGAGAACTCTGACCTCACCAGTGTGTTAATCCGTTGATGGATGAACAATGTGATGGCATTAGTGGGAGGTGGTGGAAGTGGGGCCAAGGTGTAGGAAATGGATCACTGGGGTCATGCTCTGAAAGGGTGTTTCTTGTCCCTGTCTCTTCCTGTCTCTCCCTCCCTTTCTCTCTCTCTCCCGCCTGGATCCCATGAGCTGGGAAACTTTCTTATCACATCCTTCTGCCTTGCCTCAGGCCCAAAGCAATGAAGCTAGCAGAGCACGGACTGAATCTGTGAGTCAAAATAAATCTTTCCACCTCTATGTTGATGGTCTCGAGTATTTGTCATGGTGTCGAAAAACTAACGCCGCACAGTACTTACAACACTGTAAAGGTATGCTAGTCAGAACAGCATGGTGTTGTCATAGAAAATAGACATGCTGATATCCATCTCATTCAACCACCAATTTTTTTCCAACCCCCCCCTTACTCCCTCCCTCCCCTCCCTTTCCGTTGACCATTCTAGTGTTCCTCTGATCCTATGTACCCCCTTCCAACAACACTGTGAACCAGCCTCCTTATATCAGAGAAAACATTCGGTACTTGGATTTTTGAGATTGACTAATTTCACTTAGCATTATATTCCAAAAATTGGTGGTTGAATGAGATGGATATCATTATCCTAAATGCATGATTGAAGATCTGAATGGTACTTATATACTTTGTATACAAGCAGTTGTATGTAAAAAGATACTATACTTGTGCATGATGAATAAGTAAATAAATAATAAAAAAATTAAAAAAAAATAAAAGGGGAAAATAACTCCAACTTTGCCCAGTAATTCCATAAAAACAATAACAAAAATATACCCTTAGTCTCTCTTAAAACCTTTCATGTAAATAATTTTAAAAACAAGGAATAAATATATCTGAAATTATAAGTGAAGAAAAGGAGAAAAATAAGGAGGTAAAATGCTGGAAAGAATAACCTGGTCAATTTCAATGAGTGGATCTGAATAAAACTGCAAAACTACAACAAACTATAAAAATTTGTAGCTGCGCAATTCACAATAGCTAGGTTGTGGAACCAACCTAGATGTCCCTCAGTAAATGAGTGGATTAAGAAAATGTGGTATATACACACAATGGAATTTTACTCAGCAATAAAAGAAAATAAATTAATGGCATTTGCAGGTAAATGGATGAAGTTGGAAGACATAATGCTAAGTGAAGTTAGTCAGTCTCAAAAATCCAAGTACCAAATGTTTTCTCTGATATAAGGAGGCTAGTTTATAGTATTGTTGGATGGGGGGGTACATAGGAGGACTAGAGGAACACTAGAATGGTCAAAGGGAAGGGAGGGTAAGGGAGGGAGCAACGGGGGAGGGAGAAGGAGAAAAGGAAAAAGAAAAAGAAAAAAAAGGTGTTTGAATGAAATGGATATCATTTTCCTTAAATGCATGATTGAAGACCTGAATTGTACGAATATACTTTGTATACAAACAGTTGTATGTAAAAAGATGCTAAATGCATGCACTATGAATTGTACATATTAAAAATTATAAAAATAAAATTTAAAAAAAGAATTAAAAAAAAAGAAAAAAAAAAAAAAAAAAAAGAAAATAGACATGCTGACCATTGAAATAGAATACGTAGTTCAGAAATAATTCCAAGCATATACCGTGAACTAATTCTCAAGAAAAGTGCCAGAATCTGCTTCGGAGAAATGACAGTTTCTTCAATAAATGGTTCTGGGAAAACTAGATATTCACATGCAAAAGATTGAAACGTGACTCTTTCACCAATACAAAGATACACTAAAAATGGAAGAAATTTAAAGACCTAAAACTATGAAAATACTAGACGAAAATACTTCAAGGTTTGGTATAGGCAACATTTTTGGTTTTGGATAAGACCAAGGGCATTGGAAATAAAAGAAAAAAATAGACAAATGGAATTATACTAAACTGAGAAGATTCTGCACAACAAAGGAAACAATTGACAGAGTGAAGAGGCAATCAACAAAACGGGAAGAAATTTTGCAAACTATTCATGTGACAAAAGATTAATACCTAGAATATATAAAAATTTAAAAAACCTCAATAACAAAAAATCCAGTTAAGCCAGGTGTGGTGGCGCACGCCTGTAATCCCAGCACTTTGGGAGGCTGAGGCAAGAGGATCGTGAGTTCAAAGCCAGCCTCAGCAATGGCGAGGCACTTAGCAACTTAGTGAGACCCTGTCTCTAAATAAAATACAAAAAAAGGGCTAGGGATATGACCCAATGGTCGAGTGCCCCTGAGTTCAATCCCTGGTAAAACACACACATACACACACAAAAAAAATCCAGTTAAAATAGACAAGAGATATGAATGGATCCTTCTTAAAACAAGAAAGTTAAATGGCCAAAAAATCATGCAAAAAAAAAAAAAAAAAAAAAAAAAAGAAGCTCAATTTCATTAGCTGTGGAAATCCAAGTCAAAACCAGAAGGAGATATTATCTTAAGCCATTTAGAATGGCTTTTATCAAAAGCACACAAAGTAACAAATGCTGGTGAGGATATGGAGAAATATAATGTTGGTGAGAATGTTAATTAGAATAGCCAATATCCTCAAGAAACTAAAAAACAGATCAACTATATGATCCATCTATACCACTTCCAAGTATACACTCAAAGGAAATGCTATCAGCATATCACAGAGACACTCACAGGCCTATGCTTGTTGCTGCACTATTCACAATGGCTAAGGTATAGAATCCACCTGGAAGCCCATCAGCAGATGAATGAATACAGAAAATGTGTGTGTGTGTGTGTGTGTGTGTGTGTGTGTGTATGTGTACATAAAATAGAATATTATTTGGGCATAAAAAAGAATGATGTCCTATCATTGGTGACAAAGTGGATAAATTGGAGGACGTTCTGTTAGGTGAAATGTCAGACAGAAAAAATTTCACAGATTTTCTCGCATATGTGGACGTTAAAAATAGTTGATTGGAGTGTGCAATAGATTGATTACTAGAGGCTGGGAAGTATTTAACTCTAAACAAAGATAGCAGTAGTGAAGTTCTAGAGTTCTACAGGACAATGGAGGGGATCATAGTTCACAGTAGCCTATTATATATTTTATAAATAACTACAAGAGTGGAGCTCAAAGGCTCCAGACACAAAGGAAGATAAGGAGATGGGAACCTGGTTACTCTGATTTGATCAGCGTGTGTTGTATTCATGCATTGAAATATCACACTGTACCCCATAAATATGAATCATTATTATGTGTTAATCTAAAGTTTAAAAAGATGTTTGAGGATACAGTAATTTAACTACTCTGATTTTCTCATTACGTGCTGTGTACATGTTATCAATTTATCACATAGTGTGCCTTACATTTGTACAAATAAAACAATAATTTAAAAAATATAAATGGAGGTGGTGTTGGAGAGGAGAGTTAAGGAATGAGGAGGCCCTTCCCAGGGGGAGGAGAGATGACGGATGAGGTGACGCTTCTCAAGGGAAGGAATCGCTTGCGCCCAGCGTGGAGGCCTGAGGTCGCCTGGAGTCTCTGGGCTACACTGTGGTTTGGCCCAGCTAAAACATGGGCTTCATGGAGAAGAAAGTAGGGAGGAGAGGAGGCTGCAGATCACAAGACCCAGGAAACCAGGCGCACTGGGACTTTCGCACCTGTGGGCAGTGACAGGCCATGGAAAGACAGTAGGCCGGGGAGGAAGTCGGTCACATGTGCATTTCAACACAGCATTCCAGCAGCTGTGTGGGGGAAGACTTGGAGGTGTGAGAGGCCGGAGGCAGGGCCACCAGTGCCAGGCTGTTCCCCTTGTCCAGGTGACAAAGACAGAAGCCAGAGAGATGGAACGGGAGAACAAATCTATACAATGAAGAAATATGGTATCATATCATAAGCTCAGATTCAAGTTTCTATGTTGGTCTCATGGACTGCAATGGAGGACATCTGTGCTGGGGATTTTGGATGCCCTGGATGTCAGCGGCGTCCTGAGGAATTCTATTTTGCGGACTCCTTATACTTTTTTTTTGGCTGAGTCCACCTGCTAGTGGGGACTGTTACGACCTTCCTAACAGACCTCCTGAAAGGTGAAGGAACCGTGCTGCGGAACTTGAGGGCTGTGGGCTGAGGCTGGGTGTATTTGCATCATGGCAAGAGAGTCTCGGTTTGGACGAGTCATGGAAGCTGCTTTGGTTTCAATGCTGGTCTCCCCTTCACATTTCTGGTGTTGAGACCTCATGGCCAATGTGGTGGTATTGAGAGGGGAGGCCTTGAAGAGGTGATGTGGCCAGGAGATCTCATCCTTCATGAATGGGATTAAGGCTCACATCAAGGAGGCGTCACATAGTCTTCAGTTGTTGTTGCCCTTTAGCCATTGTCTATGTGAGGTCACCATGTGTGTCCTCTCCGGAGGACACAGCCATCTTGGAAAAAGAGCAGCCCTCACAAGACAACCAAACCTGCTGGTGCCCTTGATTGTGGACTTTCCAGGCTCCAGATCAATGGGAAATAAATTTCTGTTCTTTATAAACTACCCAGTGTCAGGTATTTTGTTATAGCAGCATGAAGTTGACTGAAGCCAACTCACTGGGGACCCTCAACACCCCCGTGACATGCTCTCATGCTCTCCATGGGCTTATTCAGTTTGTGCGTGGATCCCTCCCGTAAAGTGAAGACACTCACCTCCTGGACAGCCTGTCCACTGCTGAAAAGTTTCAGCACGAGACATCAACCCATCTCCCCCATTCCTAACCTTCCTTGGCCAGAGAAAGGAGTGCCTTTGAAATAGCTGTCTTCCAAATCCTTGTGTGAAAATACCTGATTAATGAAGCTCATAAGAGCAAGCCAGCGCCTTGATGGAAATTGATTTTCTTTCTTTCTTTTTTTTTTCTTTCTCATTTGAAGCCCAACAGTATTTCAAGTTGCTTGTCAAAAGGAGACAGCAGTGGTTGAACCCGAGAAGAATCATCATCCAAATAGAGCTCTGGCGGCCAGATCATTCTAACGCCAACCACGGAGCTCTGATGCTTTCACCCACGTGGAGTCCATCTGGGGCAGGAACGAGACAGACCGAGAAGGTGGAGTCCATTCTGGACGCTGGGGATGACGTCAGAGCATGAACGTAGGATAAACTCATGATTGCTAGGATGCATGATCATGATCAATAGGATGCACATGGGAGCTGTTAAGAAATAAGGAAGAGCTGCTGCAGTGGGTGGGACCAGAGGGCTGGAAAACTTTGAGGCAATGACCGAAGATGCAATGGGCAGTGTACTGCCCTCTCTCACCCCCACTTCCCCATCCTCCTCCTACTCCAAACCTCTTCTTCCTGGTTTCTTCCATTGTCCTTGACCTGAATGGATTACCTTCTTCCTCCTTCCTTCCCCACCCCGCTCCTTCTCGCTCCAGGTTTCTGTGTCATTCCCCACATAGAAGCGACGATGCCTCGCGTTTTTAGGATGCTTCCCCGCTGACGGGGCCCAGTGGAACCCATGATCTCATCAGCCTCCCGACCGCACTTGCAGATTGGTGCTGTCCCCGTTCTGCAGATGATGAATACGGGGCTAGGAAAGATGAAGTCACTTGCCTAAGAGCCACGCAGCCGTGTGGGGGCAGAGGCAAGGTGACAGCTCATGCTCCTTCTCTATTTGCCATTCCATCACTCCCACTTTATCGATGAAGTCTCTGGCACTGGATTTGCATGGAACACAGGGGACAAAATGATCTCTCCACTGAAGGTCCCTGAAGGGTGGCTGCTTTCTCCTGGAGGGGTTTTTAGAGAAGGTCAAAGGAGGATTTGTCTCCTTGAAAGTTATCTAGAATTCTGGGGAAGTCCCCTTTTAAAGTCACTAGAATCTTGGGATGTCCAAGCTCACCGCACATGCCCAAAGTCCATTCTGAAGAGTGACACTGTGGGCGCAGGCGGGCTGGGGTGCTGGAGTCAGCTCACACGGGCTCTTTTATTGCATGTTCAGAAATTTTGTGAGCTGGTTGCTAAATATGGACCTTTCTGAACATTTTATCAGCTTATAATCAAATGAATCGAATCAAAAACAAAGGTAAGGCATATTTGAAATTGACCACTTCTTAGTTATTTTTACTACACTTTACCATTACTCTAATTTTTAGACTCTTAAGGCTATTCACAGGTATAGTACCTGCGTGGTGGAGAGATTGAACAGTGGCGTGTCTTGCTTTCCTCAAGAATATCACATCATCAGCTTAAAATTGGATGTGGGGGAAAAATGTTTATAGCACAGAAATTAGCAAAAGCTACCAACCCGGGACTTCCTTCTTCCTGGTAGAGCCATTGTTAAACATTTTCCAGCCCAGCACTGTCTACGATGCGTAAATGTTTGTGGGCCGATCGAATGCAGCAGGCCCAGATTACTTCTCCTTCCTGCCAACAGAAACTTGGGTGGAAGAGAGAAGGGTGCGTGGAGGAGAACGTAGAGGCAGGGAGATGATAGACATGAGGAAGTGACACCCTAGGTCCCTCCACCTTGGGGGTGACAAGACTGCTGGCAAAGGTATGCAGAGTGTGCACACCAGAAACCCAATGAGGTCAGTATCACTGTCCCCTTGTTACAAATGGAAATCTGAAGCCCAGGAAGGGGAATGACTTGCCTCACCGCACCCAGAGAGGAAGTGGAGGGCCAGGGCTGGAGGTCAGGCCTGTCTGGTCCCAAGTCAGTGCTCTCTCTGAAATACTGGTGGAAAGAAGTCGGGGGAACTCTCAGGACCACCCTGTGCCCTGTCCTCATCTCCGGGAGCTTGTTTATGACTGTGGCTCCATTATAGGCCAGGCATCCTTGGCTAAGATCAATCCCAAATCCCAAATAGAAACGAAATCTGAGGCATCTATCTACATGTTTATTCAAATACGTTTTTAAGTGCATGTTTCACGGCAGCTGCTCTATCAGGTGCACAGCAGTGGGCCAGACAGAGAAGAGCCTTATCCCCAGCTGCTAATGGACTGGCCGGAAGTCCTAAGCTGGCGGGACAGCCACACATCTGGCATCGTCTCTAAACATCTGGCCCCTTCCCAGTGCCAGAGAGCTCAGAGGACACTCTGAGGGCGTTCAGCAGACATGCAGCAGGGAGGGACAATAATGTCCTCTCCTGTCACCTACAGACCTCACCGGGGCCTGCACATCTCTACCTCTGCATTAGCAAAGCCCCCGTCCCCCTCTCTTCTTTCAAACAAGATTGGTTATCGGTTGCCCAAGTCATTATTACTTCTGCAGAGAAGGAAAAGTGGCCCTGGACGATGACCGTGGATTGTTTCCTCTTCTGGGGCAAAAGGACCGGGAGAGAAGTGTGCACGTGGTTTCCTCCAGTTGTGGTTTTCTCTTTGGGTTTGTGGTTTAGATCCCTGTTTTTGGCAGTGACCTGTACCACACAGCAGCCAATCAGGTGGCTGAGTCCATCCCATCCCCTGATGTTAGAGGAGGAGGTGTCTGATTTCACCTGGTTTTGGGGAGTGGAAGCAAAGATAATAGTTGGGTGATTTTCTTTCTTTCTTTTTTCTCCCCGCCCCCTCCTTTTCCAAGGGTGAAACCAGATCATTCTGGAATGCTTTCTTGCAGTCATATTCAGATTGCCCAATGGTGATATTTCCCAGAGCCTCTCTTTTGGCTGGGACAAAATACAAAACAACACAACTCTTCTGGCAGGTAGAAGGCTGCAATTATTTTGATCTAGGTACGGCTGACTTCCTGAGGCTAGCCCCGGTCATTCCCCAAATCACGATGGGAGAAGAAATCGCCTGAAGAAATCTGGAAGCCAGCTGAGGAAAGTCCCTTGGGGAACCTGATTATCGAGTGTGTCTGACCATAGCCTTTTCCAAATGCGATTGGGTTCTGGTTATCTGGAGATAGGGCTTTCCATACCAGCCTTCTCTCTTCCTCTTGCTGTTTGTCAAGGGGGGTGAGTATTGATTGTACTTGAAAAGTGTGCCCAGCACACGGCATTCATTCCACTGAGGTGGTGAGACAGGCACACGTTGGCAGTAGGAAATGCCAGGCTGGGAGTCTAGAAATGGGACAGGGGAAAGCACCCAGCAGAGCTGGGAGGTGTGAGCATGGAGAGTCCCCACCTGGCGGGAGGGGCGATGGAGCAGGTGTGGTCTGAGCCAGCCTGGTCTTCCTCCTTGGTCTGCACTCCTCTCCTTCCCATGAGGGACAAGACCAGATCCTTCTTTTTATTTTGTGGTGCTGGGGACTGAGCCCAGGTCCCTGTGCATGTGAGGCAAGCTCCCTACCAACTGAGCTATATCCCCAGCCCCTAGATCCTTCCACAGAGCTCTCCAAAGAGGGCCCTGAGTGACCCAGGGCAAGCGGACTTTCCCTGTGGCTGGAATCACATGTGTGTAGCAGGGCTTCCGGTCTCCAGAGCCCTGGACCTCTTGTTGTTCCCGACGGCCTCCACTTTCCCCTGGGAAATCCTTCTCTTGGCTCCCACAGCAGCTCCTGACTCTCCTCGGTCAGAGATAGTTCTATACTGTTCTACAGTCCTGCTGCCAACAAAATCCCATGTTTTGGAAGTGGTTTTCTATTAGTAATGTGTTTTCCTGGTTTACAGGAATCAAAGAGGTACAGGGAAAGAGATGATCAGAGCTTCTGAACTGCCTGGGATCATCAGAGAGACCACAGCCAGCCCTGTGCAGCTCGTGTTTGAGGACACTGACGGCACTTGGAGATGGAGCGATAAGCATCCTTGTTCTCAGTCTCCGTTCCCTTGGATCTTCACATCAAGCCGGGAAGGAGATCAATCAGGAGTAAACCATGTTCTAAGAGCATCTGTCTCTGATTCCCCGGGGCTTCCGGGGAGAATTATGCTTCTTCATCTTCATGGTTTGGGGAAGTCTTTCCAAGTCTCTTTTTCTTATTATAACTGATATTTCCTTGATTTTGACGTCCTGATGAACATTACCTGGAATGTGCCACCATCTTTTTTTTTTTTTTTTTTTTTTTTTGGTACCGGGGATTGAACTCAGGGGCACTCGACCACTGGGTCACATCCCCAGCCCTTTTTTGTATTTTATTAGAGACAGGGTCTCACTGAGTTGCTAAGTGCCTCGCCATTGCTGAGGCTGGCTTTGAACTCGCGATCCTCCTGACTCAGCCTCCCAAAGTGCTGGGATTACAGGCGTGCGCCACCGCGCCCGGCTCATCATTTTTTTTTAAAGCTGTGTGTGTTTTTTTTTTTTTTTTTTTTTTTTTAAAACATTTATTTATTTATTTATTTATTTATTTATGTGGTGCTGAGGATTGAACCTGGAGCCTCAGACGTGCTAGGTGAGTGCTCTACCACTGAGCCCCAGCCCCACCACCATCATGTTTTGATTAGAGCGTTGTAGTTAGTTATAAATAGTAGTTGGGTGCATTCTGACAAAATCATACATGCGCGCGTGGAATTTGATCGCAATCTCCGTTCCTCTGCGTTCCCTTCCCTTCTCCCTCCCTCTATTCTCCTTCCTTTCCTCTACAGATCTTTCTTTGGCTTGTTTGTTTATTTATTTATTTATTTGTTTTTGATGGGTACTTTCCACATATACACAAAAGTGAAATTCCCTGTGGTATGTTCACATATTCATATAGGCATATAATGTGGTTTTGTGAAGTTCATCCCATATTTTCTCCCCTTTCCATCCCTCCTCCTTCCCTCCAGACTCCCTTTACTCCACTGATCGTCCCCTGTATCTTCATGATCACCGATCCCCACTTCCCCTACGGTGCCTTCTTTCCTTTGTTTTGCTCTAGCTTCCATATATGAGAGAAAACATTTGGCCCTTGATTTTTCTGAGTCTGACTTATTTCACTTAGCGTGATGTTCTCTAGTTCCGTCCATTTATTGGCAAATGCCAAATTTTCATGCTTCTTCATGGCTGAGTAAGACTCTGTTATGTATATACACCACATTTTCTTGATCCATTCATTCATCTACTGCATGCATCTGGGCTGATTCTAGGCTTTGACTATGGCACCACCACCATTTTTAGCTGGTGGTGTCTAAAGACAAGTCTGTCCTTTACTTCCCCCTATTCTGTCTCGTCTGAATGGCTCTGATGACCCCTGGTTTCACTGGTCAGCTGGGCTGGCTATCTGTGTCATCTTCCGTATCTCTTCTGTCTGCATCCCCATCGCTTGCCGGCTTCCAAGCTGTGGTCTCAGGCTTCCTGTGTAGTAGAACCATCTTTCTGCTTTTGAACTGTTGCTGCTTATCTTAGTCCATTTGGGTTGCTATAAAGGTACCGTGAAAAGAGTGGCATGTGAACAACAGAAATTTGTTGTGTTGGCTGAGAAGTTCAAGGTCAAGATGCCAGAAGATTCTTGATGGGGAGGGGGTGGTTTGCTCTCAGTTTATACATGGTGCCTTCTTGCTGTGTTCTCATATGGCAGAAAGGATGAGCTAGTGTTCTGGGATCCCTTTATCAGAGCACTGATCCCATTCATGTGCGCTCCAGGTTTATGGTCTAATCACTTCTCAAAGGCCCAACCTCCATATACCATCACCTAGGGAGTTAAAATTTCAACTATGAATTTTGGAGGGACATAAATATTTAGACTATCACACTCTTCTAATCTGTCATGAATATTCACCTTAATAGATTAATTTTCCTGAAATGTGATTTCTTAATATGATCCGACAGCCACCATTTAATGAGCACCTATATGCTAGGTTCTATGCTAAACATTTTATATTAATGACTTTTTAAAAATCCATTCAACAATTCTTTGATGTGCATGATATTATGCAAAGGGATGTTCAAGATATTGTAGTTATTAAGTGACAAAAGATTTGGGTGTAGTGTTTTCTGATTCCAAAGACTGTTTTTAACTATCATGCTAAATGACTAATTAACTCATAGGCTTTTTAAATGTGTGTTGTTCTGGTTATTTCCTGCTGCTATAACAAAATACCTGAGACTAGGTAATTTATAAAGAACAGAAATTTATTTCTCAAGGTTCTAAAGATGGGGAGGTCCAAGATCAAGGTGCTAGCAGGTTTGGTGGCTGGTGAAGGCCTGGTCTCTGCTACCAAGACAGTGCCTTTTTGGAGTGTCTTACATAAGGAATGACTGCTGTGTCCTCATGTGGCAGAAGAGACAGAGGGCTGAATTTGCCCCTGAAGTCCTTTTCTAAGGCACAGAACACATTCACAACCGTGGAGTCCCTGTGATTTTCTCATGTATAGGCCTCACCTCTTTATATTATTACACTGGAGTTTACGTCTCAACATGAATTTTGGAGGGGACACAAAATTGCAAACTATAGCATTGGTTATCAGCTAAAAAAAATATCCAGTGGTTCTCCTTTGCATAAAGGGAAAGGTTCAACTACCTGTTTAAGTTGCCCCGTTATATTCTCGGTGTCCATTTGCCAGCCCAAACTTACTGTTCGGGCCAGGTCAGGTTCCTAAATTCCCCTTCAATGTCTGGTTCACTCTAGCTTTCCCATTTTTGGTCATGCTGAGAACTATCTGGAAAGTCAAGGGACTGATAAAGGAACTTAAATTAGGCATAGCTTAGAGAGCAAGAGAAACCACGTAACTCTCCTTAAATCAGAACAAGAAAACAACATGAGTTTAATGGAAATGACAGATATTAAGCACTGAATTTGCATTCCGTGTCATTGGCTTGTGGCAACTCGAGGCCAGCGTGTGCCTTTTGATGTTTGCGCATTAATAGGATCTGATGATTGGAGGGGCTTACAAAGTGATCCTTAGGCAAAGTGCATGAAATTGAGGTTGCTGAATGAGAAAGCAAAAAAATAAGAAGGATGGCAACCCTTCTTTATGGGGAAAGGAGATGAGGGCAGGCGTTATTTGCATTTTGAAGACCTTAAAATTTATGTGAAGATTAAAAAATAAAAATTAGAATTTGTTTGTATTATTTTAAATGTAAAAACGACTTAAAACTTCAAACACTAAAAATTACAGTGCAATATATTGTAATAATAGTAGATGAAATAGACTTTAAAAAATACTAGTCTCTATGCCCCCAAAACAAGACAAGGTCTCCATTCATGCCACTCCCTGATTGCTTTTGAGAAAATAAGGCATTTCTCCAAACCTAAGTTCTTTTAGAGTGTCTCAGATTATGTACTGCTTTTGCAATTTATCGTTCCTAAGCAATGCTAGTTTTAGATGCTCACAGAGGTAACTGGATATAGTCAGCTAGAACAAGGCAAAAGAATCTAACCCAGATGATTCTTTTTTGTGTTTTTCTTTTTGTCTAGGTTTTGCCAAATATAAGTGGTGGGTGAAAGTGTAAGTGAACTTTTAACAGATGGCTTCATAATACAAAAAAAAAAAAAAAAATCAAGCGGCTATGTTCTGAATATCATAAACATCTCCCAGAAGACAAACAAAATCTTTGCATATTCTGAAAACGGCCCTTGTTGCTTGCAATTGCATCTGTAGCCTGAGTACCATTCATCGGTGAACTTTTATCTCTTATCCAGAAATAAAGAAAGAATCTGAAAAACTCGGACAACTCAAAAACTGGCTTCCAGGAATGACAAACATGTTGAAAACACATAGGAACATTTTGAATAAAATTATTACAATGTACATGAGAGTCAGAAAAAGCAGCATTTATATATTCATATAGTTTCATATACTATTTGAGATGTGTTCATATTTCTTAATGGCCATGTTAAATCTTGTGAATAGAAATTTGAGTCGTTCTTGTGTGTTCCTAGAAGTTTATATGTTCATCTTGGTCCCAAATCTTTTATTTTTATTTATTTTTTTTTTTTTGTAAATTGATATTTTGGTAGGAAACATGGAGCCTCTTTCTACACACAGGGTTGGCTTGTTATGGAGGTACGTACATACGGCGTTCATCAGGTTCTCTGGGAAATGCAATTGGTTTGGATTCCAGCTGAGAATGCCTGTATTCAAGGCTGCCGGCACCAGCCCTTGATGTGTAACTCTAACTGGAATTAAGGTGAAAAGCCTACATACACACTGGGTCTTCCATGGAGCCAAGGTCCCTCCTTTGATGCGGTTTTTTGAGAGAAGAGAAACCAGAGGGGAATGCCCCGTGAGGACATCACAGAGTCCTTCATCTTTAAAACGCTGGATCGTCCTTTTCCTCTCAGGCCTCAAATACCCAAGAAACTCTCCTTCTCAAACCGTATTTCTAGGAATCCTGACCCCAAATCCTCAACCTGTGTGTGAGCTCATGTACTATGAGTAAGGCCATGAGTCAAGGTCCAGATATGCATCAGCTTTTAAGGAAGAGAGAAAGTGTGTGCTGGGACTAAGGACAAAGCACAAAGTGACCTAAGTCCCTGGGTAGGAGCTTGGAGTCAGAGGATATCATGGCCATGTCAGTTCCCGAGAGCTGTCATCTTTCCAAGAATAGTGATGGCGGTTCACACCAACCTCATCGAGACCTCCAGGGACATGGTGTTGGTAGCTAGGAGGTGGGTACTTGGGTGACACAAAGAATGGCAAAACGTGAGCTCTGTCCTCAAGACACTAGCATTTAGAGGGATGGGCAACTATGCAAAGAGAACATTTTACATCATGTCCCAAGGGACAGGGGGAGAGGAAAGAGCTAGGTGGAGAAGCAGAGAGAGGACACTCTGGCTTGACGAGTCAGCCTGAGAACACTGCTTCTCTTAGTACCGCTTCTAGACAACATTGACTGAGTATGTGTGTCATGCACCGGGCACTGCTTCAAGAAGTTTACATTTACAACCTCTTAGGGGATGTGTACTGATGGTTGCTACTTTACACATGAAGGAGCCGATCACGTGATGTGCTCAGGGTCACAGTAAGTGGTGACAGAAAACCTTGCTCGAGTCAAGTCAACGGTGATGGGTTGAGTCTGGGCAGTCTGAGACCAGAATCAACGTGCTTAACCATGACCTTGGGGCCATTCCCCACACTAGTGCAGGAAGTTGGGGTAGTTTGATATTATTACCTAAATGTGAAGTTCAAGCTGGAAGCAATTAGAGATGGAGCTGGAGTTGGTGGTGAAAGGCCAGGTCATGGATCCGGTTACTCTTGTCTTCTGGGGACAGGAGCTTCTGGAATCATTCTTCTCCACCAAGGTATCTTTTTCCACTGGGATGGGCCCATAATCTGTGAACTTCCATTTCAAATTGCCACAAAAATGCTGTGTAGCCACCAGCCACAAAATAGACAGCTCAGGAGTCAGATCAGGGCCGGGCTTGCTCTTGGCTGGGCTTGCGTAGGCATTCCTGAGTCAGATAGGAAGTCTGTCAGTCTTGGCTAAACTTGTTGGTACCTGGCACGGAGCAGGGCGGCCATTGGTTGTTCTGGGCTGACCTCAGCTGTGATGGTGGGGAAAATGTGAGTTACATTCCGGTTCTTGGTTTTTACCTGCAGTCTTTTTCTGTTTCAGGATGCTATCAAGGTTATCACATTGCTGTACAGTAAGTCACCGTGTTTGCTTAGGCTCCCTTGGCTGAGATGGAATCTCAGATTTTTCTTATGCTTGATAACCTTGGCAGTTTTCTGGTACACAGATCAGATATTTTGTAGAAATCCCTGAGTTGGGGTTTGTCTGATGTTTTCTTGAGATTGCTAGAGTTTTTGGCTGTGGGGAGAGGACCACAGTGGCAAAGTGTCATTTCAGTCCATCGTAAGATGGGTACGTGCTATTAACATGATTGATCCCTGCATTCAGTCTATCGATAAATCTTATGTATAATAACTTATTTTAGTTGTATGAATGGTACCAGGAAGAACAAACTTATAATCTTCTCCTAATTCCAAGAGAATTTACACCATTTTCATTGCCTCTTGGATTCAGTATGACAAGATGTGAGAGATCCTAAATGGGTTAACTATTACTAGTATGATGGCTGGGATGAATTTCTCATAACAAATATAAAGCGCATAAATACAATTCCTCAAAGAAAAAGCACCCCAGAGTCAAGAGATGACCCTGTAAGAGTTTCCTACAAGTAAATAACTCCTCATAATAACTGGATATAAGATCAGAACTTTAATTTTAAGTAAGATCTTTCTTCTCCTTGATGAATGCCTTACACCTTTCCCACCCCACCCCAAGTTACTTCTTTTCTTTTCTTTTTTTTTTTTTTTTTTTTTTTTTTGTGGTACCAGGGATTGAACTCAGGGGCCCTCAACCACTGGGTTACATCCCCTAGCCCTTTTTTGTATTTTTATTAGAGACAGGGTCTCACTGAGTTGCTAAGTGCCTCGCCATTGCTGAGGCTGGCTTTGAACTCACGATCCTCCTGCCTCAGCCTCCCACAGTGCTGGGATTACAGGCATGCGCCACCACGCCTGGCTACTTCTTTTATTTTAAAAATGTTAAAAATTGTTTTAATTAGTTATACACGACTATAGAATGCATTTATGCACTGTGATATATCATACATAGATGGGATATTATTTCTCATTTTTCTAAGCATACATGTTGCAGAATCATATTGGTCATGTAGTCACATATATACATACAGTGATAATATCTGTTTCATTCCATTATCTTTCCCATCCCCACACCCTCCCTTCACTTCCTTCTACCTAATCTAATGCTATTTTTTCCTAGTGCCCCCCACCTTATTGTGAATTAGCATCCACATATCAGAGAAAACATTTGGCCTTTAGTTTTGTGGGATTGGTTTATTTCACTCAGCATGATATTCTCCAACTCCAACCATCCAAGTTATTTCTTATCTTTGGAAAAATGGTATTATCTATCCTGGTGATGTTCATTCTCAAAATCACTTGTGGCAAGAATTTCTTTATTTCCTTTCAGGATTATTCATATCCTGCCATTTAAACATGGGACCTCTAGTTTCAATGACAATATCAAACTAAGCCTAATTGAGACATTGGGTGCATAACTGGGTAAGAGGCAGAGAACCAAGCTAGGCTCTCTGAGGTGTGGGTGCAACCTGAACAAAAGCTCAGAGGAAGTGAGAACCTGGTACCTTAAAAAAAGAGACCAATAGCTCAATCAGAGTAGGCAAGAGATTGGAGAGTAGCGGGGTCCAGGGAGAGGGGAGGGAGGAGAGGTGCAGAGGTGATGAGACCCCACGTCTGCCACTTTCTAGGCTTGAATGAGTTAGTTAACAACTCTGAGCCTCCGTTTCTTTATCTTCACTTGGGGAGCATAGTAATCAGCCCTGATGCATGCATCAGGAGGATTAAACAAGAGGACCCTCTAGACCACCTGCACAGTGCTTGGCATCTAGGAAGAGCTAAGCAAGACGTAGATGTGACTACCAGTCTTTAAGTCTGAGCTGTTAACGTGCTGATGAAGCTGCCCACTGTTTGCAGCTGGAGGATTTGGAAGTTCTTCACTGATACCCAGAGTGCTCACAGGAGAGACCCTTAGCTGGCGCAATGCCAGGCACACCTTGGCCATCATGGGCTAGATGTAGAGGGAAAGGAAAGGTCATTCTTTAGATTCTAACCACAGTGATGAACCTCAGCCCTGCCCAGCCTTGAGTGGCTAGACTGAGGGCTTCACAGGGATTGGTCCCAGTGGGGGATGCTCCCCATCCTTGACCGAGAAACTTCAGTCCTTTGTCCTTGCTGCCTGCTGTTGGTGCTTGTTTCAACTTCAGTCAGTCACACTTCTGCCCCCGAGTCTGCCCACCCCCCCACACCGAAATTAGGTGTGGGGGCAGGTAGGAAGGAGTGCTGAGCAATATTTCTTTTTGCATTTAGTACAATACACCTCTGCCAAAAATTCTACTTGTGGCTTTTGCCTTTCTATTGAGCGGGTGACTCTGGGTGCATAGAATGTTTAACAAGATGGAAAAATATGTGCCTTTAACCTTTGCAAGAAGCAGGAACCTGCAGGATAGGATGTATAGATATCAAGTTCACTCTAGTCAAACATGAAGAGGTTGGCAAGGTCTCTGCATGGTTTCATTACTTCTTTTTATACTTTTTTTGTTTGATTGTTTGTTTTGGTATTGGGGATTGAACTCAGGGGCACTCAACCACTGGGCCACATCTCCTAGCCCTTTTTTGTATTTTAATTAGAGACAGGGTCTCTGAGTTGCTAAGTGCCTCGTCATTGCTGAGGCTGGCTTTGAACTTGTGATTCTCCTGCCTCAGCCTCCCAAGTGCTGGGATTACAGGCGTGGGCCACCGCGCCCAGCCCTTTTTAAATATTTTCTTAAAAAGCCAAATCAGCTCTTGAACAAGCCTCCTTTGTCCACCCATCCCCTAACACTTATCCTAATCGCTGGCCTTGCCAACCTACAAGAGCCTCTGGTCTCCTGGGCTGCCCTCTGCCACATGCCCTCTGCCTCCTGTGCCACCGACTGTCCTCTCCATAAGACTCCAGCAGGCTCTTCTCTACAGTTTTCTACCAGGTTCACCTCCTGTGGATGACTTTCCTGAATTCTCTCTGCTTCTATTGTCCTGGGCTCCCAGGTGGGCAGTGGGCTGGGGACTCACTGAGGCAGGGACCCCCCACCGGACTTTTGTCCATAACCCAAGCAATCACCATGAGTGTGTAAAGATGGAAAGAACAAAGAAATAAATTTGTGAATGAAGTAACTGAGAGAAGGCCAAGATCTACCCGAATAACTGTTGTCTTCATTTCTTAGAACACTTTAAAGGGAATTTTATGGAGGGATTTTACTCTTCCTGACAGCTTAGGAAAAATCACACTGAAGAAGTTTATTGCTTAAATAATCACTCAAAAGTAATGACTGTTTATTATAGTTTAACATTTGCAGACAAGAAACAAAATACAGCTTCGATGATTTGACCACCTGTAGAAAACCACCCTGAATATTTTGACATATGCCTTTACATTTTATCTAGATATGAGTGTATACAATTTCAAACATGAATAAAGTACTTCTCTTTAATCACTTATTATATCATGAACATCTTTCCCACCACTAGCTGTTTTGGTTTTAGTAATTGCATGGTATCCTGCTGAAGATGAATCATCACCAGATTGGCTCTGTTCAATGATTTCCTGGATGTAGGCCTTTTAGATGGCTACTAATTTTTATTTCTTATTATGATGAAAGCCATAATGAACATCGATACAGCTAGCTTTTTGTGCACATTTAATGTTTTTCTGTCCCTCTTTAGAATATATTCCTTGAAATAAAACACAGGTGCTTCTCCACTTCTGATGGGGCTACATCCTGATAAATGAACCTTGGAACCAGAGGTCAGCAGCTCTGTACACTGTAGGGTACTGTTTGTTTATCCTGCGAGCGCATCACTAACTGGGCAGTGGCTCTGCTCCCTGCTGCCACCCAGCATGGTCAGACAGTGTCATGCTCTCTTATTGCTAGTACTGGGAAAGATCACAATTCAGAAAAGTCCAGCTGACCCTCAATGTTTGAGGGGAATCCATCCCAGGAACCTCTTCATACACCAAAATTGGTAGATTCTTATGCTACTTATGTGAATGGCATAGTACTTGCATATAACCTAGGTGGCATCCTCCTGCATACTTCTTTTTTTGGCATTTTTAATTCTTATTTGTTACATACGACAGCAGAATGCATTACAATTCATATTACACATATAGGGCACACTTTTTCATATCTTTGGTTGTATACAAAGTATATTCACTCCATTCATGTCTTCATACCTGTACTTTGGATAATGATGTCCATCTCATTCCACCATCATTTCTAACCCCCTGCCCCGACCCTTCCCCTCCCACCCCTTTGCCCTGCCTAGAGTTAGTCTATTCCTCCCTTGCTCCCCCTCCCTACCCTGCTATGAATCAGCTTCCTTATATCAGAGAGGACATTTAGCATTTGGTTTTTTGACATTGGCTAATTTCACTTCATCTCTAGATTACTTATAATAACTAACACAATGTAAAGGCGCTATAACTATATATGTGTTATACTATATCATTTAGGGAATAATGATAAGAGAAAAATAGCCTATATGTGTTCAGTACAGACCAGTTCTTATTCTGGATATTATATCTGATCCATGATTGGTTGAATCTGTGAGTGCAGAGCTCATGGGCACAGAGCCCTGCTGTACAGTTCTGCTGAATGTGTATTGCTGTACAAGTCACTGAGTTGAACCTGGTCAATCAGGGGACCATCTGGAATGGGGTCAAAGAGCATGTATATAATTTTCAAGACTTTTGATGCACAATGCCTCTTTGTGATTGAGGAATTTCATACCATTTACACTGCCATAACTTTTTTTTTTTTTTTTTTTTTTTTTTGTATAGTGGATTGAACCCAGGGGTGTGGAACAACTGAGCCATATTCCCAACACTTCTATTAAAAAATATTTTTTAGTTGTCAATGGACCTTTAGTTGATTAATTTTTATGTGGTGCTGAGAATTGACCCCAGTGCCTCACACATGCTGGGCAAGTGCTCTGCCTCTGAGCTACAGCCCCAGCCCCCCAGCCTTTTTATATTTCATTTTGAATCAGGGTCTTGCTAAGTTGCTAGTGCCTTGCTAAGTTGCTGAGGCTGGCTTTGAACTTGTGATCCTCCTGCCTCCGCCTCCTGAGATGCTGGGATTACAGGCGGGCACCACCCACTGTGCCGCCCAGCTGCCATAATTTTAATAATTGGCAATTAGATGAGTAGAAAGGGGGATTTTTATTTTAAAATGCAGTTCTTTGATTGATGAGGTTGAACATCCTGTCTTGTGATGGATCATTTGCTTTTCTTCTTTTGTGAATTGCCTGTTAGTTATCTTTACCCACTTTTCAACTGGCGGATTTGTCTTTTTATTTGTTTGTTTATTTATTTTTAACAGCAATGATAATACTAATACTTCATTAGAACTGCTTTTCACGGGGGCTGGGGTTGTGGCTCAGCGGTAGAGCGCTCGCCTACCACGTGCGTGGCCCGGGTTCGATCTCCAGCACCACGTAAAAATAAAGGCATTGTGTACAACTAAAACAAACAAATAAATATTTTTTTTAAAAAAGAGCTGCTATGCACTAAATTCTCTCATCTAATCCTTAAAGCAATTCTGTGAGAAGGTCACCGTTCTTGTTTCCTCCTGACACCAAGTGTGTGTTATCTCTTCCAACATGGCTTTCTGGGAAAGCATTATTTTCATGTTACAGAGGAAGAAATGAGGTGAGGAGAAAACATGGTCGAAGTCCTACAATTGGCAGGAAGATACATTGGAGCTGGCTGATCTGTCTGTTGCACACCTATTTCTGAATAAGAGCCTACATGACAGTCTTAATATTTATTCTTCTTATATTAAATATAATAACTTTGTCTGAGATAGATGTGATGGATGTTGCAAATACATTTTCTTCTTGGTCTATTATTTGTCTTTCATTTAATTATTTATGTACTGATTGATGATGGAAGTTTGTGTTTTCATATTGTTATTTGAGAAGGTAATCCACAAACATACAAGCAGTCCAAGAAGACACACAATAACAAATTAAACACCTTCTCACTCCTGGTCTCTGGCCTCCAGTTTTCTACTCTACAAGTTTAAAATGCCTTTGTAGTCAAATCCATTCCTCATTTCCTTTGTGGCTTCTACTTTTAGTGTTGTGTTTAGAAAACATATTGCTAGTACAAGATGTTCTGAATATTCATTTACATTTTTCTTACTGCTTTCATGCTTTATGTTTTTTTTAACCCCTAATATTTTTAATACCATAGGATTTATTTGACGTACAGGCCGAGGAAAGTTTCCTTCTTTCTTTTTTTTTCGGAGTAGTTAGCTAACGTTTGGCTTTTAAATTTTTTTGGGGGAAGGCAAAGTATATTTCGTGTCCAATGGTGGAATCCAAGAGAATTAATTATGCAGTAATAAAAAGAGAAAAATGCCAATGTTGAGGATGTCACAAGAAAGAAGCAGAAAGTAAAGGTGTGCGTGGGGTTGCTGGTGGAAAACACAACTGCCAATAGGTCACTTTGAACAAATAACTTGAGTGATGACAGAGACCACAGGCCACTCCCAGCAGACTTTCCCAGCTGGATTTCTGCCACCACATCCTGCTGCCACATCCAGGGAAGAACAGAGCAGGAGTTTCTCCTGTGCTGATCAGGTTTGGGGCCTTTTTTGGTTTTCCTGGGTGGAGATCCAGCCCCTCTTAGGATTATTGTCTCTGAGGCCTCTGGCGAGTCACCAACCTTGGGACCTATGGGGAAAGATCATGACTCTGCAATCCCAGGATGCCCAGAGGGTGCCAAATGGAAACTTGAGCTTTGGAGCAAAGATCTTGGGGGAAAGTAGGTGGTGATTTAGTTGGAGGCTGGACTGGGAAAGTCCAAAACTTGTTGTCATTTCCCCTTTCCACTGATTCCTTGGGCACATTGGAACATACTCACATTCTGCATACCACACACAGCTCTGGTCCACCACAGAATAGCTATCTCCTTACACGGGCTGCCTTCCAATCTTCTTTTAAAATAAATGCTGCATCCTCTTTTCCTCTCCTCATTGAAAACCCCAGTCAGTCCCTTTAAATTATTTCTGTGTCCTTCTCATTGTTGTCTTTTTCTTTTTCTTTTGTGTGTGTGTGGTGCTGGGGATTGAACCCAGGGCCTTGTGCATGCTAGGCAAGCACTCTACCAACTGAGCTATATCCCCAACTCCCTCCTCATTGGTTTTGTCCTCAAATGTCTTTTTATCCTTCCTGTGTAGAAGAGGTGAGGCTAATGTCACCAAAATACCAAGCTGTGGATGACACAGCTTCACACCCATGGTTGCTGAGCCTGCTGTTTGCTTGTTAACTCTGGACTTCCCTGGCATGGAAGCACTCTTCACTCCTTTACAGCCTTGCCTCCTGCCCTTGTTCTGTCAGCCTGTCATGCCCAGTCCTGCTTTTTGTCAGTGCTATTTCCTCTCTCCCATGTCCTCTTGGAGAAATCCCACCCATTTCTTAGTGCTCAACTCAAAGATGGCCACACCGGCACAGTCTTCCCAGATTGCTCAAGTCAAGAAGATCTTCCCTTTTCTCTCTCATCAGCATTTTTATTGTCTGTACTTGAGAACTCAGGGCATCTGGCCTGGGTCCCTGTTCCGTATTTGGAGAGCTCTCTGCTATTCTTGGAGGGTGGACATTTATCTAGTCTTTGCTTTTGTCCTCATCTGTCCTGGGGTTTACATGTAGTGAATGCTCAGTGTGTTGTTGAATCTGCTAACCCTCAGTAAACATTTAACGTGAACAATTCTTGGTGTACCATTAACCCAGGGTCAACTTAAATTTAATTATCATTTGGTAGTTGCTAGAGCAAGACTGATCACCACTTTATGCACAAAACCTTCAGGGGGAAGTAGATATTTTCAGTTTGTTTGTAGTATGGATTTTCAAGCCTCATTTTTGATTTGTTAACAGGCAAACTCTGTAATCACACCTCAATTAATTGATCCTTTTGTGGTAAGGCGATTTTTAGTGAATTCAGCCTTAAAATTACTACTACAAACAAATCTTTACAAGTCATGCTAAATTAAGGGGAATGAGGTCAACTGTAGAAATTTACTTTTTACTGTTTTTAAGAAACTTCAAGGGGGCTGGGGTTATGGCTTAGCAGTAGAGCGCTCACCTAGAACGTGTGCGGCCCGGGTTTGATCCTCAGCACCATGTAAAAATAAAGGCATTGTGTACAACTAAAAAAGAAAAAAAACCAAATAAATAAATATTAAAAAAAAGAAACTTCAAAAGTTATGCAAGTCAATGAGCTATGAGTCGGACACTGTTCTAAGCATTGCATGGGTATTAATTGATTTACTCTTTGCAGCACCTCCAAGAGACAGGTACAATTATCATCTTTTTTTTTTTTTTTTTTTGGTACCGGGGGTTGAACTCAGCGGCACTCGACCACTGGGTCACATCCCCAGCCCTTTTTTGTATTTTATTAGAGACAGGGTCTCACTGAGTTGCTAAGTGCCTCGCCATTGCTGAGGCTGGCTTTGAACTCACGATCCTCCTGCCTCAGCCTCCCAAAGTGCTGGGATTACAGGCATGCGCCACCACGCCCGGCTCAATTATCATCTTCATCTACTGTCTGAAGCCACCCTTGGTCTTCTTGCTGGAAAACCTGATGATCTGGAAGATGTGAAGTTTCCAAGGTTCTGAAAGAGGGGGGCACTATTTCCCAGTTTTGCCAATCTCTTTAATATTGCCATAGTAGAAGTCAGCTGGATTCTCAGATCTGCTTCTGCTTTTAACTTGCTGCTGAATGACCCATCATGTAAGTCATGTAGCCCCTGAAAATGCACCATGGACTCATGAAAGAGTGCATGGAAAAGCCACATGAAATCTTTGTATCTTCACGAACCTAGTCTCGGTCTCCAGGGCTCCCTGAAAAATCATCATGAACCCCAGGGGTCCCCAGATCCCACTTTGTGATAGGAGTTAGAGGGAACATGGCAGACTTTGAGGTTTTGTGGTGCTACTAGGAATACTTTGTTTCATGAAGATACAGGATTTGTGAATTTTGACACCCATGATATTTCATCATGTAGTAAGAATGTGCATTCAAAGCTCTCTGCTGTGAGATCCTGACCTGTTAAGCCCTTGTCTATCTCCTTCAAAGCAGAAAAATGAACTCTTTAATCTACTTTTCCTACTGTGCCTAAAGCTTGTATTATGAAATGTGGGAGCAACAGTTCTCAAAGTGTGATCTGAGGACCCCATGACCCTCAGGGAGTCTAGGATACCAAGACCAGTTTCATAATGATACAAGGATTTTGCTTGGCTTGCCCTCTGTCACTGCTCCCTGAGTACACAGCGGAGTTTCCAGGGCCTACGTGATTTACATGTTGTATGATATGGCAATAAACTGAAGGCAGAAGCAGATCTGAGAATTCAGCTGACTTTATTATGGAAAATATTAGAGGGATTTGCAAAAAGGGGAAACCATGCCACTCTCCTCAAATTATTCTTGTTTTAGAAAAATGCTTATTTTTCATGAAAATGCATTATTTGTGTTAACCTATTAACATATTGTGGGTTTACTATTATTAATTTAAAATAAATAAATATTTTAAATAATCATTTTTATCCTCCATATTCTCAACATTGATAGAGATAAGCCACATAAACAAGTCTAATAATAAGATTTTCATAATAACGTTAATAGCTTTAATATTAAGTTACTCAATAATTTTTAAGAGGGTAAAGGGGCCAAAATGTTAGAGAACTTCTGATATGAAAAAGCTAAAATAACTTCCGGTCTTGAGTCCCAACGAGATTAATTTCTTTTCTATCTGTAATGCTGGGGATGGAACCCAGGACCTTGCAAATGCTAGGCAAGCGCTCTACCAGTGAGCCATGCTCCCAGGCTTAGGTTAGCTTCTTGAATTATAATTTCAATTTTGTATATGTGCTCAAATATTTACAGCTTGAAGTGCACCTTAGTTTCTGGGTTCAGATGGCTTGAGACTTGACTCATGGCTGGAGGCGTATCTGGGGATGCTTGTCATGCGCTGGGTGCTGCCCTGAGATTCGGAAGCAACAGGGGATCAAGACAGTCTGCCCTCATGAGCTTGACCGTGGCATTGGGCTCTGCACCTTTCCCTGCAGCAGCTGGGCTCAGGCTCTGCTCACCACCCCTGCAGGGAGGCAAGATGAGCGTGGACTCCCCTACAGTTCCGGCCTGACCATTCGCTGTTCCCCCAATGCAGAAGCCCAGAGTGGGGAGGGATGGGCACACGCTGGTCTAATGAGGGATCTGGGACTGGACATGAACTCCAAAGAACAAACAGGCCAGGAAGCTGGGGTGAGTAGCAGGGGCCAGGCTGAGCAGCCGTCGAGAAGGAGATCACTGCTCCCTGCAGAGAAGTACAGGGCAGGGCAGGGGCCTGCCTAAATGGAGAGGGGGAACTGTGGAGGGGTACTCCTGTCCAAGACTGGCTTTGGTTCTGTCACTGATGGAAGCTTCTATTTTTTTTTTTTTTTTTTTAGGTACCAGGGATTGAACTCAGGGGCACTTGACCACTGGGTCACATCCCCAGCCCTTTTTTGTATTTTATTAGAGACAGGGTCTCACTGAGTTGCTAAGTGCCTCGCCATTGCGGAGGCTGGCTTTGAACTCGTGATGTTCCTGCCTCAGCCTCTCAAGTGCTGGGATTACAGGCGTGCGCCACCGCGCCCGGTTCTGATGGAAGCTTCTTTATGTCTTCAAGGCTGCTGGCAAGCAGATGTCTCTCCGGTGTGCTTAAAAAATCTATGCAGTCACCCAGTGTTTCCCAAACTTGCCAGATCATAAACTTTCCCAAATACCAAGCAATAACTGGAAGTACTTGTTAAGTACATAGGTTTCAGGGCCCCATCCAGGATGTGCTGATCTTGGGAGCGGCCTGGGTTCTGTATTCACATCTCCTATATCCAAGGTGATTTTCTTGTGTGTCTGTGTGTGTGCATTAATTACAGTCGAGTTTGGGAAATGCTACTGTAACCCATCATCAACCCTGAGGCTGCTCACTTGGAAACTTAAAAAAATTACCATTGCTCAGGCCCTACCCACAGTGACCTAATTCAACAACAGCAAAATAACAACAAAAATAAAATGAAAATGATCAGAATTCGGTTGTGAGAGTTTTGTATCCATGATTGTTTCTTCATTGACACACGTTCTCTATAGCCTCAGAATCATTATTCAGCTGGGAAAATTAGAGCTGTCCCCATTACTAGTGTTTTTCTGATTTTAAGATGCCAAGAGCATAGCATTTGGAACTGGAGAGGTGATTATTGGTGGTGGAGGAGGTGGGGGAATGACAGCTTGCCTTGGAAAAGAAGGAAGAAACATTTGAGTTGCTTGCTTAGGTCACCACCAAGGTTAAGAGCAACCCACTGAGGTTAAGTGGAAGATGGTCCCTGAGGCTCCCTTTAACTGGAAACTTAGGAAGCAGAGAAACAAAATCATACCAGGGCTCTCAGTGTTCCCAGGAACTTTCTGAATAAATGTGAAATACATGCTATTTGACCCTACAGGAAAATCAGATTAAGTTTGACTTGGAAAAGCATTTGTGTTTTCCACTTATGAAATCATAGACTCCAAGTTTGGGGGAGGTAACTGAGCCAAAAGACATTGGAAAGGCAAGGTGGCTGTACTTCCGATTCCCTCTCTGTTCTTCCTCAAGCAACCCGGACTGGGCACCAGGAGACATGGGCTTTGGGCTGCCTTTGGCACTATCTTGCTGTGTGTGATCTTGGGGAAACTCCTTGCTCTCTCTGGGCCTCAACTCATCTACTGAACCTTTTAACCTACAACAATAAGACTGGCATGATATTGTCCTATCACCTTTCTAGACAAAACACCCCTAATATATAGAGTCAAATGACTGAACTGCAACTGGAAAGAATGACACTTGCTATGTGGTAAATTGAACAGGGACTTAGAAATCATTCTTGGCATTCAGGAAACCATGTCTGCTGTCCTGTAGAAAGAAAGGGTCGTTCATTTATTTATTTACTTGTCTTTAAAGGTTTTTACTTTTGAAAAAATTAAAAAAAATTCCAATGTATTGAGGCATTGACAAACATTTCATGTGCACATGGTATATGATGTTTTAATATATGCATACATTATAAATGATCACCACAATCAAGCTAATTAACATATCCATCACCTCATGTTGATACCATTTTTTGGGGGGGATTAGAACACTTAAGACCTACTTTGTCAACAAATTTCAAACATACAATAGAGTAACATTAACTATAGTTGACACACTGCAGGTTAAGTCTCCAGTACTTATTCATCTTATAACTGAAAGTTTATACTCTTTGACCAATATTTCCCCTTTCCACCCACCTCCCACCCCCTGGTAACCACGATTCTACTCTTTTCTATAAGTCTGACTTTTTTTTCAGAGTCACATATAAATGAGATCATGCAATATTTGTCTTTCTGTGTCTGCTTATTTCACTTACAGAATATCCTTAAGGTATATCCATGTTATCCAAATGGCAGGATTTCCTTCTTTCATTTTTAAGGCTAAAAATATTCCTCTGTGTGTGTGTGTGTGTGTGTGTGTGTATATATATATATATATATATATATATATATATATATATATATATATACATATATACACACATACATATACATATATATATTTTTTTTGTACCAGGGATGGAATCCTGTGGCACTGAACAACTGAGCCACATTCCCAGCCCTTGTTTGTATTTTATTTAGAGACAGGGTCTTACTGAGTTGCTTAGGACCTTGCTAAATTGCTGAGGCTGGCTTTGAACTTGCAATCCTCCTGTCTCAGCCTCCCAAGCCGCTGGGATTTCAGGAGTGACATTTTCATTGGTGAACACTGAGTCATCCCTGTATCTTGGCCATCGGGTGATCAATGCTTCAATAATTATAGAAGTGCTGTTCAGCTCCCTGCTGTGTTGGGTGGTCTTGGGCTTGTGAATTATTCTCTACGATCCATTTCCTTCTTTCAGGTGTTTGAACTAGGGATAAATCATCCCGAAGACACGCTTTATGACCTACATTTCCTGAGCAAGAACCTTCTGTGTAAACCACTGAGGTTAATCACAGAGCATTCAGGTCCGACTGTGGGTAGTTTCCCAGGGCAGGCAAGAGCGAGGCCTTTCCTAGAGCACTGCCTTTGGAGTTGGGCGGTGATGTGAGGAATGCAGAGGTGCCACACAGGTGCTGTGGATCAGGCCTGGACATCAGGGCTCAGGGGCTGGTCTTGGTTCTTTGTTTTCTTCTCCTCCATGGGCCCTGTTTTTTTTGTCATTTGGTCCATCAGCTCGGCACCTGTACATGGGCAGGTAAGGATGGCTGTGCAGTCTACACAACAGGACTACCTAAGGGTATTGTGTTAAAAATATACAGGTCCAGACCTCGCGCTTAGGGAGGGATTCTGGGTCAGATAAGTGAAAAACAAGTTGTGAGTCACGGCCCTTGACCTGAGGCAAATGCACTTATAATCCTCAGCGGCTTCCGTTTGTGCTGGGTGGCGCAACTCACCACCCAGCAGAATGTGAGAAACCTCAAGCAGGTTTCCTCTTGCACGAGATTATCATCCACTCCATAGGCCCATAGGTCTCCTGTGGGCTGTGAGGATCTGCCCGAGGCCCTCAGACAGAACCAAATGTGCGTCCTTCCATCACTTGTAGGAGGTTAATGGTCAACATTTCATCTGCTGGTATCTCTCCAAAGGCTGCTTGCTAACACCTACTATCTGAGATTGGGCTCTCTGAAACAAAAACTCGGACAAGGAGAACTTGGATGAGGTGTTTATTTGGGCGGTGACCACAAGGAGGAGGAGGGTAGGAAGGGAGAAAAGACAATAAAGGATAGCTGTTGAGTTGGTCACTATCCCTTTGAGGATCACTGTCAGTCCAGATAGGTCAGTGCCTCTCATCCAGGACTAACGGGGCAGTTTCTTCTAGGCAGCATTTAGCAACACATACATTTTTGTTGTCAAAACTAGGAGGTGCTACCAGCAGCGAGGTACAGGAAAGCCTCCCTGCTCCCAGTGTAAAATGTCAATAGCGACGAGGTCGAGAAACCTGGAGATTGTATGTCAGAATTGTCCCTCGGCAGGCCCGTGAGGTTGGAGTACCTGTCCATCAACTCCTGTGCTCCTCTGTGTGAGGGTGGCTCTGGGGGCACAAATGCCTTCCAGCAGCACCTCTTGCACTGGAGAAGTCCTTGAGGCAGGAAAGCAAAGACCTATTGGTGGGATGCTGGCCAAGCTCGTGAAATAGCCTAGTGTGTGCTGGAATCATTGCCAAGGGGATGTGGCAAGGTATGATTTTCCTGACTGAGTAATGACTCTGGGGCTGTGGAGAATATGGTGCAATCAAAAACAACAAATAAGGAATCAAACTATGATAAATTAGTTCTAGCCATGGAAAGGACTAAAATCTGGAAATCTGGTAGGGCACAGAATGGCAATGTAGTGAAATGGTTAAAAACACAGACTCTAGCCAAGATCAAATCCTGCCTCCTACCCTTGTTAGCTTTGTGCATCCACTAAGTGAGGTAGCTTTTCTGTCCCTCTTTTTCCTCATCTAGAAAATGGGGTTAATCATGGTCCATAATGTTGCTGTGTGGATTAAAGTGTGTGTGTGTGTGTGTGTGTGTGTGTGTGTGTGTGTGTGCATAACTGTGTGTACACATGAGGTAACAGATTAATAATGTCTGACATTTAGTGAGCATTGATAGACTGGCACACAATTACAACCAAACAGGGGCTTGGAGACTTGCAATATTAATCTGCCTTGACTTTTGTCCATTGGTAGCAGGCCTAGGAGATTTGATTCAATTCAGTTCAAAAACATATATCAAGCTCCTATTATCAGCCAGGCACTATGTGAGGGTTTTGACCCAGCTCTTAGTAATAACAATAGGAGTTGCCATTTTTTTATCCTCTGCAATTTATTTATGGACTGATTTAGTCCGTCTTTTTAAAATTTACTTTTATTTTTATTTTTATTATTATTATTTTTTTACTGCTGTGACCAAAAGATGTGGTAAGAACAATTTTAAGGAGGAAAAATTTATTGGGGGCTCATGGTTCCAGAGGTCTCAGTTCATAGATGGTTGATGTCATTGCTCTGGGTTGGAGGAGAAACAGGACATCACGTAGGAAGCATGTGGAGGAGAAAAGCAGCTGGGAACAGGTACCAGGAAAAAAAAAGAGAGAGAGAGAGAGAGAGAGAGAGAGAGAGAGAGAGAGAGAGAGAGAAAGGGAGAGAGAGAGAGAGAGGCGGGGGTAGGGGGGGAGCGTGAGAGCAATTTCCTAGTCGCATTTCCTAGTCTCAGACAAAATATAAACCCTAAGGCAAGCCCACCCCCAATGACCCACCTCCTCCAGTCACCCCCTACCTGCCCACAGTTAACATCCAGTTAATCTCTATTAGAGGATTGATTCATTGATTAGGATAAAACACTCAGAACCTAATCATTCCACTTTTAAGCTTTCTTGCCTTGTCTCACACGTGAGCTTTTGGGGGACACCTCATATTGAAACCATAACGTACTACTCTTCATTTCTTTGTTTTTTATGAAATGCAAATAGAGAATAGAGAGTCCATGCCTTGGAGAGGTGGGCTGTAGGTCTAGGCTCCACTCCATCACTTAGTGATTGTGGATCTGGAAAACCACTATGCTTCTCAATCTTCACATTTAAAAGTGAATATAAATGCCTTCTTCCTCATTCCGTAGCTTGAGGATTAAATAAGATTGTTTAAGTAAATACACTTTTAAGAATTGGTAAGTGTGCCAAAAGTTGATTGTTTTGCTAAAGTTCAGTGTCCTTGACTTTATCTGGGCCTGAGGAGTTTTCAAGCATAGAACTTTCTGGATTCTAGTGTTAAGATTGTTGACAACACCTTGAGGGAGACCCAGAAATCTATAATTTAAAACAGTTTTAGGTAATATTGTGACCAGCCAGAGTTGAGAACTAAAACCATATTGTTTGTGTTAAGGAGTAGGGGTGAATCCTCATGCAACTTTATATTTCTGATGGCTAACAGAGGTCCTAGTGTATAGAGTCATCAATAATGTTTTTTTGAATAAATAAAAGGCCAAACCTCTATACTTAAAACAGGGAATTCACAGCCCAGCAGGAATCATCCCCTCCTTCCTCCAATCTCCACCTACCTTACAATGTATTGGTTGGTTTATTCCTGAAGTACCTGAATTGGTCCACACCAGGACTATAGTCCTGGGGCAGATTACCCTACCTTATGTTCAATCCATCATAAGATGAACACCAGCAAAGATGGTGTTGCAAATTAAGAGGATAATAGGTAGGAAAGTGATCTTCAGGCTCCAGCATGGTGTAAATATATAGGAAATGAAGTTTATTAAGTGAGAATGCGCTAAGCAACTCCCTGGTTCTCTGTGGCTCCATAGATGCTGTGATTGTATAAGAGAGATGTTGCTTAGCCAGAGTCTTTCTACCCACAGATTCCATTCTGAGTTTGCTAAAGTGATTCAGAAATCAGATTCAATATAAAGAGATGTGTAAAGTTCAAATTATCAGACCGGGCAGAGGTGAACAGACCCAGGAATCCCCCCAAAGTGCAGAGGGAGCACTGCATTAATATCAGGATATGAAACAACAGGCAAAATTTGTTGGAGAAGTCAGAAAGGACCACTTTTTAAAAAATTAATTAATTTATTTTAATTAGGTATATATGACAGCAGAATGCACTTTGATTCATTGTACACAATTGCAGCACAACTTTACATTTCTCTGGTTGTACACGATGTAGCACTGCATCATATGTGCAGTCATACACGCACCTAGGGTAATGATGTCCATCTCATTCCACCATCTTTCCTGCCCCCATTCAGAAAAGACCACTTTTTAATGTTGGAGCTTCTGACATATGATGGAATCCAGCTGCCATGAATAGCTGGTTACACACTCATGAACACAGCACTAAAGTACAGGAAGCAAAATCTTCAAGAAATATGAAAAAAAAAATGACAGAATCATAATTTCAGTAGGAAAATGTATTATTCTTTTTGGAACTTTGGCAGATTCAGTGGATACAAAGATAAAGAGGATATGAACATAATTTATAAAATATTTTTGGCAGGAATAAATTTAACCCTACAAAAGGTGCTTTTTAAAGCACTCACAGATTGGAACTTTACTATAGTTTAAGCCTAATAATTTCTTCAAAGAACAATGGTTTTGGCCTGGTCTGTCCAATAAGGTATGCACAATTCACATCTTGCTAGTGAGCATTTGAAATGTGGTTTGTTTGAATTGAGATGGGATGTAAATATAAAATACATATCAGATTTCAAAGAATTAGCACAAAAGAAGGAATATAAAAAATATCTCATTAAGGGGCTAGGGCTATAGCTCAGCAGTAGAGTGCTCCTCTCACATGTGTGAGGCCTGGGTTCGATCCTCAGCACCACATAAATAAAATAAAGGTATTGTGTCCACCTACAACTAATAAAATATTTAAAAAATATATCTCATTAATATTTTTATATGACTTAATATTCAAATAATAATATTTTGCCTATATGGGGTTAAATGAAAGTATTATTAAATTTAATTTTATGTGTTTCATTTTATCATTTTTTAATGTGAGTGCTAGAAATATTTAAAATTATATATTTGGCTCACATTTGTGGCTTGCATTATATGTCTCCCGCATAAAACTTTTATAGGCCATATTTCTTTCTCCCTATCTAGTAAATTTTAACAATAAAACAACATGTAATAAGAAACCTCAAACCACTTAGAAATTGGAAAGACAAAAATGCAAATTAGAAATTGTCATTTAAAAATCCTTTTTGTGTCAAGGTGAAAGTCAAACTAGCAATGTCAGGATATATAGGAAGTAAATATTGGTGGTAGAATAGTATGATATCAAAACAAAGAAAATTAAAATCCTATATTATTTTCATTTCTAAATAAGAAAAAAAAAAGAAGAAATAAAAATGAGCTAAAAAGTCAACTCAAGAAATTAGGAAAACAAAAGTTTAGGGTTAGGGTTAGGGTTAGGGTTATCCTCAAAGTTCTCATAGTCAAGTTAGGAAAGTCATTTTCCAGAGTGTAAGGGAGGCCTAATCATCTCAGTATGGTGCTTTTGTGGTGAGCCCAGAAACAGGTACGTGCCTAAATTGCCTCTCATCCTTTCACATATGGTGAGAAGTTTGCACACTTATTTCCATTTAACAGATGAAGAAATGAACTCAGCAAGGTGATGTGGCTTATTCAAGGTCTCTAAACAGAGTGGACTGTGATTGGGATTCTGGCTCATGCCCAGGTCATTTCCTGTTCATGATGCTGGTTCCATAAGGTGCTCACTGCGTGATGGAGAGCCCAGGGGTTACAGTCTAGGAATGTGGAGGTGCGAGACTTGGAAGAGTCCGACCATTACATTTGACCTGATTTGGTAGGCAACATTGGGATAGTTTCAGGGGCGTTAGCCTCCTCCTTTGTGAGACAAGGAACAAATCGGGTGATTGTGTAAGGCCCCTCTTGGGGGTTTGAACGACAGGTGTGTTGGGTCAATCAGCTTTCCTGTTGTGTGGTTTTCTGGTTTTTGGTAGAAAATTCCTCTGGTCATGGCACAGCACACAATTCTGTGCTGGGCACTCCAGCCCCATGTTCCATTGGAAGATCCCTGCAGTTGTCTCTTTTATCCAAATAATATTTTAATACTGACTTCACACTTGGACACATTGCTGCAAAGGCTACATTAGTTGCAAAATAGACTTCCCTGGAATTTATTACCTCTTTTCTTCTAAGAGAAAGGGGAAAACCATAAAAAAATCCAGGAAAAAAAAAAAAGCGCAATTCAATCAATTCCTTGGAGGTTTCTGGTCTGTTAAATCTATTTCCATATGCACTCTTCAGGCTCCTACCATGTGCCAAGATCTCCCAAGTTGTGAAGAAGGCAGAACCCTAGATTTGGGAGGGACCAAACAGACTCTGTGAGTCTGTTATTTTTCTAGTTGTAAGAACAGTGGCCCTGGCAGGTTAATGCCAGAGATTCTCAGCATTAATGCATTACTTGGCTAGACAGGAGCTCAGGAGATCCCTCAGCCCGATAAAGGGACATACTGGGAATACAGAAGAATAGACCCTTGGGCACATGGCTAGCCTCAAAAGACTGGGCCAATGGGACATCAGAAGGCTCAAGGCCTTCCTAGAACTCTACCAATGTCTCAGCTGCCACCAACACATTGCTCTTCAACACCTTTCTGCCTGGTGAGGCCCAGGCACCGTGGGACGCACTTTCTAATCTGATGACTTCCTTGATTTCACGTTACTGCCTTGTGGCTGTTGTTTTAGCTCCTTCGTGTGTGCTTTGGTTTCTGGCTCTGTTATTCACTTCTCAGCTTATGTCTAGAGTTTAGATGATCACAAGATATCCTGATTGGTTCACGACTTTGATTCATTTAACCAATATTTATAGTCTTCGCTTTATGTGCCAATGTTGAATTAGGTTCTGAGGATTAAAGGTATTAAGAAAGAGTTGTGGGTCTGAAGTGTGTATGTGTGCACGTGTGTGTGTGTGTGTGTGTGTGAGAGAGAGAGAGAGAGAGAGAGAGAGAGAGAGAGAGAGAGAGAAGGAGAGAGGGAGAGAGAGATCAACAAGATCCAATTTTTATTTTAGGAACATCCTCCTTCACGGAGGAGAATACATTAAGGGTGGGCAGGAAGCAGCAGCAGGAAGACCAGCAAACAGGTGGGGGAGCCTTTTCCCGTGATCCAGGTGAGGCTGGCTTGAATTACAGTGCTGGCAGGAGAGGTGACGAAGAGGACAAGTGTGAGACCATAGGAGGAGGTAGCACAAGTCACTTACTGGTTGCTTGGGTGGTGGACATTAGTGATGGGGAGATTTCTGATTTGATCAATAAAGCTGATGGTGATAGAACTTACCAAGGAGGTCCAGAAAAATGAAAGCAGGTGGGAAAAGAAGATGTTAAGATAAGGTACGATGGACACCTAAATGTTAAACTGTCAAGAACCAGTTGAATTGGGAAGACCGGAGCTCAGAGGAGCTCTCTGGACTGGAGAGAGAGATTTTTGAACTATGGCACACACTTGGCACTTGAAGCTGGGGTCGCCAAAGAGCTAGAGGGGGGAGAGGCCATACAGAGAAGAGAAAGATCCTTCAAAGAACCTGAAGTGAGAGGACCGGAGCGGCCAGGATGCTGATGGGTCCTCGTGGGGCTCTTGTGATCAGTGATGCTGAGGACACAACTACATCACCGAGAAAGGTCCCAGTGAGGTGGGAGGAACAAGCCAAATGACTGTGGTGTCACAGACACTGAGAGAGAAACACGGGCAGGGAGTGAGTGGTCAACCATGGCAAAGGCTAAGAGATTGGATACAAAAAGGACAAAGAGGTGTCCGTTGGGTTTGTGAACTTGGAGTCCATTAACTGACGATATTAGGAGAAGTTTTTGTTAAGTGGTGGGAGTGGGGGCCAGGGTAGAGGGCATTGAGAGCAAGAGGGGACCCCGAACTCCCCTGTGTCTACAAGTACCCTACCGTCCCCACCAGGGTGGACACCCCTGCTGTGCATTTTATGTTTGTCCCCTTAATGTATTGAAAATACATATGTAGATGAATATCTGATTATTTCTCTGAATTTTAGAATTTTCTAGAATAACACACTATAGTAAATAAAAAAGCAATAAGGAGAAGCGAGGAATCGGACCAATTGGGTATGAATAACTCTGGGGGAGCTTGTCTACGAGCAAAGGCTAGAGAAATGGTGTGGACACTGTGGGGAGGGGTCCAGATTGGCCCATCAGAAGAATGCAGGTGCTAAAAAGCATGTTTGCCTGCTGATGGGAATGATTTGGGAAGGGTGGAGGAGACTGACTATGTTCTGGAAAGAATGTAGCTAAGAAGGTAGTGGCCCTTCAGAAGGCAGGGATGGACCCATGGAATGGGATTCAGAGCCCAAGAGGAGGGTGGGTTTATTAGGCTGGGACACTCCCTCCACCCCAGCAGGGTAAACCGAAGGAGACACCTTAATAAATTTGTCTGTCTTTTAAAAACACACACACAGAGGAGGAAATGGGCACCAGTGGGTTTTAGCACGGGTATGAGAGTTGATTTAACTTCTATTTTTCTAGTATGAGAAAGGGTCAGCAGCCGAAACTGTCTGTGGGTGGAGGAGAGTGTGTGGGAGCCACGGGGAGGGAGAAGCTATTACCTCAGTGAGCGGGGAAGCACACCTGTAAGAGGAAGCCGGCCAGCCCTCGGGGCAGGCCCACTGGTCCTTGGACTGTGGTGGTGACACGAAACTCACCGTTTCAGTTGTGTGACTCGTTTCTCTGGTGTCACACAGCTGCTTGGGGAGAGCCTCAGAGAAAGGAGATGGGGTTTGCTCGGGAGCACGGTGGGGGGATATGAATGAAGGAGTTGAGGTGATTTGCTAGGAGCTCTTTAAAAGGATTGTGCGTGACATCTAGGAGGCAGCAGAAGTGAAGTCAGGAGAGACCCAGGGATGGTGAGAAAGGGGGGCGACTGGAGGGTGAGGTCAGAGGCTGGTAGTGGGGGAGGTGAGACTCTTCTGGAGCATGAGATCTTGAATGGGGGGTTCGTCGGGGAGTGGGAGTCCAAGCTGAAACGTCACAGGTGAGTGGTTTCTGTTGACGAGAAGACCAGGCTGTGGCTGTGTGAGGGGTGGCAGAGACAGTGGAGGAGGAGAGAGCAGGACGCTGGCTGATCTTCACGTGCATGCTGGGACTACTGGTGCCCGTGAGGGTAGTTAGGGTGAAGGGGAAAACGGAGACAGGAGCTTAAGGTCTTCCAGACTGGAGGGGGTGGTCAGGCAGTCAGGAGATATGAGCTACAAGGAGAGGGTGTGAGTGTGCAAGAAACTGTGTAGTGCCGGGTGCGGTGGTGCATGCCTGTAATCCCAGCGCTTGGGAGGCTGAGGCAGGAGGATCACGAGTTCAAAGCCAGCCTCAGCAATGGCGAGGTGCTTAGCAACTCAGTGAGACCCTGTCTCTAATAAATACAAAACAGGGCTGGGGATGTGGCCCAGTGGTTGAGTGCCCCTGAGTTCAATCCCCAGTACCAAAAAAAAAAAAAAAAAAAAAAAAAAAAAAAAGAAAGAAAGAAAAAGAAAATGTGTTGTGTAGGAGTAAGGGGGAAATGAGGAAGAAGAAATGGGTGCAAGGAGGACCCTGACCCCACCTCAAGACTGCAACTGTAAAGTCTGAGAGGACAAAACACCTTCTTCCTGAGAGGGTGAAAGGAGAAGTGGTGTTTCAGAGAACAGCCAGGTTTCAACCAAGGCAAAAAGTAGAAAAAGAACTTATCAACAAACGGTTGGCAATTTGAGGGTGTTTGCTGAGCCCCAGGCAGGATTTCAGGGGCTAGTGGAAGGGTTTGTGGAAGATGGATTGGGTTAGAGTAGGGATGTATGAATCACCCAGGGACGAAAGTCCAACCTACCTGCCATTTTCCCTCTGGAGTTTGCAAATCGAACTCATGGAACTGGCCAATCTGTAGGAGCCATCAGGGGTAAATCCTCGGGAAGCCAGGTGGGAATGACTTGGATACAGGTGGAGGCTTTCTATGCCCAAGAATCTGCCACAGCCGTGTCCCTCCACATGGGCTGTGGACGAACAGGTGGTCCCAGGGCAATGAATTCCTGTACAAAACTTAGCTAGTTCCAGCCAGTTTCCAAAGCAGGAGTCATCTCTGTAACATGGTCAGTGGCTTGTGTGACAACCTATTTAATCCATGTTACATTGTTTCTGGAGTTCAGTTCATATTAGTGCTAGCAACTCCTAGCAGGGATGTGGGATTAAGTCATCTGAAAAGGAAAAATAAAGATAGTGGAATGAAAAAGACATTATTACTATGTGTATATATGTGACTACATGACCAATATGACTCTGCAACATGTACACTTTGAAAAATGAGAAATTATATCCCATCTATGTATGATATATCTCAGTGCATGAATGCATTCTACTGTCATGTATAACTAATTAAAACAAATAAAAAATAAAAAAAAAAAACAGTAAAAAAATGTCAATGCAGCATCATCTCTCCACCTTTGATTAGCAAAAACATCATAGGTTAGTAGCATCCATGTCTTGTGAAGGTGCAGGAAAGGGAACCACTTTACACTATTGGACAGGTATTGAATTGGTTCAAAATTTGTGGAGGATCATTTGTGATGTCTGTTACAATTTTAGATGCCCATATCCACTGACATCTAATTCTCCTTCTAGAAATTAAACTACAAAAAATTCTTACTGCATTTTAAGTGTATAAAACTATATTTTCAGGTGTGTTGGCTGCAGTATCCTTGGAATAACAGAAAAATTGCAAACAACCAGCTCCATCAATGAAGCAATGGTTTGAAAATTATCATGTCTTTACAGAGAAATGCTAGATAGTTAATCAAAAGAACGAGCAATCATGACAACACAATACCGCCAAGGACAGATCTGTAGTACTGATACAAAAGGATGTTTTTGCCATTATCATGAAGAAACATAAGTGTGGACTAATACAAGTATATACACACACATATATATAATATTATATATATGCATATTATATATACAAAACTTAGCTAGTTTTGTATATACACACACATATATAATATTATATATATATGCATATATATAATCACTATACATATAAATAGCAATTGCCTTTTTGGTAAAAGAAAGTTCATAATTATCATATATCTATGCATATATACAGAGATGTCATATATACATAATGTATGTATCTATATCTGTGTGCATATATAATATAAAGAGGTATCATACTTCATCAAGTCTAAGACATACTTTTGTCATATTTTCATGTCTCTGAAATCAGCATGTATCTTATTTTTTTGTAGTTTTTTTTTATTAGTTCTTTTTAGTTATACATAATATTAGGATTCATTTTGATATAGTTATAAAAGTATGGAAAATAATGAGTTCTAATTCAGTCCCCAGGGATTCCCCTTTCCCACCCCTCCTCCCTCCCCTATTTCCTTCCTTCTACACCACTGATATTTCTGCTATTTACTTACAGTTATTTTTTTTTAAATTAGTGCATTGTGGATATACAGAAAGGTGAGATTCACTGTGGTGTATTCATATATTAACGTGTACCTTATAGCATACAATGGGTTACAGTTTACTTGACAGTGACATTTTAAATTTATTTATTAAGGGTGCATTTTAAAATGAACAAAGACTTAGGTGTAATAAAATATGATAGGTAAATAGATAAGTAGAGAGAAAAAAAGAAAGAAAAATGTGTAAGTATAGGAAACAAGGTTCATCAAACAGCTAATAAAAGTTGTCTTTGAGGGTGGAATTGAAATAACAGTGGGTGTGTTTTTGCCTTTTAAAAATAGTTTAAAATTTAGTATTTTCACTTGGGTAAAAATGTCCAGATCTTTAGTGAACAGCTCAGTGTGTTTTTCTGGATGTATATACCTGTGTAATCACCACCCAGAGCAGATATAAAATATTTCTATCACCTTGGGATTTTCCTCCACACCCCTTCCCAGTCAATATTTACTCCCCAGAAGATAAACTCTAGTCTGACTTCTATCAACACAGATTACTTGTTCTAAACATTATAGAAATGAAATCCTACGCGAATTCTGTTCATCAAGTGGCATGGGCTAATCTGTCTGGTTTCTTTTGATTGAAAACTGTTCTTGACCTTGATTCCTTTTCCTACGTAGAGAAGTGGTTTTGCTCTCTTGTCGCTGCCTGGTATTGCATTGTATGAATACACCTCTATTTCTTTGTCCACTTTTCTGTTGACGGACATTCGAATTGTTTTCCTTTAGGGACCACTGTGAACAAAGCTGCTACAAACGTCTTCCTGCTTCTTTTGTTCTCTGCCTGATTTCCTCTAGAAACCAGCCAGCACGTAGAATGGTTCGATTGGTAAAGGTAGCATTTGATGAATGTGCAACTCCTTCTCGCTGTGGCTTTAATTTTCATTTCCCTGATGACTAATGATACATACTGTCAGGGAATCATGAAATCACTTCAGAAAAACAGAAGTCCTGTTCAAATCACTAACTTATGGGGCACATGGATGATTGGGATTATGTGTCTTCTTAATTGATTTATAAGAACCTTTATATATTGTGGATATGAATCCTTTGTCATAAGCAAATGTTTCCCCATTGTGGGTTTTCTCTTCATTTTCATAACGATGAACAGAAGTCATCAACTTTTTCTTCTATTTCCACATTTTTTTATTGGTGCATTATAGTTGTACATGACAATGGGATTTGTTACGTATTCATACATGCACACAATATAACAATGTTTTTTGGACAATGTCACTCTCCAGCACTTTCCCCTTCCTTATTTCCTCCCTCCCCCTAGTCTCTTTCCTTTACTGATCTTCCTTTGATTTTCATAAGATCCCTGCCTCCCTCCCTCACCTTTCTTTTTCTTTTTCTTCTCTAGTTTCCACATATGAAAGAAAGCATGTGGCCCTTGACCCTCTGAGTTTGGCTGATTTCACTTAACACGATGGCCTCAGGTTCCATCCATTTTTCTGCCAATGCCAGAACTTCATTTTTTTCCTCATGGCTGAATAAAATGTCATTGTGTATATGTATGTATATATGTATATATATATATATATATATATATATATACATATATATACACATATATCTATATATCACATTTTCTTTATTCATTCATTCATTGATGGACGCGTAGCCTGGTTCCATAGTTGGGCTATTGTGAATTGTGCTGCTATAAACACGGGTATGCATCTATCACTATAGTAAGATGACTTTATTTATTTATTTATTTATTTTGTGGTACCGGGGATTGAACTCAGGGGCACTCAATCACTGGGTCACATCCCCAAGCCCTTTTTTGTATTTTATTTAGAGACAGGGTCTCACTGAGTTGCTAAGTGCCTTGCCATTGCTGAGGCTGGCTTTGAACTCGCGATCCTCCTGCCTCAGCCTCCCAAAGTGCTGGGATTACAGGCGTACGCCACCGCGCCCGGCTGACTTTAATTCTTTAGGATAAATATCGAGAAGTGGTATAGCAGGGTCACATAAGGGTTCTACCTACTTTTTTGAGGAACCTCCATACTGATTTCCATAGAGGTTGTACTAATTTACAATCCCACCAACAGTGTAAAAGTGTTTCTCTTTCTCTACATTCTTTCCAGCATTTCTTATTATTTGTATTCTTGATGACTGCCACTCTGACTGGTGTGAGATGAAATGTCAGATGAAATGTAGTTTTGAGTTGCATTTGAGTTGCATTGCTAATGATGTCGAACATTTTTTCATAAACATGTTGGTCATTTATATTTCTTCTTTTGAGAAATTATTTGATTAATTAATTTGTCCATTTATTAATTGGGTAGTTTTTTGAATGTTTCAAATATATTCTAAAATATTAGTCCTATATCAGAAGAGTAGCTAGCAAAGATTTTCTCCCATTTTTCAGATTTTCTCTTCACATTTCTGATTGTTTCCTTAGAAGTTTTCACTTTTAATAAGTACTAATTTAGCATTTTTTTATTTTATGGTTTATATCTTTCATGTGTTATATTTTACCTCAGAAGCTTTACTGTTTGCTTTAGGTCTATAATTTGTCTCAAATAAATTTTAAGTTTGGTATAAGGTGAAAGAGTCAAAGATGATTTTTAGACTAATATCCAATTGTTCTGAAATTGTTTACTAAAAACAATGTTGAGATTTTGGCACAGTTCAACTATTCATATATGTGAAGTTTATTCCATTGGCCTAGTTTTCCATTCCTATGCTACATCACACTATACTGATTACCTTTGCTATATAGAAAGCTGACATCTGATTGTAGGTCTTGCAATTTGCTCCTCTTCTTTGAAGCTATCTTGGTTATTCTAGGCTCCTTGCATTTCTAAGTAGATTTCATAGCTTGTCAATTTCTCTTATTTTCTTGGTTATCTTTTTTTTGTGTGGTGCTGGGGATTGAAAGCAGAGCCTCACACATGGTAGGCAAGCACTCTGCCACTGAGCTACACCCCAAGTGTGTGTCAATGTCTACACGTAAAGCACCTGTAGGAATTTTAATTGGATTAACTGTTTCTATGGATTGATTTGTGGAGAATTCACATTTATATATATATATATATATATATATATATATATATATATATATATATATATATATATATATATATTGTGGGGTACTGGGGACTGAACTCAGGGGCACTTAGCCACTGAGCCAATCTACTTTGTATTTTATTTAGAGACAGGGTCTCACTGAGTTGCTTAGCACCTTGCTGTTGCTGAGGCTGGCTTTGAACTCTCAATTCTTCTGTCTCAGCCTCCTGAGCCACTGGGATTATAAGTGTGCGCCACCACACCTGGCTACACATTATTATATATTTAATATATTTTAATTCATGTACTTTTAATCTCTCTTCATTAGGTCTTTACTTTCAGTATTATTTTGTAATTTTTGCTGTAGAGGCTTTTCCACATCTTTCATTAGAATTATTCCTAGGTTTGTGATATTTCAGAATACTATTATAAATGGCATATTTTCTGAATTTTATTGACCGATTGATGATAGCATAAACAATAGAATTGATTTTTAACATATTGGCTTTTTATCTAGTGGCCTTGCTAAATTCATCAAGTTGTATGTAAATCGATTGCAATTTTTAACTCTATTTGTATCATCTGTTAATAAAAAAAAAACCCTTCATTTTCCCCCCTACCTTTATGCAATTCATTTCATTTTCTTACTCTGGCTAGAACCTCCAGTTCAGTGTTGACAAGAATTGGTGATAATGGACGTGCTGTTGTTCCCACCTGAGGGAGAACATTGAATAGTTCACCACCGAGTAGGAGAGGGTCGTAGGTTTTCATCCATAGTGTTCTTTCATTTCTGGCATAAAATATTTTAAAAAGCCATGGGTATGGGGAGGAATGCTTCCATATTTCACGTTTTTCAGACGTGGAGGAAGCTTAGTGAGTATGATACCACATCTTTCTTGGTTCTTTTGTTCCTTCTGCTACAGGGAGGCTGGAATGACTTCCCTGCTTGGCAACTCTGGGGACAGTGTGGGCAGGTTCCTCTAAACTGCTCTCTTTATCTTCCTCCTGGGAGATTCCTGCCCTTATCCATGGCTTGTGACGCCATGGCAGGCCACTCTGTCTAGGCCTGCCATTCAGCCTTTAGAGCTGGCCTAGGTGGCCCTGAAGCTAGCCTCCACCTTAACCTCTCACAGTCACACAGCTGGTGATCTTTGTTTTCACCTTCAATTTGTTCAAGAGCCTAATGCTTTTCAATAATGCTATTTATTTTTTGCTTCCCATCCCTGAACCTTCAACTGTGTACTAAGGATTACTTTTTCTGTATTGTTGCTTTACTATTTCAAGCATTTTTTTTTTTTTTTTTTTTTTTTTTTTGGTACCGGGGATTGAACTCAGGGGCACTCAACCACTGGGCCACATCCCCGGCCCTTTTTGTATTTTTATTAGAGACAGGGTCTCACTGAGTTACTAAGTGCCTCGCCATTGCTGAGGCTGGCTTTGAACTCGCGATCCTCCTGCCTCAGCCTCCCAAAGTGCTGGGATTACAGGCGTGCGCCACCGCGCCCGGCTTCAAGCATTTTCAAATGAAGCAAAGTTGCACAAGGAATTTTAGAAATCTACCCAAGGCAAGATATTTTCAAAATATGATCTGCATGGGCCACGCAAGCCTCCTCCTCATTCTGCTCATCTCGCTCTTTTTCTGAGATCCTTCGTGTCTCCACATTCTTCCAGCCATCCTTACCCAGGAGTCATCCCTGACACAAAGGTGCGCAACACCCTTCCCTCTCCGGAGCCCTGGACCTCTCCCTCAGAACCATCCTGTCTGCGTAGCTAGTTTTTCTTACGAATCCCCCTTCTTCCTGGACTAGCCAAGAGTGAGGCTTTGCAAAGCCAAATCCCACAGATTGCTCCCTGCTCACCACAGGAGTTCCACCTTTTAGTTAGCCATTGCTATACCAAGCCCTGAATTAAATTAGCCCTTCAGGGCCTCATTTTCTTCTCTTTAAATTGAAGCTAGTAATGGGACCAGCCTCAAAGGATACCCATGAAGATTAAAAGAGTTATTTGAATGCAAAAGTACTTCGAATAGTGTCTGCTTTAAGTAAGCTCATTATGTGTTAGCTGTTATTATGAGCAGATATTATTACACTGGTTGGGTTTTTAAATATATCATTCTATCCTTTATCAGGTTGTTTGTGTACCCATAACCTATTTTCTAAATTAGTTTTTAAGCTCTATAAAAGCACATCTGGGTCTCGTACTTTTATTTCATTTCCCTTTTGTTAGGAGAATTTACTGTCTAAAACACCACAGTGAAACAAAATGTTGGAATTTCAGTATTTCTTCACCTATCTTGCTGACATACTGAATAGCCCAATTCTTTCTGAAGCACTGACATTCTAGACATAATGGATGTGTCTCTATTATATGCAGATCTTACTTCTTTGAGTATTCAGAGAAAGAGATGAAGAAAGCTCTCAGGAAATAGTATGAAGACTGATTTGTTCTCTGAAAATCTGTGTTGGAGTCTTCATGACTGATTCATTTATCAGTTAAGTGGCTTTTACCTTTGATTCTCAGTAAAATGAGGACAGTGATGTTTCATTGTTAATGCAGCATTTAACTTTCTCACATGTTTCCATATTCAGATGAAGAATGACAAAATAATTGTACTTCTTCAATAAAAATACGATTTTAAAAAGCTGAATGATTATAATACTGTCAATCAACTTTGCAATCTCTAGTGTGTGGATTTATGTGCCCTTGGTGCTGGTATATGTGTTGGTATGACATTGTTGGGTAGACACTTGCAGAAGAGTATAGACCAGTGTTTATGGAAAAAAAAAGAAAGAAAGAAAGAAAAAAAGAAAGAAGACTCTAGAGAGTCTAATAGTTGTTCCTGGGTGGGACAGGGTCTACAAACAGATGAAAAACTCAAAAAACTGGCCAGTTATCCACAGAATGAAAATCAGTTTGCATTGTCTTGGACACAATGAACATTTTTGTGGATAAGAATTATTTGTTACTATCAATTTTCTATGACTTTCAGAGTTTCAAAAAAGTCTCAGAGACAATGAAAGCTTGAAATTACAATCCAAATTCACAAGATAGTAAATTTCAAATCTTCTTCATTTGCCTGTGTAGTTCATATTTTCTCACATAGCACCCTACTCTGGGTAATCCTTTATGTAAAAAAAAAAAAAAAAAAGAAAAGAAAACCTCGAGCTAATTATTTTGAAAATATTGAATATACAAAGTTCACTTAATGAGCATTTGGATAGAACATTTTCAGCTCAAAAAAGGGTTAAATCCAAAGGAAAATATATAAGTGTAGGGAGTTTTTTTTTTTTTTTTTTTTTTTTTTAATAGTGACATGATTCAGAGAGATAGTAATGGTAACTTATTCTCATTGGCCATGGTTCCCCACCCACAGTGATGTGGTTTGGCATGATATTTGAGCACATCCTCCTGTCTGATAGTATATTTCTGTACACATGAGTAATTCCAGCTAGAAAACAGCCCTAAGCAGGATTTTATAATCCACATAGAAGTCACTTAAGTTCCCTTTACTACTGTCAGTTGCATATCTATCTCTCTACATCACCACGTGGTCTCTGCTTCTAAACTCTGATGGTACCCAAAGAAAAACCCACGCATCAAAGAAAGAGCAATAGTTTCCTGGAGCGCTACATTTTTCATCCATATTTTAGAAAGAGACGTTTTTATTAAAAAGCCTTTCCATTATTATGAAGAAGTTCAAATCCCTACATTGCAGACCTTTTTGTCTTAGAACCCAATCTTTACTACATAACCAAAAGGTCTGTTAAGATGTTTTTCCAAAATCAAAAGAATCCTTGATCCTCAAAGGTTAATTCAAGCTTCTGCCTTAGGAAGCTCCTAGAAGCTTTTTCTCTAACTTGAGTAATCAGGGTGAAGAATAATGTCAACACAAGAGACGCAGAGGCCACAGCAGAACCATCTTGTCATAAGGATGTGTGTGGCTTCGCCTCAGGGCCCATGGGTCCATGGTGGGACCTTATAATTCTGTTTTTCAGTTTTCCTCTTTTTTTTTTTTCTCACTTCTTCTGGTGGACTTACTTTGAAGTCTTTCTTTCCTTCTTTCCTCCCTCCCTCCCTCCTTCCCTTCCTTCCTTCCTTCCTTTCTTTTCTTTTAATTTGCTACTTCTTCATATTGTCAGGTTAGATACCACCAAGTTCAAGGTCCAAGCCTCTGTGTTAGTTCCGAAGGCCTCATGCTCTGCACTCACAGACACATTCCATACACCATTCCTACAAACTTGATACTTCCCTGTCACAGCTGACAATATAGGGAAGTATTCAGAAAAAAGCAATGGCGGGGTTGGGGGGGGGATGGGGCTGGGGCTCAGCTGTAAGTGCTTGCCTGGGATGTGTGAGGCACTGGGTTTGATTTTCAGCACTGTGGATAAATGAATAAAAATAAAGGTCTACCAACAACTAAAAAAAATTTTTTAAAAAAGACGCAATGGCTGAATGATACTCTTTGTGAGTAAATTTGTGGTGTGGTGTGTGTGTGTGTGTGTGCATGCGCATGCATGTGCGTGTGTTAAGCTTGTATGTCTAAACACATGGAATCACTGATGATATATAGCAGCGCTGGTGAGCCCTTTCTATATAGGACAACAAATCACTATTTTAGACTTTGAAGACGCGTAGGATCTCTCTTGTATTCTGGGGCAACTACTCACCTCTGCTTCTCTCATACAAAACCAGCCAGGGACTATGAGTGGAGAATACAGCCGCACCCCAGAAACACTGTTTACCACTGGGGCTGGATTTTGCTGATCCCTGAATATAATATATCACTGGATAAGAAATCAGAATAGCAGGGGCTCCCAGTTCCAGTGGTTACCTGCTGAGGGTATAGCTTAGATCTCTCATCTGTCACTTGAAAGAATGGTTTTGTCAACTTGAGTGTAGCATACAGACATCTAAGATAGTATTGGTTAGATCTTCCATATTTAAGAATATATATTGAGTGTCTGCTGCTGCAGGTCAAGAACTTTCCTAGAATCACAAGGTGCTAATAGGGACGAGTCATGGAGAATTTGGAAAAGGTGCCAATGTGGGGTTGTTGGGGGATCATCAGGTTGGGGTCATAGGGCAAGATGACTGCCTGGTAGGTGGGGGTGGGGTTTTCCCCTGAAGGGAATTGGTATTCACACAGGCACTCATTTTGGGAAGTGGTTAATTCTGGGCAGGAAGTGAGTTGGCACTTTGGGTTGGGGGTGGTCACACTTCTTTCTCCCTCTGGGGCCAGGAAGAGTTGTATGGCAAGATTCCAAATCCCAGAAAGGCCAGGAGGTGTCTGTCTGTGGAGGTAAGCTGTTTTCTGGCCTTGTTGGGTCAGACCTCCGGGGACTGGTCTCATAAGCTCATGTGTCACTCAGCAGGGACAGTGACCTCGAGGAGAAGCAGCTCATTTCTGGAGCAGCCAGCATGGAGGCTCAAGGGCTGTGGTGTCTCGAGGCAGCCGGGTCCCTTTTCCAGGCCGAGAGTACAATGTGGATGGTGGGGGATGAGGCCAAAATAACTTGGAAGGAAGAGCCACTTCATTCTGTAGAGACTGGCAGGAGAGATGTGCTACACTCGGACATTGTTCCTACCCAGAGGTCCACAGCCTCACAGTGAGGCCACATCATACCATGATAGAGCAGTGGGGGGAGTGTGGAGGTGGAGGGAGGATACCCAGGCCCAGGTTCTTCAGCAATAATGTCAGAGTTGAGATTTTTATGAAGAAGGTCAAGTTAACCTAGCTGAGAAGAGAGGGCAAGGACCTTATCAGCCTATAGGGGTCACAGCCACATCAATGTTTATAGCAGCACAATTCGCAATAGCTAAACTGTGGAACCAACCTAGATGCCCTTCAGTTGATGAATGGATAAAGAAAATGTGGTATATACACACAATGGAGTATTACTCAGCAATGAAAGAGAATAAAATCATGGCATTTGCAGGTAAATAGATGGAGTTAGAGAATATAATGCTAAGTGAAGTTAGCCAATCCCCAAAAGCCAAATGCCAAATGTTTTCTCTGATATAAGGAGGCCAATTCACAGTCGGGTTGGGATGTGGAGCATAGGAGGATTAGAGGAACACTAGAATGGCCAATGGGGAGGAGGGGAAAGGAGGGGGCAAAAGGGCGAAGAAGAAAAAAAAGATGGTAGAATGAGATGGACATCATTACCCCAAGTGCATGTATGAAGACACAAATGGTGTGAATTTACTCTGTATACAACCAGAGATATGTAAAAATGTGCTCTATAAGTATAATATGAAATGTAATGCATTCTGCTGTCATTTATAACAATGTAGAATTAAAAAAATTAAAAAAAAAAAAAGATATCGGCCTGTAGGATGCCACGTGGCCTGGCAGCAAGCAGGTCAGGGCCGTGTGGTTGGGGATGTGGCTTCCTAGCTGGACCGAGAACATTCCCATCCTGGCTCTTCAGCTCACCGGCTGCTTAGACTTGGACATACTCCTGAATTTCTCTGAGCGTCTGTTTCCCCATCTGTAACATGCGAATGACAATCTCTATCTCATAAGGCGATTGGGAGGATGAAGTAGAAAAAGTGTTTTGTGGCTTTGGTGTGGCTTTGGGGTGCCCAGAACCTGGTGAGCCAGCGCTTGGCAGGTGTTAGACTCTACACGTACACCTATCGACATGAAGCACTTTAAATGAACACATCACAGTTACGAAGAAGGACCATGAAAAGACGGAGCACAATTGAGGGCTGTGTATTCAAGGGTGTGAGTGCAACTTCAGCAGGAGGAACTCGGCCTCCTTAAGGAACAGAGCCTCTCTGGGCATTTTCTTGCTGTTTCCTCATCTTGCTGTGTGATCCTGAGATAGGTTGTGGCCTTCGTTCCCTTGACTACCGTGCCTGATGCAGATGACATCAGGCCACTGGTAATGAAACCAGTGTGGAGTAGAAGGTCAAATCGGAAGGTCGGGCGGGGTGTCATTTTGCTCCTCTCCATGGGAGTGAAATGATGAAATGCTTCGCTTGGTTTTCACTTGGAGCTCCTGGTTGTGGAAGAGGATCAGCCTTCAGGCCGCCTGGTTTAGCTGATCGCCTGAGCTGGCAACTCCCACCTCCAGTGAAATCACATTTCCTGAGTGCTGATTTTGTGACAGACAGCTATCTAGGTGCTGAGACAGGTTTTTGCCTTCTAAGTGCTCATTTCTATGAAGACAAAGTGCTCATTTCTGTGTGACCAGTGCTGCTTGCAGGGAGACACAGGGAGAGGACCCCCCATACTCCACCTCCCCAACAGCCAGTGGGGTTAGCTAGTGCAGTTCCCCCACTGTATGGAAGCAGCCTTTGAGTGTTAGCCTCCTGGAGACCATTGTTGATCCAAAGCCTGTGTTTTTTTTTTTTTTTTTCCTGTTGCAGATGGGAATAGGCTTTAGTGTAGCTTGAGAACAGTTCATTTCTCTTTCTTTCTTTCTATCCTTCTTTCTTTTGTATTGGGGATTGAACTCAGGAGCACTTAACCACTGAGCCACATCCCCAGCCCTTTTTTATATTTTATTTAGAGACAGGGTCTTGCTAAGTTGCTTAGGGCCTTGCTAAGTGGCTGAGGCTGGCTTTGAACTTGCAATCCTCCTGCCTCAGTCTCCTGAGCAACTGGGATCACAGGCATGCATGGGGCTACTGTGCCTTTTTATTTCTTTCTAAAGTATACTGATTTTTTTTCCTGCACCTTTTCCCACAAATTTCTTCTCAAATAACAAATATAATAAAATTCCCACAGGTGTGTACTTTTCAAGTTTGGTATATATACGTCTGTTCTCCCGACTGCTTTGGGAAGGATTGTCCTTCTTTTACAGCTGGAGTAATTTAAGTGTAGAGAGTCCCTGTGGCTTGCCAAGATCCCAGGGTTAGTAACTGCTTGAGCAGGGGCTCATACTCAAATATTCAAATTCCACTGATACTGTCCTTTCCTGTCGGCTACCCCAGACTTTTTGTCTCTCTTTTGGGGCCACAGGGAAAGTACAGCTCCCACTTGAGTGTCTGGACTGTTCCAAAGCTTTCAACATACTGGTCAGATTCTTGTCTTGGCTTTCACCCAAGATTCCCAAGGGAAAGTTCAGGGTAAAAAGCAAGTTTTTAAAAACTTTGTGATGGTTATTAGAACCAAATTGCATCATGTGGATTGAATGATGCTTTCCCTAGTGTCTAGACCCTGATATTTACATAAGCAGCAGAAAGGGTAGGGAGAGTCCATTTCCCAAAGGTTGATGCCTGGGTTCAACTCCCAGAGATTCTAATTTGATTGCTCTAGGATGTGGCTTGGGGTTTCAGAACTTTAACTTTTTTTTTGTTGATTCTAAGGCATGCCAAATTTTGATTTAAACTCTCTAAAAAGTACCGAACTTGTAAGAGCTTGATCAGTGATCACGATTCCTATCAATCCCAAGGACAGTGGGAGTTCCTATTGATGTCTAGAGATGGGGTTTGTAAGAAGCGAGGCTGGAGATAGGATGTGAGTTAGGTGGTATTGAGAGTAGGGACAGGGAAATCGAATGGATGGCAAGCAATCGCTCCACTAAGGAAAGTTGTCTACATGAGCATTCTTCAAACTGTACTATGCTTCTGGGTCTTGAGTGGATCTTATTGATATAGGTTATGTATCAGTTTATGAGATGCTGCATTTTTAATAACCTCTGATGACGCCAGATACCAGGACACAATTTGGTAGTAAGAATTTAAACCTCTGACTCTTAAACTTTGGGAGCTTAAAATAATCTCCATGCCTGGGTTCAACCCCCAGAAATTCTAATTTAATTGGTCTAGGATGTGGCCTGGGATTTCAGAATTTTAAAGACTCTCAGTTGATTCTAAGATACACCAAAGTTTGATTAAACTCTCTAAGATTAGTATCTTCACTAATTGGATCTAATCACCAAATGATTAAGTGAGCACACAGTTATCTCAGAGGGAGAGGAAGGGAGCTGGATTATATAGCAAATTACTATGCCTTGCTCAGAAAACGGGTTAAATGAAGTAAATGAAGGTTTGCCTTCTTCCCTTCCAAATTCTCAGATAGCCCAGATGGACTCAGTTCCTGAAAATTTTTACCCTTTTTTAATTGGAATTCTTAATTTCTTAGTTCTGAAAATTATTTCTAAGAAAAATGATGACTTTCAATTCACATTTTCATTTTGTACAGTTACTTTCCCTTTCTTGGGGGAGGGGAGCGTGGTGCAGGGGGAATGGCTTATGGGACATCTGCTTATGCGTTATCTTCTCCTTAAACTGGACCTGGGTTTTAAATGTCTCTTTTCAGTTATTCATATTATTGAAGAAATATTTATTGAACGATGACCGACCATGTCTCAGGAACTATGCCGGACTGTGAGGATGCCAGGCTGAGTAAGAGCCACAGGGTCATTGCCTGCTGGGAATCTGGAGCAGAACTATAGAGAAAACCAGAGGTGACCAGTGAGGTGCCGTGCCATCAAGGATGGAGGAGAATAGAAAGAGACAGCAAGGAATTAGGCGAGACCAGAGCTGTCAGGAAGAGTCCTCTGAAGATCAGAAAATGATAGGAGTTAATCAGGCAGGAGAGAATGGAAGGAGTATTTCATCAGAAGGCAGAAACTCTGCAAACACCGGGTGGCAGGGGGAGGGCATGGAGGACTTGGGGAATTAGAAGATGTTCAACACGATTTTGCACGAAGAGCATGAGGGGTGGGGGATGGGCACGAATCTAGAGAGCATGCAGAATCTCGACGGACAGGGGGAAAGAGTTTCGATTATTGGCAGGCTCTGTTCACGTGAATGGAGCACAGGCTGTGGGGACAGACGAGCAATCCTGAATGCCAGCTTTGCCACCCACTGGCTGTATGATGTTGGCCATGCTACTCAATGTCTGGGGCTCTGGAAGTTCTTGTCTGGGGCATGGCGGCTGATGATGCCTACCTCGTAAGGCTGCTTTCAGGATTAAAGGAGTGAGGATAGGAAAAGTACAAAACTTGTACGAGCTTGATCAATGACCACTCTTCCTATCCATCCCAAGGATGGTGGAGACTTGTTACTCCTCAAGTGTGGAGATGGGGTTTGTAAGGAGTGAGGCTGGAGATTGGGATGTGAGTTGGGCAGTACTGAGAGCAGACTGAGTGAGCTGGTGGTGGCGGGGGCTGGGGACCAGAGGGATTGGTTGGATGTTGACTGGGTAGGAAATGAGAAGAAGGTAATGAGAGATTGAGATCATCCACGAGATTTGGAGGAGGGACAGAGATATGTTTGAGGTGAGTTGCGTGAGGTCAGTTTGTACATATTGGGATTGAATCTACTAGGGGCCTTGACAGAGAAGAGACTTTGCTGTAGCCTGCTAGTGAGGCTAATGAGGGATTTATCACAGGGTTTTCAATGGCTTACAGAATTGTCAAGAGGGCTGAAGAAACAGACTGAGCTTCCAAAAGCAACTTTGATTTATGTTGTGCCAGGAACCAAACCCAGGACCTTGTGCATGCTACACAATTGCTTTACCACTGAGCCACACTCCCAGCCCCAGGAGCAACTTCTAAAGCCACTCCTAGGAACTGGGTTGCCGTAGTCACAGCAGTTTCTTTAATAATCTTGCAAGCAGGAAGCTGGCCCTTCTAGAACCACATCACTGTTGTTGCAAACAGGAAATCACTTCAATCAGGAAACTGCTAGTGCTGCTGGTTCTAGTACCAGCATACATCTGGAGCGGATCCCATTAGCGGAGTGGATGCTCCTGGCCTTCCACTCGGACTCTCCACTACTCACTAAGCTAGTAGCTACACGCAGGGGCTTCTGCAAATGCAGCTGCAGAAACCCAAGTGCCTCCACAGCTGGCTTGCTGGACCAATGAACAGACATTCCCAGATCCTGCCCATCTCAGACTCAATAATCCAAGACCCTGAGCTTCAAGGGAGTAAGCTATGCAACATCTGGAGCAGAGGAACGCACACTAGAGCAGTGTTTTGCAAACTATAGTGTGTGACATATGAGAGCATCATAAAATCAGTTCAGCTGTTTACAGTTTTTTCCCCTTAGTCTTTGCTGGCAGTGGAGTTATTTCCCCTTAGTCTTTGCTAACAGTGGAAGATGTTTCTTTCTCTGGGTCATGCTAAAAAAAAAAAAAAAAAAAGAAAAAGAAAAAAAAAATCACCGCACTAAATGTTGCATGCCAGTCTTCAGAGCAGGGTCTCAAATGTCTCATAGGGAACTATGATAAAGCCCAAAGGCATAGAATGTATTGGGTTGGATTTTAGGAGAAAGTCAAAGCTGGAAACACAGTTTACAGTCACTGGCAGAAAGATGTTACTTGAAGCCATAGGAGTGGCTTACGTCATCCAGGGAGACAGTGGGCGGTGCAAAGATAAAGAAGTCGGGACCAGATAGACTCCAAGGAATCTGCACCTTGATCTTGGGGTAGGAAATTCCTTCTGGGACTGTGTTTGTCCTTTATGCACTTTGATATCTTAAAATTTACTCTCCAGAAAGAGAGATGGATCCAGAGAAACCCCAGAGTGCCTTGGAAAGACAGGTTTCAAAGGCACACACCATGCTGAATTGTGAATTGGCACCTAGCATGGGGCCTGGTGTCACATTGGCACTCAGGATATGAGTTTTGAATGGATGTACACAGCAGAGCAGTAATTAGATGGAAAGAACAGTTCAGATCTCAGAGACTCAGCTCCAGCTGTGGGCCTACACCCTCCGTAGCCATGGCTAAGACAGCAGCTTTGGGATTCTATCTATATTTGTTCCAAGAATATTTTTGCTGTATAGAAAAAAAATGGCAACAAGGGGTGGGAGGTATATAAGAATGTGTTTATTGCAGTATTGTGGGTAACAACAAAAACCTGTAAGCAAATTAAATGTCTATACCTAGGAGAATGGACCAGAGATGATGTATTAAAACAGGGAAACAGTGTTTAAATGGATGAACTAGATCCACATGTACAGTAGATCTGAAAATTCTGTTACATAAAAAAATTCAAGTCACAGACTATTATATAAGCATAATATCATTTATTAACATTCTAAAATCACACAAAATTGCATTATGTGTTCTTATGGGAAAACAAATATAAAATTATGTAAGTGAAAGACATACACACACACTTCTGGGCAGTGGTCACATAATCTCTGGAGAGCAAATTGGGGAATAGATGGAGGAGTGGGATTTTAATTCTATATGTATTCTTTTACTTTAAAAAAGAAGCAGAAGCAAATATGGCAAAATATTAATAGTTATTAAATAAGCTTATGAGGAATGGAAGAAATATTCTTTTCTGTTCTCTTTTTAATTAAAAATAAATATAAGCATATGTAAGTTTTGCAGTTCCCAGAGCAAGAATCAGGCTTTCTCCCCTGAACCCAGGTTAAGTAGATGACCTATAAAACAATGAGTAGGAAAAAAAAATATATGTATATGCATCTATAATATATGCCTATATATACACATATGCACATATACACACATACACGAAAGATCACAGAAGGAGTCAAATAAAGTCTAGTGGGGAATTACAGAGATAGGATACAGGAGTCTGGGTTCAGTCCTAGGCAGGACTTGACAAGCATCTGTTTCCCACTGGGCTCCATCCACTAGGAATTCCACTGGGCTTAGCTGATGTCTCAGGATCATGCCAGAGATGACCCTTGGCTGACTTCTGTATCCTTTTAATTGAAGGGTTTTGTCCCCTGTGCTGGAATGGCCAGTGTATTTTAGGGATCCTGGAAGTCTCCCCTGTTTGGTGAATCTGACCACCTTCCCTCAGCTCTGCCTCTCTTTAGTGCCTATTCATATCAAACCCTTTCTGGGCATTGGGCCATTATCTGAGCCATCTTTTGTGTAAATGGAGGATTCTGAGGAGGAATTAGGTGGTGTAGTATGGGAGGCATGGCTAGATGATGGGAGATCAGTTGAAAATAAAGTTAGTGAATGTGGAGAAGGTCATGTGATTTGTTCCCAAGGGCAGGAATACATTCAGTCTACCTTGAACTTGGTATTATTCATCAACTCACCATCACCTTCCTCTACATGTTCTGCAAGTGTTCTGTGTGTGATGGGATTGGGCATGGGAGGAAGGGAAGAGGGAAGGGTCTCTAAGCTCAAGTTGACTTTTGCTGCAGAGGCATGTAGTTTAGGTAGCCTGGGACCCCAGTTAGGTAAATGATTTGTTTCACTTGCATAGATTTGGCTATAAAATTCCCAGGGGTGGTTAATCCTCCAGAGTAACAGAATTTGGTTTTAATCATCATGGGTTGTCTACTTCCTATATATCTGGACTTTGACTTACTAATATTTATCATTATTTATTTATTTTGTGTGCCTTTGGCATTCTGAGCATTGTGTGGCAAGTCAGATTAGGACCCACTCATTGCATGAAAGTCAGCTGGTAAAAAATGAAAATGAAATTATTCTAGAGTTAAATGTGAGAGGGCAGAACATTTGCTTCATTTGCACACAATTAGGTTGTATGTACCTTTTCAAGGATGCATTCATGAATGTATACTGTCAAAATACACTCTACTGTCATGTGTACCTAAAAAGAACAAATAGAATTAAATTAAAAGAAAGAATGCATGAGTTGGTCTATTGGAGATCCATTTGTCCTATCCCATTAGTGTGCAACTAAAATGCCAGATGTCCCCTTATTCTCTAGCTTTGTGTGCCTCTCTTTTAACCGTGTCCAACTTGGCTCACAGAATTCAATCCCTCTTCCAATGCCTGCTCCTCCCACAGAATTTACTCACAGAAAGAGTTGAAGAGAAATGCAGGCTTTACTGAATGGTTCACAGGGGAGACCTGTGAGGAGGCCGACATGGCATGCTGCTCAGAGAGTGACTTACATGTTCCCCTTGGCCATTTTGTCTTTCCACGTTCCTCTCAACCCACACTACAACTGCTGGGATTTTCTTCTTCTTTTTTTTTGGGGGGTGGTACCGGGCAATGAACTCAGAGGCACTTGACCACTGGGCCACATCCCCAGCCCTATTTTGTATTTTATTTAGAGACAGGGTCTCACTGAGTTGCTTAGCAACTTGCTTTTGTTGAAGCTGGCTTTGAACTTGCAATCCTCCTGCCTCAGCTTCCCGAGCTTCTGGGATTATAGGCATGTCCCACCATGCCTGGCCACCTTCTTTTTTTTTTTTTTTTTTTTTTTTTTTTTTAGACCTTTTCCCTTATTGAGAAAAATGCAAGTTTTGCTCCACTCTTCTGCACAGCAGCAGATGATCTTCTTTTCTCGCTCAACCCTAACCTCAGTGGCTTACACTTCCACTCTGATGGTTGCCAAAGTCCTACAACAAATAAGGTGCTCTTTCCAACATGATGCGGAGCGTCAAGCTTGATGTAGCTGGAGAACTCCCCCAGCTGCCCAAGTCAAGTCAGGAGGCTGCCGTGGCTCCCAAGCTCTCACCATTTCCAGTGTCACCATTGTCTGTCAACAACTTTGTGTGGACTTAAAAGTCCATCACAGAACTGATTTTCTAAAGGTTATTTGAAGCGTAAAACAGCCATATATCATGCAGGAGATGACAGCAGCTATTCCCTGGCTAAATGACCATATTGCCTTGGACATCACAAGCTGGTGAGATGTTTGCTGGACACATGGCATATTCTGCAAGGCAGGTGACCATTGTCCCCATATTCTGACCTGCTGAGGTGACATGCAGTTGACGTTAGTGACACCATCAGTTTCATACTGGTATGTGGGGCTTTCCCTTGGTTGGGACCTTCCAGATCTCTGCCTGGGATTTCAGCTCACAGGTCTGATCTTCTGAGGTAAAGGAAGCTTTGGAGAGATTCAAACCAAGTCCCCTAAATTTTCAGATCTGGATCCTGAGTTCCAGGAGGGAAAAGAATACCTCAAGTTTAAATAGTGAATGAGTGGTTGGGTTGGGGCAACCCAATCCTTTCCAATGTCCAAAGAGTTAGGGCTCTTTTCACCATATCACACTGCTTTTCTGTCTTCTATCTGAAAGATACTTCACTTTTTTTGAACCCTGGAGCTGTATCTTCCCAACAGACAGAAGGAGAAGTATACTACTTAATACGCTTTGTGGTTTCAGTCTTGTTCTAACATTTTCTTTTTGCCCAAGTGTTTGGATGGATGAGTACTGTATGGCAGAGAGTTGTTTTTCTTCCTGAAGCCCAAGAAAAAAACTGCTCAGTCTGAACCACTGTATAAGAAAACAGATAACACATTCTCAAGAGGAAAGGTGTTTGTATCCACATACTGGAATTTATCCACCATGACTGATATGGTGGTGTTGACTGGCAAGTAGTCCAGCAAGAATTGGGAGAGATTCTGGTATATGTTTTTGGTTTGTATTCCAGACTCACACACTGTTACCAGGGCCTGTTTTTTGACCTCTGTGTTGACGAGGAGCTCCAACTTCAGGTCCATGGAGTGATTTGAGCATTGTACCAGGAACTGCAGCTGGCAAAAGATGAAATACCAACCTGGGAACTGGATCACCAGATTCCCATCCTGGTATCTGACTCCATGGACAATTCCATCTTTGTTCCAAGACAACTTGGTGTTGTTGAGATGCTTAGACACTGAGAAAAGAAATATAAAAAGCAGAATTATTAACCACACTTTGGGGTACACACTAGAACACTCTGTCTGTGTTCAAGGTTCCCATTTAAGACCCATGTTTTCTATCATGTTGCCTGATGTCCCAGCCATCCGGATATCTTCCATGTGACCCCTTCTAGGGTCTACTTATTATTCAAGGCACAAGTAGAAAACCTCCTCTCTTCCTTTCCAATGCTCAAAGCAAGAGGGTCACAACACTCATGGTAATGCACTCTACTTCCTATAGAATGTTTCCCCCCTTATTTCTTATCGTATTGTGTTATGATGTTATTATGATTATTATCTTTCCCTTTTTAGACTATAAGCTCCTCAGCTGTATTCTGCAGAAGGTCTGGATGTCATGTCTGTTTATCATAAATGCACAGTTAGTGTGTGACTACTATTTGGGAGGCATTAAGGAAAGTGTAAGACATAGGACATTCTATATCGTGCACTTAAAAACCAACTCAGGTATCAAGTTGCCCAAGAGACTTTCTGTAGGAGTCCTGTTTGGGGATTGGCTTGAATTGCAGTTGACTATGAGCCGTGGAGATTTGGGCATTGTCTCTTCCCGTAGTCTCACGAGACTTGTTGCGGGATCTCGAGTGACTTGGCCGAAATTGCTGATCGGGTCAGCGCCATTTTAGTGGTGTGTTTGGCGTGAGTTAGTCGTTGTTAGAACCAGAGAGAAAAGTTATCAGAATAAAAAGCTGTTTGTCTCCAGTTTGCTTCTGAAGTTTTTCCCGCGGCTCTGTTGCTCCAAGCGCTTCAGGCGACTACAACTTTCCCCTGAAATGTATTCTTTATCTGATTATTTGAATTTTTGAATGTCCCTTCTCTCTGAAGGGCAGCCAAACATAATTGTGCAGGCCCCTCATGTTTACAGTAAGGCGCTCTGCCATCTGGGATTTGTAGAGAAGCAGAAACTTAACAGACCCTCCCAGCGGACATGTTTATGTCAGAAGCCACGTGTCTCGGTCTTACCAGATGAAAACCAGCACTGACTGACAGGGTGCCTTTTAATTGCTTATATACCTTTCCTTTCAATGTTATTGCAATTCAATTGAAAGGTAAGAACTAATCTAAATTCAAAATTGAATTTTTAAAATGAGCAAAATAGCTATTCAGAGAATCTTGGCCATTTCCTCCATATCTCATTCTTTTGCAGTGTAAGTGCCTCTTATTATTTCATTTATCAGGAGCCTCTTACATTGTAAAGCATATTGCAATATGCAAATAGTCCCTGTGCCAACATGTTCATTAAACTGTCAATCTGGGGACAAGACAATTTTGTGGTTCCCTTGTGAATAACTTTATAGAGGAGAGATTAGGAGCCTGCTTCCTTTGGATTAGGAAAAGGGCTGTATACTTAGCTGAAACTGGTCATACTTGAATAGAGGGGGTGATGGCGGGGGAGGTGGGGACAGGGGACAAAAATGCCTCCAGAGACAAGGTAGGCAACATGAAGGGGCTGAGGAAAGAGGAGACTTGTGGCTTTGGAACTTAACACTCTCTCCTGTTCCCCAAGGCATTCAAGTTCAAATGTTGAAAGGTCTGGTGTGGAGGCCACCCAGAGCACACTGCAGGTCACATTTGGCCAGCCATTGGCCTCTAATTGGGACTTCTGCTTAGAAGTTGCTGAAAGGAAGGCCACAGGAAGTGGCCTCCATGTGGCTGGGCATCCTGGGTTTGGCTACTGACCTTGGAGGTAGGCCCATGACTTCTTGAATGGAGCCCTTTTCAGGATACATAAGAGGTCTTCTGAACAATTTCCTAAAAACAAGGAGATAAACATGAATTGCCTCTGATGCTCTGGGCACCAAAGTCACTGGATCTGTTCCCATGGCTCTGTGATGTGGACAGTTATGGTTTGTGTCCAAATAAAAGGAAAACTTCTTCAGTTTTTGTGCTGCCAAATATCTTAGGAATTGTACTTTTCTAAAATTCATTTTTATTGAGGGTTTCCTCTTGGGCTTTTACAGGAGACCACAGAAGTCAGGAGAAGGAATCAAATATGTCCTGATTTCCCACAATGTGCCAGAAGCCCTCCTCGTCCCTCCCCATACTTTACCTTGTTTGGTCTTTGTATCAACTCCATGAAAGTGGCCTTATTAAGTGCCTCTGACAGGTGGGAAAACCCTGGGCATCAATACCTGATATACATTGTCCTATGTCACTCATTCAGGTAGCGGCCATCAGAATTTGAATACTGATAGTAATTATTTCCATCTTACTTGCTGCGTGCGCATAGGATCTGCTCTGTGTACTTTCACCAATATCATCTAATCTTGTTCTCAGACTAACCCTGCGGACTGATCCATGATGCCTGAAGATGGTCATGACAGACTCAAAGTCAAGCAAGTGTGCGTGGAAATGCTGACATTCTCCACGTCTGTCCGACCAAGTGTAGGCCGAGTTTCCTATTCTGGGCCATTTTACTAGACAACAAAGACAAAACATCTGTTTTTTACTCAATTTTAAGAAGGAAATGGATTAAAGATACCTTGGCAGGAGCTTCCTTGACAGGCGCAAACAGCAATTATGGCATTAAGGTATTGTGGTATTTAAGAAATAAAAATATTTTTAATATGTTTATCAGAGATGACAGATTAACTTTTTCTTATTATAGTAACCATTTTATATGCAAAGAACAAAACCAAACATTTCCTGCCATGACTCATGGACTCCACTTATTTGGAACAAATCTCTTCTCTTTGAGCCTCCGTTTCCCACTTTGTAAAACTGGGAGATCTCCAAACTGACATTGACATCGTTTGATGATGTCATCAGAGCTAACCACTCAGTCCATCCATCAGAGCCCAGGCAGCCACTGGCTCATCTGAGGGGGTGGCCACAGCCTGGTGTGTTTGCTTTCTGAATCTCTGAGTGTTCTATTTGTGTTCACAAACTTCTCCATTGCCCTCTCTGCTCAGGCCTGAGAAAGTCCCTGCTGGCTTCTTCAAAGCTCGGTGGGGCCTTGAAGTGGTTAGAGTGAAGCGAAGAGTTCCCTCTGCTGTCTGAGCAAGCTCACTGCTAGAGGCTCCCTCAGTTGGGGGGCCTTAATCCACAAAGAGCTTCTGGCCCCAAGCCCCTTTGGTGGCAAGGGCCAGCTGCAATCTCTGGGCCACGCGCTTCACTCATCCCTCAGCAGTGTGCTGGTCCTGCTGCCAGAGCCACGGCCACACCTACACTCTTGGGCATGTAGAATCAGAACCGCAACACCGAGGATTGCTTATTCTCCTTAGAGGTTGTCACCTTCCTGAGACAGTCCCCTGGCCCAGCCTCCTCTTTTGGGCTTTAGAAAAAAAAGGCAGAAGGAATGGTAGAGAGGTGTGTCTGACCGGATCTCTGCTTGGAATCCCTCTCTGACTTCTCCTGACCGCGTGACCATGGCCAAGCCTGGCTCCTCAGCATGGCATTTGTAGCCCCTAGTGTTCTGACCTCTCCAGGTTCACCCCTCACCTTCCCTCTTCCCCTTTCACTCTATGTCCTACTACAATAATCATTACCATAACAACAGCAGGGATAGTTCCCGACAGATAGTAACATTGATAATAATAGTGAATATGTGTGCCGTGATGACCGTTTTCTAGGTACTCTGCAAAGCACTTTAAGGAAATTATTTCACTTAATTTTCATGAGCAATTTCCACGAGAGAGCTAGCTGGTGGCAGGGTGGAGGCTCAAACTCGGGCTGCACAGACTCTAATGCCCGAGCGGCTTCTGACTTCTCTATTGGAGTTTGGGTGCAGTGTTTCCCCAACACACCAGGCTAACTTTTTAGTCCACCTTGGCACCTGCTGTTCCCTCTACCTGGAACCCCCACCTCCCTCAGGCCAGTTGCCATGTAAAACACACCCTGGCAGTCATGTCCCCCAGGAGACCTTCTCTGTGCCTTGCGCTGTTGGCTTATTTTCCTATGAACCCTCAGGCAGAGACTACTATTTATCCATCCCCACTGCCTGACCAGAAGAGGCAGTGTAAATGTTTGTTGAATCGAATCATCTAGATTATCTCTTTTATTTCCCTTCTGGAGACCAGTTAAATGAGTAAGATGAATGAGTGTGTTTGCTTTTCCTCTCGGGGCTGGAATAACACAGGGCCTCATTCTTCCAAGGGCTGCAGGTCAGGTTAGTTGGGAAGATAAGAATCGTGCCTGGGGTGAAGTTGGCATTATCAAATCAGACAAAGGCTCTTTCACTGGCCAAAGGGCCCCTCTCTCCTTGGCACTTCTGACACCCTTGTCAGGTGAGCTTCCATAAACAAGTTGCAGAAACACAAGCCCAGGCTTGCCTCTCACACATGCAGCTTCTTTTGTTGTTGTTTTTTTCCCCTTTGTTCTTCACATGTTTAGTGGGGCAACCTCAGTTGTAATTCTGAGAAACCCAAGGATGGAAAAAAAAAAAAAAAAAAAAAAAGCCCTTATTTTGAAGCATTTGCATTTCCTGAAGTCAAATGGCATGGCATAGTTTGGTTTTTCTTAAAGAGTGTTTTACATGGTGTCTAGCTAAAGGCAAAACACAGGCAGCTCCTTTTAAGAATGCCATTACCAGCCGGGTGCTGTGGCACACACCTGTGATCCCAGTGGCTCGGGAGGCTGAGGCAGGAGGATTGCAAGTTCAAAGCCAGCCTCAGCAATTTAATGAGGTCCTAAGCAACTTAGTGAGACCCTGTCTCAGAAATAAAAAAAAAAAAGGGCTGGGGATGTAGCTCAGTAGTTAAGCATCCTTGGATTCACTCCCTGGTACAAAAAAAGAAACAAGAAAGATGTTACCAGAGCAAGCAGGACACCAGAGGAGCTATTGAGGGTGTGGAGCAAGACCCTGGAGGAGGGCGCAACCTCTGCCCTCTGACAGCTGTACAGCCTGATCTCTGGGGCTCAATCACTGAGGCTCCAAGTGGAAGCTGAAGGAGCTGAAATCTTGAGCTAAAGACCAATGCCACTCTCACAGACATGTGGTCATGGAAAGACCTACCCGAGGGACACCCAAGTCATACTGTAAGGCAAAGAGCTGGATGCTCAGGTATTCAGCCAGTCAGGGCTGCTTTGGGGGTTTTGAGGCTGTTGTCAAGAGGAAAAGCCAAGCAGCTGTCTCCCCATCACCCTGTGGGTCCATGATATGTCTTTCTTTTTTGATATAAAGACAAGAAGCAGAGGCTTATCAAAGGATGGTGCTTCCTGCAGCGGGAACCCGGCAATGTCCCTGGAGTTTTGAGGACTGGGAGCAACACATCTTGTTTCCCACTGGATGGGATGTCTGCAGGAGTTTAGTCTGAAAAACAGACTATAAGATCCAGGAAATGAGAACTGTCTGCAGGGAATGGCCAAATCCATGGCCTGGGAGTTAGACTCCTAGAATTCCTCTTTCTGGGCTCTCGCGTCCTCATCTAGATGGAGAACAGTGTGGGCTGTGATCAAGAAGGGACTTGGTAGCTCTTTCTAGTAGGCTGTGTGGTCTCAGCTCTCCCCTGCCAGGGCTGGTGTGGGGGGCAGGGACTGGGTGCAGGGAGTCGGCCCCACTTCCGTCTCTCTTTGTGCTCAACCTACAGTAGGAAGCTGTACTCACACATTCCAATTTTCAGATCCCAGAAGTGACAGAAAACAGAACATTTTAGCTCTGGGGGGCAATCTAAGTAATGAAGAGTCTGGTTGTGTTAGCATTTGCATGCTTTTTTAGAAATGGAAGATCCCTGAGAAGGTACCTGGTCCAGGTTTGAAAGGACATAACTCATTTGCTGTTCAATGTCACACCCCTAACAAGCTGGTCCTAATTCACCTAGATGAGTGACAGAGGCAGGACCAGAGCCCAGGGCTCCATACTCCTTTGGTGGGAATATTCACTCTTTCAGATAATCAAAGCACTCTGTGATCAGAGTCTTCATATGCATAAAGTTTGCATATTGTATTTTTATCTCCAAACTCCAGCCTCTTTCAGAGAGATCATGGACTTTCTTTGGCTTTGGAGGGTTGGTGCCCAGGAACCCCTACTGGCCAGTTGCCCAAAGGAGAGAGGAAGAAACAGAGATTGCTCAAGATGGTTGAGAGGACCATGGTCTGGAAGGTCAGGATTCTGGAAACCTTAAACTAGGCCCCAGTTTGAGATATAGTATGAGGGATAGAGACGGCTGTTAGATGCCATGTTCACAGAGGTCCTAGTTTTATGAGTGGGAAGACTGAACCCAGAGAGACTCAGGGTCTGGCCCAAGACTGTACAGTAGGTAAATGGCAGAGCTGGATTCAGACACAGGGCTCCTAACTCTCTGTCCAGAGCTCTGTCCCTGCCTTTTTGTTATACCATGGAGCAGGGAGAGTTAAATGCAGCCATCACAGACACTGGAACTGAAAACTGTTGAGACAGCTGGAGGTGCTGGGAAAGCAAGTTCTAATGAGCCTCCCTGGTCCCATCTTGTGGGAGGGAGCATGCCAGCAGATGACTTCAGGCCTGTGTGCTGGACTATGCCAAGTTGCAAGTCAGGGGCAATCAGGCTTCCAGAAAGATGGACACTGCTCAGGGCAGCTTTACCATGGCAAAAGAAACCACGCAGCTATTCCAGCCAGATGGTCCATGGTCTGAGTGCCAGGCCCCTTCCAGCTCCACAGCACCTCTGACATAAAGTCAAGGCAGATACTGTGCATCTCAAAAGAAAGCACCTGGGTTCAGGACCAGGCTTTGAGCTTTGGGCCCATCACTCCCGGTACTGAGCCCCTCTTACAGCAGCAGTGAGGAGAGTAACAATCCATTTAAACATATGCAGGTTTTGGCGATGCAATGAGATTATTATATTGAGTAATCATCGGGGCATGTGGCCAGAGGGACACTCTGCAAATGTACCTCCTTTCTCCCTTGCGTCTCTTTTCCTTGTTGTGACAGAGGCACAGCTTAGCAGTGTCATTTAGCAGAGTGATTTGGCTAATGAAATGCTTGTTAAAACAAAGCTCATGACATTATCTGATGGATTGGAATTTCTCAATTCATTACGAACCTAAGTGTTTGAGGCCATCTGATGCTTTTAGGAAGGTGTGCAGAATCCTACTTTCATGTGTTGAAAATATTTTAATCCTTTTAAGCAAAGGGATTATCCTAATGACTCTGCATTTTGGTTTCCATCTTCCTGGGAGACGATACTGGAGAGTCTCAACAGTGATATCTGGAGGAGTCTCTCCCCTTTCAGTGGAATTTGGGATCCACGTGAATCTTTAACCTAAGGCTCATTTCAAAGGGCTGCAGCTTGACCATTTCCTTGATGCCACCAGGTCAACTTGTAATGGAGAAATGAGCTGCAGCATGAGTCAGTTATTAAACAAAGGACAACGGGGTGGGGAATACCCATCCTGGCATGCTTAGTGTTAAGCACATAAAAAACAACCCATAGATACAAATCCCCTGAAGGTTCTTTGGGGTTCAATCCTAACCTGTTGCAGTACATAAGATAAACCTATCTGACTCATACTAAAAAAAGATTGAGTTGACATTATTGGGGCTGTCTAAGAAGCACTGTTGAAATCTTTAACTTAGAAGGAAAGTGAGCCTGAAATCATATAGTGAAAGCTGCTAACATTTTAAATAACAAATGGCCCTCCCCCAGCTTATTTGTGATGCGGAAGTATAGCAGCATGCTGGGAAGTTAGGCTTGGGATTGGGTAAACTGCTTCAAATCCCACCTGTGCTACTTACTAGTTGTGTGACTTTGCACAGGTCTCCCAGCCTCTGTGAGCTGTCTTTTCCTTTTCCCCAAAGTGAGAGCAATAATAATTCCTACCTTAAGAGTTGGCAGGAGGTGAGATGGTGCATACAAGGAACCTGGTGTCTCCCACCAAAACTACAGCAAACAGTGGTTTCTCTCACTCCAGGGTCAAGGGTGTGTGCTGCTTGGTTTGCAGACACTCAAGTTGACCAGCGAGCAGGAGTAGGCCTGCTCTCCCTTCTTCCCTCATCTTTCTTCCTTTCCCAAGTATTTAGATGGTGAACCCTAAGATTTCTCCTGGATTCAGAGACTTGTGCTTTTTATGTGCTAAGTTCAAATGCAAATTTTCACATGTATCTCATGGACTTGCCTTTTTTCTCCTTTCTATTTTCCTCCTTTCTCCTCTGCCCCTCCCTCGCCTTCCTGCCTCTTGCCTCCTCTTCCTCCTTTCTGTGTTTGGGTGTGGGGATTAGGAGCAGATGACTGTAGAACACTAGATGGCCTCCTGGGACCCCATTGCACTGCCTTCTGAATGGCTCATTTATTTCCTAGTTATTTCTTGTGTGGTGATGCCTGATTGCCATCAGTGCTACCTTGAGAAAAAGACAGCAAGGTTAAGGTGGGCTTTGGTGAGGATGTTTAAGGAAATGGAGAAGCAAATGGGCTCCTTGTGGCCTGTGACTATTGGAAAACCAATTTACCCCCTGAGCAGGAGCACTGCCCTTGCTGTGAAGGAGACAGAGAGGGAGAGGGAGAGGAGAGAGAGAGAGAGAGAGAGAGAGAGAGAGAGAGAGAGAGAGAAACAACACAACAAAATTTGGTGAATTGGGCATTCTAGGTCCAGGCCAATGCACGTGTTGGAAGTGAGGTCTTTGATAGCTGGTCTTCAGTCTCTCTAGGGGGAAGAGGCTATGAGGGAGAGGGAGGCTGCTGCTCCCCCACCTTACCCTGGAGGGGCTGCCACCACCTGGATCCTGGCCCTAGAGCATCAGGGATAGCTGGGTGTTGGGGAGGAGCTGCCCTCCTCTGTTCAGTTCCTCTGCCTTCAGCTTTTCTCATTTCTTTGGGGTGGTTCATTACAAAGCCAACCTCTCTCTTGGTCTCTTTTACTGTCCACATTTTTCTTTTGAGCAGGGGGAGAGGTGAGGAGAGTAGCCCACCAAGCCCTGAAAATGCTGTCAATGTCAGCCTAGTAACATGGTCAAAGGAGCCCATGATGTGTCTTTGATTAGGGAATGTGATACTCGAAGCCAAATCCATCCCAGCGTTTGGTCACGTGGCTCAGTCCCCTCACCGGATACTTTAGAAATGGGGAATCCGAGTCTCTGAGGAAAATGAGCTCCTTCTGACCTTGGGGCTGGAAGGGAAGTACACGGATTCCAGTCCAGTTCTCTGCCCTTGGTGCGTGTCTCCAGGGGAGACAGACATCAGGCCAGGGTCGGGGTGCTCTGGAGGGGTAGTCAGGACCCATGTCTGTTCTACCTACTGGTTCTGTTTCCTTAGGGCTTCGGGGAACCTCTGGGTATAGAGACCTTGTAGTATTTGCAGGAAAGACAGATCCCTCCCAAGCGACAGGCAGTGAGGACGAGCTCACCCCAGATCACACGCACCCTCCGCCCCCCACTATACAAACCCACATGCCCAGTGGCCCTCTCTGCCCCAGAACTCAACAACAGCAGGTATGCTTCAGCCACATGGGAATTAACAGCTGGGGAGCAGGTGTGCTGGGTGGGTGGCATTTCACCATCCAGCCCTGGCCGTGCACAAGGCTCAGGCGGGGTCTGAGGTCTTGCCCCACTGCTTACTCGCTGTGAAACCTTGGTTAGGTCAGTAGCCCTCTCTGTGCTCCCGTTTCCTTACATATAAAACAGGGCTAAGAACTATCCTTGGGGGCTTGCGAGGAGTGAATGAGCATATCACCCAGTACTTGGGCAGCTTTTAGTCCGTCATGGGCACCCAGTGATGCCACCACTCTCTCTGCCAGGGCCTCAGACAGCTGCAGTGGGGGGAGCCAAGGAGGCCATCTTAAACATTGCCTACAGAATCCTTCTAGTGCAGGTGAGGACTCTTTGGTTAGTGAGGTGTTTTGTTATGAAGAGGCCCAGGGAACCCTGAGAGGGCCTAAGGGTGAGCCTAAAGGGTCAAAATTGTTCTTCAAAATAAAGTTAGTAGAATTTAATAAAGTCAGTAGAATTGAAATTTCTGCAGACTTTGTGAGAGGAAGTGGGGGTGGCCAGAAACAGGGAGAAGGATATTAAAACAGGCGGGAAGGAGTGTGGGTCAGCCCACGTGGCAGGGGGCTGGGCTGCAGGGAGGACAGCTAGCTGCTCTCGGAGGATCCCCAGTGGCTGGAGAGCTGAGGCCTTACAGAACGGAGGGCCTCGCATTCAGTGCTGCATGGTGTGCTGTGCTGCGCTGGGCTGGGCTGGAATGCTCTGCCCTACCTCGTATGGATGTTCTATACACAGGTGTGAGCTGCTGTTGGGACTCTGGGAAAATCAAGGCCAATGTGGCTGGGTTCTGGGATTTGGGCAAATATGCCACACACCATGCACATGTGCGATTCACAATTTGTGGAAGGAAAATCAGAACTGGAAGTGGCAAGGCGAAGCAAAAGCCCGGATGTCTCTTTACCCCAGCCGTCTTGCTTCCAGGCTGCTTATGGGGTGAGTTGGGGTCATTTATGTGACTCTGTAAGAGCGGAGTGGACCCCGTGCCCCAGGGTGTAGGCTCAGCCAGGTGGCAGCTGCAGGCCTATTTGCAGGCCCATTTACCCTCATGGCAGCTTTGTACAGGAGCCATTGTTAACTCCACCTTCTAGACGAGACACTGAGACCTAGGGGGAGAAGAGCATGGGAAACGGGGCTGCTCCCAGGGCTCCTCCTGGCCCTCTGGAATGGTCCCTGAGTCCTCAGCCAGTGGGGGTGGGGGTGAGGTGGCAGTTGGCGGGGGCTATTATGGCCAGGGACGGGAGTGTGTTAGGACTCATTGCCAAAGCAGCCGTGGTTCTCTGTGGTTTCCGGGCAGCTAAGCGTATCCTGTGTGAGGTCGCTTTGGCGTGTGTACAGTCCTGCATCCCGGGCTGTGGCCACTGCTGGCTTCCTGCTCATGGTGAGAGATTTCCAACCCCGCTGGAGCGGGGGATCCCTGGACAGTGTCTGGCTTACACCCTTTCCCTCTCTAGCGATACATCGCCTCATGTGTCCCTGGAGCTTCCTCCCAGAAATTTCTGGAATGTGACCTCCTCTGCCTGGCATGTCTTACAATGTTATTTTGTTTTGCTTTGCTTTGTTTGTTTTCTGGAATGGCAATTTGCTGCTTGAGCTTCTTGGGGAAGGGCCTTGGCATCAGATTCCCTCTAGGTAGTTGTCAGACTTTTTGTTTTTTTAAATCTTTACATGTTGGACGAGAGAATCATAGTCTCAGAAAGTGTCCAAGATGAAAGGACTCGTTCGGTTCATGTAGAACACCGAGTTTAAGTTACAGACGAGGCTTAGCCAGTAGAAAAAACCTGCCCAGAGAACCCACACTGCTGGGGTGGAGGTTTGGAGCACATGACTTGGCCACGGTGAGATTCTTTCCACCCAACCCTGCTGCAGAGCCTGTAGTTTGCCAAGCTAAGGGAAGTGTGGGCTTGCATTGTAAGCAGAGACAGTCAGAGACCACACTCAGCAGATCCCTGGCACCTCAAGGGACATGGGGACTAGCCTGGGATTCTCGTCCTTGCTCTGCCACTAACTCCTTGAACCATCTTCACACTGCCCAACTCCTCGGGCCTCAGTTCTTTATCGGTACGCAGGAATATTAATGGGAGTATTAACGCTCATGTTGCTGCTCTCAGGGTTGGGGCTGAGGCCAATGCCAAGAGGAGGTATGCAAGGTGTCACAGCCCCAGTGGGGATTTTTATTAGATGTTTAAAAATCTGGCTGCAGAAACACAAAACTGTAAACTGAAGTTAGTTTTGGACTAGTATCTATCTACCTTGATATCACCACTCATGGCCCAAGTAAAGAGCCTGGTCCACATTTCACACAATTTTGGATTTTTATGAGCCAAAGAAACTTTCCCCACAAATAAAAATTCACAGACCAATGTGACACATGAAGCTTTTAAAAAATTTTTCCTATTATGATCATTAAAGCAAAACAATATGATTGACAGAAAACAAACCGAGTTAACTCGCACCTGTATGAACTGGTGTTTGTAAATGAAAGGATGTTTGAACACCAAAAAATGTGAAAAGGACCCATTCTCAGAGGAAGTGTGCCCTTCATTAAATGTCACTGGCCATGCAAAAAGAGGTGAATGGTTTTTTTTTTTTTTTTTTTTCCCATTCTGCTGTGGACTAAGGCAAACTCATGGGGCCCAGAACCACTGGTCAGGGTGCCTGGTTTGGCAGGCCTGTGATTGGAGTGTCCACATGTAAGGGAACTGAGTGGTGGAATGGCTGAGGCCTATTGCTGATCAAAACTGTCCTTGTGCTTGAGCCCATGTCCATCTTAAAGACCTCTACTTCCTCTCAAAAAATGGAAAGTTCCAGTTTTGCTTGGAAAATCTGGGTGGAGGTGGTGGTGGATTACACATGCTTAGTGCATTTTTTCTTTGCAAATCTGTACAGGAACATGTGCTACAATTTTATGGAGACATCTCACTCCAAATCCTGCACTGTTTCCACTACAGGGGTGAGCAAACTCTGCTCCCTGGGCCAAATCCAGCTCTCCACCTCGTTCTGTAAAGCATGTTTTACGGAGCACCAGACCTGCTCATTTGCATGTCAGTCTGACTGCTTCATTACTGGAACTACAGAGCTAAGTACAGAGAATGTAAGGCTTGTAAAACTAAAATACTTACTATGTGCACCTTTATTTAAAACAAAAAAAGGTTTCTTATCTCTGCCTTTCACCTTGCTCCTTTTTACATTGATTATAGGTATTATGGGAATTGGGACCTCGTGCTAAGTGATTCTGGCCAAGACTGTGACATTGTTCACAAAGCTGTAATTACTCATGGCCTAAAAGATCCATGATGCTTGTCTGCTGGGACCCTTTGCCCCTACTTTCCAAACCTCTAGGTGAAAGACAAGGTCAAGGGTATCCTGAAGGAAATTCCAAGTGTGATGTTGTGGGGTGAGGAGCTGTGTTGGGTCATCTATGTCCTCCGATCTCCAGGTTCCTCAGGGTCCCTATCCTGGTGTCTGTGATGACTCCACCCCTTTCTCCCTTCCCTTTTTCTCTAGTTATGAAGCTGTGCTTGCTATCTACTCTAAGGTTACAGGATGGACCTGCGGGTTAGGGACACTTCACTTCCCCTCTCCGGGTCTTACTTTTTCCTCCTCTGAGCAGCAAAAACATTATAATATCAGATGATCTCAAGGCTCTTCATCTTCAGTGTTAACTGAACATGTTACCCCTCTGGGGCTGGTAGAGGCAATAACTCCAGTGATTAGAAATGTAAAAAGAGTGAAGAGAAAGTCTGTTTACACAAATCCTCAACTTCATTATGCATTTTGGGCATGACCAGTTATTTAGGGATTATTAGTGCTGGTTGCTATGCTATGCAATTTACAGATGGGGGTCTGACTGACTTCTCCAGTACTTCAGTGACATTAAGTGCTATTATTTCCATTTAAGTGACTGGAAGCTGAGGCTCCCAGGAGACTGAGATTCATACCTCCATTTGCACAAAGTAGGGTTTCAAGCTAGAGACACAATGCTGCTTTGCACACCTGTGGGCAACTGTGCCGTGGCCTATGCTGGTTGTAGAGTTTTCACTAGTGGGAGTGTGGGGGGCTGGTGGGAGCTTGTGTGGATGAGACCATTGGTGGGGCCGCCCAGGTGATAGAGGTGCACCAGCTCAACCCTGAGCCGTCCCATCTGCACCCACCCACTCTCCTGATGGCACCATTCTAGCCTTCCTGGTTGATGATGGCACCTTATGGTGTCATCTGGATGATTTGCTACAACCTTACTCCTAATTCCAAGCTCTTACCTCCTTTGAGGGGGAAGTTGTCAGGTGGGCTGGGAACGGAGTCCTGGAAGAAAAGAAAGGAAAGCGCAGGATGAGGATGACATTCAGTTGAAACAATTTGTTGTTGTCTTTTCCATTTTGGTTATTGTCAAAGTACTGTGCAAATCAGAACCCCTCCATCTGACTCTTCCATTTTAAAAACTGATCGCTTACTTAGTTTACAACAGCCTTCTTACCCATTTGCTTATCCACCTGCCTGTCAGAAATGCAAGACAAGAACTGCTATCTGCACTTCTCAGGCAAGAAGCGTGGGACAGAATGGGTGACGCAGAATGGCTGGCCCAGGGCCACCCAGTAGGACTGCGGGGCTCACGAACCACGGTTGGAGCTCTTGCCTGCCAGTCCAGCGCTTCCCACCCACCCGACGTGTGCTATTTTTTTTTTCCTGTGGTTAACATAAGAACAATCAAGTGAAGTGTGTAAATATGTGGTTATTTTCCATGTTTGATTTGTTTGTGAAAGTATGCTATAAACAAACCTGGAAGGCATATTTCTTTCTCTCTTGTGGTTGGAAAGTCTGAATTAATTGAGTGTTTATATGCCAAGCATTGGGAAGACACCATGATTAAACTGGGTCCCTGCCCTCATGGATTTATTACAAGTTCACGTTTCACCATAGCATACCAATATTTATAAATATATGAAATAAATACAACTTTATATTATACATGCATTCACATATATATATATATAATTCACTATTTAACAAATATAAATATATATGTAAATGTTTACATGAGCAAGAGGTTTATGGAAACAGATTGCTGAAGGAGGGGGCCCTAGGCTGGGGCTAAAGAGAGATGTCATTCAGGTGCTCCAGAGAAGTGGAGCAGCACCGCCATGTGCCACCCCTCCACTGTCCCCCACCCACCCCCCGCAACCTTCTCAGAGACTTTCTCCTGTTCTGTCAGCCATGGAGACACCCCCTAGGTATCTTTGCAGGAAGGACTGAGGTATCTTATACATTTTACACCTGCACAGGTTGGAATCTCCTGCAGTGCATTGAATTGAAATATTAATAAAGACCTACAGAAGGAAAGAGAGAACTACATGGGGAAAAAAAAAAAAAAAAACCCAAACTTCCCAAATTCTACCAAAGCAAGACATTAGCATCAGCTGCCCACGTGTGATCTCCTCTATGTTTTGTACAAATGCCCAGGTGTTTTATGCCACCATGTCCCAGGAACTCAGTCATTTGCCTTCTATGGACACCTTGTTCCACACAAATGAATCTCTTTTCACCACTCTAGCTGGTGGTGCTGAGTCAAGATATCTCTGGAAGTCACAGCCCAGGTATCCCACTGATCCAGGGATGGGGAAACTCAGTCTGAATCTTTGTGCCTCAGTTTCTCAGGGAAAAGGAGGTGAACTTGGTCTGGAAGGTCCTTTAGTCTTCACTGAAATATTCTATGACTTTTTTTTTTTTCTTCGCTGAAAGCTCTTAATTGAACTAACAATGCTTTCGCTTGTGGTGGCTTAATTACGTGTGTGGCGTAGGAAAACTTGACCTAACAAAAATCCCCTTGGTGTTGCCTCTGTGAGACAACAACCAGCATTTCAAAACTCAATATACAACTAATTTACTGCCAAGCAGGCCTGTGGATTTGTATGATATGCAAATGAACGAAGAAAAACATTGACATGTAAATGTGGTGCTAACATGGTTGACTTCATCAGCGACCCAGGGCCTATGCAGAGACAAGGCGAGAGTGCTAGAAGAGCAAAACAAGCAGAGCCGTCCCGTCCCAGTAGGGGAAGGCTAGAGAGTCATCCATTAACACACACCGGATGAACGCCTGGCCAGTGGTAGGTGCTGTTAGTGATCCAAGCCCATGCTATGGATATAATCATTAAAGCAGTCATTTAAGATACACAGATATATAATTAGGATGACCACTTGGTGGCAAGAGTCATGAAAGAAAAAAATCAGAGTGCTTTAAGACACTGCTTCTCAAACTTTAATGTGTGCACACATCACCCTGGGATCTTATTAAAAGGCAAATTCTGGTTCAGCAGGTTTGGGTAGAGCTCGGGGTTCGGTATTTGTGACAAGCCCCCAGGTGATGCCCATACTCCTAGCCCAGGAGACACACTTGGTTAGAGCAGCAAGGCTGTGAGAGGTACCATCAGCAAGGAGGGCAGATCAGGAAGGAGGCATCAGGGCAGGCCTGGCTTCTCTGTCACATGAAGGCTTCCTGGCTGCCTAACTTCAGAAGGCAAATGTCAAAGGCAAGGCATCTCCATGTGGCAGAGGGTCCTGTTGCTTAAACCCTCACCCGGGGCCCAGGGAATCCAAGACACAGTGGGGGCTCTCCGTTTTGAAGAGCACAAGATCTCTACAGCTCTCCTGGCTGCCCGTGGGGAAGAAGATTAGAGAACCAAAGTCACGGAGGAACGTGGTCATCTCAGTCCATCCAGTGGGTTTGTAGGGGAGGAGGCCGAAGCGCTCAGAAGTCAGAGGCAGATCCTCCCCTGAAATTAATTCCACTTCCCCAGGAGAGATGCTGCCTTCAGAAACCAACCACGGGGACACTCATTCCCCTCTCTCCTCCCCTTGTACACACACTCCTCCTCACCTTCGAGGGTGGAGACGCAGGGTCTAAAGAGATGGTGACCTTGGATGTTTGTTGAAATCCGTTTCTGCCCAAGGCACCATGCTGGTTGCTGTCCCTCACCTCCTCGTTGGCAAGGTGTCCCTTGCCCTGGAGTGTTCTCCCAAATCTTTCCTAGGGATTTGGACCCTGGCTGGGGAAATGCCATCTTGTCCAGCCCAGTGGCGTGGTTTTGAGCAAGACAGTATATAGGTCTGACCGGATACAAACAAATCAACCCTCGCAGGTTGTCATTTTCAACTCCATTAAGCAGCTCGGGAAACTCCATCTCCATGGTTACCAACCCACTACGCTGCCTTGAGCAGACTTCCTCTTTTTTTTTTTCCCCCTTAGCCTCTGTGGAAGTCTCAATACTTAAGGTCTCTGTGTATGAGGGGAAGAATGGTCACATTTAGCCTGTGAGTCCTCAGGTGAAATGACCCCTCCCAGCCAGTGTCTCTGCTACAGCGCCTTGTGATCCTTCCCTCCAGTGGGCTGTTGCAGAGGGAATGAGATGTTGTACATCAAGTGTTAACAATTGCTGAAAAGTGGTGGCTATTTGGGGGATAGGCTTTTAAGGTGCTTATTTTTTCCAAATACCTTGAAAGCTCATTTCTTTTCACAGAGCAATGATGTACAGCTGCAGTCAGATCCTGACACAAAATATCCTCTGCGACTGAAAATGACCGAAGGTAACTAATGTTTGGAATATGACCAGGGTGAGTCCACAATCCCTTCCTTTCTGGCCTCGCACTGTCTCCTAAGGTGGGCTCTGGCTCAGGGTCCGTGAAGATCACTATCATTTTCAAGCTCACACGACTAAGCACTTCAGGAGGGCTACTCCTGAGACTAAACGCATTATCTCGTTTGCCCTTTACCTTGACCCCAAGAGTTAGGGGGTGGCTACGACTCACAGAAGTGACTTCATGGTGACAAAAGGTCTCACAGGTGGTAAATAGCAGAGGATGGACCCAAAGTCAGGCATGTTGTTTTGAGGGCACTGCTCTCAACAGGGCAGGATACAGCTTCTGAGATCCAAAGGGAAAGTGAATGGAGACCACATCAAATCCCCATGGACAGGGGTATTTTTCTTGAGAGTCCCTGGTTTTCCATGGTCTGTGAAAGTGGGGATTGGGCCAGAGTGTGTTAAAAGTGCATCTTCTACTTGCAAGGATTTACCATCACCTGGGGATCCTCACAAAATGCAGATTCTGGTTCAGTGGGTCTGGAAAGGGGCCTTAAGTTTGAAGTTCTAGTAAGTGTCCAGGTAATGACAATGCTGGAGGGGCACGGACCACATCTGGAGTAGCAAGGGTAGAAGACACTACTCCATGGGCAGAGAGAACACTGTGGTCTTGAGAGATGACCAGAGAGCTGGATTTGGGTTCCGATATGAGTTTAGGGAATCTTCCTTGTCTAAAGGTAGAGTTGCCATCCTGGCCTCTCAGGCTCTTCTATCAGTACTTTTAATTTTGTTGAAATTATTTTATTATTTATTTTTTGCTATCTAGCTCTACCTCCTGCTGCTCCCCTGTTGAGTCTGGACTGACCCTGGTTCTGTCCCCATCAGTCCTCTCTTCATACCAGTTTTGCCGTCCTTTGGGCGGTGCCTCTGCTCACTGGTCCCATCTAGAATATCCTGCCCACCGTGGCCTGCCAGCCTCCTGCCCATGGAGAGCTCCGCGTTACAGAAGTATGCAGCCAGTGAGTGTGAAAGAATCGAGCATCCTTCTGCACCCTCAGCCCACAAAGTGACTCAGACAAGTGACATCTAGAAATGACACAATTGCCAAGTGAAAGACATTCTTGTCTTCAAAGCATGACTCCATAGATTACTTACTACTAATAAGGAAGAAAATAATGTTTTACAAAAGAGATGACTGGTGGCTACCACCTTCATCGAGCGATGAAATGTACAATCACCAAAAATGGGGCATCCAGGTGTGGGATATCCTGACCTATGCTTCTAGCCATGGTGCAGTAAGAAGTACTAGTCTTGCCAGAAATATTCCATGAATCGACACCAAGACAAATCCTGAACATGTACTGTTCTATAACAAAATTCACCTGGAAACTTCAAAAAAATCAGTGTCATGAAAAACAAACAAGAAAGGGTGTGATGAATGTGTGTACTATCATCTGGGGAACATGTTAATTTTAACATGATTTTGATTCCATAGCTCTGGGTGGAGCCTGAGATTCTGTGTTTCCAACAAACTCCCAGGACCACTCATTAAACAGCAACCTTCTAGATAACAACACAATGTGACCCTAGAATGAATTCTAGGTCCCCAAACAAAATCAAACAAAACAGCCATGGAAGAGCTTTGGGACAAGTGGGGAAATGTAAACATGAACTGTATCCTATCACCTTAGGTGACACCACTGAATGGCCAGGAGCTCTCTGACAGTGGTCATGGCACTGGTAAGTGGGAGATGGGTACTGGAGCTTGGGCTGGGGAGAGGTCTATATCTTACTTTTTCATATACTTAAATAGCACAAATGTGACAAAGCACTGACACTTGGCCAATCTGCGTGAAAGTTTTCAAAACAGAACTTAGGGCATAAGACATGATCTTTCTAATTTTCGGAGGCTTGGCTTCTCGTCTAGTCCTCCTACAAACACCTCCCTAATCCTAAACAGAAATTGCCTCCCTCTCCACTGGTTGGCCTGAAACTCAAGTTCCTGGGCTTTACTTCCTCAGTTTAGCAGAAAGTTCCCAGAAGTCAGGGTGCTGCTGTGTGGACAGGGCCCCTTCCCTGCAAGCCCGGCTTCTGGGGTGCTCCTTACAACAATTTCAGAGGATGTTGTGTTTTTATTCTTAAGTGGAATAGGATAGCAGATGAAGGTTATTAAGTAGAGGGAAGCATCCCAGCATGGGGAGGGTTCAGCTTACCTCTGTATTGTACCTGAGCTTAAAAACAACTCTCTAAACCACACTGTGGCTGCCAACATTCACTACCCTTGAACAGGTGCTCTGCTTCCCTCTTGATGGTGGTAGGGGGAACTGTGAGGCTACATTAAAAAAAAAGAAATATATATAAATATATGTATGTATATATGTGTGTATATATATGTATGTATATATATGTATATATATATATATGTACATACACACTAATAAAGAGAAAGGAAGCTTCTGCTTTCTCTTTCTAGAAATTGTCTATTGTACTTAAAAATCCAACAGTCCTAAGCCCTTTCTCTACCATTTGGAAGGAGGCCATTTACATTTTCTCCTGGGGCTAGACTAGTCCTGTCTCCTGGTTTAGGCAGCAGAGACACCCCTCAGGTCCAGGGTCTCAAGACACTCTGAAATGTAAATACTTCCCTTTGCTGTAATCCCAGAGCCTATCTCTTGGTATTCCATTGGCTTTTGAGGAGATATGAGAAATTTTATGCTTTTTTCTTTTGCTTTTCTGTATAAATTGTGTGAACGTGTTATTTATACTCTGTAGTCTTTTGCAGCCTCCCTGTCTGCATGTACACTTGGGCTTCCTCAATAATAAATCAGTTTTCTTTCTTTCCACACTGATGTCAGGAGGTGCCTCTTTGGTGGTAGACTTCTATTTCCTCAGGAGCCTATGGGCATAATCTCTGTGGAGGCTGATTGACAACATTTATTGAAGTGAAAATACATGTTCTAGTCCCACCTCTAGGAATTCATTGAACAAATGTAGGTTGTGCACAGAGGGCAGAACTTCTAGAGGAAAAAAAGACAAGTATCTCTCAAGAGGCACAGATAAAAGAAATTATGAGGTATTGGTTTGAGAGAATGCGGAGTGACTCTTGAGCAGATTGAAATGGACTTCTGCATATTGACTGGAAGGTTTCCTAAGATATACTGCCAAGTGAATAAGGCGGGCTACAGAATCAGAGGTTTATTATAATAATGTGTGTCGATGCTCAGACGTTTGGAAGGTCACATAAGAATCTGTTCATGGTGATTATCTAAGCAAAAAGGAACGGATGGTTGGTTGGTTGGGGAGGGTGTCAGAGCCTTTTATACTTCGATCTGAGCTCCCCAGGTTTGTCCTTTGATTTCTTCCCCAAAGGTCCTGCCGAGCCCCTCACTCATCTAAGTTCCACCTGGTCTAAGGTCAGCCCACATTCCCTCTTGCTTTCGATGCCTCCCTGGTCACTCAGGTTCAAGGGAGTCATGCTTTCCTAGCTCTCATCACAGGTAATATCTGAGAGATTTATTGGAAATGACGTGTGTGAGGCACCCAACACGCAATATCACAGGCCTTGACTCGGAAGCCAGTAACTGGGGTTTCACAGTTAGGAAATCACAGCGTAGAGTCATATTCCGAAACGCACCTTCTCATACCCAACATGAAGGGTGAGCCAAAGAAATAGGTGTGCAAGAGGAAAAAGCTCCCAAGAGAAGAGTGCGACAGGAGCTTCTCAGTGCTTTGGCTGTCCAGTACTCATGGAGCACAAGCCGCGGACTCTACTGCTCTCTAAGGGGGCTCTGCTGTAGCCCTGTCTCCTCTTGGTTCCCCGTTTTTTGATTTTCCAAAAAACGAGGCAGAATGATCCATTCCGGTTCTTTCATAGAAGGAATCAATCTGGCTCCGAGTTGGCTTTGTAGGAGGACTATTCTGGAGTTTTCTGGCTTCACACATCACCACTGCCACCTGCACCGCACCCTCTCCACCTCCCACACCCCGACAGCTCTACCAGCATCTTTACCTAAGGAGCTTCTTTCAGGCCACTTCAATTTCTTTTCCCTAGCTACCACTATAAAAACAACATACTTCTAGTTTATTCCAAATTATAATGGCAGAAATGGTAGAGTCCGTGCTGAGGAAAAGCTGCCCTAAAATGTTTCTAAGAGTGTTACTCTTAGTTGGTGCGGACAAGCCCCTTAAATGATGAGTTTTACAAATTCCACCATCCAAATCAAATATAGTGACTCCCCTTCTTCCCACTTTTATGGAGATCTGAGCTTCAAAGCTTCACTTAAATCTCAAAGCTTGGTGACACTTGAGAACTAAGCAGCAAAGCCCTTTAAAGCCCAGTTCCTTTTAGCAACTGATATGTTACAGAGCATCTGGCCTGCGACGGCTGAAGGGAAACCAGAACAAAGTCAGGATTGCGATACAGTGGGAGTCGTGAAGTCACAGGCACGGTTTCACTTTGGCAGGATGTCATGTGTGTGGGTCCAGTTCTTACACTCCCCAAGTACACAAAATCTTTACTTAAAAAAATGTGTGAGCCACATACGCCATCAGTGTGGTATTTTCTCTACGCTACGTACTAATGGACTCTCAGTTGACATTGAGCTTCTAAAACGTAAAGGAGCCTTCTCCTTTATCCCTTCCGTTTTCAAGAACAGATCTTTCACCACTTACTTCAAACAAAGTAAATCTCCCGAGGCAGTCAGACCCTGCACAGTGTGTGCCCCAGTGACAGTGCTGGGGCATCTCGGGAACAGGTGTTAAAAACATTTCTCCTGCCTGCCTCTCTCCTGTTTCTCGTCACACCCTCAAAGCAGCGGCTTGCGAGGAAGCTTTCGATTTGTTCTGTGGTTTTAACGCTGAAATGCCCAGTGCCCTCAGCAGCTCAGCCTTCTTGCTTGTCCGCCTTCCTTCTAGACCTTGATCTCTACATTTAGCTCCTTGTTAACAAACAAATAAAAGCAACAACACTAAAACACCTGGGCAATGGATGAGGTCTCAGAAACCTCAGGAACATTTGAGCTGAAAAGATTGAAACTTGGAATCACCTAGTACCAAGACGGGCGAATGTTCTAGACCAGGGTTCCCCCGACCGCTGCTTCCTTCCTCGATACCTTGGGACTCTGGCTCATCAGGATTTAAATCCTAATTTCTCAAGGCCAGTAGCTCTCTCCACTCTTTTGGCTCATGTAGGTCTGGAAAGTTTTGAGATGATGGTCCAACAAAGTTTCTCTCAAAAATCCAAATTATTTCAGGGAGTTAAGTTCTGTTTCTTTTCTCCCTTTTTGTCGCACGACACAACCCATAGCTACCTTTTATTCATTTTTCTTTCAACTCTTTGCTCCCAGCTAAGGTATCAGTTTGCTCCCAGAGTTCTTTTTTTCTGGCTGGGAGGGGAGCTGAACTTTGATCAGGAAGGAAAAGCAAGGAAGACCGTCCACTCACCGTCCTCTGAACCACCAGCACCATGATGGTTGCCACAGTGAAGATGAGACACAGAGCCAGTGTGGCCGTGGTGAAACAGAAGTAGCTGCGGGTCGTGGTTCCCAAGTGGCTGGCCACGGGTTCTGGCGGCATGTGCATGGTTGGGTCTGGGCAAGGGGCTCTGGGGCTGCGTGTCCGCTGCAGCCCTGGGTCCATTCTTTATATAGGCTGCCCCGCATCACACCTTATCTCTCCTCATCTGATTCGGTTCTGGGCCCATCTCTGTTCCAAGAAGGATTCTCCCCCTGCATCCTGGATCATGTGACTTGGAAAAAAACCTTCACCGGCTTCCTGGCGGAGAAACTCTTCTCTGGGGGCGTGAGGCGAAAGGCGGCAGCAAGGGTGGGTGAGAGGTTCATTTTTCATCGCCCGGATTAATTTGAGCGCAGAGAGAAACTGTCGCTACAGAGAAGGTGGCTGATGTCAGAGGGTGTGTAGGAAAATGACGGTTCCCCTAGTGTGTGTGTGTGTGTGTGTGTGTGTGTGTGTGTGTGTGTGATGAAATGACTTCTGTTTCATTTAGACTCAGCCACAAACGCCTTCCTGCCGGGGCAGCTGCACATCACCTCTGGCTCAGTAGCCCCTGCAGACGAAGTTTCTTTGCAGGGTCCCAGGGGGGCTGCATCCTTGGGCTGCTGTAAAGGGACTCCCGGGGTCCGGTGTGATACTATCCGCTACTGCTGAAAACTGGAAATGCTACCCTTATGTGGGAAGGAAAAGCCCACCAACGGAGAGATTTATCCAAAGGGGCACAAACTCGAGGCAGCCTGAAATTTAGGGACAAGGTCAAAGATACTGCAAGAGAATGAGAATCGTGAAACATTGAATTTTTGAGCATAAACTCTCTCAGGGTGTTTTGGGATCTTTAACCTTGCAGATGAAATTGTTTTATGAACTGTCATACAACGAACAGAAAGGGGAAGGAATCAGTGAGGAGGGTGGGGAGGGGAGGAGGGTGCAGAATGGAGGGGTGCTTTGTGTGGTGTGTGGAGTGCGGGTGTATTTGTGGTCTGGTATGAGGTGTCTGGGGTGTGTGGTGTGTGTTGTGTGTGTCTACTGGAATTGAACCTCCTGTCCCTGGCCCAGTCCCCAGAGCTTTACAAGTGGCCTTACTTTACCTGCACCTCTGCCCTGTGATTTTGGGTAATATTCCTTCTTTACAGATGGGAAGACTGAGGCTCAGAAGGGTGCAAACTTTCTCAGCAAAGTCGCAAATGCTGATCTCTGAAAGAACTGGGCTGCCTGGCGGAGCCCGCCTGGCCCCAAAGCCTGCACCAATCGCTTGAGCTTCTCCACCTGAAACCTGAGCTCCATGTTAGCCTCTCCTCTTTTTAGCTCTGTGTCTTTGTGTTAGTAACTGGGTCTGGTCCTTCCTTTCCCCCCTGTGGTGTGGTCATCTCCAAGACCAAGCGAGATGATGTAAGAGCTTCGTGAATGGGAGCAGGCTTGGCAGATGGTCGGACAATTCCTGTTAAACAGCTCCAGTGGTCCCCTGGGCCAAGTCTGGAATTTAGACTCGATAATTAGCTGGGACACAGTGCGTCACAGCTGTGGGTACTCATGATCTCCATTTCTGCATGCCACTTAAAACATTAATGTGAACTGATTTAAGATGTTAGCTCCTCCAGATGTGGCTTTTTGGAAAGTTTTATTTGCTACCGGCCTGGAGGTAGCGCATTCTCTCTGTAGCGCCCTGCCCTTTCTGCTCAGTCTTTGGTGGCAGTCTATCTCTGAGAGCCAGTGGACATCCCAGGACCCCCTCAGGAAAGGTCCTGGCCACCCTCACCTAGAGTTCTAACCTCTGAACACACTGAGTGAGTTTGGACTTAGGAGTTGGTGTGGATATTCTCCCTCGTGAAGCCATAAAATCAAAAAAAATCTCAAAATCTTGGAGACAGAAGAGGGGTTAAGAGGTAACCTGCTGAAGTGCTTTTGGTCAGCAGTGGGCCCACTTCGCAGTCAGGAAAGCAGAGGCCCTTGGAGACCACGGTGGCCTGGAAGATGTGCCTGTAAACATTCATTCGATAGCTGAGGTGGGAATGGGACAGGCCAGTGTTTTTGGGGTGTGGGCCTGGTTGGCTTGTGGGGACGGCTGTGTCCTCTGGTGGGTATAGACAGTGAGTGGGCAGCTGGGCTTCTGTGATCTTCCCGGGGCTGCTGAGAACAGGCCGCTCCCGTGGCCCTCTCAGTTTAGCCTCTTTGATCAAAGTGGAAACTTGTGATTGTTGAATGGAAGCTGTGGGTGTTGAAAAATAAAGAGGCTTTGCTTTTAGTTCAGGTCTTGCTGAAGACCCGTGGGGCTGAGAAGGGCAGTGGAAAAATATGTTCGTCTTACAGTTACCCATTTTGCATACAGTACCGTGTCCTGGGGGGAAGGCTGACGGGGGGGAAAATCACGCTTTGTTTTTACTCAGAACCTTCTGAACAGTTGAGATTTTCAGATCAGTCTGGTGGTTTCTGGGCCTGATTTTGCTCCTGCTATGGCACTCCTCCCCTCACACACTTTCTATGGCTCCCTATTCCCCGCCCTCACTATTCTAAACTCCTTTCTGCCCAGCTGTTCTAGAACCTGGCCCAGCTAAGCTGGCAGTCCATCCCCATGGCTCACAGGCTCCTTTCCCTCTCCTGCTCAAGCCGCCTGGCGTGCAAATGAAAGGAGCTTCTACAGAGTTTCTTGTTGAGTGATTGTCCAACCCTTTCTGGAAGCAAAACCATGCAGGGAGTGTAAAAATGTAAGAAAGCAGAACTGCTCTGGCTGTAGCAGACGGGACAGGGAGGAGCCTGAGCCCAGTCTGGTGGTCATTCACCCCTCTTCTGGCCTGGCATCTCTCCAAGATGAACAAAACTTGGAAATTTGTGATTTAGCCTAAATAATGCAGCTCTCAAGGGAGAAAACTGAGACACAGAGGGAGCTCACAAAAGAACGGAGAGAGGCAGGGCTGAGAGTGCCCTCTGCTCTTTCTCAGGCCTCTCTGCTAACACTCCAGGCTCACCTGGACTTCCTTTGTCTATGCTTTGATCCTTCCAAGCTCCCGCGAGCCTACTTCACCTCCTCCAGGAGGACCTGCCAGCTCTTTCCAGTCCCCAGGTGCATCCCCCCCCCCGCCTCCTCTCCCCTCCCCACCCCGAACCCACTGTCTCCCTGCCATGTCACTTCAGGACCTCATTATCTACCCGTCTCAACACAGGACTGACAATTTGGTGAACACACCAGTTTTACCTTCCTTACGGGCTGAGGGTCTCCGAGAGTAGTCCGCACCATTTAAGTCTTCCATTCCTGGCATCCTACTCAGCCTTATGTGGTGCTGGACCTATGAATGGCCAACCTTCAGTCAATGCTTGTCTTGACTTAGTGCTCATAGAAGGGGAAAGTTCTAGAAGAGCAGATACAAAGGAATTAATTGTGTGATGGCATTTTTACTTCTCACTTCTCAACTGTCCTAATCTTCCCTGTCCTTCCCCAGATGCCTTACCTGGCTGCCCGCCAGTCTTTAAGTTCCAGCATGCCCTTGTGAGACTGACCCCCAGCACCTGACACTCAAGCGACAGACCAAACTGATCTCTCACCCCCTCAAGAGGGAACCCCATTTTGACAAACTGCAAAGAAACCAGCTCTGGCCCCTCTTTTGTCACTTCCCCATACAATGGACTGAGAGATGTCCATCATATAGACCAGGGGCTCCCAAAGTGTGGTCCTTGGACCCACAGCAGCAGCAACAGCACCTGGGAACTGGAAGGAACTTCAAGACCCACTAGAACTACTAACTCAGAAACTTAGGCTGAGATCCAGGAATCCTAACAGGAACCCCAGGAATTCTGAAACTATGTGAAAAATGCTGATTTAGGGAAATAGCAAACCTAAAGTTCAGGAAGTTGTTCCCAGCGATGATCTTCTTGTCTAGACGGTGGCCTTTGGGCAGGTAGACGAGAAAGCCAAGGTGCAGTACAATCACTTTCCAGGGTCCTGTGGCTGGGCAATGATGGTATGAAGACATGCTTGTCCATTCCTCGACTAAGCCATCTTTCTAACCTCAAGTATGGCTGTGGGCTCCCCAAATGCTGCTGCTTATGCAGATGGAGATGCATCTGGAATGAGAAGGAGGTGATTTTATGCACCAACAGTTCCCCCGTGGCAATCACCATATGTGGTGGAAAGCAATATTTAAACAAACTATTGGTGCATGTGAGAGAAAGTCCTACTCACCCAGGGTGTGTTTAAGCAACAAAACCTGCAACAAAAATGCCTTTTGATGTGGGAGAGCTCTCAGTCCTGTGGGGGCTGACTCCAGGAGAACGTACATTGGAGTTGAGCTTCAGATGCACTTTCCTGAGAGGTCCCAGCAAGGACGGGGTGCAGTAGGAGGGGGAGAGTTTGGGGCAGGGTCAGTAAACTGTGGCTTGTGGGCTAAATCTGGGAGTCACCAATTTTTGTAAATAAAGTTTTATTGAAACACAGTAATGAACATTTTGTTCTGTATTTCACTACAATGGCAGAGATAAGTTGTTGCGATGGGCCTATAGATTCTAAAATATTTGCTATTTAACTCTTTACAGAAGTTTTCAGACCTCTGATTTAAAGTACTGCAGAAATTCAAGGTAAGATAACCAAAGGGATTTGGGGAAATAACAGAAACATGTTTTTTAAGACTGCTCTATAGAATCTTCACCAGTGCTTACATGGCTAGCTCATGCTTTAGTGAAAGAAAATATATATTTGGATTTCCTAATTGTAGTAAAATTATACGTACTAGTTGATGCATGATAAAAATAGACTGCTGGAGAGGACATAGGAGCTGAAAAGAAGGAGGCAGAAAACCTCTGAGAGAGGTATATTTTTAGTATTAGGTAGATGTGTGCATGTGTTTATAATTTACACATAACACTTTGTAAAGGTTTTGAGAAAATTTAAAATAAATGTACAAGTATTAGGATGAAAAAACCATTAGCACAGAGAGAGTAGCCGGGCGCGGTGGCGCACGCCTGTAATCCCAGCACTTTGGGAGGCTGAGGCAGGGGGATCGCGAGTCAAAGCCAGCCTCAGCAATGGCGAGGCACCAAAGAAAAATGCCCAGTGGTCGAGAGTTCAATCCCTGGTACCAAAAAAAAAAAAAAAAAAAAAAAAAAAAAAAAAAAAAGATAAAAATGTGTTAGGAAATTCTGGCTGGTGACAGTTTAAGGGTTCAAGCAAAACATGTTCACGTATGAGCTTCGTGATAACCAGAGCAAAAAAAGGAAATGCATGGGATTGCATAACGCTTTCATCATAAAAAGCAGATGAGTTCAAAGGAAAAAATGAATACTTTGCTGTTTTGAACTATATAATATATATTTGAATAATATACTGAAATATGTAACATATTTCAAAATGCCAAATGATTGTGATTTATGAATTGAAAGCATGCCATAGCAATGAATTAGGTTAAAATCTGATTTTAACAAGTGAGAATGCTGGAACAATTAAAAAGTGCAGATTTATGATTTTCAATGATGCAGAACTCATGAGAGAAGTGGGAGATTAAACAAAAAAAGGAGCATTAGTCTCCTGTCCTCCGGGGCTTCCGGTATAGATGAAGAACTAGAAAACTCAAATACTGAGATGGTCCTTAAGAACTCTGTTGTCATTCCAAGAATAGAGATGGAAATGCATTGTTTTTTGTTGTTGTTGTTGTTGTTTTTCCCAAAGCTGAGGAAAGGTCCTTACACACTGATAAACAATGGTTACAGGGAAAGGCATCACCCACTGGAACTGAGAACTCACTGTGTGCTGGGCACTGCTGAGATAACATTGACAAGACAACATCCTCGCTCTCACGAAGCTCATGGAGAGATGTGCAGTTAAATTATTATCATGTAAAGTGATTGCTATGAATACATTCTTGTGTGTACGCAGTGGGGGAGCTCGGGCTGATCTTCATTCTCTAGGGGGCTCCTTGAAGGCAACTCTTTGACCTCTAGCGAGACAGAATCCACCACAAACTCTTAGCAGGTCATTTACTCCCTTTTAGTTCAAAATCTTTCAGCCTCTCCTCTTGCCTGCAGTAGTTTCTCTGGCCTCCCTCTGAGCTCTTCTTCAGCCTCCGGCACACTGGGCTGCAGGCACACTGCTCTCCTCTGCCGCGGATCCCTCCCTGGCTTCACTTCCCTCTGTGCTATCTGTGACACATCCTGACGGCAGCATCCACAGCTTGCTTTCGCAGTTCAACTCGCGGTTTTTACAAGTTGCTGTTCAAATATTGTCTCTTCTCTGTCCTCCCCTCTCCAGCATCCAGGAAGAAATGGATCCTTCTCTTCTCGGTGGGGTTTCCTAGCACGCTTGTATGGTTTCAACAACTGCCTACATTTGGTGAACTCATGTTATGTGCCAAGCACATGAAATTCATTGTTTCACCTAATTGACAAGAATCCTGGAAGTGCCATTTAGCCTTCAAATTCCTCCTTCTCCCATTCCAGTCTTTGCTTCTACATACACACACACACACACATACTCCTCTTCAAAATAGAAACAGAAACCAAGGCACATAGATGTCTAGGGAATTGCCACCTCCTGGGAATGGTCCCTGGCGCATGACTGGTGTGCAAAAAGTGTGGATGAGCAAGTGTTACTTTGAGAAAAAGAGAATGAGAGAGGGGTGGAGGAGAAAGATCTGAGTACATTTCAGAAGTTCTGGATCTAAGACTTTATTATTATTATTATTTTGGCACTGGGGATTGAACTCAGGGTCACTCGGCCACTGAACCACATCCCCAGCCCTATTTTGTATTTTATTTAGAGATAGGGTCTCACTGAGTGGCTTAGTGCCTTGCTGTTGCTGAGGCTGGCTTTGAACTTGAGATCCTCCTATCTCAGCCTCCTGAGCCACTGGGATTACAGGCCTGTGCCACTGCACCCAGCATGGATCTGAGACTTTTTGAAAAGAAGATTGTCTGACTTCTGAATCGCCTGGTTGAATTTTTTTTTTTGGGGGGGGGGGGGGCGCGTGGAGGTACTGGGGATTGAACTCAGGGACACTTGACCACTGAGCCACATCCCCAGCCCATTTTTGTATTTTATTTAGAGACAGGGTCTCACTGAATTGCTTAACACCTTGCTGTTGCTGAAGCTGGCTTTGAACCTGAGATCCTCCTGCTTCAGCCTCCTGGGCTGCTGGGATTACAGGCATGTGTCACTGTGCCTGGCATTCAATGAACTTTTTACATGTAAGATCAGGCCTGAATCTTCTGGTTGTGCTAGATATAGGAACTTCACTGAAGGTGGGGATGGCATCAGAAGATGCCCTAAAGCATTGTTTCCTGATGCTAACAAAATCAAGAAATGATCTTTTTCTCTTCAAAGTGGGCTGATTTTTTTTTCTTTTTTAATTTCTAGGAAGTTGGGAGTCCAGCAGTCTTCATATGAAGTGAAAATCGATTTAACCCTGAATGTCTGGGACACTGAGTAAATTATTCAGGTGCATTAACTGTGCAATGACACATATTTTCAATTGTGATGAGAAAGCAAAGTTGAAACCCCAACAGAATACACCAGTTCATTTTCCATAGTAATTGTCTTTACTGGGAAGAACAAAAAAGTCCTGATCTAATTTTGCCTGTTGAACATCAAACTTTCAACAGCATAAAACATTAAATAAATAAATGGAGGATGGCGATAGATTGGCAGACCAAAAATGCCCACATGCTTGATGCTTATGGGCAGTGGGGTGAGAGATGGGATAGCCAATGTGGGGGACCATGGGGTGGTAGAGAATGAAAAACTTGGAGAGGAGTACCTCCTAGGACATTCTTCCTCAATGAAGCCCTAGGCGAGAGTTCAGAGAAGTATCTGGGAAATACAGATTCCCAGCTCAAGTCCCCTCCCCCTTCCTTCTATTCCACAACAGGGATTTGGTGAGTGTCTACACTCAGGATAGGGGTTTGCAAACTTTGGGGGTCTACTTAGTCACCAGGACTCTCAGCAGTTTTCATTTGTAATATGGCATCAGTCATTTTCCCCTTTCGGGTGGGTAACAGATGGATGTTGTGTATTATAAAAACACCTTAGGACACCTCCTGGTGCACACAGGACACTTGGTTTACGTTTGTTGAGAGGATCAGAGCCTTGCTCTTGTGGATGCGAAGTGTTAGAGAACAAGATACCCAAGAAGCCACAGGGCTACATATCCAGAGGACCATCTCCCTTGCCTTCCTCCCTGGTCACAGCTCCAAAGACATCCTTTTCCCCTTCCTTTCTCCCTCTTAGGCTTCCAGGCTCTTCCCTCCTTGTTTTCTCACTTGACCTTGTTCCTGCCCCGGGTTTTATGTCCCTCCTGCTGACTCCCCAGCTCCAATTCTATCAAGTACATTGATTTCCTTGTCTTTCTGTATTATATTATTTTGTTAGTCCCGGGTTGTCAACAATGATTGTGTTCATTCATATACAGAAGGTCCTACAACCTACAATCCTTACCCATAGGAAAGACTATGGATCATGTCTTGGGATCATTTTGAATCTATGTTAGACTGTGCTTTTCTTTTTAAATAGATGTAGTTTCCTATGTGTCATAGGAAAATCTAGTATTTCCTTGTTCGAGTACCGTGAACTACCTTTCACTACCTGTTTCCAGGGAATATAGAATAAATAAAGAAAGGAAAACCAAGTCTCTCCTTCTGAAACCAGCCCACGGAGTGGTTGAGCCAGCTTTGGGGATCCCTTGCTTCTTTCTCTAGAAAGTCTATTTTTGGGTAGCACCTCTGCCTTTCAGCTCAGGAAATGTTAGTGTGGTCTGAAAATGCTCCATGGGGACCAAGAGAGTAAGCCATCAAGTCCAAGGGGCTCATGCTGCCAGTTTGGCCAAACTGTACAGGTGGACCCGCTCTCCTTAGAGAGCTGCACTCGGGCATGGCTGGGAAAGGTGGCCGTGGCCTCCAGTGCCTCCTCCGAAGTCCTGCCTTGGGGTCCTGTGCGTGTCTGTCCATTGGAAGGCCAGGGCCTCCTGAGCCTCACTGGACCACGGGAACTGCCAACTCTGGGGCCACACAGCTTTGCCTTTCCTCCCTCTCTGCTTTGCTTTGATATATAGCAGAGCTTGATGAACATGTTGGGGGGGGCGGGCGGAAATAAAGCCTAAATGTGACTCCCTTCAAAACACTGGAGGAAGCTGTCATCCATGCTGCATTGGGACTGAGAACGAATCAATTAATAATAGGTTTAAGTAGAAGGACCTGATTTCTCTGTTTCTAGATTCCTCTGGAGGACATCAGTAATGCTGTGACTAAGACAGAGAACAAGAGTGAAGTAAAGGTGGAGGTGGGTCTCTGAAAAGTTAAAAGGAGGTCAGTAGAGGAAAGGGATGAAGGGGTAGGATGTATGGAGGGAGGGGGAAATTTCTGGGAGTGATATTGGCTAAATTCTATTGTTATATTGTGTGCATGTGTGACTATATAACAACAAATCCCATCAATATGTAAAAATACACTAGAAATAATAAAAAGAAAAGACATATACAAGCACTGACCCTACATGGAGATGGGTAAGAGCATGATAAGAATGTCAGAAATTGGCTAGTGTTCACTACTGTGCCTGTCTTAGGTGACCACAGGTTCTGGTCCTGACCCATCTATACCATGGCCTCTCAAACTTACCCATACCTGGGCATAGCCTGGAGGGCTTGAGAAAACTCAGATTCCAATGCAGAAGGTCTGGGAGGGGAAATGCCATTTCTCACAAATGCAGCGGGCCAGGCTGGTGCTGCTTCCCGACAGCAAGGACAGCGACTCTAACTCACACACAGCTGTTCACTTCACTCAGGAAAATAAGACACAGGAAACTCAGCCACCCAACAGGGCAGTGTCAAGCCAACGTCCTCAGTAGCAGCCTGCATGGGGGTCCCAGGCGCAGACTTCCCTCCTCCCAAAGCACAGGTGTTGCATTGCAGTGAGACAACAGAGCCGCATAGAGGATCCATATTTGCTTAATAGCCCTTGACTCATAGTTCCAGTACTGTGTGGTCACAGCTTCTAGGTCCTGTGCTGTGGGAAGTCCAAGTCTATTCTTTCCCACCAGGTATTCATAGTTCATTCACAGCATATCAGCCAGATACACTGTTTTTGCCACTAACAATGCCATTCCAGACCAGGTGCGGTGGCACACACCTGTATTCCCAGAGGCTCAGGAGGCTGAGGCAGGAGGATCACGCACGCGTTCAAAGCCAGCCTCAGCAATTTAGCCAGGCCCTCAGCAACTTATATTTGAGACCCTGTCTCAAAATAAAAAATAAAAGATGCTGGGCATGTGGTTCAGTGTTTAAACACCCCTGAGTTCAATCCATAACTTTCAGGCAATGCTTGACCAATAATCGCTTTCTCTTAGAGAAGGAAAAAGCGTTTGGTTAAAACGTTCCTCATACACACCAATTTGGTTTTGTTCCTGAGCGCACACGAGGACCAGGAAGTCTACAAACACCTGTCTCCCTTATCATGAGGACAGGGCCACGTAGTGAGTTTGAGGCAATGACATGTGATGGGGACTTTGAGTTGGGTATTTCTATGAGCCACTTCTCAGCTACCTTGCTGGCTGGGTTGGTGGTCCTGTAAAGGACTCCAGGGAAGGCGCATGGGGAGGGTACAGCCTCAGGGTGGAGGGAGAACAACAGCATGGGCAGAGATGTCTGGTAACATTTGCTGTATGCTGAGCGTTATAGAAGTAACCTGGCCCTATTATTTATTGTTCAATGCCTAAGAGGCAAAGAGGGGCTCCTTTAAGAATCACACTGACTTATGTTACAGTGACAGATGGGAACTGTCCTAGTCAAACTATGACACATGTGGTCACTCTAAATGAAATCTAGCTTGTTTTCTCCCAACAATTCTTCAGTGAAAACAATGTGGTTCATTATTGCTTATAGAGCTGTGGGAAGGAAGCCTATGCTGAAACATTGAGTCCAGCTTCCCAGTAGGTAATGGAGCAGTTAGGGAGCATTCATGGTGATCTAGTCATGTGTGAATAACATAGATGAGAAAATCCAGGACTACAGAGGAGAAAACTTCTTAACCTCACTTTATAAGCTGATGACAGAGCCAGGCCTCAAACTCTTTGATCTTTTTCTTTTCCCAGTATTCCACTCTGCCTCTTTGCATTAGTCAGGATGGTAGTAGGATAAGCTGCAGTAACAAGTTAACCCTTAAATATCAGGGCCAAAATAAAATAAAATAAATTATTTGTCACCTGTATGGGGTGCAGTGGGTGACAGGTAGCTCTCAAGCCCTCCAAGGTGGCTATTGGGTGGGACATTAGTCAGCTTCCCATTGCTATAATAAAATGCCTGAGAAGATTAACTTATAAAGAGATAAGATTTATTTTGGCTCATGGTTTAAGAAGCTCCAGTTGATGCTCAGGAAGACCCCTTGCTTTGAGGCCTCTGGTGAGGGTGTCAGATGGCAAGGAGCACACGGCAGAGCACACTGCTCAACTTGTGACCAGGAAGAAGAGGAGAGGAAGGGGAGGGGTTCCCAATCCCCTCAGAGGGCACAGCCCTGATGACATAGGGACCTCCATCAGACCCCACCTCCTAAAGGTCCCATCACCTCCCGGCCATGGCACTCTGTGGACTAACCTGTAGCACATGGGCCTTCGGGGGACATTTAACATCCAAACCCCAGCGGTGGGAAACAGGGTGGACTGCCGGTCAGGCCTGGGGTGGCTTATGTCACTGCTGCCTGAACTATGATGGCCAGAACTCAGACATGACCCCAACCCAAGTACAAGGGAGGCTGGGAAACTCCTCCATGTGTCCAGGGAGAGGAAACAGTGCCGGAAATGAAGGAGCCCTAATTAGGAAGGGCTGTTGCAGCTAGCTGGAAGCCATAAGTTCCACCTGATGTGACGCACCTGTAGGCACCCGCAAAGCTGAAGGTATATAACCTGGTGAAAGCGGTCAGAGTTAGGAGAACGAATTCATTCAGTCAGTCGTGCAGTCGCTCGGTCGGTCTAGAAGAAGAGTTCGGGTCGGAGAAGAAAAGAATCAGAGCGGCCAGAACGTAGGCAGAGCGGTTACAGATAAAAGAAGTAATGGCTGGTCAGAGTTAGGCCGAGGCTCCCGAGGAAGAAAGAAGAAAGAAGAAAGAAGCTCTAAAAAATAATCTTTCTACAAGAAGAAAAGCTCTCTCTAATCTTTCTCTCTAAAAATCTTTCTTTCCCTCTCTAAGCTCTCTCTCTAAGAAAGTAGAAGTAAAAGTAGTAATAGCTTTACTCTGCCTCCGAGTTTTCCTCCTGGTTTTCGGTACCAGGTAGTTTACAGGAAACATGAAGTATTTTCTTTGCTCCCTCTCTCACAGCCCTGCTTTCACAATTGACCATTATGATTGTGCAGCAAGATGTACAGTAAGACTGAAGGCCTGCCGTGGCAGCAAAGGTCAACCCCTCACTCCTGTCTGCAAGAGGAGACGTATCAGCCTGCTGGGGCTGCTATAACAAAAACCACAGACTAGGTGGCTTCAACAGTGGACATTCATTTCTCACAGTCCAAGGTCAGCATGGGTGAGTTCTGGTGAGGGACTCCTTTCTGGGCTTGCAGAAAGCTGCCTTCTTGCTGGAGAGAGAGAGAGACAGAGAGAGATTGCTCACTCTCTAGTCTCTTGTTAGTGCACTAATCCCATCAAGAGAACCTCACCCTTAGAACCTCATGTACCCAATTACCTGCAGATAACATCACACTGGGTTAGGATATGTCTGTGACATATCTTCTGCCATTTTCTGTCTATGCCTGGGACACTTTTTGATTTGAAATATGCATACTTGAGGTCTGCCCCACTTGAGACTCTGGAAACTGGGACCTCTGGTTATGTGACTTCTTTTTTCTAGAAATATGTTTTAATATTGCACCAGGGTTCTACATAACACTGAGGTTCATTTTGACGTAATCATACCCGCGTGGAAGACAATTTGCTCCATTTTGGTCACCAGTGCTTCCTCTCTGTCTCACCTCCTCCCTCCCCATGTTCCTTTACCTCTACTCCATCTCTCTTCCTTGTGTTGTTTTTCTTGACACTTTATAAACATAAAGGTGAAAATCACTGTAGTATATTCATATATGTACATAGCATAATTTTGACATTTTCATTCTACAGTTCCTCCCTTTTTCCTTCTTCACATTCTCTTCCTCTACTCCACCAACCTCCCTTCTCTTTTCAGAGAAGACCCCACCTTTTCCTCCTTATTTGGCTCTAGCTTCCATGTAGGAGAGAAAACATTTGACCCTTGACTTTCTGAGTCTGGCTTATTTCACTTATGATGGTCTCCACTTCTAAACATTTACCAGCAGATACCATAATTTCATTCTTCTTCATGGCTGAGTAAAACTTAATTGTGTATATATACCCCTGTTCTTTATCTGTTTATCTGTTGGTGGGTACCATGGCTGGTTCCGCAACTTGGCTATTGTGAATTGCACTGCTATAAATATTAATGTGTTTATGTAGTATGATGATTTTAGTTCTTTTTGATAATACTGAGGAGTGGGACAGCTGGGTCATAGGGTGGTTCTATTCCAAGGCTTCTGAGGAATCTTCACACTGCTTTCCCAAGTTGCTAATCTGCAGTACCACAACAACATATGAGTGTATCTTTCCCCTACATCCTTGCCAGCATTTATTATTATCTGTATTCTTGATGATTGCCATTCTAACTGAAGTGAGATGCATTTCAATATAGTTTTGATTTACATTTTCCTGACTGTAGTGGTGGCATTGAACAGTTTTCACATATTTGTTATCCATTTATATTTCTTCTTTTGAGAAATGACTGGTTCTTTTGCACATTTATTGATAGTGTTATTGGGTGTTTTTGTGTTAAATTTTTTGAGTGAGTTCTTTATATACTCTGGATATTAATCCCCTGCAGGAGAAGTAGCTGGCAAATACTTTTGTTCCATTCTGTAGGCTCTCTCTTCATGATCTTCATTGTTTTCTTTGTTGTGCAGAAGCTTTTTAAAGTTGATGTAATCCACTTATTGACTCTTGGTTTTATTTCTTGAGTATAGGAGGTGGCACCTGCACCAATGTGTTGGAGTGCAGACCTTCTGTTTTCTCCTAGCACTTGCAAAGTTTCTGGTCAAATTCTAGGGCTTTGATCCACTTTGAGTTGTCTTTTTATGCAGAATGAAAGATGGGGATCTAGTTTCAATCTTCTACATATGGATATCCAGTTTTCCCAGTACCATTTGTTAAGAAGGCTGTCTTTTGCCCAATATATGTTTTTGGCACCTTTGTCAACTATCAGATGACTGCATCTGTGTGGGTTGTCTCTGTGCTTCTGTTCTGTTCTATTCTATTCTATTCTATTCTATTCTATTCATGTGGCTTTTTGATGCATCTGTTTCCTCAAACTTTAGAGCTTGAAATAATGAACAGGAGGGAAAATATGGAAAGGGATGATGATCATAACACAATCAGAGTAAAGAAAGGTTAATTGCTTATCCTTAAATTCACCATGTTTTTGAGTGCTGAGTGCAGGGTATTTTTCTAGAAAATTGATGACCCATAACAAATGTACTTGTTACACAAATTCTCACAGATTTTTTTTCCTGTAGGGTCATATGCATTATCTTTTTTTTTTTTTTTTTTTTTTTTTTTTTTTTTTAGTATAACCTAGTTACGGAGTCTAATTAATGCTATGAAGAAAAGGTCCATGTCATAGGAATGAGTACAATAGAAAAACCCAATCCAACTTAGGAAACAAAAAAATTCCTGGAGAAAGGAACATTTGATGAGAGATCTGGAGGATAATTTAGAGATAAAGTAGTGGTGGTGATGATGATGATAACGATGATGGTGGTGGCAGCACTGAGACCTTACAATGTGCCATGCTTTGTATTATGTGCTTACATGTATTATCTCAATTATTTCTTACAACATCTATGATCCATTTATTAATATTGCTCTCCCCTTTTGTTACAGAGCTAGCTGGAAAAAAAGAGAGGTGCATCTTCTAGTGAAAAGGAGGAAGTGCAAAGGCCTTGTGGTTGGAAAGAACATGGCACATGACTCATCTGCGGAACTGAAGGAAAGCATCTGGAATCATATTGTGTAAAATGCTGAAGGAAAAAGATCTGTTTCCCCATCACAGTTGTGAGTGTGTTGGGGGAGGAAGGGAAGAAGCAAATGTGAAAGTTTGTGTTTGGGTGCCAAATTCAGCTGCCTATAAACCACCATGAAATATGAAGCAAGGGAGAATTTGATTTAAAAATGCTGTGTCTCGATTCCTTATAATAAATGATACCACAAGATCTTGGAAAAATGCAGATTCTTGGAAGATACATAAAACCCCAAGCCTAGGAGGAGGGGATTCTGTGGTTGCTAGTGCTTTCCTTCAAGTCCTGATGTCCTGTGTGGGAGCTATGGAGGTGCTGTGGAGACCAGGGTTCAAGGTGGAGCCCTTCCCATTGACCTTACTCAATCTGCAGTGTGGGTTGGGGAAGGTCATGATTTTGTACAATACAGTGACAGCTGATCTAGTCTGGCTCAGAGTATTTTCATCAGAGGTTAATAGAAAAGCCTTTTTCCTTTCTTTCTGGAAATTGATCAGTTCTTTCTGAAGTCAGAGTTGATTTTTTGTACTAGGCAATGTTTGACTTCATTGAATTGACTTGCATATGAAATATCCTGACATTTCTTAATTCTGTAGAGGAGGTTTCTTCCTTTGAAGCTGAGATGTATAGTTGAGTGCAGTACACATGTAATAATGACACATGTCAATGTCTCTGTGTGTCTGCTATTTACTAGCAACCATTTAGTCAACATCTGCTGTATGCCAGATTCCAGGAATGCTTTAGTGAGCTCACAGAACAATCTCATGTCTTCACAGCCATGGAATTGACACTCTGAAGGTGCTATACACTTTATTTATTTATTTATTGGCTCTTTTTAGTTATAAATAAGTTTCATTTTGACAAATTTATACAAGGATGGAATAGAATTTGTTCTAATTCAGCCCCCAATACTTCCCCTTTCTATCCTTGTCTCCTTCCCCCGTTCCAAAAAGATAGATGTCAGAATATAATTTTTATTGAATATTAAGAAGAGAAATAACAAGCTGACATAGGGTGGAATAACAAGAGGGTCTACCTAGGGAGTGCTGTGCTGGGCAGTTTGCCTGTCCCAGGGGCCATGTGGCCAGCCTGCTCCCCAGCCCTGAGACACTGGCCTCCATGGGCTGCCTTGGAGGCTCCTGGGCTCTCTGTTGGGTGTTGGCCCTGGGGGTGGGGGAGAGCAAGGCCGGGGCTTCTTCCCTGCCCCCTTTTCTCCAGGGTTTTTCTGCTTGATTGTGGCCCTTCTCAGAGGGCCACCAGTTCTTAAAAGTGGCCCTCTTTTACACTGACCCTCTCCAGCTGCTGGGACCTCCCTCCTCTGCTGCTTCAGGCCTCCTCCTGCCATTGTCAACCACGGTGTTCTGTGCTGTGTCCTGCTGGTGTCTCTAAGCCCTGCCTGCTTTGTGCCTGACCCCCTTATGGACACTTCACCCCACGCGGTATTTGACACTTGTTTCCTGACACAGCTCTGATGGCTGCATATTGCAGAGGGTCTTTTTGAGGATATGGCATTTTATGTTGACACCTGAGATGTCAGAAACTGTGGACCAGGAACGAATGGGGGTGGGGGGGGTGAGTTTTAGAAATAGGAAGAACACGCACGAAGAACTTGGGACCAGATGGAACTTTGTATGTTCAAGGGACATATCAGGGATGGACGTGTACACAGGGACAAGACAGGGGCAGTGCTGGATGAGGCTGGAGAAATGAACAGGGACAACAGAAGCTGTTGGGGAGTCTGGGTCTAATCTGAGTATAAGAAAAGCCATCGAAGGAGTCCAGGCGGGAGAGTGCCAGGACCAGATTCGATCCATTCGTCTATCGGTTTGCTCAAAGTCACTAGTTGACACTGCATGTATGCCAGGACCTGTGCAGAGTGTGGGGGAGTGGGAGGCAGATGCAGAGGCATGGGAGGCCTGGCCCTTCCATCAGGTAGCTACTGCAGCAATCCACATGTGGTATTTTGAACATGTGCTAATGCAACGTGAGGGGACAGCAGAGTGGAAGGGTGAGGACGCTCCAGCAGAGATGAATGGGAAGACCTGGGGGAGACAGCAGCGTTTGGTTGGGGCCTTAATAGGTAGGTTTTCCTGATCAGTAATGAAAATGCATTCCAGAGGAAGAGAAGGGCATCAGGCAGTGGTATTCCAAGTAGCTGGTCTGGGTGTGGATGAGAGAGGAGACTCATGTGTCTGCATGCAAGTAATGCATGGCTCCCTCCATCAAGAAAGCCTTGCAGTGGGCTCCCTGGCACTCAGGAGAGAGAGAGACATGGTGGTTGGAGTGGCAGCCACCACCGCGGGCCACAGAAGGGGACAACTTTCAGGTGAGGAGCTGGGACATGGTGCAGTTGGCAGTGGTAGGTCATGGGACATTTCTGAGAAGAACCACAGGTTTAGAGCTGTGTTTGGAAATGTTAGCGAGCAGGTCAGAGCTGGATGGATGCGAGGGGGGAAGATGGGTCAGCGAGTGGAAACCCACGGCAGGAGCCATTGTGGAGATTCAGGTCTCTTCCCTGAGGTTTCACTAACCAACAGGAGCTGTTTTCTCTTTGATTTTTCTTTTTTAGTTGTAGATGGACACAATACCTTTTTTTTTTTTTTTATTTTTGTGTGGTGCGGAGGATCAAACCCAGGGCCTGACATATACTAGGCAAGTGCTCTGCCACTGAGCTACAACCGCAGCCCCAGGCTGGGGTCCTAAATGTGCTATTATTTACCCCTCTCTGCATGCTCATTTCTGCTGATGGTGATTTTTGGTGAACAAAAGCAGAAATTGTCAATGAAATAAAACAAAGTCTTGAGAACAAAAGTCAGCTCATCTTTAGCATGATGTTCCAGGGCCACTTGTGTGAACTTGGGCTGCTACTTTTACTAGGACCCATCACTTTCAGAGTGACATCAGTGTCATGCAGAGGAATTTGGGGAGTTATCAGCACACTGTCTAGTTATCAGTAAAAGGGATGAATTTTTAACAAAGGCCCCAAGTAAAGTTCATAGAAGAGAGAGAGAGGGCAGAGGGGGAAACAGAAGACCTCACGCAGTCTAGGAAGGGCAAGTTCATTTTCTGGGTAAAGAGATTAACTGGCTTCAGGAAAAGAGGCCAGCGGGGCAGGATATCCCCGAGAAGGCAGGGAAGATGAAGCCAGGGCTTGTGGCTGGCCTCCAAAGTTGTGGGGAAGGCAGAATTGGAGGCTGAGCCCTCAACCTGTGGGATCTGGCACCAAGTCCAGGTGGAAAGTGTCCTGATCATGTTGGATCAGAGGACCCCCGGCTGGTGTCTGCAGCAGCAGCACTGCTGGCTTGGTGTGGAGGGAATCCCTCACTCTCCTGGTGTCTGCAGTCATCTGGGCTGTGAATGTCCAGGAGGAGAAACTCAGAGTTGCAATCAGACTGGGAAATCATTCCAAAGTCACTTCCTGTCATGGTTTGGTTCTTAGATGTCCCTCAAAAGCTCATGTTTGAAGGCTTGCTCCCTAATGCAGCAGTGTTCAGAGAAGGGACCTCTGGAGGTGGTTGGATCTTCAGGGCTCTGGCCTCAACAATGGATTAAACCCATAAATGGAGTTGTCACTGAATGGGCTGATGGGAGGTGGTGGGAACTTTGGGAAATGGGGCCTGGTTGGAGAAAGTGGGCATTGAGCCCTAATGGGTATACTTTGTCCACAGCCCCTTTCTGTTCCCATCTTTCTCTCTCTCTTTCTGCTTCCTGCCTGGCATGAAGTGTGCATCTTTGCTCCCTACCATTATGTGCTGCCTCCCCACAGGCCCCAAAACAACACAACCAGACAACCATGGACTGAGAGTTCTGAGACCTGAACCAAAACAAACCTTTTCTCCTTTAAGTTGATGTTCTCAGGTATTTTGTCACAGTGACAGGAAGCTGACTAAACTTCCTGAAGCTACTTCTGATTCTGTTACATCACAATATTCTCCCTCCTCTAAATGCTTCCTAATATATTTATGAACAAATATCCCATATATTTGCTACTTACATTTGTTAATTCACTTAGCATTATTTTTTTTTTTGCAAGCCTACTCTGTGATTTAGAAAAGCTGGTGTAGCTGACAAAGAAAGCTTCCTGGGGGCAGCCAGAGACAAAGTCACATTGTCTTTGTTCTTCAGTAGGTATACCAGCAGGAACTGCAAATGCAGAAAGGATAGATTAGAAATAAATACTCTCTTTAAGGGTCAGGGAGCACATCTTTGTCTTTGATAGTGACCAAATGTCAGAGGAGGATCGACTTCTTTAATATATCTTATTTTGAACATTTCTTAATGGATTAAAAATGTATGTCTTAGTAATTGCTAGACGCCTGACCTTGGAAACATTATTTTAACCTCCTAGAGTCAGTTTTCCCAACTGAAAAATAGGACCTTAAAGGGTTTTAGCTTGGATTGAATGAGGAAATCCATAAATGGTTCCCAGCATAATGTCAGATAGGATAAAACATCCTCATGAGCAATATTATAGAGAGTTGAAAATGAGAAGTGTTTGTCTAGAGGTTCCTCACAGAGTGGAAAGAAAATGGATTTGGGAACCAACTGACCTGGATTTGAATGGTGGCTCTGTTCTTTGCTGATTTTGACCTTAGGCAAGTTCTTCACATCTCTTATCTTTGTGATCCCATCTGCAAATCTGGGTAGCTGGGAAAATGGGGTCACATATATACAATGCTTGGCACAGAGGAAGAGCTCTTGTCGCTTCTATTATCCTGAATGAGTCTGGGCAGTTGATTCTGTGAGAATTTTAGCCTGTTGCCCCTGTGCTCAGCTCATGTGGCATGAAGTAGCGGGGAGGGGGCGAGCCTCAGGTGCTAGGAACACATTCTTTTCCTTTACAACTAACTAGAAGCTCGAGAGAAAGGGGGAAAGCGGCATTAAGCATATGATGACACAATTCCTTCATTAATGGACAATTTGATGAAGGATCGTGGGTCTCCTGGAAATTGGGGGGCTGGTCTGGATGGTCTAGGAAGGCTTCTTAGGGGAAGTGGTCTTCATGAAGGGTCAGTGGCTGGGTGACTGTGTGTGTGGAGGGCTTCAGGTGCTTCCAGGCAGAGGGGATGCTCTTTAGGAAAGCTCTGAGGCTGGGAGGCACCTCCTGTGATTGAGAATCTGAAAGATGGCTTTTGTGGCTGGAATGCAGGGCAGAGAAGGGATGGCTGTCGTGTCTGGCTGTGATTGTGGACCCTCTGTGGGTCCTGAATCAACCTTGTCAGTTATGGGGTGGTGCTGCGTCATTGTCGCTATGATCCACGTCGCCACAGCTACCATGATGGTGGTCTCACTGCATTTCAGGAACAGTGGTAGAATTTCCCGTGCATGGTCCTGTACAAACTTCTCGACAGCCTTGGGAGGCTGGGATTGTTATCTCCATTTTAGCAACTAGGATGCTGAGGCTCATGGAATCCCAGAACTTGCCCAAATCATAGTTAGGACCAGTTAGATCTTATTTCCCAACCTCAGTCCTTAACACTGTATTCTCCCATGGTCCTCCTCTTCCTTTTTGGCTCTAGCACTCAGCAGAACGTGAATTGGTACTTGATCAGCTGATTACTGATATGCTTATTATTTTGCTTGGTAAATGATAGATTTAGTGAATTGGCCCACCCCTAAACAAGAAATAGCAAACACCAAAATAAGACACTCTGCATCCTGAAATAAGAATCTATGCTCGATGCAGACAGACTGGAGTTGAAATCAGCTGTTGGATGATGGATTCAAATAAAGTGTCCACAATGAATGTTCAAGGACAAAGTGAAATACTAAGGTAAGTACCTCATCTTTGGGCGACATCACTTTAGCCACTGGTATCACACAAGGAGCTTCACAGACCCAGGATCCTAAATATTTAGGTGGCCCAATATTTAAGAACCATTTAACTTACTAACCATTACTTTATATGTGAGGGCTCTCCCCTGCTTGGTTGGGAGAGTTAAATAAAGCACTTGTGTGAAAACAAAATATCAGAGCAAAGAAATACATTTTGCTATATTGTTTTAATTAAGCCAGTTATTCTCAAAATGTGGTCCTGGAATCCCTGAGGATACCTAAAGCCTTTTTTACAATGCTCAGGAGGTCAAAAACTATTTTCATAACACCAGAATGTTCTGGCCTTCTTTTCAAGCTCATTTCTCATGTGTAAGTAGAGTTTTTGGAGATTGCATAATGTGTAATATCCACAACAGATTGGATGCAGAAGCAAATATGACAATCCAGCTGTCTCAGATTAAGCCAGACACTAAAAAAGATTTGCAAAAATGTAAAACCAATGCCACTTTTCTTAGTGTCTTAAAAAATAGAGTTGTAGTTATTTTTTTTCCACAAAATGTCATTTATGGTAATAGGTAGTGGGCCCATTATTGTTATTTGAAAATTAATTAATAAATAAAGATTTTTACAGTTTCTCAGTTTTTATTTCTAATAGCCTTTGTAGATCAAGTCACAAACTCACGAATTCTCTGAGGGTCCTCAGTTCTTAACAGGCTAAGGTGTTTTGAGACCAAAATGGCTGAGAGTCACTGACTACATTGTTTAGGACACATTATTAATTCTGAGCTGCCTGGTCCCAGTACAATAAAAATAATTTGTAATTAATCCTCAATAAGTCTGACAAGAAATGCCAGCAGGTATGATGTAGGGCTTCCTGCTGCTTTTAAAGGAAGGAAGAATTAATATTCAGAGACTAAAGTGCTATTTCACACACACACAAAATAATTATATCTGGGTATAATTTAACCCAAGGGCATGGGTTGCAAAATGTAATTAGAACATATTTTCTCAAATATTAATTGCCACTTCTTTAATAGAGAAAGAAAATCTTCTATTTATAGAGGAAAATCAAAGAGGAAATCTACCTGTTGGGATTTCACGTTGTTGGGCTTTCATGCTGTCAGGCTCCTGCCACAGCATGGAAATGTGTTCCTCCCTGTGGTCTTGAAGGAGGTACCTCACACACCAAAATGATACAGTTTGCATCATGACCTCCATTCTGCCATTAGCCTGCTGTGTGCTGTTGGTTGGGAAAGTCACTTCTTTCTCAGAGGACTATTTTCTCCATGGAAGTAGGGAGAAGACATCTCTTGGTCCCTTATCAAGAGACCAGAGTCTGAAACAGAATGAGGAGAGGGTGAGATATGGGCATGAGGCGATGGCAAAGACCAACACGTTGGATCTGGTTTAAGAGAGGCCAGTGGGAGTCCAGCAGAGACTTTAGGGCTCCTTGCATCCAAAATTCTGAGCAGGTCCAAGGGGAAGGGGGAGGCAGGGGAAGGAGCAAAGTGGGAGCTTCCTTGAGAAAGCAGGTCAAAAGCAGCTGCCCTGTGGCTGATGAAAGTGGGCGCCCCACGGAAGGAAGTGGCCAGTGCTGGAGCCATCAGGACATCAGAGAGTGGCTTATGGCTGAGTCTGACACGCCCTCCAGGAGGAAACAGATGCCATTTGTCTCGCCTTCTGACAGTATCATAACTTCTTCTGTTAGGTTGTGGGTGTGATGCTGTTTTTATGACAAAATCATGAAAAGAAGAAACTTATTCTGAATGTTGGTCTCTGCTCTGCGACTCGGTCTTGTGACTCCATCTGTGTTATCTTGTGGCAAGTCAGCGTGTGCTCTGGAATAGGCTGCAAGTGCTTTAGGATGGTTCCTGGTATTCTCCTGGCTTGTTTTCAAAGCCTTCTGCATCCACACTCTCCCCTTCCGTGCAACTCAAGGACTTCAGGTCCCTTAAGTCACCCTGAAGCTCCTTCTCACACCCAGGCCTGGGTGTGCACTTGTCCTGCCTGGGAGGTCCCTTCCCCCTACTGGCTGGCTGGCTTTCAAGTTTTCTGTTTGTGTCATTTTCTTAGAACTTCTTCTTTGAAGATGGGAGTAAGTGTATAGTTTATCCACCACAATTATTCTCTCAGGTACCTTGTTTTGGGGCTTCATATCGCCTATTATATTTTGTAATTTTTGAGAGTCTGTATTTTTTTGAAAATCATTTGCCACTTTATCAATGGTATGTGTATTGATTTTTTTAAAAAACATGCTGAAGAGTTTAAGTTCTAACAACAGTGCCTCTTAGTCCCTACCTCACTTGGTCCTATTTAACAAACAAATCTCCTTGAATTCTTCAATTTATCAATGTTACGCACCTACTAACTTCTTGCTATCATGGACTGAAATGCAGACCTTTTCTACATCTTTTTATTTCTCTTCTTCCTTAAATATGTATATCACAATTCTTAGGTGAATCAGAATCCATGTTAATGTTCTGATGATCAGGCAAATATTGTTTGTTTCAGGGTCCACGCAGTACACTGTGATCACTTCATACAGTTAAGATTTTCTGAGTCGACAATTTCTTATTTACTCCCAGTTATTGGTATTTTTTTTTTCATTTATTATAATTTTTTTCCACTGATTCTATCGGGTTGGTAGTTAATTTTCTGTTTTAAATCAAGGGCTGAGAAATTCTTTCGGTGAAGGATCACACAGTAAATATTTTAGGCTCTTTAGCCCAGACCATCTGTTGCAATGACTCAGTTCTGCTCTTGTGACAGGAAAACAGGCATGGACAACCTCTAACTGAGCTACCAACAATGTGGAAATGAATGGTTGTTGCTGTGTTTCAATAAAACTTTGTAAATTATAAACAGGTAGTAGTCAAGACTCGGCCCCCCTGGATGGTTGTTTTTCACTCTATGTTCTAAATGATAAAATATATCAAATTGATTTTTATCATATTTTGCTGCTCTTTGCCCTTTCTGGAGCCCTCCGCTCAGCTGCTCTTTCTGCATAGGTCCTGTCTGGCTGGCATCCTGGAACTCCCTTCCCTCACTTTCCTATTTTGGCCTCCTTGTTTCTCAGGCCTCGACATCCTCCTCTTTCTTGATTTATTCCTTCATTTAGCTGGAGGACCTTCTCAAGTAACTTCCCAAAACAGAGGCTGTGTATGGGAAGTAAAATGTCTGAAAATGTCTCTACGCTGCCCTTAGGTTTGTCAATGGCTTGGCTCGGTAATGTATTCGAGATTAAGATTTCCTCAGAATTTCTAAGGCTTTCTCCAGTTATTTTTCCAACTTCTAGTGTTTCCAATACAATCCCAATTGCCATTTTGATTCCTATTTGTCTATAATCTTGAGCTTCTTCTCCCTCTCTCCCTGCCCCTCAGAAGCATCTTGGCATCCCTGGAGTTCTGAAATGCGTGTGGTGTACTTTGGTGTGGTCCTTTTCAAACCTATGTGCCACCTGTGTCCCTCTCTGGAGCTTTTTTGAACATCTTATCCTGACACCAGCTCTTGCGGTCCAGCTCTGTTTTGCTCATAGGTCTTTAAGTTTTGATTCAACATGGAGTTGGAGATCATTCTCAACCATCAGTGGTTCTGTTAGTAGAAAGGAAAAACAGTACACAGGATTTGGGAAGAGGATGGGGAAGAGTAGATAATGACTTTTATTCATTCATTATTTTTGTTATATTTGGATCAATAAAGTAACATCCAAGTAGACATGTTTAGCAGGCAGTTGGTAGGAAATTGAAATACAGCTCAGGGAGTTGGTTTTATAGAGAAGTTCAAGGAGAGAATTATAGGAGGAAAGATGATTCCTTTCTCAAGGCCAAGTTGCTGGTAACTGGCAGACTCAGAACTTGAAGTCAGGTCTGTCTAAATGCATACAGTCCAAGTTCAACCGCAAGTGTGTACTGACTCCAAGTGTTGTCAAGATGCAGCCCAAAAGAAAATGGAGGCTTAGGACTGGCCTTGAGGGACATTTGTATTTACCAAAGGAAAATGACTTAAGAATGAAGTTGCAAAATGTGGCAGAAAGTTACTGAGATGAGAGAAGAATGCCGATTCTGCCTGACTCTGCTGGAACCTCAGGCTGGTCAGCTTTCCTGGACCCATCTGGCCTTGGCCAAGGCTGAGGTCTCCTGGAGACCCCTGCTGCATTTGCTCTGAGGACTTCCCCAAAGCACAGGCTGCACTTTCTTCTCTTGCACTTTCTACCCTGCCCACTGCTATGGTTCAAGCCAGCGAAAGCTGCGGGCAAGTTGCAATTCTCAGAATGCAGCTCTCGACATCCTGCCTGGCTTCCTCCTCCCTAGCTCAGCCACAGCAGACTGAGTCGAGAGTCATGGTCAAGTGCGTCTAGAGCTGCTCAGAGCGCTCTGTGCAGGGACGTGCTCCTGGGTCCCTTCTCTGGGGCCCTCCCTGCAGCATGCCATCAACTTCGTGGGGTGGACTGGGGGAGGAAGGGGAAGCAGAGAGTGGGGGTGCGGGGCATGTGGGTTGTGAAACAGTAAGAGAAACTTCCAGAGCCAGCAAAGATTTTGTTTCTGGAATTTGGAATTCAAAGTTTTTCAGACTCAACATTTCTGTGACTAGAAGGCAAGATAAAAATCTATGTCATTCCACTGGTTTTCACCTTCTTATTAGACCATCTGATTTGAAACAGAAGTTATTATCAGTTTGATATTGTTTCCTTTGCTAAAGTGTGGTTTCATTTCGTAAAGAGCTGAGTAGGACGGCAGGGCTGAATCATAGGAAGTGTCAGTGTGTGAGCCCTGCACCAGGATTACAAGGCCAAGGGCAGATAACCTCCATGCTCCACTTGAAAAAGTGCTTCTTGATCCTGGGGTTTTGCTTGCAGCAAGGGGCGTTTCCTTTTCCACCAATAGGGACTCTTCCATCTCATGTGAGATAATGAAGCATGGGTCTGTGTTTGAATCCCATTTCCTCCTTCTGTGTACTGGGTAATATTGAGACAGTTACTAAGCCTGTCTGAGGCTCAGTTCTACCACTAGGTATACAGGTAAGAAATAATCTTCACACACACACAACACACGCATACACACACATGCACACACACACCACTGCACTTAGTAGGTACCAAAAGTCATGTTAATTCTAACCATTGAACAACATTGTATATCTAATTTTTCCTATTGATGGTTACTGACTCACCAAAATGTAAGAAAAAGAATCAGTTTACTGTATGTTGTTAATTCAAGGGAGAGAATTGTGGGTGTTTATGTTTTGGATCTTATTTTTAGAAATTGCAAAAATGTTCCATCCACTGGATTTTGAAATTAAGAATGAGGAAACATTATTTATCACTGAATCATAAATGACAACAAGTGAAAATATTCTGTGTGTGATTTCAGTTCTATATTACAGGTTCTTAAAGGGAAGAGAGAGAGAGGAGGAGGAGGAAGGGAAGGGAAGGTAGGAGATTTGAAAACTTGGCAGAGATGTAAAAGACATGGGGAAGGTAAGAGACAGTGGTCTTAGGGCTGGTGGTTTGCAGATTAATAGTTTTGGTTTTGCCTGAATTAACATGTGATCTCTGGGTACTGGGGTCATATATATGCTGCTTTGATTTCCCTTTGAAATCCAATCTCCTTTCATCCATCCATCTTTTAATTTGTCTTTCAGTTTAATAAACAACTACTAAATATTGGGTCCTGTCCTAGGTACGGCAAGGTAAGAGATCTGTTTTCTAAGAGCTTGCAGAGGAACAAATAGCCAAAGAGAATAACATATGACTGACCCAGATTTAGGGTGGTGGGAAGATTTCATGGAAAAGGTGGCCCTGGGCATGGTCTCAGGAAATGGTGTCATTTGTTAGGCAGACAAGGTTTCTAGGTGTTGGGAATATTAGGAACGTATTCTGGGTAGAAGAAATTTCTGAACAGATTTTGAAGTGACCTAGTGCTATCTCAGCTAAGCAGTTAATTTGAAATAGCTCTGTGTTCATGGTGCCAATGGGGTAGAGAGTTAAAATTATGGATGTCACAAGCTGATGAGTTTAACCCTAATTTTCTAGTATCATCTTTGTCACACTGTTTATCCTCTCTGAGCTCCAATGTCTTCAAAGTTAAAAGGAAGATACAATTTGGGAATGTGGAAAACTTTCAGTGAATCGAGATAGTTCACATAAAATCTTTGTGCATTGCTGGACATGAAGTAGACCCATAAATTGGAATGATTATCTTGATTGTAATATATTGGCTCTTTGGTCAGATAGAGTCTTAGTGGCACTGTGAGCAAGTTTGATAGGAGGGGAAAGAAGATGCCCCTGCAAAAAAAAAAAAAAGGAGCAGATATTATTTATGACATTTTGACTGTTGTGCTGCTGAGCCTCTTGGAAACTTTTCTGAATTGCAGTAACTCAAGTGATGATGCCGAGGTTTCCCTTTGGGGTACGTTTCCCTCTGTGCTTCTGGAGGCTGGAATAAATTTGACCCAAGGGTGAGGGATGCACTGTCTTGTGGCAGGTCATCACGTGGTGAAGGAAAATACAAAACTTCAAAGCATTAACTTTTGAAAGCCAAGTTCTTTGGAAGGCCATTACCTGCACGTCAAGCACAAAGCTGTTTCTAAGCCTGTGATTATGAGTAGCACAGAGGAGACCAAATGATGAGAATGTGGTGCCTCTGGACCAGGTTTTTGAAATGCACACTTTTGCACAGGGTGCAGACAGAACAAGCAAAGCCACGAGAATGAAACAAGGACAGAACAGGGTCATTCTGAACACAGATGGATTTGAAGTTCCCTTCCCTGGGGACACTTTTTCACTGGAGGGTAAATTGTAGCCACTGGCCAAGTCTCTAGGTCATAACTGTCCTTCCCAGGTAGTGGACCTTGTAACCCAGTGGCCAGGTTTGTCCTTTACCTGCCTGCACCCTTGGCCATGGTTGATTCTAAGGCAGTTGCTCTCATATTGGAGCATGCCTCAGGACCTCCTCATTAGAACAGATTCCTGGGTCCCACTCTCAGGTATCTGGCCCTGCAGATCTAGGATGGGCTAGACAAGTTATATTTTCCTAAATCCTCAGGTAATGCTGATGCTGCTGGTCCAGGTAGGACACATTGACAACCTCTAGTGTAGGAACAGGGAACTGAACTATCATGGACATCTCTAGCTGCCCACCTCCCCTGTCCACTCCCCACTTTTTTTTTTTTTTAAACATTTGCTGGGTCTGGTTTCTGCTGCCCACAAAGAAAATAACTTTAATGCAGACTGGAGGGAAACTTATCTTCGGCCCGGAGAAGAGGCAAATCAAAGTATGAGAGGAACATCAAGGTGTTCTCTAGAGTCTCAAGATCTGTTGTGTCAAAACAAGAATAGAAGGTGGGTCTTACTAAAAGGCCGATTTGCCAGCACCTGAGTGAGAAGATATTTTTAACAATCTAAAATGTCTCAAAGTGGGCAGCCTTTGGTTAAAGATGACATTTTGACATACTCATTTGTCCTGGCTCTCTTCTTAAATGCCAATAAAGTGAGAGCGACTGAAATGTTAGCATAGCACATGGCTAAACTCTCAATAAGAAGGGAAGAGAGGAATATTGAAAGCCAGGAAGTTTTTGGACAGCTATTCCAACTGTCTTCAGAAGACCCGAGAACACTGATCCATAAATTGAAAAGAGCAAGATTTGCAGCCAGAAGGGGTCTGGATTCTGGAACTTCTGAACAGGGTGAAGCTGAGTTTAAAAGAGGAGAATTTGTTGGACATTTGACTAAGGGCAAGAGAACGTCTCACTCAGGTGACATCTCTCCTGTTTCCTAGAACTGGCAGTGTACTCTCTGAAGGCAGCCAATGGGATGGGTTCTGGACTAGTGGACACTAAGAAAAGCTGGGAAAAGGGACTTCTCATGGAAAACAGGCAGGGAGATTAAATAAAAGTCAAAACACTCCTGTTCTTCTCCCCAGAATGTTGACCTCAAGCCCACCGTCTAGATTCCTAGTGTTAGATTTTAAAATGTGCTCAACAGCTTTTAGTTATTACACAAAACACTTGGGAGTGGACTGAGGGTGTGTGGGGGATGCAAGACAGGACTGTCATGGGCATCCAACCTGAGTTCAATGTTACTGATCTTTACTGAGCATATACTCTGTCCCAAATAGCAACCTTTACGCTCTTATGATTCAATAGTGAGTAAAATTTGGTGTGCCCATCTCTCAGTAACCCAGATGGGGAAGAACAGTGTGTACAGAGACAAACAGTAGTGAAATAGTGTGCTGCAAGCAGCTTGGTCTCGTTAGCATGGAAAGTAGATGGGCAGGGAGTGTGGGAGGAGAAGAGACCAAAAAGATGCTCTGTGCTCATGTCCTTGTTTTTCTTTGCCTGTGCTCTGTCAAAATGTATATTATGTTTTATGCCTATATCTTGAATCTACCTAAATAAAATTCATTCTGTCCTTTCCTTTTTTTAAAGGATGATGTTTTTAAGATCCATTTATGTTTCTATGAGAATAATTGCAGCCATTTCTTTGAACTCCTGACACATCATAGTATTTTAAGGTGTGCATCCACCTACTTTTACCTATTTATTATTCCAGGGATGGACATCAAATGATTTTCCATCTCTCCCTATCCCCTTTCATTCCCTCACCCCCAACTGCTCTTCAAAAAAAAAAAAAAAAAATATATATATATATATGGCAATAGACACTACCAGCAATGTCCCTTTGTGATTTCTTGGGTTATATTCCCTGGAGAAAGATTGCTGGGCATGTGCATATGTCATGGGACTAAACATCGACAGTTTTTCCTCTAGGATAGCTGCCTACCAGGTTAGTCCACCACTGGGAGATGGTGGCCATAGAGTCCCATATCCCTGCTAATCTAGTCCTCCCCCCCTACACAATTTGTATCACTTCAGCTAGTGCAAATATTTGTAATTTTTTTTGAGTCTCAAATGTCATTTGCATTTCTCTAATTGCTAATGATTTTAAACATCTCTTCATGACTTGTTAGCTCTTGGGGCTCCCTCTTCTGAAAAGTGACTGTTTTCATTCTGTTACCATATTTATACTGGAACAGCTGTCTGTTTTTTCCTGATTTGTAAGATTTTCTTATATATTTTAAATATTAAAATCAAGGAAGATTATCTGTGCCTGCTTGGTTTTAGACATTACAGATCTATCTTTTCTAATCAGTCATCTATTTGTTAATTTTGTTCACGATCTTTTTCATTAAGCAGAAATCCCTAGTCGCAATTACATATGTCAGTTTTTAGTGAATTGTGCATTTGAAATTTAAGTTTTCTCACTCCTCAGTTAAAAAGATTATATATAATTTTTTTAAAGGTCCTAAGTTATCCTATAGTCCTCATGTGATGTTGGCCAGGGATACAGATTGTTTTCCTTCCACATGTTGAGTATATAAGTCACATCTACCCAGGATACTGATTGCTTTTTCTAGTGTTTACAACAGAAGGAATTTAATGCAGGGAATTAGTTAGATGGGATGGAGGGCCTGATAAGCTAACCAGGAGGTGGTGAGGCAACCTGATCATTAGCAACAGCATGAAGCCACCATCAGTTGTTAAGTTGAATGATTAGCAACCAGGAGGAAGTAGTGACAGGGAACCCAGTACTCAGGTCTACTGGGTGGAAACTGGAACCATTGCAGAAATTTGTGGAGGGAGCTGGAATGAACAAAGAAATGTAGCTGTTTCTAGAAATGCCCTTACATGCACAGAGGGTGAGAGGGAAACGCTCTGGCATCTTTATTCCTTTATTCTCCATTCTCCTCCATTGCTTCTCATTGTCCTCAGCCAGATGGAGGGCAGGGACTGGATTTGAAGGGGAACAGGTTGAGGGTCCACAGTGAGCTGGTATTTCCCAACATCATCTACTAAAAATTATCCCTTTCCCTTTGGTCTATGGTCCTACATTTTTATATATTGAGTTCCTATTTGTCCATGTATGTATGTATGTAGCCATCCATGTACTTCTCTCTGAACTTTCTATTCTATTCCACTTGCCTATTTTTCTGTTCTTGTGCCAATTCCATTTTTTAGTACTGTGACTTTATAGCATCTCATATCTAGTAGGGGAATTCCCTTTCATTGCTCCTTTTTTGAAAAAGTTGACTTCACTCTTAATGGACTTTAATTCTCCTAGTAAATGTTAAAAAAAGGTTTCTATTTTTCGCTTCATTTTCTATGTCTGCTATTATAATTTATATCTCGTGTGCCGTGACAGAGGACAGGAGAAGATGTCAGTAGCACACCATCTCAGATGTGGCGAGGGTTTCTCTCACGTCCCCTGGCCAAAGTCAGTTAAAGGAAGATAGAGAAGTGCACCCCTCCCCTATGTTCCTGGGAGGGGAAATAGAAATCTTTTGGTGGACATTAATAATGATCACAGCCTGCTCTTCCAGGTACCACATTCAGTCTACTCACCTTCTAACATGCAAAACACAGTCATGCCATTGCAAAAGACAATCCATATAGTCTCTGGCATCAGAGTCCAAGCTCTGTAAGGGATGCTGAAGCTCTTCCTTACAAGGCCTGGGCATGTCTCCTCTAACTCTGTAATTTGTCTACTAAAAGAAAAGGTTTTCTAGGTGCGGTGTGCATCCTTGTAATCCTAGCAGCAATAGAGCCTGAGGCAGAAGGAGTGCAAGTTCAAAGCCAGCCTCAGAAATGGCGAGGTGCTAAGCAACTCAGTGAGACCCTGTCTCTAAATAAAATACAAAATAGGGCTGGGGATGTGACTCAGTGGTCGAGTGCCCCGGGAGTTCAATCCCCTATATGGAAAAAAAAAAGTTTTTTTTCTGTGTTCCTCTTTTCCCTATACTTAACATGCAGACAAATCTGAAATAAATCCTACAATTGGAAAAGAATAATTTTGGCTTACTTGTTGAGAGCAGTCAGTGGGCTGTTTTGGACTACATTGTGCATCGCAGCCTAGTGCATAGGATAATCTGGTGTCTGGGAACTCCCAGTGAACATGTCCTCTGGTTGACTACCCAGACACATTGTGAGCCCTATTCTGCTCTGTCTGGTCCCACACAGCACCAGAGATGGGGTGACCTGCTGTAGCCACACAGGCCCTCTGAGATGGGTGTGACCTGCCAAGATGACAATCAAATTGCTGACTGCAAGACATCGCAAAGCAAGACTCCACCCTTGAAACCCTATCCCTGCCTTTCATGTACCCCCTTAAATAAACCACAGGAGCCATTTTCGAATTGTCTAGCTCCAGCTTCTGTGTGGAATGGACCTATCGGGGGCTCCATCTTTTTGAAAATATCTTTCTGACTTTGTCTTTTGTTCTTTACTAATTATTCCAGACTTCAATTTCTTAGGTGGCTTATACCCTCCTTGGCAGGAAGGAGAACACCCTAATGAGGTGCTGTCTGCCTCCCCATACTTACTGTATTCTGAAATTGAGTGAACATGTCACTCTGGAGCATGGCTTCTCATACTGGAATGAAGAATGCCTTCCAATTGCAGGTCCTTCCTCACGATGTAGCATAGTCTCAGAGTCAGAAAAGTGACCTTGAGACTTGGAACAGCAAGACCTGGTGATGATCCTGTATGTGATATATACTTGCCTATGGCCCCAAGGATCACTGCATTATCTTGGCCTTAAGTTGCCTAGTATCCAATGTCATTCACAAGTTTCACTTTTCATTACTTTTTTTTTTCACCTGGGGATAATCTTCAGTTATAGGCAGTACATATTATAATTAGGAACATTTTAATTTTAGGAGAAAAACAAGATTTTTTTTCTGTTAAAAATTGGAAAATATGGGCTGGGGCTATAGCTCAGTGGTAGAGCACCTGCCTCACACATGCGAGACACTGGGTTCCATCCTTAGCACCACATAAAAATAAATAAATAAATAAAGATGTCATGTCTATCTACAACTAAAAAAATTTTTTTTGATAAATTGGAAAATATGCAAATTGACAACAAAATTATTAAAAGCCACTCACAAACCTGCCACTTAAAGATGACCACAGTTTTAGGTAGTATTCCAGTTCCTGAAAGTGAATGGCTGGGAAGAAGCATTAGTATGACAAATGGGACTCCCCTTCTATGCCAGTGCCCTGGATTAATCTCTATTATATGACTTTCTACATTTTAGGATATAAAATGGTTCTTGGCACAAGAGTCTGTGAACTTAAGTGTTAGCTTTATCTTTGATTTGTGGAAAGTCTCTTTTTTTAGAAAAAGAGGATACATCAAGAATCATGCCAAAGGGTCTAAAGTTGGTAGAATTATCCAAACTAATTTTTGTAGAGGGATATTTCCCTGTTGGCAATGATGCATAAATTTAAGTGAATAAAAACATCATTTTCAGGTATGGTGATGTTCTAAAGGTGTTACCTGTGGTGTTGCACTTGATTCTCTCATGCTATAGTTTATCCCTCTACAAAAATCTTACCCAATTAGAAATTTAAAAAACTGGAAACAGCTCAAGTAAGCAATGTGCTCAAGGACATACAGCTAATAAATGCTGGGATAGGGAATGAAATCTAGCAAGTACAACTAACTAGTTTCTTTCCAGACACAGAGATTGTTTGAAGCGTACGTCAGCAATCTGGGTGGGCTCTGTGCCATTGAACAATGGCACAGAGAAGTTAAAATGAGAAGTTAAAATGCCCCATGAGCCACATTTCTTAAAGCAGCCATGTTGGCTGGTGGCTGTTTCCAGGGGTTTTTCCCCTGTGACTCACAGGTGCCTGGGGAATCCTAAGGGAAGCTCAACTTTTACTTCTTAAAATTTATAGTCCTAACAGACTCTGTGTTGATTGCAAACAGAGATATGAATCCTTGACAATGGAGAGATTAAAGGAGAGACTTCGGGTGTCCCTTTCTCTCTGGACCTCAGTTTCCTTAACCACAAAGAATGAAATGCTTTCTGAAGTTTTCTTTCATTCTAACACTCGAGGATAAGGCTGAGTGCCTTAGGTGATGCTGGGTTCTAGATAGGGGCTCATTTGTGGGAATTAAACTAACAAATGTCATTATACACACAACTGTGTGAAACAGGCTGGGGGGATAGGCAGAAGTTACATGTGCTCAGTTATTTGGCTGTTACGTGCTTACTAGACAGCAAGATTCATGTAGAAGGGGCTCTATGCCTGTATAGTCTATGTCTTAATATCCATCACTAGTCCCTTAGGTATCATTGGCCAAGCAGTTTTGTTGAAGGAAAGAATGAACAATGCAAGGCAGTTTGTTCCCTAGAATATTCTTTCTCCATCTTCCTCGATAACGCAGCACCTAAAATTACCTGGATACAGCAGTTCAGGAAAAACCTCCTTTCCCAGACTTGCTTGCTGCAAGATGTGATCATGTAATTGAATTCTGACCAATTGGATGTAAATGGAATTAGTGCTTTTTGTTTTGTTTCTCTTAGGGAAATATTCCTAAAGTGACACAACATGATTTCCTCCTTCCAATTGCTCCTTCTGGCTGGTAAAGATGGATAAATGAATAAGGTATTTGGAATGTGGATCATAAGATGGAAGCTACATGTGGGGCATAGCAGACCAATGAGGGGGAAGGTGCCTCTGTATTTGATAAGAGTCAAGCCTCTGCACAAGCCTTGAACTGTTTTTTATTTTCATATAAGCATGACAGAAATAGATTCCTATTTTGTTTAAAACATTATTTTTTTTGTTTACTATTTTTTGCAGCTGAATCTTATACATGGAAACATTTAACAAGTAACACATGACCTTCATAGTTTTTTTCTTTCACAAAACAGCCATTAAAAATATTTTGAACATGAGTTAAATAAATATCACAGTCCAATCACACACATCAATCTAGTGATGGCCAGGAGGGACCTACCCATTCATTTTAGCAAAACCAGTAATATTTGTGTAATATAGGGCTTACTTGGACAGTAACTTGAATACATTAAGTTCCAAAACATTTCTTTTTTTCATTAAAAAATTTTGCATTTCTGTTCTTTATATGAGGTTGTTAACATAGAAGCAGTTCTTTTTTTGGGGGTGGGGTGGGGAAGGGAATAAGATAGGAATCTAACTTCAGAGACAAAATAGTCAATTGTTTCAAACCATTTATTTTACAGAATGTTTTGCCATTAATTAAAATTTTTTAAATATTAAATTCATATATATATATACAGATATATTTAAAGACTAATGGTCAAGAATCTTACTAACTTGACAAAAAAATAAACACAGGATGCTTAACAACTCAATCTGTAAAAACATAAGGAAAACTACACAAAGGGATATATTAATCAAATTTCTTAAAACAAGCAATGATGAGAAAAGATATTTAAAACATAAAAGTTTATGGAGAGGAGAACAAATGTATAAATGCCATTTCTTATCAGAAACTATGCATTTCAGAAGAATGAAAAGAACTTTTTTAAAAAAAAAATATTTATTTATTTGCTTTAGTTGTACACAGTGCAATGCATTTATGTTTATGTAGTGCTGAGGATCGAACCTGGGCCGTGCATGCACTAGGCGAGCGCTCTACGGCTTAGCCACAACCCCAGCCCGAAAAGAACTTTTAAAGTGCTAAAAAGAAAGAAAAAAGAAAGAATTTATAAACCTGGAATTCTCTTACCTGACAAAAATCTTCAAAACTGAAGGCAAAAGGAAGGCTTTTTCAGAAAAACAGCTGGGAGGATTTATGGTTAGCAGACCTGTATAAAAATGGTTCCAAGAAAGAAGTTCTTCATGTGGAAGAAAACAACTGATGATGGCTCAAGAGACTGATGCAGGAGGATCTGAGTTCAAAGCCAGCCTCGGCAACTTAGCGAAGCCCTAAGCAACTCCGCAAGACCCTGTCTCAAAATAAAATATAAAAGGGCTGGGGATGTAGCTCAGCAGTTAAGTGCTCCTGGGTTCAATCTCTGCTAGAAAAAAAATTAAAAAATTAAAAAATAAAAAGAAGAAAAACAACTGATGAAAATATAGATCTATGTAAAAGAACAAAAACCTGCATACGTGGTAAATATGAAATAATTTTTCATTTCCTAAATTCGTTAAATTTCTTAAAAATAATTATTTGAGCAAAATCCATGTGTGTGCATTATGGATATTTGCCTATGTAAGAATAAATTTTTTTTGCAAAGTAGCACATGAGAAGGTAAATGAAGTGTATCATTGCAGGGTTTTACATTTGTATGTGAAGTGGTATTTTCATTGAAAGGAGAATGTAATAAATTAAGAATGACTATTATGAGCCCCAGTAAACATATAAACAAATGAGCACATAAAGAAGTATAGCTTATAAGCTGATAATGTAGTTAAAATAGAATGATAAAAATATTCATTTAATAAAAAAGAGGAACAAAGTATACACGGGGCAAATAGTAAGAAGATATATTAAAACCCAATTGTACCAATAATCACATTGAATATATTATAAATGGCCCAAACATTTCCATTAAAAGTCAGATACTTGTAAGACTAACTATGATGCCTAAAAGGAAACTATAAAGAAATACATAGATACATTAAAACTAAAGATATAAAATATACAATGTGCATATACGAATCATAACAAAGTAGACTGGATAATTAATACTAGACAAAGTAGAATTCAAAACAAGGAATATTTCCAGGACTAAAGGGGAGTGTTATATAATAACAGGAGGGTAATTAATCAAGACAACATAAAAACTGTAATTTGTAACCTCTAAACAGAGTTTGATATACGTGAAACAAAAATGAAAAGAACAGAAAGAATTAGACTAACATGCAATCATATTTGGAGATTTCAACATACCTTTTCAAGCAAAAATAGAAAATCATTAAAGATATGGATGAACTGAATAATGATATAAACCAAATTGACCTAAACTGACATTTATAGAACACTCCAGATTACAACAATGGAATTCACATTCGTTTACACAGCTCGTGGATCATTCCTTGAAGTGGATTATATGTTGGATGATGCAACAATTCTGGAAACTTAAAGGGGCATTAATCACATATAGTACATTACTTGTCAACACAGAATTAAATCAGAAATCAACAGGAAAATGATAATTTCCAAAAGTCCAACCATTTCCTTCTGAATAATCCAGGGGTCCATGTCAATAATACAAAGGAAATTAACACATTTTAGAACTGGAGTTTAAAGTAAAATTTTATCTTTAAGTTCCAACATTAGGAAAAAAAAAAAAAAACAGATTCAAAACAAATGGTCTGAACTTTTACATCTAAGCTCTGCGTTAGCAGCACTCCACAAATTTTGATATGTTGTGTTTCATTATCATTCCATTAAAAATGTTTTCCAGTTCCCCTTACAACCAAAAGAATATCACACACTGTAACTAATGAAAGAGATCAGTGCCACCCTTGAAGACCTAAAGGATACAGGGTTGGTGACTCCCATCATATATGCATTAATTAATCAGTAGCCACTGCAAAAGACAAATGGTTTCTAGAGTGTGACAGTCTACTGTAAACACATCATAGTAGAATCCTAATTACAACTGGTGTTAGGCAGCTTTTCATTGCTGTGAGCAAGATACCTAAAAAGAACAACTTAGAAGAGGAAAAGTGTATTTGGGTCTCAGAGTTTGAGAGGTTCCATCCATGATCAGCTCTGGGCCTGAGGTGAAGCAGAACATCATAGCACAAGGATGTGGCAAAGGAAAAGTCCTCAGCTCATAACAGCCAGGAAGCAGAGAGAGAAAGAGGGAGGAGCCAGGGGGACAGAATATAATCACCAAGGGCACACCCCCAGATGCCCACTTCCTTTAGCCATGCCCCACTTGCCAACAGTTACCACCCAGCATAGTAGTTCTTTCAAATTATTAATTTATCAAATGCATTAATTCACTGGTTATGTTGCAGCCCTCATAATCTAATCATTTCACTTCTGAACATTACTACATTTTCTATCATATGAATTTATTGGGGAACACCTTATATCCAAACCATAACATTTTGCTCGACTGCACAAAGCTCATGTCCATTTCATAATGCAAAATTCATTTAATTCATTGCCAAGAGTCCCCATAGTTTAAACAGTTCTAGCATTGTCCAAAAGTCCAAGTCCAAAGTTTTCTGAGATTCAATGTATACTCTTGACTTTGAGCACGTGTGAAGATCTAAAGGAAGTTATATATTTCCAGTATACAATGTCAAAGAGTATTTCCAAAAGGGGAAAATAGGCATGTAGAAAGAAGAGATGTGTCCAAAACAAGATCAAAACCCAACTGGGCAAACCTTAGGCCTTTTAGCTCCATGGCTGGCACTGGGGACACATAGCAGCAAGATGATGTGATCTCCAAATGCCTTGGGCAGCCACTCCCCTTTAGTTTTGTCAGGTGTTGCCCACATGACCTCTCTCTTAGGCTAGCTCTATCCACAGCCAGAAAATTTCCTCAGCATACATTCCACATTACTGGCATCTCTTAATCCTGGCAGCAGTGGTGGGAGGTGTGGGGGCTTTCCACAGCAGCTTCAGATTCCTTCTCACAGCTTCATGAATCACCCTCTCAGGGACTGCCCATAGGAATTCTGACTCTGCTACACTCTTCCTGGCCTCCCAGTCATCATTTGAAATCTCAATGGAAACATCCATGACTACCTAACTCCAGCATCCTGCATTCCTGCAAACCAGCACCACATTACCAAGGTCTACCACCAGCTTGAGCAGTAGCTGGGCCCACTTGGAACACATATGCCAGTGGTCTTTGAATTCCTGGATGGCTAAGCATGGTGAAACAATTCCTGGGGTAAAAGCTTTCTAGACACCTCTGTGCAAACAGGGTGCTCCCAATGTCTCATTTTAAATGAGTTTTCACTTCTATACCCTTGAACCTTTAACTGGTGTGGTCTTGCTGATTCCTGGGATGCCCTGAAGGCATACTTCCTACGGTCTCTGTGCAAAGCACTTAGCTTCCTTTTGGTGGTAGAAATATCTTCAGCAACCACACTTTCCTTGGCCCCAATTTTACAGGCATGTTTCTGGCCAAATTGCATGTTTTCAAAATTCTTCTGCTCTGCTACTACCCCCGATTCTTTCAGTAAACCTGGATAAAAGCTGCCGGCAATATTCTGTGCCTTTGCTTGTATTCTGTATTGCCTTGGACTTTCCTCCTCCAGACTACTCAGTCCATCACTTTTAAATTTGGCCTCACAGAGTCTCAGGACATGAGCAAAAGGACAAAAAGTTCTTTGCCAGAATGTAAAATGAATGGACTCTAGTCCAATTCCAAAAGAGTCCTCATTCCCCTCTGAAACCTTGTTAGCACAGTCTTTATTATCCGTATTCCTATCTGTACTCTGGTCTTCTGAACTCCCACCAAAATTATTCATTAAGCTCTGCTTGCAACATTCTAAGGTTTCTCCAGTCTGCATCTCTAAAACTTCTCTAAACTTATCAAAAACCACTTGCAAAGGCTTCAGAACCATATGGTCAGGTTAGTCATAGCAATGACCCAGCTCCTGATACCAATTTCCGTGGAAGTCATCTTTTTGCTGCTGTGACCAAAATATCTGATATGAACAAATTAGAAAGGAAAAGTTTTGTTTATTGGAGGCTCATGGTATCAGAGATTCAGTCCATGATCAGCTGATTCCATTGCTCTAGGCTGGAGATGAAACATCATGGCATAAGTGCATGGTGGAGGGAAACTTCTCATCTTGTAGAAGGCAGGAAGGAGACAGTGACAGAAGGAGGAGGAAGAGGGGGGAGGGAAGAAGAAAAAAAGAAGGAGGAGGAGGAGAAGAGGAGGAAGAAGAAAGGGGAGGGGGAGGAGGAGGAGGAGGGGGTAACAAGGAGAAGAGTTGAGGGGAGTTGAGGGGGGGCGCAAGATATAATCCAAACCACAACACAGCTTTTATGCAACATGTGGTATGTTTAATAGAGGAAAGTAAAACAGATGACTCAGTTATTTGATTTGTCTGATACTGACTGTAAAATAATTGTGATTAATATTTTTAGGAAAATAAATTGATAAATGAGGAGTCTCACATGAGATTTAGAATGTATGTAAAATAGTGAAATAGAAATTTTAGATCTAAAATATGCAACAGAAAATTGGACATAGAAGAAGAGAGAATTAGTGAACTGGATGAGAGCTTAGTAGAAAATACCCGAGACTAAAATATGGAGGGCAAATATAAGGGAAAACACTAAAAGGAGCAAATGAGATACATAGACATGGTAAGAAGTTCTGATATGTGCATTATTGGAGTCTCCAAAGGGGAAATGAGAATAGGTAGCACCAATATTTAATAAGGTAATAACTGAGCATTTTCCCAAATTGATGAAAGAAATTAATTTATCGATTCAAGAAGTGTTATGAACTCCAGCAAAATAAATATAACAAAAACTATACCATGACATATCACATAAAAATTGCTGAAACTAAAAGGAAAAAAAACCTTGAAGCTTTTAGGAAAAAAAAAGTTTCTTACATGTATCTTATTACATGGAGTTATTTTACATGAGATACTTTCATTATAAATATCATAAGAAAAAAATAAACTTTGGCTTAGGTTCATTGCTAAAGATTGAGGAATTCTTATACAAATGATCTTCTTGACAGTTTTTAAATTTTTTGACTGCATTTCCATTTTGATCAGGTCCCATTAAAAAAAAAAAAAAAACCTCATAATGTGGCTATCAAGAAACTGGCACTTAGAATAGGAACAATGCCAATTCTGACAGTGACCTGATATTAACTGTATTTAAAGTACTGATTAACTTCAATCCACTGTTTTTCACAGGAATAATTTTAAGCTACTTGTCTACTTTGTGAGGGTGGGTGTGATTAAAATGAGATATTAGCTTCTATAAATCACCTCAGCTTTATATAATAAGTGGATACATGTTCCAGTACATGGAAAGTGAATGAATCTCTGATGGTCTGTTGTACCTTTCAGCTCTGTGGAGTTCCCACCTCCTTCTCGACACCTCACATTTTCTAAAAGTTCATAATAACGTGCTTTATGTTTTATGAATACATATAAGAAAGGAGCTCAGAGGCTCCAAACACAGGGTAATGATAAGAACATAAAAATGTTAATTACACTGATTTGATCAGTACATGTTGTATACATGTATTAAAATATCACACTGTGCCCTATAATGTGTATAATTATTGTATTAATTAATTCTAAAAATGTTTAAAGAGATGGAAATGCAAACACTCTGACTCATTTGTTATACTTTATATATGTATCAAATTATCACACTATACCCTGTAAACATCTACAATTTAAATCATGATTAATAAAACATAAAATGTCAAGTTCCTTTGAAAAGAGGAAATGATCAAATTATATTGTTATATTGTGTGCAAGAATGAATATACAACAACGAATCACACTGTTATGTATAATTGTGATGCATTAATAAAAAAACTTTTAACAAAAGAAAGTGTGACATGAGTACCAGCAGCTGTTGCATTTTCTGGAACCTGGTTAAAATGTAAAATCTGAAGTCCTTTGCCATACTGCTGAATAATAATTTTCATTTAGACAAGAATTCCAGGTGATTTATATGTCCATTAAAGTTTAAGATTCATTGAGTAACACAAGACTAGCTGGCATCAGAATCCAGTGAGGTGCCAAGACATCAAATGCTTGCAAAACTTACTTTCATATGCTATTAGACAAAAGTAAATGCAGTGTGTCAGTCAGCTTTTCATTACTTTGAAGAAATGCCTGACATAATCAGAAGGGGGAAAGACTTACTTTGGCTCATGGTTTCAGAGGTTTCAGTCCATGGTCCTTTGGCTCTGTTGCTTTGGGCCTGTGGTGGGGTAGAGCATCATGGTAGGAGCATATGGTAGGCGAGGCCTGTTCATGTCAAGATGGCCAGGAAGCAAAGAGAGAGAGAGGAAGATCTGGGGTCCAGTATCCATTTCAAGGGATTGTCCTGGTGACCTGGCTTCCTGTTACTAGGTCCCACCTCCCAGAAATTCCACCACTTTCCAGTAGTGCCACAGGCAGGTGACCAAGCCTTTAGCACATGGGCCTTTGAAAGACATTCAATACTGAAATACAGAACATATGTAGGAATTTTAGCTAAGCAAATGGTTGCCCAGAATAAAACTTCATTTCTCAGTCTCCTTGTGGGTATTTGTACTGATCCCATTCAGTACAGTCTAATGGGATTGAGCAGAAGAAACGTGTACTACTTTGTAAGAAGGTGCATGCTCTCCTTATTTTCACTCTCTGATATCCGGAATACAAACTTGATAGTGGGAGCTGGAGCAGCCATTTTTGTACATAAGGTAGAAATTGTGCCTTAAGCATGATAGAACATGTTAAAAAAAAATTCAGGTAGAGCTGGGGTTGTGGCTCAGTGGTAGAGTACTTGCTTAGCAAGTGTAAGGCACTGGCTTCAATTCTCAGCAGCTCATATGAATACATGAATAAAACAAAGCTCCATCAAGATCTAAAAAAATAAAAATAAAAAAAATCCAGGTCCCTGATGATTATAGAGGCATCACACTGACCCTAGAAAGAAAAATAATATGCTGTTTTGAGCCACGGTTAATTTGAATCTATGTCACATTGTCAAACTTACTGTCTATTTTGTGCTGTTCTGAAACAGATAATGCCTGTGTTGTCTTAGCATGCCTTGGAATTGTTTATAGGACTAAAACCTTTCAACATGAGTGACATTCCATCCAAAGAGCCATAACTCCTTCTCTGGATCCTCAGGTAAATTTCTCAGCAGATGCATCATTTCTGGCTCGGGGGCTCTCCCTATGGTTTTTGTCTAGTGCTTCAGTGGATATAACTCATTGTGGAGAAGAGGCTGAAAAAGAGCACATGAACCATTTTTTCCCCCTAAGAGTTTCAATTTAAAAATGATTGGTCTTTTTCTTTTTTGAGAAGTTTGAAATTATCTCTCAGATAGTAAATCCAGAATTGCACAGCCTCGGGATGTGTGTGACTCAAACCATTTCACATCATTAAACGCCTGTTTGGGAAAGAAGAACTTCTGATCATCCCTCTGGTGGAAAGTAGAGAAATGGCAAGATGGTTTGTAAGGAAATTTCAGGGAATGCCTATTTTTGTAAGTCCTCACTTGTCCCTGGGAGGCCCTGGGTGGGAAGAGGTTCATTTCTGGATTAAGTCACATCAATCAGAGCCAATTTTTTGCCTGTGATATGGGCTACTCACTCATCTTCCCAGTGACTTAGAGGAGTTGGGTGAATTGCCAAAGATCACCAGATCATATCTGATGGAGACATATCTTGAACTAGTCTTTTGAGAGGAAGAGATAACTGGAGGTAGACAAGGTCATTGTTTTCATGTGTTTGAAGGGTTTCATGGAGAAGAGGAGATTCAGTTTGTATGCTAGTTCAAACTGATGTCCATTGTGCATTCTATCTAGGCCTTGTGCTAGCAGCTAGGAACATACATGGTGCAGTTTCTCCTCCACAGTAGCAGGGAGAAGGTTTAGCAAAGCATCCAGTATAATCTAATTTGTGCTACCATAAAGTATGCAGAAGGCGCTCCAGGAAAACCAAGGGGTGAGTGAACTGCTCTGCCTGGAGAAAGTGTGGTGAATTTTAAAGTTTACCAGGCCTTTCCCAAGGTTAGAAAGGTAACAAAGGGAATTCCAGCACAGAGAGCAAAATATGCAGAAGTCAGAAAGAAGGGAGAGGAAGTCAGAGGAAGAGAAGGCTGGACATGCCGTGACCTCCAGAGTGTGAAGTCTGAATTCTATGCTAAAACATTAGGACCTTTGCCAAAGAAGCCAGAGGGCATCAATCCTTCCCCCATATGGTGATGGAACCAAATTCAATAGTAGCAGGTCCTTGGGACAGAGTGGATCTCCTTCATGCAGAGGCTGGTGAGCCCCTTGTTGGGGCTAGATCCAAGAGAGATAGCTACCTGACAGGGCGTTTGCCAGGAGTTTGCCATCTCTCCGATGCTTAGGAAGTGGCCTCAGCCTATCTTTTCAGGGTGGTATGTTTGGGTATTATCCCTGTGAAAGATATAGCCTGAAGGCTCTATATATTTTTGCTTTCTAATCTTTAAAATATCTTAACAGCTTGCACCAGAATTCATCTATGATGTGTCTAGGTCCATCTGGGCTGCTGTCACAAAATAACAAGACAGGTGTCTGGTAAACTGCAGATACTGATTGCTCACAGGACTAGAGGCTGGGAACTGGATACTTGGTGTCTGGTGAAGGCTACTTCTGGTTTCATAGACTGCTGCCTGGCCATGTCTTCACACGGCAGAACGGCCTTTTCTATAATCTCATTTATGGGGGCTCTGCCCTCATGACCTAATCACCCCACAAGCACCACCCCATACCATCACATTGGAGATTTGGTTTCAACCTACAAATCAGTGCCGGAGAGAAAAACGAACATTTAGCCTATAGCAGAAAGGATCCTTCTTACTTAGGAAGATCATACATTTAGCCATGCTGTGTAGCAGTCCCAAGGGGCTATTCCAGGAGCGTAAGCAAAAGAAAAACTACACCTAGGTTTAGAGATATGTACATCTTCATATCAATGAGAAACAGGAGAAGATCAGGAGTATATAAAGGAGTGAGGAGAGGGAGGACTAGAGAGATGGTCTGGCTGAACACTCCACAGGGTAAAGCTGGAGCCCCCACATGCATGGCTGTGCCTTTGCTCAAACAGGCTGAGTGACAGCATATTTTGAGGTACAAGGAAACTAGTGTGCTACTCCCCAACTCATTCTGAGTCTGCCGATACCTGGAGAGGGCATCTCTATGGCCTTGTAGTGACTCTTGGAAAGCATCCTGTAGGATACGATGGCTGCTATGCTTTAAATGTTGGTGTCCTCTTCCCCAAAACTTATATGTGGAATACCAATCCCCTGAGTGATGGTAATTGAGGGTGGGACTTTAGGGAAGTAATTAAGGTGGGATGAATTAATGAGGGTGGGGCCCCTTGTGATGGAATTAGTGCCCTTATAGAAAAAGGAGGAAACACAGGATCTCTCTTTAGATTTCTAGCCTGCAGAAAGGTCAGAAAATGAATGCTTGCTGTTTAAGACACCAGTCTATGGCAATTTGTTATAGCAGCCTAAACTGACAAGACAGCGGCCACTGAAAAGTCATTCAATTTGAAATTGTGATATAATAATATTTACCCTGTGTCCTACAGAAATCTTGAAGAGAGTGCTTAGATGTTTAGGTGAGTGGAAGGGCTGGATTTCCTGTCTGGGTTGTAGCAGTGTGGAGTAAACAGCTTTTATAGAGACAGCAGGATTTGGTCCTGCAGGGAGACTTTGTTTTTATAGATTTTGGTCTTCCCTGGTGTTGGATAAGATTCAGGCTGGCAGGCCATAACCCCAGGTGCCTTCCCAGAAGTGCCCGTCTTTCACGAGAATTCACCTTTGGTGGGCTCAAGGTCCCCGCCCTTCCTGATCCTGGGAATACTCGCCTCTCGCGGGAATTCAACCCAGGGCGGGCTCTCCCTTTCTGAGCCAATCCGGACCATACAAGTCGTGCTCCCACCCCTCTGTACTTAAGCCCCGGCTTGTCCAGAACTCTCTCTCTCTTTTCGCTATCTTCTTCTCACTAGCTCTCCCCTTCCCTGTTCCCCTTTCTCCCTTACCCCCTTCCTTCCCTTCCCTTAACAAACCCCCATTTTTCCTTCCTTTTCCTCCCCCCCACTCGTTTCCTTCGCAGTTCACCCCCATCCCCTCCACATATTTCTTTGGTAAATCAATAACCCCCCCCTTCTTCCTATATGGCGGTTTCAGCGTGTGTTCATCTATCCTTCACCATGGAGCATGGAGTTATGGTGTGAGTGAACTTTATCTGCATTTGAAAGGGCAGGGAGGAAGCAAGTGACATCAGGATCATATTTCATTATTTTGATGTCTCCCAAATGATGTCATTGAAGTTTATTTGATGACTGTCTCTTGCTTAAAGAAGCTACTTTGGACAGGGCTGGTTTACACAAATTATTGTTTTAAGAACAGCTGAAGTCACCAATTACCTGAGCAAAGTGAGATTCTTATCTACAGGATCCAAGGAGGTGTAGTTTATTTATACACAGTATCTTCTGGAATGTACTTTTATAGATTGCACAAGTTGGATCAACTAACGGAGTGCAATGCATGGTATGGAAGGGTAAACAAAAGCCCTGGGGTGAAGATGTAGCTACCTGGCTGAGCTGCTTTCTGAATGTGTATACTTTCTAGCTCTCTCTGATAATGATTGTCCTGCCATGTAACAATGCTAAACAGCATCTGAGGATTTAGCTCAATGGTTTAGCATATGTCTAGCATGCATGAGGCTCTGGGTTGGATCCCCCAGCACCAAAAAAAGAAAATTAAAAAATGACCCCCAGAATCTGTATCAGTAAAGACTAAACCAGTTGTATAAACACTGACTCAACTAGAAGTGCCCTTCTGCCTCACATAGGAACCTTAAGATAGGTTACTGGGGCATCTACTCTTAAAAAAATTTCCTCAAGAGCCCAGGATTCTTTTTTATGTTTTCCCAGAATGCAGGAAAGCATTAAAAGTCAGGAATGACATCCCATCTCTTGTGGTTAAAGCTGCACAAAGCACTTCATTCATTTTCCACCCACCAGAACTGGGTCACCTGGCCTCACCGAAGCTGCCAGGTAGACTGGGAAATAGAGTAACATAGTGTTTATTCTTAGCTACTAGATTGCCAGGCAAAAAAAAAATGGCATTCCATCCTGTATTGAGTACCTAAGAGTGATATTGATTTATTGACCTGGTGTTAATTTAGTGTTTGATGTTTGGAAATTATATTCAGTGCTATGAGTGTCACAGACATGTTCCCCCTATAAAACAATTTCTGTTATAACAAGTCGGGGCATGTACAGTGAATATCCATGGCAACACTTGGAAGGGCCCCTGTGTGTGGAACCCTGATATGACGTAATGAGTGATGTAAAGGCCTAGCCAGAAACAATATATAAGCCGAGTCCTCACCTCACTCAACGAAGCACCTTCAAGACGACCAGACCCCGTCACGCTTCCCGTGGGACTGACTTCGCTGATGGTGACGGCTGCTTGCTGAGTTTCCAGGACCAGACGTCTCCTGATCCAGTGGGTGGCTAAGATGTCCCCTGGTGAGCCCCCTGGGACTTGGGGGAGTCAGAGGCTAGTTAGGACTGTGTGAATTTGATTGTGAATAAACCCTGGCATTGCAAAGACATATCTGCCTCTGTCTACTCAATGTGCTCTCCCTACGAGAGAAGAGGAGAATTGGAATTTGAGAGTAATGAGATGCGTCTGCTTGTTCCTTCCAGTCCTAACAAGTCTGGAATTTAAGGTGTTGTCAACAGTTGGGATGAATGGCTGTCAAATCACCCTCCACCTATAGGGCCCTGTCCATTGAATGGTGCCTGCCCCAGGTGCCGTAGCAAGTCCTTTAGATCAACACTGTCCAACAGAAACATAATGTGAACCACAGGGGGAAACTGAAAAATTTCTCATGGCCACAGTAAAGAAATGAAAAGAAACACGTGAAAAAATCTTTAAATAATTTCTTGAACTTATTCATGTAAGGAGTATAAACAAAGTATTAATGAAATATTTTATATGCCTTTCTTCAAACCAAATCCTTGGAATTTTTTTGTTTGTAGCTTATACTTGCAGTATATCTCAATTTGAAGCAGCTGTATTTCCAGCCCTCAGTAAACACCATGTGGCTTGTGACTGTGCTGTTGGACAGTGCAGTTAAGAAATGTGTCCTCCAGAACAATAGCACCATTGTACGCAGCATAAATTATTTTGTTATGAAAAGACTCTGCTAATTAATTGATTCAGATTTAACTCAGCATTGTAATCTACATTAATATGAAAAAGAATGTTATTTTCCCCTTGAGGCTTTCCTAGGAATAGGCAACCATAGACTATTCATTTTCTGGCTCATCAGAGATCTGACAAATGCATTTTCCAACTAGCCAAGTGAGATAGAGCTGGTTGGAATCCCGTTCTTCCTACTTAACAAGCTATGTCATCACAAATAAGCTGCTTAACTCTTCTGAATTCAGTCTCTTTATCTGTAAAAATGTCACATGTTCAAGATTTTTTTTTTAATATTTATTTTTTTGGAAGCCAGACTCAGCCGAAATAGCACTGGATGAAGAATAAAGAATTTGGACCCACAAGATCACACCTCAGCCCGCGACACCAGACCTCAAGCCTGCCACCCTGCACCTCAAGCCCGCAGACCCTCACCTGGAGCCTGCCAGGCCGCACCTTGATCCATCCACGAGGACCCGGGACACCACAACTTGACCCCACGAGCGTGCCCATCCTGCCACACCGCACTTCCACCCAGACACTGCACCTCAGCCCTTCTTGCAACACGCACCTCCACCGACAAGACCTCGCCTGGACCTGCTAGACCCCACCTCCTCCGTGGAGACTGTGTCTCAGCCTGGAGGACCTGTATCTCCTCCCACAAAGCAAAGAAAGGACTAAACTGACCTGGAAGGTGAGCAAAGCCCTGAGGACAACTGGTGGAATGGCTAGCGGTCTGGCACGCTGACTCCACTAGACCCCAACGCTATCTCCATGGCTCTGGGAGATCCACACGCCAGCAGGCGGGCTCCACGTGACCCTGCTGCTTGGTCCCGCGAGATTACACCTCCTCCCGCGAGACTGTACTTCAACCCACGAGATCTGTACTTCCACCCGACTCCTGAGACTTCGCCTGGACTGGCACTTCAACTTGTGAGACCTCAACTCAGTCCGCAAGATCTGCACCTTGTCCTACAAGGCAAAGAAAGGACTTAACTGACCTGGAAGGTGAGCAGCCCTGAGGACAACCTGGTGGAATGGTTAGCGGCCTGGCACGATGACTCCACTAGACCCCAAGGCCAGCTCCATGGCTCCAGGAGATCCACACGCCAATACGCGGGCTCCACGTGACCCTGCGCTTGGTCCCGCGAGATTATACCTCCTCCGCGAGACTGTACATCAACCCACGAGATCTGTACTTTCACCTGACTCTTGAGACTTCGCCTGGACTGGCATTTCAATCTGTGAGACCTCAACTCAGTCCGCAAGATCTGCACCTGTCCTACAAGGCAAAGAAAGGCCTTAACCATCCTGGACGGTGAGCAAAGCCTTAACAACTGTGGATGGAAAGGCTAGTGACCCTCAGGCAGTTGGTGTTTCTTCTGCCAAAGAGACAAAAACGTAGAGTAACATACCATATTTGGCCACTTGGAAATGCCCACTGCCCTTTGCGAAGATTTATTGGTCGTTTGTAGAAGGCCTGTGTAAATAATATGAAAAATCTGCTCTTAGCTTGCCCCCCAACCTTTTAAAATTATTTTGCTACACCTGGACATTCTAAATGTAAAGAGGTTGCAGACATTTGGTAGAGTTAGAAAACAATGTCTTGTAAATGCCCATTTGTTTTTAAAAATCATAAGTGTCTTTTGGAATTTGAAATGGATTTGTTAGACTAGCTCTACGAGTAGCACATATCCACGTTTGTTAAGTGGGTGGGTTAGAAGACTTTGACCATGAGGAAGAAGAGGTCCTGTGCCAGATGGGTTTTTCCTATTATAACCATTATTTTGTATATGCATTTATTCTTCATTACTGTATATATAGTTGAAGATGCTAAGTACTTTATTTTGAAATAGCTAGACTTTCTAGATGTTCTAAAGTGCCAGGAATATGTCAAAAATAGAAGTGTTAAAATATAACACTTTTTTTTTTGTTAAAAATCTTAATTTTTTTTAAGGGCCGGTCAATAGCCAACCCCTTGTTGAGTAGTACACAGTTCTGTTCTGGTTCTTAGGAGCACCGTGCAAGTGTGCTTATGATGAGGCAAGAGTTGTGCTTTATGTCTACGAGTTTTGTTTTACTTTGTTGTACACATACGAATATAAAGGACAATCTACTCCTAATCTACATCTAGTCTTTCTAGGTGTTAAAGAGGTTGCCAGTGTAGGACAAAAGTAGAATTAGTAAACAGATGTTGTATGTTTTTTGTTAAAATTCTTAGGAAGGATTGTTTTATTCAAATTGGAGCAGCATAGCCCACTGGGCTGGTGAAGGGTCAGAATGCTCATATTTTAAAAAACATTTTCAAAGTATTGTTACATTTGTGCAGTTTATTCAAAACTATCATGTACATAGTGGACAAATTGAGTCCTTCCTTGAAACATCTAGTCTGTCTAGATGTTTAGAAATGCCTAATGTATGTTAAATGTAGAGATAGTGAAATATCACTTTGTAAATATCTTTTTGCTATAATTCATGCGAAATATTGTCTTTGGGGAATGGAACTGTTAAACCACCTCTGTGAGCAATATAGTACTATTTGTATTTGTTCAGTTATGTGGCCAAGGTGAGAGGGAAGCAATTTCAAAAGGTAATATGTTAGTGTGTTCATACTTGGACATATTCAGACATCAGTTTTCTGTATGTTTTGTGCATTTTGTTTTGTCGTGTATATAATGGACAAGTGAGTCCCAAATTTGCAACATCTAGTCTCTAGATGTTAAAGAGGTTTCCAGCGTATGACCTAATAGTTAGTAAAATTAGCACATTTTGTATATTTTGTGTTGAAATTCATAGGAAAGCTTGTCCTTTGTAAATGACTTTTGGATATGAATTGGTTCAACCATCTCTAACCATTACTTTGCCTTTACTTGTTCACTGGACTAAAAGAAGGAAGGAGGAGGGAAAGGATCAAGGACAAAATGGTCATATTAGAAGATACCTCAGAATATAACCATTGCTATGTGTGCTCTGTGCATAGTCTAGTCCTTCTATAGTTAGATGTGTTTGATATATTTTAAGACTAGAAGTAGTAGAATAAGATTTTTTTTGTAAATAGCATTAAAAGAAAAGGAAGGAAAAGCTAGGGGACTAGGAAAAGCTCATACAACAGACATATGATTGTGTGGATTGATGTAGAATAATTACAGGACAAAATTCAACACCTATTGGTAAAATCTCTCGGGTAAGAAGGACCAGGGAGTGTTATGGATTAAATTATAACCCCCAATGACAGGTGTAGGATAAAAACTCCACACCTAAGAATAAGGTCTTTTTTTTTTTTTTTTTTTTTTTTTTAAGAAATGACATTATTATGGTATGATTACTTAATATGAGGTGATGATGGGCTAGGATGAGCTCATGGTTCAGCCTGGTTATAAGGAGAATGGGGCAGACTCTTAGTTTGGTGTGGATTGAAAGAAGAGCAGAATAAGTTGTCATTCAGTGTCTTATGTCATTATGTGGCTATCTTCACTTCTATTTAGTTGATGCTTGTAGTGAAATGTTTTAATTCCCTTACCTCTCATTTTGGATATGTCCCATATGTATTTTTTGGTGGTTTCCATGGGAGATGCATTTAACATGAGAAAGGGACACTACCCTGATGTGAATCTATAGCAGGGTAACTTAAGTAGTGTAGATAATACTGCTGCTATGCCTCTCTGTCTGCACCCCCTCCGTCAGTGATGTCACAATGTTATATGTGTATGTACTATGTTCAGTACCATAGAATAAAGTTGGGGTTTTCTGCTAAACAAACAAACAAACAAACAACAACAACAAAAAAAAAAACCCAACTTGGATTGTGCCTTCAACTTCTCCCTGAATCTTTGAAACTAACCATCTCATCTTCTCTAGGATCTTCCCATTTTTCACCAGTAGAGGCAGTATAATACACTCCTGGCAATTTCTCTCTTTTCAAATGGAATCCCTTGCCAAGAAAGTACAATGAAAACATTCATATTTTGAGGATAACTCTAGGGACAGGACTGCCTTCTGGAAGATCTGCATCCATAGTAGCATAGTGTTTCTAAGTAAATACCATTTTTGGAGGAAGGGGTGGGAATGATTAAATGGAAAAATCTCTTAGGTTAGTGACTGAAACTTTAGCATAAAATTTGAAGAGACAACAATGAAAATCAAACTACGAGCTCTCTATCACTACTTGTGGAAGTGTGTTTTGAGGGATCTTTCTGGAATTCAATCAGCAACATGATTCAAAAGACAAAACGTGTACATCCTGTCATGTAATATTTTTATGTCTAAGACTTTTAAGGAAAAGTCTTAATAGAACTTTGGTATCCCTGTGGCTTTTCTGCTGACACCACCAGAAAATTAGAAATACTCTGATTATTAAAAAATAAGTATTAGTAAAAAGAAACAGTTATAGTATAGATATGTAAGAGGATATTATGAAATAATTTAAAGCCATAATTTCAAAGAATATTTATGATGTGGGAAAATGTTTTATTATATTGTTTAACTCTAAATGATCATGAATAATATGCATGAAATAGTTGGTCCCAGCCTTCTTTTCAAGTTGGTTCCTTTCCAGAGGATATCCTCACAGCTCCTGACTTTGTCTCTTGTCCTCTTGTTCCTGCTGCTTCTCTCCTTGAGTGAACCTTCATTTTCTCATGTGTCAGCATTTCTGAACTTGGTACTCTTGATATTTGGGGCTGAATAATCCTTTGTTGTTCTGAGCTTTGTGAGATATTGAGCAGCATTGTCAGCCTCTACCCACGAGGTGCAAGTAACACCATCTCCCAGTTGAGACGACCGTGAGTGTCTCTAGACACCACAAGTTCTCTTGGGGGCTAAATCATATGCCTCGGAAGTTGGATGATTATCTAAATTCAGTAGTTGTTATTTGTGCCACTGAGATGTGGAAATTGAAAATTCATGTGGTCTCTCTCTCTCTGTCTCTCTCTGTCTCTCTCTCTCACACACACACACACACACACACGCACGCACACTTTTCACACTGTCGTATTCGCACAAATGTTAAGCATTGATTCTCTATGCTAGCTCAGTTCATATGCACAGTGGACACTTCTCTGTTGCATCCTCACAACTAAACACTTAAGGTTGCTCCAGGTGAATTGGGCTGCACAAAATAACCACTCAGAAAATTTTTGGGGTCTTGTGATGACTCCTCTTTGAACTTAGGGGTCCGTGGAAAGAGAGAAAGCAACCTGGAGCTCTGTTTTATTGGGGAAAAACCATGCACATGAGGCAAGGGCTCAGGTTTCAGGGGGTTGAGGCTAGCTTCGTGATGTCTTGCTGTCAGCAGGTTGACTGACATCTGGGAAGGCCACGTCCATCTCATGTGCTGAGATCAAGAGCAGAGTAGACAAAGGGAGTTTCCATGGAATATTCTATCCCAAACAGGGCAAAGGGGTAGGATACAAAAGAATAGGTGGGTGTAACTCAACCCCAGTGGGCACAGCTACTCCTAGGGCCATACCTTGTTATCTGAGCCCAGGAAACGCCCGAGTCACAAGTCCTAATGCTTCCACGTCAGGCATCTTTGCCCTATCATTTTCCCTGTTGAGGCATCAGGACTGAAAGGTGCGAACACCTAGTGTAGCTTCCCACACTTCTCTCCATGAAGCATTCTCTGCACAGACCTCTGTCCACCATGGGAACGAGACTCTTTGGTATACAGAGAAGTCATTCTTTTGGCTTCTGCTCGGTTCCAGTGTGAATGAATGACAGCTTTCCTCATGTTTGGTAATCAGAACTAGGAACTGAGGCCCATCTGATTTTACCTCTTGTTTCAGGAAATTCTTGCCCAAGAAGACACAGCTTTCAACTAGTAAATAACCTCACTGTTAACCTCAGACACTTCATGAAAACCCATTTATTTTGCTCAGGAAAATTGGATGCTCAGCTGGGGAAGTATCATGCTTCTTCAGACCATGGCCTGTCTGCTCAGCTGGGAAATGTTACTTATCAAAGAACTATTTTCTTATGAAGAGTCCCCAAGACTCTACCTTCTCTGTGTCTACTCATCCTAAGCTATTGGATGATGAAGACCTCTCTAAGTCAGTTATATCCAAACTCTTATGCCCTATAAATGACATTTATAGGCACATGGACAACCCCCTGTCTGAGATACATGAAGACTCTCCTAAGGGGGCATTCTTCTTTATTCAGTAAAAAATGGACTTTCCCTAATAATCAGAGTTCTCTCTGGGGTATTGGCAGTCCCCCTGGGCCTGTCTACATTTTTAAAGAAGGGGGACACCATCATAAAGTGACCTGCCCATCAATGCTCACAGAACACCAGTAGGAATTTTTAAAGCAGCAGCTTTTCTGCATCTCAGGCCAGATGAGATTCACAGGCGTGATGTCCCCACTCTGCCTTATTCAAGGGGAAAGGAGGCCCAAGGACTTAAAGTTCCCCCTGGTCAAGGAGTGTGAGTGTGAACTGGGCTGGGGTCACGTGCGGGCGCATAGCATAGAAAAAGAAAACACAGAACTCCCACTCACACATAAACACACACATATGTATATGCCTACATGTATAAACATACACCCCAAAGTACAGCAGAATTATAGGTGATTTCATGTTTATATTTTCCATGTTTAAAATTTGTTACTTAATGAAGATGTCTTCCTGTTCATCAAAGTCATTACTGTTATAATTTCAGGTACAATAATATGCTGATATAATTCTATCCTGTGCACTTCAGGAGATCACGGGAAAAACTCGAGTTGGGAGTTTTTTGTACCAAGTATTAATTTGAAGTGTGAATGGAAAGGATTACCCTGTTCCATTTTTTTAAAATTCCCATTTTCTTGAATAATCTCATGGTTGCTGGTATATAACTCTGTATTGAGATGGGCTAGGCAGGCCATGGGGTATATGAGGAGGGCATATGAGGAGAGGCAATGTCAGGTACTAAAATAAGTTGTGCTGTTGGTACCCAGGGTCATGAATAAATGTCTAAGCTGAGTGTGCTCTTGATCTGATAGATCATGGTGACTAATTCTCTGGGTTTGGCTTTGACTCAGTTGTGTACTAATTTTGTCCTCATTAACAGAATGCCTCCCCTCTTAGCTAAAGTTTTTTAACTTGCAAAAGTTTGCTGTTTGCTCCTACCAAGGGAACCTCATGAATTTGTTGTAAAGACTTGAAGAGATGATAGATATGGATGTAGGAAATAGCTCAACTGCATGGTATTATGGGACTGCCTCTCTATTTTTCAAAATGCCTTTCTGATTGATGTTAATGTAGATTTAAGATAACCACCCCACATCCAATTTCAATGCTGGGGCTGCTTAGAACTTTGAGATTGCTTGGGGTGGAGGTCGAGGCAGTTGGGGATCTCTACCTTGTCTTCGAGTACCCTGGTCTGGTGCAGGGACCTGGATGGAAGTCCTCACATGCAGCCTGGTTCCCCCAGGGCCAGGTGGGTGCAGGGTACAGCCATGAGGAGGAATACTTAGGACTGCTTGCCACAGCTGCTTAACATCCCTCATTAGCATTTATGCCCATCATATAAACCTCAAATTGAATTTTCCAGGGTAGAGTGGGGAAAATGAAAGGAACAAAGGGAAACAGACAGATAAGCACTTCCCTTGCATGGGTCCACTGTTTACTTACTGTGTGCACATCATTTCCTAGGAAGTGTTCTCTCCTGTATTACTCTGGCTACACTAGTATAAAGTGTATGTGATTGTCTCCATTTACAGGCTCTGCGAGGTTCAGCAATTTGACCCAGATCACAGAGCTCAAGAGCAGAGCGACACTTCATACTCAGCTGCTGAAATTCCATTCTAACGGACTCCATTAGATATTTTGGGGGATTGGTAGATTCACCATAGTGGGCAGCACAGCATTGGTACTGGATGTCTTACTGCACTTCATCCTTTATAGCAACTTCAGGTGGCAAGAGGGCAGCAGACCAGGAAGGCGAGAAGGAATGGGAACTCGGATGTGGAGTGGTTTATTTGTTCCCCATCAACAGAGCAAAGTTATGCTTGATTATGCAAAATGATTAACCATGTGGAACTACATGGAAGTAAGTTACATTCATCTCCAGCAACTTCCAGGGATAAATGCATTATGTTTGATTTCTCTGCACCTAATGACATTTTGATTTCTCAGAATGTTCTGATCTAATATTAACTGGATGGCACACATGTGAAATTTCACCCGAATAGGCAGACATGCCTTGTACTCTGTATACAGATTGGCCCTTCTCTTGGTCTCTGGAAGTGACAGCTCGAAAACCGTGATACAAGATGCCATTTCTGGCTTCCCTTGCCCCACTCTGACCACCCCCTATGTTTATGTAATTCAAGGAGGCCACCAAAGTGTTTTATCCAGGTGACTTCCTTTCCCTACTAATGGCTTTATTTATGTACAGTTAGGGACATATGAAAGAAAGAGCAAAATAAGTAGCCAGGACCACTTTGCTGATTCCTGCTGCACCTTGTCCACCTGCCCATTGAGTCCTTCATCTATGTCTTCAGGGGTCAGTGGAGCTAGAGGGTGCCTGACCTGATGGGGACTGCAGGGAGGACAGAGGCCTTGGCTTTCTTCTTTCTGTGTTTTGGTGGGATGGATGACCTCATAGCGTGTCACCGTGCCATGGCCATGCTTGGCCCTCAGACATGCACTTGATCTCTCATCCTTCTAGAGGGCCTTGGATTCTAGAGAGCTTTCAGAAAAAGCGAAGGCATAGATTTGGTGGAAGGAGCACAGAGCAAAGCCACGGGAAGCTTGGGTTTTCATATCTGCCCTCTCAATGTGGGGGGCCACAGGCAAGTCACTTTGGCTCTCTGGGCCTCTGTCTCTGCCTCCCAGTTGGGGGCCTGCCACTCATAGCTCTGAATGCCTAAGAATCTGCTGCTGTTTGTTGGTTTTTACATCAAGCCTCCCCTGTCTCTGTGTCTGTCTCCCTCTTCCTCCTGTCCTTCCTCTCAGGTGCATGAGAAACCCGGAGTTTACAGTAAAAGCACAGGAAGAGCTGAATGATGTGTTCTCTTCAGGAAAGTACCTGGTCCCCTCAGGGAGCCAGTGTCTGCCTCAGGAGCCCCTGCCTCCCAGGCTGTGGCTCCTGAGGACTTTCAATGTAGGCCTGGCAACCCAGCCTGGGCCTTTGATGTGGCTTTGAAAGTGCTTGAAGCACAAGCAGCCCTAATTCAGATCTGTGAAAAGGCCTTCTGCTTTCTGCCAGGGACCTATGGTTGCCCAGTGGTGACAGGGCACAACCTGAGCATCCATCTGGGAAACGGCACAGGACACAAACCCTCACCATTACAGTCCCCGGGGTCCCCTGACTTCAGGTGGGACTGGCTTCTTCATCCACCATAGCTCTTTGTTCCTCTGAAGAGGAAATTGGACATGCTTTTATAATCTGTATGCACCATGAGAAGACACACGCTGCCCAAAGGACTCTGAAGCGACGACACATTGAACATTCAGCTCCTGAATCTTAAGGAGGGGTCTGTGCTCCTAGAAAGGAGGGAGTCACCATTTGTTTATTCACATCTTGTTTTTCTTGGTAGAAATAAAGGTAATGGATGATCCTAAGGTTTCCATGCGTGGTTTTTTCCAGTCACTTCATTCATTCATTCTTGCCACTGTGCTTAGTCTTTAGGGGTACAAAGGTTTTATGTAGGTAAGAAGGTAGGTAGATAGATACAGATATAAATATAGATATGGATTTAGATTGAGATATATAGATGATAGGTAAGTGTGGACAGATGAAGGTCTAGGTGTAGGAATATAGACTGAACATTGCAAAGTTCAGATCTGCTAGTAAGTCTCTGGTGTTTGTGTCACAAATAATCATGGTAACTGCCCAGAGGTGAGCCAAAAACTTATAAAATGAAGGAATTCTGATTCATTCTGGGGATCAGACAAAGCTTCCTATAAACACAGACATTTGAGTTGAGTTCCAGTGCGAAGAGATGACCTCAGGCCCCGGAACCAACACTCATCAAACCAATTGCAATGTGGGTCCTGCAGTCAGACTGCCAGAGATTTCAGGTCTCTTCCAAAAGGCAAGTAGTTCTGCAAAGTCGTCGAGAACCCAGGCTCCTTCCTTTTACAAAGTCCGGTTGCGCCCAGTCCTAGAATATTGCTTTCAGCTTCAGGCACAAAGTGGCTGCTGTTGCTGTGGGCATCATGATGATTTTCAGGTCTAGGGAAGGGAAAACCAATATCCGAGGGGGCATTTTCCCTGAAACAAGTTATCCAGGAACTCCACCCGTTCAATTCCACCTACACCTCTTTGGCCAGAACTGGATCTTCTAGTTGCAAGGATGTCAGTGGCGGAAGGAGGGATGATGTCTTAATCTGAGCATTCCACCTCTTTGGACCAAACCAGGGGAGACTGGGTGGTAAATTAGCTCTGTCTGCCCAGGCCATAGTTGGTATTTATTTACTTATTTTTGGTAACCTACATCTTTCTACTATTTTTGGCGACACTGCCTGGATTTTCTTTTGGGAGGTGAATCTGCTCTCAGATGGAAGTTCCTGATGCCTGGCCTTCCTGAGATCAAAGAATGGGCTGTCAGACCTTTGAATGCTCAGCAGAAGACACAAAGTAGGCAAAACAGTTGGAGCTGTTCCTTCCAAGGCTCTTCAAAACTATTGATTATTTCCTGCCACCTAGAAGCCTGGATGTGCCCAGCTTCTGTTCTTGTCACCTGGTTTTCTATCTTTCTCTGAGATCCATGGGAGCCAGAGCCTCTGTTCCCTCTCCTCAGATGCCTTCCCCACAAGCGCCCTCTTCCCCCGAGCACCCAGCTCCTCAGGTGGAGCTCCTGGTGGGTTGGCATTTCTCTTTTTGGCAGTTGTCTGTAAGTCTGCCCCCTTCCCCACCCTCAGCCCCTGAAGAGTAAGCTCCATGAGGGCAGAGGCTGCATTGAGCTCATTTTAAGGCCTCTAGCCACTGGCATGGTAATAGGCCTTTGGGATTTATCAATATGTGGTGTTGCTGGTTTTTATAGCAGGAAGTAGACCCTGGCAGGGGGCAGGCAGAAGACAAGAGTCTTGGTCTTTGAAAGACTCCTGGCCATGTTTCCAGAACTTTCCTCCAAATCCTGCCAGCTGGGTGGATGTTGTGACTCATTCTTCTGGAAGTGTTGACTTCTGCAGCCACCCTCCCCCTATGTGACAACCACTGCTTCTCCACCTCTTTGTTCTCCCCGCTTTCTCCTCCTCCTCCTCGGTCTTCCTCTGCCACCTTTCTCCTCCTTCTCTGCATCTTCTTGTCCTCCTTCTCTTCTGCCTTTTCTCCCTCTCCTTCTCCCTTCTTCTTTGTGGCCGCCATCACTCCGTTGTTATCATCGTCACCTCTGTCAACTCACACTGGGCATTTGCCACGTGCCCGGCCAGTCTAGGCCTTACCTAAGAGGACCAGCCTCTTGCTCACGATTACAGGACGTTTGTGACAGCGCCAGGACTCAAACTCCTCTGTTTAATCCAAAACCCATGTATGTGCCCTGTCCTTCCCCCAGCCACAGAGGTGGACAGGGAGCTCTGGAGAGGCTGAAGAACCACTCTGGCCATGTCCCATCACAGTGGAACTCCTTCCAGGAGCCACAGGGCCCACGTGGTACAGGATGGATTCTCAGGTGTGTGGCTGTGTGTCCCTCTGTCTGCAAGAGGCCTCCTTTCCCTCTGGTCTCTCTCTCACTCCATGTGCCTGAGGTTCTATCTGGAGTCACCTGTGGGCCACACCACGCACTCTGTGCCCTCCTGGCTGGATGCCTTTGCTAACATCCTCTCTGTAAGAGCCTTTGAGGAAGTAGCTCTAAGATGGCGGCTGGCTGAGAGCCAAGAGGTGGCACTTACCTGTTTGTCAGAAGCAAGGCTTTGTTTACTACACCTGACTTATAATAGCTCGTGGGCACTACGTGCTGTAGCATTAAGTTGAGCTTGTGAGACACGTGTATGCTTATTAAGAGAACTAATGCATCTGTGATGGGCAAAGAGTATTTAACCAGACGGTGAGAGGAACGGGGGGTGGAATCAGCAGAGGGGCGGAAAGAGAGAACAGAAGATAGAGAAGGGGAGAAGAAGAAGGAACAATAAAGGAACCACTCATTCCCAGTCTGCCTCCGATTTCTTTCCCGCGGTCTTGTTGCTGCAGGTGGCAACACCTCTCCACTGAGACACCTGCCTCACTGCCAGCTGGAGAATGGCACCCTTCACTTAAGACCTGGGTCAAATGATGAAGGCCCAGGAAATCCTTCGGAGTGGCTCCCTTTCAGGCTGAGCTCTGTCTGTTTAAACTCCATGCTTCCTCCTGATTTCTTCTGTGGTTTCTGGAAGCCACGCAGAGGAGGGACTCGGTCTTTGGAGACAGACACTCTTGGCTGAAATGCCTTTTCAGTTCCTTTCTCACTTTCTGAATGTTGGTGAGGTATTTAGCCTTTCTGAGCCTCCTGCTAGCTATACAAAAGGTAAAAATAGTGCATATTTTGGGAAAGTGAGGCAGTGTTATAGAATGGCTCTTGCCCCAGCCCCCACCCTGGCCACCACTTTCGTTAATCAGCCCTGCCCCAGGGCAAAGGTGCTGGGCAGCCCACAGGCCTGACCTTCTCTCACTTGTCTTCCAAGGAGCAGTTAATCTTTAGTGGCAGGAGCATCAGGAGGGCAACACTGGCTGCCTCTGCTTCTGTCCTGGCCCTGCTGCCTCCTGGCCCCCACGGCAGCTCCCTGGCCTCCTGGAGTGTCATCCCCTAGTGTCTGGCAGGCAGTGTCCTAGACACTGAGCGTGGAAACCCCACCTCAGTGCTACTTGCTACTGGATTCATTAGTAGGTCAGCCATGCGCAGTTTGAGGAGGAGGGACACACATGGGGTGTAGTGTCCCCCTGAGCAGTGGGTTGGTGTGACTCAGTCCCTGCCCAGCAGTAGCATCCGTCACTTGGTTTTGGCCTCTGGTGCCACATGGTGTTGTTCAGGGGGTCATGGTTGGTGGTGAGTCATCCTGACCCACAGGAGTCTGGCATGTGGGAGGGTGAGGCAGAGAGAAAAAGGACCCATCCCGGGGTCTGCTCAGGGGCACGAGGCGTTCACCTGGGAACGCTCACTGGGGATTCAGTGCCACCTGGAATTCTTGAAGACACCCAGCCCAGCCTTTCCATTTTATCCTCAAGATAAGCAATCAGTATTCATGCAGCACATACTGTATGCCTTTGTGATGCTATTAGGAAGATTTATGATTTTTTTATATATGTTTAGTTGTATTATTTGCACACTTCATGTCAGGACACAGGATTATGGTTGGTCCAAAGAGCCTCTCTTATTTTTATTTTTCTTTCCTAACCTTTGGTCTCTTCTCCCAACCTCCTCCTATTCCACCATAAGAATATGTGTAAGTTTTAAAAAATATGTGTTGTGTATGGTGAATGGGTAAGCTTTCCAGTTAACTAGGTGATGGTGTGCTATACACCTCATTCAGTTTTTACCTCTTCACTCAATGTTTTATTTTAGGAATCTGCACAGCAGTAGAGAAGCTTCTAGCTGACATTTCTGCAGCTGCCTGGTCTCCCTGTGTGCAGCCACAGGATGGTCTGTGTATTACCTTCAACTTCCATGACCAGAAGCAGTGACAGAACACTGTGCATGTCCTTTGTCAACTTTCCCCCATTGTTTTTCAAAAACAGCCACTTGCTGCTAACAGAGAAAGTTTTGGGTGCTACGTGGTGTTGCTATTAGTAAAATGGAACCATATAGCACTTACGGCGTGGAGATCAATGTGGTTGGCCCGAGTAAAGCCATTATTGCCTCTCTTTGCTTGCTAGGCTTCCCCTTTATAATAGATAAAAAGCTGACTTCAGGCTAAAATATTCAGAGGTAGCACACTCTCACTGAAATTAATTATGTTGAAAATTTAATTAAAATGTAATTTAACAAAATGTACTTATTTAAATGGTTCCTTCCATTATTAATAAGCAAAGCTAGTTTTCTATTTAAAGAAGTGACATTCCATATTTAATGGAACCTAAAATGCCACTGATTATAAAAACATTATTATATATTCTACTAAGAAAGAAAAATAATTCTAATTAAACCATAATAAGCCATTGATAGTAAAAAAGCATACTGTTTTCAAAGCTGTTAATTAAAATTTGAAGACATGTATATCTGTTTCCGTTTCCTTTAACAAATAAAGTTATTTGATTAAAGAAGAAGATTGATTTAACAGAAAGTGAATAAATGACAATTTGGTTTTAAGTGAAGTTAGCAGAGATGACATTGGCACAGACTTGCTTGGAGTTTGGGAAATGGGCTCATCTCACATAGGTGGACCTTACACCAGCCTTTTAAGGGGGCTGTTGTCGTTTCTGTTTAGCAGATGGGACAACTGGGGCAGGGAGCAGTGGTCTTCCTAAGACCACAAGGTGAAGGGGAAATTTAGGCTTAGCCAGGGGTGCAAGTACCCACTTTTGATACCAAAAGTCCATGGGACTGGTGAATGGATTCCAGCATTGCCCGTCTCGTACCCTCTCTCTGCGAGGCCCTGACAGGCTCAGAGCACAGCCCGTTTTCCTCAATCCTGAGCCTTCAGAAGCACCTCAGTGCTCCCCCTAGAGTCCCTGTCACTCTCATCTGAGTGTGGCCAGGGTGTTCTGGTGCCTTTCCCACAGGGGCTGCACTGCCCATATAGAAGCATGTGATAGCAAATGGACATTTCCAACACCGAGGCATCCAGGGAGGAGGGATCAGGGACAGAGCACTCCAGGAACAGTTGTAGGAGTATTAGGCTGTTTCTTTTTTTGTTGCTGAAGCCACTGTCTATTTTGTTGTTGTTGTTTGATCCTTACCTCAATTACATGAATAGCTATTATTCCCATTTTACAGATGAAAAAACTGACAATGTTACCTCTACGTCCACAATTAATAATTAGTAGAACTGTAAAGCCGTGGATTTACTGCCTCTCTCCTTTTTAAAATTAAACTTTGCATTGTGTGATTATTGTAGATTCGTGTGCCCTTATAAGAAATAATAGAGATCTCAGAAATCTGGCATTCTCCTGGATTTCCCACTTTGCCCTGAGAGTGAGATTTTGCAAAGTTATAGCAAAATGGGAGGACCAGGATGCTGGCATTGATAAAATCACAACACAGAGCCTTGTCTTACATCTCTCACCTGGAGTTGCCCCTTTCCAATCACACTTTCCTCCCTCTCCTGCATTCCTCCATCCCTGACTCTAGGCAACCTGACATCTAGTCTTCATTTCTATAATTTTTTCATTTCACACATTATGATGAAATCGTGTATCATCTAACCCCTTGTGACTGGCTGTCCTCACTCAGCATAATTCATTGGATATTCATGAAATAATAGTTCCTTTTCAATACTGAGCAGTACTCCACGGTATGGAAGCACCACAGTTTGTGAAGCCATTTATCTGTTGAAAGACATATAGATTGTTTCTTTATGAATAAAGTTTCTTTGGACAGTCTTATACAGGTTTTTGTGTGAACATAAGTCTTTGTTTCTCTGGGATTAATCCTAAGAGTGCAATTGCTGGGTTATAGGGTAGTTGTGTATTTAGTGATTTATCTGTATATATCTGCATATATATTGGTGAAAGTTTTTTTTCCTAAATTTCTTTTCATTTCCCCCATACTCTTTTTTATTTGTTTGTTTTTCCCCAATATCTTTTTAAAAACAGAATTGAAATTTTTATTGATATAATTTTAGGTTCATGTACAATTATAAGAAGAAGTAGAGATCAAGAACAAGAAAGATTAATAACCTAATTTAAAAATGGGATGAAAAGATATTTTCATGAAATAATAAAAATGAAATGAAAATAATGCAAAAATGAGAAGATATTTCTCCAAAAATTGCACAAATGTTCAATAAGAATATGAGAAGATGCCCAAACTCATTAACAAAATGAAAATGAAAATTAAAGCCACATTGAGATACTCCTTTACACCAGTTAGAATGGTTATAATAAAAAAGACAGACAATAATAAGTGTTGATGAGGTTAGGGGAAATTGGACCCTCACATGCTACCAGTAGGATTGTAAAATGGTGCAGATGATTTAGAAAACAGATGTTGACAAAGATTAAGCATAGTTATTGCTGATCCAACAATTTCACTAGAAGTTATATGCTCAAGAGAATTGGAAACATGTCCATACAGAAACTTGCACATGAATATTATCCATAATAGCCCCCAGCTAGACAAATTCCAATTTCCATCAAATGATAAGTGGATAAATAAAATGTGGTCTATCCTTAAAATGGACTGTCATTTAGCAATAAAAAGAAGTGAGGTATTGGTGTGTTCTAGAATGAACCTTAAGTGAAAGAAGTCCATTATAAAGGACCATCTATTTTACCACTCCACTTACATGAAATGTCCCAAATAGGCAAGTCTGTAGGCACAGAAAGTAGATTACTAGTTTATCTAGGGCCTATGGGAAGGGGGTTTGGTAAGCAATGGCAACGGGGTGTGGGGTTTCTTTGGGGGGGATAGTGAAAATGTTCTAAAATTGATGATAGTGATGAATACATAACTCTGTAGATCTGCTGAAATTGTTGGACTGTGCATTTTATGTGAGGGAATTATATGGTATGTGAGTCATTTCTCAATAATCCTGGTTTTTTTTTTTTTTTTTTTTTTTTTGAGAACTAGTACAGAGAGAACCTGTGTACCCTTGACCCAGTTGTTCCTCCAAAGGTAACATTTCACCACACTCCAGTGCATTAGGGAATTGAGGCCAGTGTTTTGAAATTGACACAATTCATTGATCTTAGTTGGATACCCCCTCTTTGACTTACACTCACCTCTTGGTCTCTCTGGTATGTTTCACCCCATGGGTAGGTCTGTGTTCCACCTTCATGGTCGAGACACTGAACAGAATCCTGTCTGTCTGAAGCTCTGCTCTCGCTCTCTTCTGTTTGAAGTGGCGTGCTGAGTCCTTGGCTTTTCTCAGAGTTCATGGCCAGACACAAGGCAGCGCCCCACTGGGCCTCCACTGCCAGGCAGAGGGATCTCCTTTGGTTGTCAAAGGGCAGAACCGTGGCAGGGTGAGAATTCCCACCCACGAAGAAGGGAAGAAATGTTGGAATCTAGATTCTAGAACCACCCACACTGCTGAAGGGGTAGGAAATTATTTTACCAAAGGGAGAAACGTGAATTATGGGAGGGGGATACGCCCCCAGACCACCACACCCTGCTTTCTCCTCCCACCAATTTCGGAAATAGTCAGCGCTTTTGGAGATCTAGTGTTTATTGGGTTGCCACTGGCAATTGCTCTCAGGGAGAAGACTGGCAATGATTCATCTGTACTAATCCCTGTGTCTTCATCAGCCGTGCTTGTGTGCAAGGGGACAGCCCCTTGCATACTTCCACATCATCATCACTTAGGTTTCTCTCAAAATGTTTGTTCACAAAAAGCCCAGAGTTTGGCCTTGGTTCACTTTGGGCTTCCAGGGGAATTTCCCATCCCTCTTGAACTCCATGGGTGAAGTTGCTTGAATGTTGGTTGTTCCTTACAACAGCAGAACATTCGGTAAGTCTGGCTGCAGCACACACATCTTTTTGGATCAAAGACAGAGTTAGTCGAATCACACACTTTGGGACAAGAGATGGGGGAAGGAATAGCAGTCATTACTATCTGTCTCTTGCCTGTGATCCCAAAGCCCCCCAGTTACCTGTCCTGGTTTACCTGACCATATTCCTGTCCCAACTTAACTCCCTCCTGGGGTCCTGTAACTCCTACCTCCTTCAAGTCCATTATCCCACAGAACAGTTACTTGACATCCTCAGTTAAGATCATAGTCTTACAAACTGGTTCTACAAGAGAAGAAAAGGGGGTGCTAAATTCCTTTTTCTCCCATTTATCACATTAAAAAATTTAACATATGCCTCTGTATGTCATTAAGGTATAAAGTTGGCTCCAGTTGTTATTAGTCAGTGTCTACCAGAAAAACAAAACCAATAGGTGCTGTATGTGTATATACACAAACAAAGCAAATTAGAGAGAGAGAGAGAGAGAGGAAGAGAGAGAGAGAGAGAGAGGGAGGGAGAATATGGAACCGGCTCCCATGACTGTAGAGCCTGGCAAGTCCTAAGTCTGCAGGGTGGCTGGAGGCCCAGGGAGAAGTGGGTGCTGCACTTAGGGTCCACAGGCTGTCTGATGGCAAATTTCCCTCTTCTTTGGGGAAGGTCAGTCTTTTCCTTAATGCTGTTAACTGATTGGATGAGGCCCCCTCACACCATGGAGAATCATCTGCTTTATTCAGTCTACTGATTTACATGTTAATCCTATGTTAAGAATACCTTCCTTCATAGCAATATCCAGACTTATATGTTGATCAAATAAATACCTGGGTATCATGGCCTAGCCAAGTTGACCCATCACATGGACTGTCACACCAGCCTAGGGCTTTATGGAAAGGAGAAGGCAGGAAGGGAAGGAGAGGGAATTGAACCACCCCGTGTTCTAGTTTGTCACTGCCTGAGCATTTGATCCAGAAAAGGGAAGTACTTTCGATAAAGAAGAAACACCCAGAACAAAGGGTGGCTCATTTCTAGACTGCTTGGGAGCCATTGGGCAGAGACCCAGCCCTGGCAGCTCTCCTAACTCCGGCAGCACATCCAGGTCAATGTGGCATCATGGAGCCTGTCAGGCCAAGGGCACTTTCGTAGCTGAGTCCTCTCCAGCTTCTCCTGGCTCCTGTATGCTATGGACAGGAGCTGGAAGCAGCTGGGTGCTGGGCTTAGCTGCTCACTAGAGGGTCTCACAAGAGGGTGCAGAAGCAATTCTGTAGAAAAGGCTGCAGGGACAAAAACCAACCTGGACTGAGGATAAGGGGTCCTCATCCAGACTTCAGAAAGGTCTAGAACAGTGGGGCCGAGTTAACCAGGGAGACCTGGACTGTGACCAGGGGGAGAGAGAGCATGAGGCAGCAGATGTCAAATTTCTAGTGCTGATTTGCAATTTCCAGTTGCAAATTCAAGCAGGGATGCCTGCACGTAGGTAGGTCAAGAGTGTTATTTTAGACACCTTGGTCCACCAAGCTTTCTGCCTCAGGTCCTATGTTCCAGACCACCACCAAGTACCACCTTAGAGAAGAATTGGGAGGGCCAGGTGGAACACCATCGTTTTAGTGTTCAGACTTTTTTTTTTTTTTTTTTTTTAAGAGAATGAGGAGTTCTAATAGGTATGTTTAAAATTATTGGCTTAAACTCCATATATGTAATACAGAATTTCAAGCCCATATTTTATCTGCTAACTAATATGGAGAAGAGAATTCACTAGAGGAAGCAGGGTAAGTCAGAGCTGAAGTGTGATTGCCTCTGTGACCCTGGTACTTTGGTACTAAGTGGTGAAGCTGGGATTTGGAACACTAGGCCTTCGTGACTTCAAACCAAACTCGGGTGATGCATCTTTGACACTGTCAGCATGATGGACCAACACGCCCATGAGATCCCCTGGGTGACTCCTACAGGGGGCCCTGCCCTCTGGCTGTGGCTTTCTACAGTACCTTAAGGCTAGGCTAGGCTGACCAATGAAGGATACCATCTCCTTTGTGCAACCCATTACTACACTTTCATTACCTGTATTTTGAGAACTCTAAAGAATACAGGAAGCCGTTAAGGAGAACATCACATATCCTACCATGATACAAATTTAAACATGTCAAGACTTTGTCACATTTGTTACCAGTCCTTTTAAAGCCTGTGGAGCATTTCAGATGATATTTCTGTTGCTTCTGGCCCATTACCCTGCACCCATTTTCCTTCTACTTCTCCCAGAAGCCACAAGTTCTAGTCCATTAAAAATATTTTTATGTACACAATGCATGCAGCATGAAAATTACAAAATGTCTCATTTTAAAATTTAATCAAATACTTCCAAAGTGTATATGCGATTTTATCACTGTGTTTCCCACTCAGTTTTAGCCTTTGAGACTACATATTTATGATTCTGAGTATTCTTCTATTACATTTTATTCATATCCTTTGGATGGACATTGAATTTTTTCCAATTTTTAAATTTGTAGCCAGAATTGCAGGGGGCATCCCTGTCTGATTTCCATAGACTCCTGAGCTGTGCTTCCAAGAGTAGAAGGGCTGTCTTTGTCATGCTTGACCAAGGTAGTTATCACACTAAGGGATCGATAGCTGGTGTATATGCCTGTGTTCCCACCTGAATGCTGATTCCTGGAGATCAAAAGTTCCATTTTATTCATCTCTGTGTTGCCAGGGTCTGACACATGGTATTTTGATAAATGAATAAAAATATGAATAAATGAAATGCCTCTGTCCCTCCCCCTGACTCTCCAGACTCACATAGTCCCTCAATCTAGCCTGATGCAGTAAAGGGAATTCCCTGCCCCTGCTTACCATGCATGCTACTTGTCTTATCTCAATCACCTACTAAAACTTTAATTAAGATGCACCACTTTATAAACAATAAACTGGAGGCTGAGAAAGGCAGAAGTAAGGGTGAGATTTGAACCCAGGAATATCGCAATCCAGAGCCCCATAGGCTCTCTAATCTCTTCTGTCATGGTTCAAAGGGTGGGATTTGATCTACGGAAATGGTCTGATCTTTTTCCTATATAAGCACGACATCAGCTTCATCAATTCTGTCCCCTTTCAATGAAATCTTTTTTTCCCTTCAGAGTCTGGGGAAATCACCTTCATTAATTGTCACAAAGATTTGACCCACATCCTTCTCTCTTGTGTTTTGAGTCTACACGTTAGAATCCTAAAATGTTAGCAGGATGTTTTAGTGAAGCCAGACCCTAAATTTCGGAGATGGAGCTGAGGAAATGTGCTCAGGATGACATAGTGCATGAGAAGCCAATATATGGTCAGGACCAGTTCTTTTGCGACCAGGTCTTTGATCAGTGTTTGGGTTATCTGACAGGGCTGGCTCTCCTCCAGCAGGCAGTTGAGCTGGGTAGTACGTGGCTTTGCTTTCTTACTGGTATTAGGGGCATTGGAGAAGCATTCTGGGCAAGGACGGGGGATGGGAAATGGACATCACAGAAATAAAGGAACTTGACAGTGAAGTCTAGCTTGAAAAGAGCCAGATGGAAGTTGTAAAGGATGCTGAGTTTGCTGAACGAAGGTCAGAGGAGGTAGCAGACTGGACTGTGGAGGGACTGTATTAGTCAAGGTCAGCTAACCGCTGTAAGGAAGGGCTCCCTCAGCTCAGTGGTGTAACGCTGTAAACATTTATTGCCTGCTCACACCAGGGTCTACTGCTACTGGAGAGTTTGATTTCTGCCCTGTACAGTTGTTCAGAGAATCAGGTTATTTCCATCTTTAGACTCTTCCCTCCTGAATACAAAGCGTGCAAAGTCAGCATCAGAGGTAATAGGAGGCTCAAGGTGAGTCAAGGTGAGTAGGAGGCAGACCTCAGACTAGAGTGGGAATTCTGGTTCCATCTCTGGTGGTTGCTGTTTCTAACACACAGTCCAGCCTCTCAACAACTCTGCTCTCCAGTTAACTCCTCTCTGAACTGGGAATCAGGCAGCCTGCCCTGCCTACCCTCAGCATGGTGAACTTAGGCCCTGGAGTGATTTGTACATGGGTGTGTGTCTGCAGATAGAAGGATGCCCATGTTTTCTTTTCTATATGGCAAGGAGCCAAGCACCCTGCCCACCCTGACCTTTCCCTTCTGGCCCTGAAAGTAGATGACACAATTGAGAAATGTTCCTCATGAATGGAGAGATAGCTGCAATTTGACCTCTTGGCACACAGACACTGACTGTGAGTCTGTGACATGGGGAACATCTCCCCTCCCTGGTCTTGTGGATGAATCCGTGCTCTACGTGCATTCTGACCCTGATAATTAATTCCTACCTCCTCTAGCCCCTCCCACCTGCCACCTTTAAGCTTACAAGTTCAAGGTCAATCCTTGACGATGAACCATGGAAGCAGCATCACCAGACCCGGTAGGGTGGTTGGTTGACCAGAGGATGGAATTTGGAATCCAGTGACCCTGGATTTGAATCTTGGTTCTAGTATTTAATGGTCTCACTTTCCGAATCTATTAAATGGGGAGAATAACTTGTAAGGTTGTTTTGAGGCCCAAGTGAGCTCATTATGAAAACTGCTTAGCAGACTGACTGTAAACAGGCAGCACTCAGGAAAGCTGCGGTTATTTTTATGCCATATCCAATGTGCTAGAGGTGAGTTCTGGGCACTTGCATAACAGTTGAGTCAAACCTTTATCCTGTGGCTTCCCTGCTGGCCCTATTTCTATGAGCAGCTCCTCTGCTGTTCCCATTTCTTGCCCTCAAACTTGACTTAGCTGAGGCCTAAAAGATCTCTCTGGTGTAGACAGATCCTGTGCCCTTCTGCCCTCTCTTGCTACCATTGTGCCCGAGATACTGTCTCAGGCATCCCAGGGAGGCCTCCACCATCATGCTCTCCCAGGCCCTGGGAGACTAGGGGCTGAAATCTAGAGCTTTGTCACGGGCTGGAATCCATTCTGGCCTCATGGATTCCATCCTGTTTCTCATGTTCTGACCACAGTGAGCTCCCCCTCAGCTTGTCAGACCTCCAGCAGAACCCGGGACAAGGGCTTGAGAGGTGATCTCAGGACACAGGAGTGAGAGAACAGGCAGGGCCAGAGAGAGGAAGGAAAAGTGGCTACGTGCTGTGCTCTTCAGTGGGCTTCTGCTCGGGGCAACCAGGGCTTGGTCGCACTGAGGGAGGAGGGATGTCAAACATGTCTCTGAATTATCCTGCTGCAGGACAGGAGCCTGCAACATCTGTCATCTGCTCCCATCCCTCACTGGTTGAGGGTCCTCCAGGGATGTTCCACTTTGAAAATGATCCTGGTTCAGATGTGAGAGGGTTCCCAGGATCTTGAGAAAGCCTCGCAGAAGAGAAGCAGAGAGACTGAGAGGGGAACCTGTCGACAGGTAGCGTGATGTGGACGCAGAGAGTGCAGACGGTGTCTGCAGAGCTGTTTTACGCAGCAAGCTGTTACCCACTGTAGGCCTCTTGCACAAATTGTGCCCTAAATCACACTAAAGGTCTAGGCACCCACGACCTCCTTCTGAAATCTTTATCTGAGGGTGCCTACCTGTGCTCGACCCATCTCATGCTACTTTTCTTCCCATGACCCTTTTCTGATGGACAGGACAGTGTGGCTTAAAATTCACCAACATGTGAGTGTGGCTAGGTTATGGGACAGGATCAAGCAAGACTGATACCAGACCCTGCCTGCTTCGTTATGGAAGGAGGGGGACCAGATGCCAATGGCAGGGTAGGAGGCAGCACAGAGGAATGCCATGGCTTCAGTTGACTATTACGTGTGGGACAGAAGAGCCAGAAAGTGAGGGGAGGGAAATCTAGAGTCAGGTCAGGCACTGGAAACAGGGGAGCAGCCAGCAGAGAGTTACTGGGCAGCAGGACTAGGACTTGGGCAGAGACAGTCAGGCCCAGGGTTATGTCTACAGGCCGTGAGGGGCTGGCAGGAGCGTCTCTTGGGAGTGGACACAATGCATCTTCTGGCCCTGGCTAATTTGATGGCACTTCTCTGTCTGGGTTCTCCTCCCTCATTATGGCCATGCAGAAGATGCCATTGAAGGTTGGAAGAAGTGACCACTTCCACTTCCTTCATGCCCCTGATGAACATGCATGTCCATCCTGTTGCATTAATCTCAAAACTCTAAAGGTGATATGAATCTAGAACCTGGAAATAGTTTTTTTTTTTTTTTTTTTTTTGTCTTAGCACAAAGTAAAATAGCTTGTGCAGATGTTTTTTTCTGCATCCTGTAGAGGCCCCTGGAATTCAAGAGAGTCTGGGCTGCAGACTAGCAGGGAAGAATCTGTCCCTGACCCTGGTTTTCTGAGCTGCTCTGGGGAGCCACTGCTCCATCAGATCAGCTCAGCAGGAGCAGCTCCTCTGAATAGAGTGTGAGTCACCCTCCAGGCTGGGCAGGAGCCCAGGCTGCTGGTTTCCCTTTAAGGTGACCTAACAATCTCTGTCTCCATTCTCCACACTGCAGGAAGACATCTCCATTCTGTAGGAGGAGTCTACAGACAGACATGCCTGCCTGCAGGCAGAGGGAACAGGAGGCTACCCCTACTTTTGCCTTACGCAGTTTTTTTTCTCCTTCAAGCAGAGTGCAACAATAAATAACCCCGTGGCTTTCCTTGTTGCTGCGCTCAGGTTCTGTGGTTCCTCGGGGGGACTTGAGCGGTAGAAGGAAAGTGTAATTTGCTCCTATCATCAGCATCACTGTCTGAGCTGGGCAGGCTGATGACCTTACCGCCATTAGCAGTGTGTTAATTATGTTCACAGCCATCTTCACAGTCCTGAGATGAATGAGTTCTAAATCAAACAGTTCCATTTTAATTCTAATTGCTTTAAAGTGGAACAGCTCCTCAATGCTGCCAGGGGTCTTTTGTTTTATTTTTGTTTGTTTTTGGTACTGGGAATCCAACTCAGGGGCGCTCAACCATGACCCACATCCCCAGCCCTTTTTCTGTATTTTCATTTAGAGACAGGATCTCCCTGAATTGTTTAATGCCTTGCTGTTGCAGAGGCTGGCTTTGAATTTGCGATCATCCTGCCTCAGCTTCCCAAGCCACTGGGATTACAGGCGTTCACCACCATGCCTGGATAATGCTGCAGTTTTGAAGTCACCAACCCTTTTTATGTCTCAGTTTCCTCATGTGAACCTTGGCTACACCAAAGCATTTTTGCAAGGATTAAGTGAGCTTTTTCCCTTTTTTTTTTTATTCAAAGTTGTTGTATATATAACAGTAGCATGCATTACAATTCATAATACACACATAGAGCACCTTTTTACATATCACTGTTTGTATACAAAGTATATTCATACTCTTCATGTCTTCAATCATGCATTTAGGATAATGATATCCATCTCATTCTGCCATCTTCTTTTCTTTTTTCCCTCATATCCCATTGCCCCCTCCCTTCCCCTCCCTCCTCATTGACCTTTCTAGTGTTCCTCTGATCCTCATATGTTCCCGGACCCAACCTCACTGTGAATCAGTCTCCTTATATCAAAAAAAACGTTCAGCATTTTTTTCTGTGGGAAGCGTTTAGAACAGGGGCTGGCACACATCAGAAGGGTTATAAGTGCTCGAAGCACTTTTTTTTTAGCATTGTCACTCATTTCAGCGGGGTGAATCTGAGGAAGGGGACTCAGGTATTTTTTCACAGTGGGAATCTGTGTGCAATTTCATGCTTTTAATTTTCTTCTATGTTACTGTTTTGCAGAGGGATTTGCAATGGTTTCAACAGAAAGCAGAATGGGTCTGTTGGGACAAAAATGAACATGGAGAGCAGTGGAAGGAACTAGAATAAATAGAGGATACCATGGAGCTGAGCCGTGATGATTGGAATGAGTGGTCAAAACGGATTGGTCCTTACTTTCTCACCGCTAAGGAAGGAACATATTGGACAATGTGTATTTCACTTCCTGATCACAGCATCAGATGTGTGTGTGTGTGTGTGTGTGTGTGTGTGTGTGTGTGTATGCATATATATATATATATATATATTATATATATATATATATATATATATGTTCATTTGTAGAAAAAAAATTGGGGGGCTGCAGTGGAGGCAGCAGACACAGCAGGAATCTATTATGGGGTTCTCTGAAGTACAGATGACTCTCAGTTTATTGTGTCTATATACTCAGCTTTCCTATGATAGGTCATTAAGGGTGTGAGCCTTATGCAATTGTCTGGAAGATCTGGGACTTTGCTTTATAGGACTCAAACACTGAAGTGGAGATCATAATGGAAATGAAAAACAAATGTACGTGAGCTGCCTCTCCTATTTTGCAGAGATATTGTGACATTTTATATCTGCTTTCCCCTCTTTGTCCCAAAGTAGCCTCTTGACAGAGGCACTTGACATGACCCGTTTGTTCTTCCTCCTAAATTAACTGAGAGCATTCATATTAGTTCCACTTATCGACCAGCTGGTCAAATGGGTATTGATCATTTTACTCTGTGGGAAGCATGTTTGTGGGAGGAGGGAGAGACCATTTTCTGAGCATCGCTTATCAGGTGGACCCTGTCTAGGACATTCTATACACTTCATTGCCTCTGCTGCAGGCATCTGAGGTTGTCATTGTTATTTCTGATTTATAGATGAAAAATGTGAGCCTTGGAGGAGCAACAGAACTTGACCAAGGTCACATGCCTATTGCTGTAGCAGAATCAGGGCAAGGAAGACTTGACTGATAGACTCATTCCTTGATTTAGCATATTGTTCTTCTTGCTGTGGACTGCCATCACAAAGGATGCTAAGACACACAGACATGCCATCAAATGGGCCAGGATCAGAAGATGCATCTTGGTCCACTCCCAAGAATGCTAGGAAATGCTTTCCCCTTCAACACACCCATCAGCTGCTTGGGCAGGCAATTTCCTGACTGTGTGTCCAGGCGTCCTGTGATGCCCATTGTCAAGGCTGACTGTTCCAAGCATGTGTTACCTGATGCACAGCAAGCCATATGGATCCCATTCAAATGCCCTTGGGGATTGATGGGGAAGAAAAAGGATTAAGTGGTGACTGAGAGAGGGAGCTGGATGATAACATCATCTCTCTTTTCATTAAAGATCTTCTTTGGGAAGAAGACCTGGCCTTTGAGCAGGACTCACGTAACTTCCTAAGTGAAGTTTGGGAAGGTTTGCCTAAAAGTGATCCTTGTCCTGGAGCTATCTTTTGCAGAAATTACCTTGACCCAGGAGGCAGTGACCTTTTCCAGTAATAGATTAGGGCTGAGACTGTGGATTTCTTTTCTAATAGTGTGCTTTAGAAAAATGAACTAAACTCAGAGGTTTAAGGCTTTTGTCAACTTGTAAATGTGGATCTTCCCAAGCATGTTCCCTGGAGGAGCGGCTCTGGTTGTGCAGAAGAATAGGCAACTCTTCTTTTTTATTCCCTCTTTTGTCTTTTTAAGAATCACACCAGTGTTTCCTGGTGTCTTAGCTCTATGATGCCATTGTTTTGTTGCATTTGAGAAGCAAGCTGGAGACTGAAAATCTGGAGCAGAAGCACTTTCAACACCTTGCATGCAAAGTGAACTAAACCAGAGGTGCAGAAGGAGTGCGCTCCAGCGCTGGAGGGGCCATTGCTGTTCTACTTTATCATATTGAAGCTACCTCCAAGACCTGAGAACCCTGGTATCAGGTGCTCATTACCTCTGTGATGACTTGTTCATTCTTGAAGTGGCTTTGGTCACTGAAATTCTCTCTCTTTTCTATCTCTTTCTTTTTTAAAAATGTAGTCTGTTCCCTTATAGATTTCACTACCAGATCCTAGTCTTTCTCTCACTTAACAGTGATAGTCTGCTCTTTCCTCTTAATGAGGGATCTTCAGAAATTTTGAGGTGAGGGTCATGTCCCTGCCCACTATTCCACTCTACTCTTTTGGAATATGTAGAGTTTCTAGTCTTCTCACTATGTTTGTGGTCTAAACACTTCATTCTAAGGGTAGCAAATATATTAATTAATAAGCCACCTATTAACTGAGTGCCGATCTCTTTCCTACTGGGACTGTTTGTGATCTCTGAATTCTTCTCAGTAACTTGTAGGAACTTATTATAAGTTGATTTCTTTTTCTTTATATTGTTAGTGGTAGATGGACATAATACTTTTATTTATTTTACTTTTATGTGATAACCGAAGATGGAACCCAGTGCCTCACACATGCTAGGCAAGCGCTCTACCACTGAGCTACCACCCCAGCCCATAAGTTGATTTCTTAATAAAGACATCCTAATTGTGTGACTATTATGTTCCAGCACTATGCATTGGGATGCAGGATTGGGACGTGACATTGGAGGTGTAGTGCTCAATGGTGCAGAGCAATCCATATCCTCATGAACTTGCAGCCTGCTCTGGAGCGGTCCTAAGGTTGTTCTAGTTGAAGTCTCTTTTTTATTTTGAATTAAGCTTTTGGGAGGAGACACCTTTCCAAACATGGCTCTGATACCCACCTGAAGAGGGGCCCAGAGCAGCAGGGCCTTGACCTCCACAGAGTTGGGTCTGCCCAAGCTCCTATGACACATTGGGAACCTGGTCCTCCTCTCCTCTGCTAGCTGCTTAGGAAAGCATGCTTGCATGGAAATACATCCATAGAAAGCCCAAAGTCTGGGGACGATTAAGGCCTCAGTGACTCTGGGAGGCAGAGGCACTTACTGAGATGATCTCAAGTACACAGTGAAGTGAAGCTGATTCAGTGCTCCTCTTACCACACCTGGGAAGGTCCCTCTCGCCTCCCTCCATCATCTGAGTAAGCATTTTAAGTTAATAAAAGGATGGAGAGTCAGGTAATTTGCTACTTTCCCACCGATCCTTGAGAAAGGATGGTTCTCAGTGTGGCTGGGTGGTAGGACCTCTGCCAAATTGGGAGAATGCTCTCCAAGAAACCACATGCAGGGAAAGTCCTTGAAGAAGTTATGGTTGGACATATGACATGCTGTCTTTGGAATGCCTGCTATTTGTGGTATTTTTTCCCTCTAAATATCCTGCTGGATCCCTCCATTGGAAGAAAATTCATTTCTTGGTAGGAGAAGCTGTCTCCAGGAGCTCTTGATAGAGCATTTTTTTTTTTTTTTTTTTTTGCCTGTTTCTTTAAATCATACTCTTCATTTGCCTCCTGTTGAGGTAATTGTGAACCTGAGTGGGAACTGAATTCGAATCCACATTGATTACATGGTGGCTTTGGGAAATCACTTTCTCACTGTCTGTTGGTTTCAGCAATAAAATGATGGTCTGGGAATACAGAATAGATTTGGCACTCAGTGAGTTGAATAGACAATCAGCGAGGCTCCTTCTGGGTCGGGTCATATATTCAGGCAACAGGTAACAATTGGGAAATGACAGGATAGGCTCTGTTCTGGGTGCTGGCGATACAGCAGGGAGAAATGCAAAGAAAGTCCTTATTGTCCTGGAGCTTGACTTTCAGAAAGTACACACTTACATAAGCACACCAGGTGGCAATATGTGCTATGGATGGAAGAGTGCTGGGCATGGAGAAGGTGTGTGTGTGTGTGTGTGTGTGTGTGTGTGTGTGTGTGTGCTGTGTGTTATATAGGATGGAAAGGAAGCCCTCACTAAGATGGTGCTATTGGAAGATGCCCGCATGGGGAAAGAGCCTTCCAGACAAGTGGCCTTGCAGTGGAGTGTGTCTGCTGGGTTTGGAGGGCAGTGGGGAGCCAGTGCACCTGGAGCATCCTAAGACAGGGGTTAAGGTGGCTTGAAGGTGCCTTCAAGTTCACTGTGATAGATGGGTTTTACTTCGAGCCAGAAGGTAAGCATTGGAAGGTTTGAGCAGTGGAGCTTCGTGCCACAAACTGTTTTGTAGCACTGTGGGGTGCAGTCTGGCTCTAGGAGGCAGGTGTAGAGGACCTTGACCTCATTTGTAGTGTTGCTTAAAAAGCTCAATATAAGGGCTGGGATATAGCTCAGTTGGTAGAGTGCTTGCCTCAAATGCACAAGGCCCTGGGTTCAATCCCCAGCACCACAAAAAATAATAATAATAATAATAATAATAATAATAATAATAATAATAATAATAATAATCTGCAGGGATCAGCATCCAAACTGGGCTTTTCAGACAAGAGAAAGCACACAGCAATAGGAATAGTGACGGCATTAGGAAAAAATCTCATTTTTCACTCTCGCTCTGCTTGTCAGGTAAGGGTAGGGAAGGAGAATAGAAGCCTTGTTGCTCAGGGTTAAGTGACTGACAAGGTTGAAGGGACAAGTGCAGGACAATAGAAAATATGTGAGCTTGGTCTTCAAAAACATCCAGAGGACTACTGAATAAAAATAAATTAGGGACGGGTCATGAATACAATGGAGGCATCCAACTGGTTGGAGAAGGGTGTACATCCTTGCTGGTGGTCCTCGTGGAATTGGAATGGAGACTGGACACTGGACAAAAAACACTCCCTCCCTGTGTCTCACTTTCCTGTCCTCCTCTAGTATACATCTGCAAGAGGTGACAAGCAGGAGGGTTTTGTGCAGCAGAAGGGGATCAAGAACAGAAGTGATTATCTATCAACTTCCAGGAGGGTTGGAGCCTTTCATGGAGAGAAGTTGCTTTCCCAAAGGTGCCTGGGGGTCTGGGAGCCCAGTCCGCATGAGCCCCATCCACATCAACACATCTACAAGGACCTGCCGCCACTGGTGCCCTCCTAACACTGTGAGGAGGCTGCCATCTGCTGGCCAATGTAAGTGGTTCATCCAGATGCTCCCCTTGTCTTTGAATTTTAGGGAAAGAACTGTACATCAACTGCATTTTCTCCAGGCCAAGCACTGTCCATTGTTCTCTTAAGTTATCCAAAATTCTCATCGTTCACTCTCATTTTAAGGGATACTCATAAATATCAAGTGACTAGTCCAGGATGACTCTGTAATTGGAAAACCTGGGATGCGAGCTTGATTCTCCCCACAAGATGATTGCTTTAAAGAAGTTGTTGTGTTGGCTTGCACTGGGCTTGCAAACTGCGAAGTGTGATAAGGAAACCAGAAAGTGCCAGGTGTTCTGGGTGTTCTGGATGCAAGAGCTGAGAAAGGAATACAACTGCAGATGGAGGGTCTTCAATGCTCTGCAGCTTAAGGGGTCAGAAGACCGCGTTTGGGTCCCAGCTCTGGCACTCAGAGGCTGGGAAAGCTTGGGGGGCAGAGTCATTTCTCTGTTCTGAGACACACATTTTCAACCTATAGTTGCAAGTGTGCAGGGAAAAGGTGGCGCTACCAATTTTTGTGTGTGTGTGTGTGTTTCCTATAAATCACTGAACTCTATTTTCCAGTCCAGGTGGGATTGAAGTGATTCTCAAGAAAACCACTCCCTGTTTCTTTTCCAGAAAGGGAATTCCTTTGTGGGGCTCCTTGGGGAAGGAGGATGAGTAGAGACTGAGCCCTCTGCTGGCCGCTGGTATACTGCACGGGCCCACACCCTGGCCCTGTGCACAGAGGCTGCATTTCCTGTACCCCACTGAGGCGGGATGCAGGTGGATAGGCAGATGCCTTCCTAGTAAGGGAGTGAGATTTTCAGAGAGCTGTGTTGACTAGGCCCATCCCAGCCTCCATACCTTCTGCAACTGTCGGCTGTGCTCAGGGGACACCGAGCCCTCCAGGCAAGGCCCTACCACTCCCCTCTCTGCTTCCCACTGCATTTGCTCTTTGCATCTAGCATAGGCCTCACCTTGGCATTGCCACTAGGCCTCCTGCTAAGCACAGTGACCTCCAGGGATCCTCCCCGATTCTACATTGCACCCTAACCTAGTACCAAGGGGTGATGCCTAGTGCCCCAGGACCTTGCTGTCTCCCAGCTCCCAGAGTCAGTGGGACTCGAGTTCCCACATTTCTAATGAGGCCTAATTGAAACTGGCTCTCATGCCCAGGGAAAATCCCCAGTAGAAATTGAGGGCAGCTCAGGAATGGGAGTGGGGACCTGGAGAAGCTCTCAGGGGTCCCCAGTCCTATGAGCTTTACCTTCTAAACATCCCTCAGAAGCACATGCTTCCTCTCCAGGTCACCTTTTGCTGAGTATTGTCACCTTTCATCTGGGCCCCTGTGGTGACTTCCCCTGGGTTTCCCTCTATACCTCCCAGAAGAAATCCAAACTGCAGCAAAATGATGGTTATAAAAAAAACACTTATGACACATTCCCCTGCTAGAGCTCCCTTGTAATTTTCCATTGCATTTAAGAAAACAGATCAAAATCCTTATTCTGGACCAGACAGACCTGCACAGCAGGAGCCCCGCTGCCCATTGTGGCTGCATCTACCCAGCCTGGGTCCCTGGCTCTCTCTACATACAGCCTGGCAGCCATGGGCCTCTGGAAGGACTCTGCCCCCTACCTTCTGCCTCTCCTCTTCCTTCGCCTGGTTAACTCCTCCTTGTTTAGATCTTGATTCAAATCCCCCAATGCTCTTTCCTTGGGGAAGCCTTTCCCATCAGGTCCCCCATTAGTTTTGCATTTGCTTCTAAAACACTGTGAACATTTGCCCATCTGATCCTGTGGCAGTTGCCAGCCTCGTCCTGCCTGGATGCCCTGCAGAGGCCAGGACCGTGGTTATTTTGTTCACTTAGTGCTGAGCTTATCTGGAAGAGGGTGTTGCCCAATACTGTTTTTTTTTTTTGAGGGGTGGGTAGGTACCAGGGATTGAACTCAGGGGCACTTGACCACTGGGCCACATCCCCAGCCCTATTTTGTATTTTATTTAGAGACAGGGTCTCACTGAGTTACTTAGGGCCTTGCTAAATTGCTGAGGCTGGCTTTGAACTCGTGATCCTCCTGCCTTGGCCTCCCGAGCCACTGGGATTACAGGTATGCGCCACCATGACTGGCCCAAAGCTGGTTTACAAATGCAAAGAGAAGTGAAAACCTTGGGAGAAGAAGCCCAATCAGCACAGCCCCCAAAGAGCTCCTGGATTCTCTTTTTTTTTTTTTTTTTTTTTTTTTTTTGTGGTGGAAAGGGGAACAGCAATGGGTGAGGCCCGCTGAGAAGGGGAGGGTGAGATGGTGGTCTGAAAGGACTGGCCGTGGAGGGGATGCTGGGCAGCCTTCAGGCCCCAGGAGGCTCGTGAGGAGAAACTTGCTCTGCTCCTCTGGAGGACAGACTGGCCTGCTGCAGAGGGCCAGGAGCAAGGTGCCCGAGGATCTTATCACAGTTCACTGCCAACTTGCTGTGGACCTGGGGCAATACCTATCCCTTCTCTGGATGCTGTTTTCCAGCTTTAAAATAGGAGAGATGCTGGCTCAATGCGGCAAGTCTCCCTTGGCCATATCTTCAGTTGTTCCCTGTCTTTCTCTGGCTACCCTGTTTTACCACTGCCACATGCCCCCAGCTCTGGCACCCCAGCCCCTCCTCCTCCACCTGTTCCTTTTTCTCATGGCACTTACTACCTTTTAACATGCTGTTTAATTGGCTCAGGTATTATACTCGTTGTTCCTTGATAGAACGTAAGGTCCATCTGTGATTGGCAGGGACCTTTCTTTCTTCACTGAAGAATCCCCCCCCCCCACACACACACATGAGAGGTGCTCAACAAACATTTGTTAAATGAAAAAAGTGCTGTTCTCAATTCAGCATGACTTGTCGAAATAAGTAAGGACCCTCACCTCAAAGAACTTGGATTTTGGATTCAGGCAATCTGGCTTTAAATCTTGGTCTGACTCCAGCTGTGGGATTGTTAGGGACACCTGCTGCCTTTGAGGCTTAGTTGTCTATGGGAAATGGAGTCATCTTATCTATTTAAAGTCTACTGTGATGATCAAATGACTTCGAATATTTCAAGTGCTGAGCATGGTGCTTGCTCCACAGGAGAGTCAATACAAGTGAGGAGATCATGGCCTAGGGAAGGAGAGTACTTGACTGCAAGCATCAAAACCCATCTGGGATTACTTAAGCAGAAAAGGAATTTTCTGGAAGGATCTCAGGAAGCGCATAAAATTGGTGGGGGAAATTTAGAGAAGAAGGCTCAGAAGACTCTCAGGAACCAGAGGAGTCCAGGTACAAGGAATTGTCAGCCAGTATACTGTTGTCACTGCTGGGGGTGGTTGTCACCATTAGAGGCAGATTCCCTTATCCTGCCATAGATACTAGTCACAGATGACTCTTAATAGGTGGCCTCTTGACACAGTGGAGAAGCCAGTCTCAGAGGCTCTTTGCTTTGTATTCCTTGCTCAAAGTTCAAAGTCCCAAGTCCTTCTATGGGTATCTGAGTGGCAAGGCCCAAGCTATATGCCCATGTCCTGACTACCAGTGGGAGGAAAGAGTATCTTCCCCATGGCCTTCATGGAGGGAGAGTCCTCATCCACTGGGAAACTCTCTAGAGCTAGAAAAGAATTTAGATGCAATGAAGCCATTAAATGATAAATGGCCTCTTTGGGACCTAGACCCGAGATAGGACTAGTAATGGATAAGCAAGGAGGTGGTTATAACCGTGCTACCAAGTGTCTAGGTGGTCCTGATAGGGCCAGTCTTTGGGGTCCCTGAGAAGAGTTTGAGTAGAGGGACTATTTTCAAAGGTGTGGACAGGGCAGAGGAAAACCACAAGGGTCAGCACAGTTGCCAGGTCCGGCAGCAGCTGAGGTGCCATGACCACCCCCCACCCCCCCGGCCGGGCCTGAAGGAGTAAGTGTTGGGAGCAGAGAGAGAGAAAGAGGGGTCTGAGGACAGTCAATTGGCTGTCACTGTGAGCCCTTACGAGGGAAGCCGTCAGCCCACAGAGATGCTATAGAGATGAAAGTGGAAAACAAGTACCTAGAGTCTCCCCGAAACCCAGTCTCTCCCCTCCAGTGTCTTACTAGTGCCTCCCACTTTTTTACCCAACTAGAAGTTGGAGGGCCATTGATATAATTTGTACCAGTGGCTCTGAAGGGAGGAAGCAGGGAGAATGGAGGAAAGCGGGTGGGGGAGGCACAAAGGACGGACTGGACGTGTTGGAAATGGACCTCAGTGGAGACTGCTTCGTGGGGGTGGCATGGGCCTGGACCTTGAGGGCAGAGTCGAATTTCATGAGACTTTTTGAGTTGTGGGCAGTTTCCTGAAAGAGCCACAGAGTCAGACACTAAAGGACATTTTAAGCAATGGTGAGCTTTGAATGCTGGGCCTCATCTACAGCCTTCCTGAGGCCACAGTTGAGGACTCCTGCTTGAGGTGGCAGGATTTGGTTCTTGTGTGGCTTCTGGGAATGCCTTCACAGCCCAGGCATGTCCCCGGTTCTGGAGATGGGGTGGGATTTGGGCTTAGGCACTCCCAAGTCAGCAGCCCCTGGAGAGTTAAGCCTCCCACTTGAGGCCTGTTCCAGGGAGCAGGTCTGTTTGGGTTTGTGCAGCCAGAAGAGCGTTGCTATGGCTGAATCGCAGGCAACAGGTCTTGTGATCTGGAACAGCAAATTGTGTATATAACATGACGGCATTTATTAAAGCAAGATAAACTCAGCAGTGGAGGATCTGGCTGGAGCTATAAATTCCTCTGATCTCCACTTCTGAGACATCACATTCCATTTGGATGAGGCCTATCAGCCCAAATGCTTTCATGAAATAAGTCAATTTGCCGAAAATCTCTAAGAAAGTGAACTGGCAGCTTCCTTCTCCTTTGTTTTAAAAGAGGAATGCTGTGCAGCGTGGCTCTAACTCACACGGCACTGCTCTGTGTGAATGACCTGCAGTGCTGTGCTGGGCCCTGAGTGACCTTCACTGTATTGTCCAGTCTGAGGTTGGAAACCCTGGACTCTTCCTCTACGGGGGCTCAGGTATGGAAGAGAAGGAGATATTTCAAACAGACATTCTTTCTAGATCCAAGAATGCAGAAATGGAGGAGCCAAATGAAGGATCCAATCAAAACCCCCCCCCCCCCCCCGCTTCAACTTGTGACTTAGACCTTGGCACACGATGACCCACAGCAGGAAAGATTTTCACAAGAGGCCCTGGGGGGAACAGGGACATTGGAGCCAGAAGGTCTGGGTTTAAATCCCAGCTGTATTAAGAACTGGGCAAATAGCTACAGCCCAGTCATTGTATCTCTGTCCCTAGCCCATCCCCTATAAAGTGACAATAAAGATTGCCAACACTTATTAGCACTTAATATACATCAAGCACCATGCTGAGAGCCTCCTATGGGTGATATAATGTATCCCTCACAGAAATGCTATGAAATAAGAAGCAAGAGTATCTGAACTTTACAGAGGAGAAAACTGAGGCTCTGAGAGGTTAGGGACCCTGGGAACCATGGAGCTGAGGCAGTTGGGGACTTTAACCCTTGTATAATAACAATTCTCATTGCATGGACCTCATAGAATTCTCAGGTTGTATTAGGAAATGGGCACAAGAGCATTTTTAAAAATAACACACTACTAGTCATGGAAATGCTAAGCAAGATGCTGAATCTTCAGTTATTATTTTTCCTAACTGTCCAAGAGCTTTCCTCCCTCTCAACCATGGGTTTGCTTTATCCTTTTCCCTTCTGCTAAAGCACCACCTCTGGACTTTTCCTTTCCAACATTCCTCCCTTGGTTCAAAAACAATGACTTTGTGGAATTCAGATTCAAGGAAGAAATGCAAAGTCACAGCCCAACTCAAAAGTACTTGTGCTTTTATTAAAAAAAAATACAATCAGGTACTGTCCAGATGTGTTTGGAAAAGGAGGATCTCTTTATAAATCCTTAGTTTTCATCATCATCATCATTATTATTATATTAATAATATTAATCATCTCCTTGAAATGGAAACAGTATTGCTTTTCTGGTTTCGGCTGTATGAAATGTAAAAAGGAAAAAAAGGGGGGGGGCGGGGGGACAATTTCCAATGACACACATTTTCTCTTTGCTAACAAAAATAATGATAATTAATTATACAGCTTTGTGTAAAATATGGCTGGTTCTAGAACAAACTATCACTGTACAGCCTACCCCGCTCCCAGTCCCAGAGCCCCCCCAAGAGAAGTAAAAACATGGTGTTGTCGTCACTGGAAGATGTTCGCTGAATTGAACCACAAAGCGGAAACCTGCTGCAGACTGTTGTCTTTGGTGCGAAGGAAGTCACCGCAGAGTGGAGGAGGCCAGTTTCTCCATGATCTGTGGTCAGGGTCAGCTTGACTCTTGCCAGATGCCCAGGTGTGCTTGATGGCTGGATGGATGTTTGGATGCTTTGGTAAAATCCTTTCCTTTCTCTGGTACTGTCCAGATGTGTTTGGGCCCTACTCCTCTCTCACCCAGTTGTCCCTGGAATTTATGCCCGTTTGCGCCTGCCTTCGAGGTTTCGGAAGTTGCTGGGTCTCAGCTTCATCTCAGCAAACTGGATTGAGTATTCGTGGCCCTTCCAATGGAACCAGTTAACACCCTGCAAAAAAGAGAAGGCCCCCAGGTTGGTCTCCATTGATGCATCCAGCGATTCTCACTGTTCAGTTGTTCAAACAAAAAGAGTTGCTTTGACTCAACTATTTGACACATCATAGTTGTCTCTTGTCTATCTCTCTGTTGGTCTGTGTTGTGACAACCTTTAAAGGGACTGGCCAAATGTGACCCAATTCTTCACTCTTAAATAGAAGTAACCTGGGTTTGCATTGAGTCTGCCATTTTGGAAAAAAAAAAAAAAAAAAGGATAGCAAATGATACTTGGCCATTGTTAGGGACAGGTTCTGCAGGAATTCAGGTAATGACTGGAGGTTACAGAAGTGAGAAGCTGGGTGCTGTGTGTGTGTGTGTGTGTGTGTGTGTGTGTGTGTTTGTGTGTGACTGATAGGATTCCTGTGAAGAATTTGAATAGAGGTTTGGTGTGGAATAGAAGCAAGAACATATGAGGAACACAAGCTTTGCAACCCAGACAAGGTTAAATATTAGTTCTCTCACTTGAGAAATAGTGGTCTTGAATAAGTTTGTCAAAACTTTCTGGACATCAGTTTCACTAACTTTTTTTTTTTCCACCTTAAGATCTAATGATATCAACCTTGGAAAATTAAGAGTTTGTACAGAGGCTATCGCGTGGGTGAGCACTTTATAGGGGACTCACTGAATATAACATCTCTAATCTCAAGGAAGGAGAAATGTACTTGAAAGTTTGGTGGAAAATTTTCTATAAGAAAAAACTACAATTGTGTCTGGGCTTCCTGGTTCCATGTGTGAATTTTCAGTGATATTCTTGATGGGGGTGTCTGCCCACCAAGTGCATGTAGCCTGTTGTCCCCATGTGTGGAAGGGTCAGGGCTTCAGGTGGGGGTCCTGGAGCCCCAACCCCAGCTGATCTCTCTCCTCTGTAAGCTACCCAGAGCAGTAGAGAACATGTTCATGGGCAAGTTAATGGCTGGTGAAATGAAGGGAAAAAATGACACACTATTTGATTCTAATATTTTGGCCTTCATTGAGTTGGGTGAGCTGGGTCAGACAGGGAGGTGGGATTTAAGAACAGCTGGTTCATTTCACAGGAAAAGGTGCACATAATTGCTCAGTGACAATGGGGCACTGCAGCCTGACAGCCTGGTCCACGGGCTGCCCTCCTCTGCCCTTGTTCTTTCCTCTGATAGAAGTTCAGGGCTGGAAGCCAGGTCCTCCTTGGGTTGTGATAGAGACTGAATCCAGAGAGGGAAAGAAAGCCCACAGGGCCACACAGCAGCCAGAACTGGGGCGCAGCTCTCTGTGACTCCTTTGTGTCCTCCTGTCACCTCTTCTAACCTTGAAAAATGGGATGACAGAGGAGGTTTCTTTTTTTTGACATGTAACATTTTTTCGTCTGTTTGTATTCAGGACTTTGTATGACCCTGGCAACATGGGCCATGGTGACAAAAGTGAGAGGAGAATGCTTAGAGCAAGTGTCACTGAGGCACCATAATGAGATGGAAAGAACCCAGTGTTAAGAGGTGTCCTTCAAGTTCACCTTCCCCATGACACGCATGAAAAAATCTCATCCTGATTCCCTTGCATGGTCAAGGTGAAAGCCCATGAGATAGAGGAGGTGAAAGTGCTTTGAAAAGTGCCAGATATTATGTCAGGTAAGATCTACACGTAAGGTCACAGGTATCACTTGTGAGCAGTCAACCAAGGTACAAAGGCATGCACCCAAATCACTGGTAATGGAGAGGAATAGCTCACAATCCCTGCTGCGTGTCAGGAACCGATCATGGAGGCCACTTAAAAAACATCCCAAATTAAGAACTAAAGTACAAATAAGCAAAAAGCTAGATGCAGCACCCCACCTGGGATTACTGACTCTGAATCCCTGGGGTTGTGATGTATAATTTGGACCACATTTTTACAAAGCCTCTGGGATCCCAAGAGCAGACCTGGTGGGAATCCTGGTTATCAGGGATCAGCGTGGTGTGCCCTGTGATATGAGAGCACCCATCTCTCCTCCCTGGGGTGGGGCAAGCCTCTGAGAAGGGGCCAGGGCAGGGGCTGATCTTGATGAAGTAGCTGGTGTCGCCTGGTGTTATTCCCTTTTCAGGCTCATGCTGGTGCAGGCAGGGCCCCGGGGAAGGTAGATGCCTGAATTAGGTTTGCTCACCTGTTCCTAAAGGGGGGTCTCAAGATCTGTTCCTGTAATTGCAGAAGTCATGCTAGAGCTGTGCGTGGTGTAGGGGAGAAGCTAGGGGCTGGAAGTGGGGAGATATGGATCATTCCATTCCATGACTTTGGGAAAGTCAACTTTCTTGGGGCCTCGGTTCCTTTATAAAGTGGACAGACCCAAAGGCTGTAACTTCACCCCAAGATGTCCCTGGGGTTCAGAAGGTGCCTCTGGGCTGGGCTCTGCAGGATCTGCGTCACCCTGCTTCACCTAAATGGTCTCCACTTTCATCTGCTTTACTTTTGGGGTTTACACAGAGGAGAGCTTTCTAAGTTTGAAACCCATCTGGACCAGTGGTTCTGCTTGGGATCTTCAGGGGCTAACATGCAGGTTCTCTTGAGCTGGCTGGCTATGTCGCTGAGACCTCTCACTGTGTTGGGTACTGGCATAAAGCATGTTGTCGTGTCTCTGAGGCTGCAGCATCCCAGTCCCAGCCAGGATGGAGGCCTGGCCTGTGCTTCCCTGCCCCACCTGTGTCCCTCCAGGGCCCTGCCGGCTCTGCAGTCCACTCACCTGACTGTGGTTATTGTCCCCATATCTTCCCATCAGGTTGACACGGTGACAGTTCTTATACCAGAAAGCCCCTTTGTAGGACAGGGCACAGTTGGTGATGGCCGAGTCTGTGTCCTTATCAAAAGTTGAGAAGGATCTGCCATTGTGGTAGGCCATGGAGTCACCTAAATGGGAGGAGAAATAGGCCTCTGAGAAATGCCAGCCAGAGTTTCCCTTCTGCTCTGAAGTGCAGACTCAGAGGTGACCATCTAAAGGTCTGGGGTAGGTTGGCCTTGACCCTCAGCTCCTGTGAAGGTGGGAATGCACGCCCACGAGTGTTACCCCAGGGACCCACTTCTGATTGAAGAGACAAAATATGGTGGAAAGAATGCTGCAGGTGGCTTTGGGAGTCCAGCCTTGAGTCCTACCTCTTTCATCTCTAGCTGTGACCTTGCACAAATCACGCCTTTTGCTGACCCTCAGCTTTCTCATACATGAAATGGAACCAGTGCACTGATCCTATCTACCTCATGGTGCTGTCGTGACAGTGGATAAGAAGGTGCACCCAACAGGTGCAGCAATGTGCATATAGTTATTTAGGATTGTTGTTATTTTTATGATTTTTCTATATTCCCTTTACATAAGATAGCTCAGAGAGTATGCTGAGAAATCTATACTTAATAATTATGTATTTTCCCCACATACAAGTATTTATAGCCATAATTATAATTCAGCCCTTTAGATATTAGATGTTGTCAAATAGCCTGTGTATTAATCATGTAGTTATTTAAAAAATGTTTAATAGACCAGAAGCCCATTTTCATATAATTCTATTTCACTCAGGAGACAGAAGGAAAAGGTTGCATTCACGGCCTGAAAATACAAAGAGAAGACAGACAGAGGCCACCCTCCTGCTTGGTGGATGTTTTTGCCACATAACAGTATCCTTCTTGCCTGAAGCCAACTCAACCAGACAGGTAGTCATTGTCAGAGAATAAAGTGTCAGAATTCTTTGAGACACACAAGAGCTAAAACAATTTTCACCCCTGGCCGTCTCTCCTTATTGCCACCAAACTGCCATCTCAAAAGAGCTTTGTGTCTCCTTAGATTGAAGCCACTTTTGGCAACTCTTTGTCCGGAGATTTCTCTCTTTCCGGATGTTTTCTTTCAGGGCTCACATGGGTTGGAAATGTGCCATAGCATCTGTCTCTTCTGTTTTCATCAACAGAAAAGAAAGCCACCCGAAGTGGGCACAGCTTGCATAGGGTGGCCTACACTCTCACCCCATCCCTTCTTGTCACCAAGAAAACGATGGGCCACAGCTCCCTGCAGATACTCACATCCACCATCCATAAACGGTCTCACCTGGGGCAAATCACCGGGCTTTTCTGAGCCCATTTTCTCACCTTTATAGCATCTTCCTGAAAGGTTCTTGTGAGGATTAAATGGGGGAAATGCAGATAGAATGTCTACCCAAGCGGATGCTACCAGGAGGCCTCAATACCTGATGTTTCCTTAGTTAGTTTTCCTCTAATGTGGAGCCAGAAAAATGCACAAAATTCATTGTAAGTCAAAGAAGACTTCAAAACTAGAACTAGAGTTATGAATAAGAGCAGGAATGAAAGGACCATTTTAGAGGTGGGAAGCATGCAGGCTGAGGCTTGATGGCATGTGACAGGCATGTCTTAGAAGAGATTTAAGCAGTTAGATGATGGGTGGTGGATTGCTTGCTACTCAAAGTATAGCCCACAGACCAGAAGCACCAGCAATATCATCTTTGCTAGGGAACTTGAGAGAAATGCAGAAGCTCAGTCCCACCCAGACCTCCTGTTTCAGCATCGAACACATTGGCCTGATCCCTGGGGGCTCTGATGCCCAGAGTAGGAAAGCGCTGGATCAGATGAAGAATAAAGCCTCCGAGAGACCATTTTTAAAATATCAGCCTACAACTGACATCTAAAGATGAGAAACATTTTTTGAATAGTTATAGATCAATTCTGACCACCTTGATGCACAACTTAATCTACGTCTCAGTCACCGAAATATCTACGTAACCCTTTCCCATTAGATTTCTGCTTTGGCATCTTGTGCATGATCAGGTATTTGTTAATTCAATAAATGCATGCATTAATGAAGGAAGGAATGAAGGAAGAATGAGTGGAGGAATTAGCCAGAAGCACCACGAGGGTTTCTGTAGGCTGTAGGCTCTGAGTACGGAGGCCCTGTACCTGCTGTTCCGCTGTACCCCTCCACCTTCAGCCTGTAGCGAGTCTTGGCGTCTCCCACGCTGAACTTGTCATAGACGGCGTAGGCTGTCTCCCCATGGTCTTGCAGGTCCACCCGCAGCTCGTACTGCCCTTGGGCTGTGATTTTGCTCAGGTTATCCAGCCCTATGGATGATAGGCCAGGGTTATGAAGAAGCCCAAGTGACCAAGGCCATCATTTCTATTCAGTCCTATGGGAGCAGCAGCATGGTGCACTTGAAAGAGGTGCATGTCACACACACTGGGGCCTGAAAATTGCTCTGCTCCTTGCTGGTATGATACCAGGTAAAACATATTTGTAAGCCTCAGGTAAAATCAGGTTGACATCTTTGCCTTCCAAGAACCTAGCTTATTGTGAAGATTAAAGGTGATTAGACAGTGACAGTGCCCTTAAAATTCCACAGCTTGTTGCAAATGTAAGGCAGTGGATGATACCACAATGGGACATCGACAGACTCAGGCAATGGTGCATAGAATAATGCTCTGTGCAGGCAGGTTGGTGGCCAGTGTGAGTGGCACGGCTGGCAGGATGGAGGGATGGAGGGGTGGAGGGGCGGAGGCGTGGAGGGGTGGAGGGGCGGAGGGGTGGAGGGGTGGAGGGGCGGATGGTGTTGTGGGGCTGGCCTGGGAGACTTCACATTGCAGGTGGCTAGATCACCATGGGCAAGCCCCTCAAGCTCTCTGAGGATCTGTTTTCCACATGCGAGATGGGATTCAGCACTTGGCACGGGTGAAGTTCTGAGGGTGAGGTCACAGTTAGAGGGCCATCTCAGCGACAGGAGCACAGGAGGGGGCAGCTGATGAGCTGTCAAGGCCAGGCTCGGGCCTGGCTGTCGGCTTTCCCTCAATCCGATCTTCTTTTTCTTTCTCTTTTTAGTGACCCAGAGCATTTGAATAGTCTCTCCCATTGGGGATTTGACATTCTGAGTGCACAGCCAGAGCTCCTCCACCAGAGCCTCTGTCCCCCTGGTCTATCCCCCCATAGGTCGCAGCAGGTTAGGACAAAAGACACGGAGGGCAGAAATGGGCATTTTGAATGCAAGCATGCAGAACTGCATTACCAAGCCAGAATTCTTCTCTGCGGTCCCCGAATCCTGCAGCATAGGCCTTCCAGTTTCGATAGAAGTCCTCACGTCCATTTTTGCGTCGCAGGAACACCTGCAAACAGAATCAACGGATCTGCATGCAGAAGAGAGGGCCTCTCCCTGGGAGGGAGGAGGAGCAGGCTGTGGAAAGGGCAGCACCCGTCCCCTGCTCCATCCCTAATCTGCCATGTGACTTTGGGCAGGGTGCAGCCCCTCTCTGAGCCTTATGTTCTCACCTGAGAAAGAGGGACTGGAAATACAGTCCCGCTCTGGTTGACAGTGACATATCAATGGAGCTTCTCCTGCTCCCACAGATGCTCCACTCTTGTGTGGGATGTTGGTGACAGGGGAGGTTGGGTGGGTGCAGGGGTTATAGGAAAACTCTTTGATATATTTTGCTGTGAACCTAAAACTCCTCTAAACATAATGTTTATTAATTTAAAAAAAACACTACCCAGCTCAGATGGTAATGGGGCTGAAATAATTCCCGTCAGGCTCGGTGTAGTGCCTGGTAGATTTTAAGTGCTTGGCTGGTAGTAAATAATGTAACTAATATGTTTGATGATCACTGTCACTTACACATTACAGAGTTGTCTGAGGGGGGCTCAGATGAGATAAACTATAAGAAAATCTTTTCCCATGTTATTTTTTATGCCCAGCTTCTTTCCATCTGTTTAAAGAGATAATGCAGGAGTGTCTCCATGTGACAGGCACGATCTTGCCCAACCTCATGTGCATGGGTCTTAGAGTGACTGGGGAGGAGGACATGGCAACCTCTTCACCTGCTCTGCCGCCACCCCATGTCCCAGGGCTCTAAAGCCTCTGTGACACTCACGATCCATCCGCCCCCGTCAGAGGTCATGTCACAGAAGACTTCCAGTGCCTGGGCCTTGTCGCCATTGAGATAGATGGTGTAGAGGCCGGAGGTCGTGTCTCCATTCAGCATTGCCTGGGAGCAGTCCCTGGGGAACGGGTATAGGAGTCCAACTGTGGGATAAGGTGAAAGGGCGACTCTTAGAGCAGGATAAGGAGAAAGCAGTAAAACCGTGTTGAATCATGGATCTGTCCTGTGCAGGATGGAGATAAAGTCTATTTTGCATGGGAGCTGGGAGGCGAGGGATTATGGATGGGAAAGGCTGCCTCAGTCCCTCATGCTGATGGAAACTGTGAATGATAGGAGTGGAGCTGCTATGAGGGACATGTGTGAGGTGAACCTGGCCTACCTGGGGCATCGAGGAGCTGGTGAACACCCAGGTGCTTTCTGGGAAGGCTGGATTTCCAGCACCTGTGGTCTCCTGTGGCATGCAGTGTTCTAGTAGGGCACAGGAGGCTTAGAAGTCTCATAAAAGCTTTGGAGCTTGGAGTTCCCCAAATACAAGTCAATGCACAGTGTGGATGCGTCTCTGCCTTTTCAGAGGATTCTGAGATGGCCCTAGTCCTGAACCTGCCACTCACTTGCTAAACGATGCTGGAAAAGCCATTTAATGTTTCAGAGCCTGGGAATCTTGGGTGAAAGAAGAATTCCTGGGGAATTTTCAAGCATAAGGGTATGGCACAAAAATTCAAAGCTGGGTAGAAACGGACAATCTTGGGGCTGTACTTATGGTCACAGCAATTCATTCTTCTGACTGGACCACCTCCTCACTGTGTTCTACCTTCCCCGAGGTGCAGCATGTGGTATTTTGTCATTTATTCCACAGCCTTGTCTGAGAGCATCTTCAAGGTACACTCATAGCGTTGTGTTCCCAGAACCTGGCCTAAGATCTGGCAAAGAGGAAGCACCTTTCTTGGCAGAGATTTGCAGAATGACTGGAGGGTGTGTGAAGGGCAGGAGGCAGCTCCAGAGGTCAGCTCTTCCCTTCCTCATGAATGGACACCATTTGTTATTCACCGACAGCATCAGCTATTCATCTGCCATCTGCAGAAGATGCCCAGTGGGAGGTACGGGCAGAGGGTCCCTGGCCCTGGAGCACCTGAGCCCACTCGGACTCTAACTCCCAGGCTAGCCTAGAACAGGCCAGTTAGTCTCTGGGAGCCTCCATTTCCCCATCAGAAAATTGGGCATGATAATCCCGGCCCACTGAGCTAGATGGCTGGGAAGGCCATTTGTGATTTTGAATTCACTTCACTGAGGTCTTGCTCAAACTCAACAGCACAGAGAGTCGTGATAGAGCTGGTGACAGAATCCAGGCGTGCTTACTACTAGCCCTTCTTTCCTTTCATCAGGATGCCTATGACCTCCTGCACCCATATATTTCTAAGTAGAGGTAGGGTGCTGACGCTTTTCAGAGATTTGTTTGAAAAATGCAAAGGAAGGGAGGGTCGATTGAGCCTCACAAAGTCCCATCCCAACTCCTGGTTGCTCCCTGGCCCCTTACTTGTGGTGAAGATGGTCTGGATGAGCTGGCTCCTCAGCGGCCCGTTCAACGCCTGGATCCTGGCTGTGTAGTGGGTAGATGGGCTCAGGTCTGCCAGGCTGTAGGAGGTGGTGTCGGGTCCCACAATGACTTCCTAAGGGCAGAAGAAAAATACACAGCAGTTTATTCACAGATACTTTCAGGATGTAACCGATGCATTCATTCACTTCTATGTATCCATTTATTCATTCAACAAGAGCCCATGGAATGCCCATTCTATGCCAGACTTCATGTACACGGCTGGAATCTGAGAAATAGGTAGAATGCAGAATACGAAAAGGCCCTGGGGCCCCGACAGGTAGAATAAGTCCCACTGATAGGAGGAGGCAGCTATTGCAGCTGTAGTTGGTTTCCTGGGGGAGCAATGGAATAGGTGGGTAAAGATTAGACTATGAAGGACCTTAAATGTCAAGCTATAGACTGTAGTTTAAGGAATGGGGAGGTCTAAAAGTTTTTGAATGACTGAATTACAGGAACCCAGTTGTGTTTTAAGAAGCTTAAGTTGGTCTATGGCTGGATGAATTATACAAGGGACAGGAGTTTTTGAGACCAGTTAGGTCAGTGGTCCCTCATTTGTGGCTCTATCACAGCCTTCTGAGAAGCTTTAAGACAGCATGTGCCTGGATGGAACCATGACTGCATCATCATCAGAGAGAGAGAGAGACTGGGAAAATTGGGGTCTGGCTAGGTACATAGTTAGGAAGCTCCCCAGGAGGTTCTGATGTGCTGCCATGTCAGGCTGGGACCTCTTGGGTCAGGAGATGATTATAATGTTATAATGGCTCAGTGGTGGGGCATGTGAAGGCTGGACCTGACCCAGCGTGTCTCTTCTAGAACAGAGGTATCCAGGAGAGATGGTGTACAGTCCACTCTATTGCTGTCCAGTGGAGGTGATTGGCTTCAGTTTGCAGGAGAGTTCTCATGTTTTCAAGGCCTCCCAATAGCCTCCAATTCCTTTTTAGCAGATGGCTGTGGTGCCTGAGATTGAAATTCAGCTAACATCCTAGTCAACTGAGCACAATGCTGCTCTTTACAACCTCTGTACATGGCTGGCTGGGTTTAGGCAGTAATGGGTCAGTATGGAAGTCCCTGGAAGGTTCTCTTGCATCCTGGCAACTGGAAAGGCCTGCTACTTAATTTCTTCCAAAGCAGATATTGAGTTTCAAGGTGCAGGTGGCGGAGGATGATCTTGCATCCTGGTCTAGCTGCTCTCTATCCAGGACCCTGGGTTGATTTTCTTGAGTGAGACATATAAAGCTGGGATTGGGCATGCAGGAAGGTAAACCAGGGTGAGAGCTCATTTAATACCAGTGACCCAGGGACCTTTGTGTGACCCTCAGCTCTCGTCTCTGAGGAAGGATCAACTGTCAGGTGCAAAGCCGGGCTCACGGCAGTACTTGGGGATACAATTACCTGCCAGCTCTCTGAGCTGCTGTGTGAACTTGTCTTCTAGGCGGTTTGGGTAGTTTGAAATGAGACTTATGGTTCAGGTAAACAGTCTTAGAATGCCTGACTAGGAGGGGACCTTAGAGATCTGTGAGCACACTGCACCCATTTTACAGATGTGAATACTAGTACCAGAGAAGATAAAGGGCCTGCCTCTGTCCATGCAAACAGTTCCATATATACCAACTCCAGGAAGGGCCAGGAACAAGGGTCATGTGACTACTTCTACCTAAACATGACAGATTGACTATACCTGTTTACCTCTACCTGCTTCTGATGCTAAGATGACAGTAAAGAAATATAAGGTATAAATCCACTTAGACAAGGGAGATGAGAAGGGAGAATACAATAGACAAGTGACGCCAACAGAACCTTGGTAGATGGGAAGTGGGTGATGAAGAGACCACTGACAGGGCAGAATGGGGACAACTGGGAGCCACTGGCCACTGGCTACACCATGCCATCAAGTCCAGCAAGTTCATGATGAATATGTACAAAGGAAAGATGCCTTTGGAGGCAATGCTTGGTTGGTTTAAAAGCTTTGAGTAAGAAATGCTTAGGTCCTCAGATCCCTCAACCCATCCCAGTCCAGATGGAAAGTTGGGGTTCACTTTCTGGAGAGGCTGAGCCAGAGGGGAGGCTCTGGATTCAAATCCACCAGGCTCAGCTGCTGAGGAGGTTGAATTACTACACTGGAAATGTAAGCTGAAGGGAAGCTTTTGCACACTGTGAGAGCCCGGGCTTTCTAGGGTCCCACCAGTAAAATTGCTGGGTACTTGCCCAATCTTTCTACATAAGCTCCAAGTTGATAAGCCCTGCCGGTGCAGTTTTACATCCTCAGGAGCATTTTATTCTTGACTCTCTTATAAATGAACCAACAAGATCAACAGACATTGGGCAGAAGTCTCCAATATGAAAGAGGGAGACCCAGACAAAACAAAACCAAACAGCAACCAAAACGGGGAAAAAAATGCTTGGAAGAAATGCCATAACTGTTGTAAAATAAAATACCAACGACATACATTGTAGACCTGATGAGAAGATGACGCATGGAACCCAAGCAAAAATGCTAGAACAAGGTGGATGTACAGAGAGTAAGAAAAGGTCTCAGAAATACAAAGTAGTATTACCAAAATGAAAAAAATTCCACGACAAGTTTGGAAGGTAAAGTTTGGAAAATCTCTTCCACTTGTCTAAAGGTCCAAAATTATTGCCAACTAAAAAGTGAAAGAAAAAATTTCACAGAGAGAGCATCTGAATAGTGTCAGCAATGGGTATAAATATTACAATAATAAACAACGGGTGTATTAACAGTGCCACAAGGACTTAGTGAACTAGGTTGCGATATGTAATGTAAGGATACCATCTGGGAGATGATATATATATGGCAAAGAAGCTCTTGGTCTCAAAAAAACATTAAAGGACCAAGAGTTCAGCTCCTCAAATGCCCTTAAATCTTGTAAAAAGTGGCTCTTGATCTTGGTTGGCCTAAAGAACTGGAGGCTGGTGCAGATGAGAGGACTGGGAGAGTCTGACTCAGAAGGACTGACACAGCAACCAGTCCCTACTAACTTTTTTTCTTTTCTTTTTCTAAGCTCCCTGTTGCAGTATCAGGTGATTCTTCCCCACCTTGGGTGTCATGCACATGTGTCAACCAGCAGCGGGGAGTTGCATATATACTGGAAGATACCTTGACTGTACCATCCACGGATTCATAGACCAGGAGGTAACCAGTGACCGATGCTCGGGGAGGTCGCCAGGTGAGGAGGGCAGTTTCCGACTGTACCTCAGTGGCAGTCAAATCTCTAGGAGAATCAATGTCTGGAGAAAACAATGGGTTAGTCAGCCAGTATAGGACAGACAGCATCAGAGGACTGGGCTCAAGTCCCTCCCCTGCCACTGATGGGTGTCTTAAGATAAAGAGGTTGACCCAGGTGATCTCCAAAGAGAATTCTCTACTGTTCATCTCATCCTAAAGGCTGAGTTTCCATGAGGCCAGCATGGTCCCTGTTGGCCTTGGTTGGATTTTGGGAGAAAATACAGCTGTGCAGACCATTACGGACCTCCTTGTTTGTAAATAAGAGGCCAAACAAGGTCTGATACCAGTATTCACCCTGACAGAGGAGATGTTTTCTCCATTTCCCCAACTGCTGAAGCCTGTAAAAAGATCTCAATATATAAAAACCCAATGCACATCTAAGAAAACTTGCCTGAAAAATCTTTCTTTCAAAATACTTCCCTGCCTGCAACATGGCTCATTAAATGCTGGATTTAGGGCCAGTGGGGACTGTTTTTCCACTTTAAAGGCCCTCCTCTTAAAATCTTTTCCTCATTTGTGGGGAGAACCAGGTCACTTCAGTTCAAAAGGAAATGGAGTGTTTCTTTGGGTCTTGCCTGAGTGGGCACTGGTGGATTTAACTGAGGCTGATGTCATCACATTGCAAGGGCCTGACTTAAGAAGGAAGAGTTGGCCAGGGGCTGCCGCTCAAGATGCGGGCTGTGGTTGGGCAGCTCAAAAGGGGAGTTTCCAGCTCTAGGTGTCTTTGTACCTGTGGTGAACTTGGCAGTGAGGGTGGAGCTCTTCTGGGGCCCTTTCTCCGCAAAGATTCTCAGTGTATATTCCGTGGCAGGTTCGAGGTCGGTCAGCGCATACTCTACCGTGTTCCCGGACACTGTGCGTGTAATTTCTGGCACTGAACACGAAATACATATACCAAGACAGTTACCTCTTGCTGTCTGGACCATCCTTGAGTTTGCAAACAGCACACCCACCTCCTTCTAACAAGAAACCTGCTGTGACCCTGCAGAAAAGCACGTTTCGATTCCTGAAATGACTCTCTCCCTTTTCTTTCTCTTCTAGGAAGGATTTGTCATATTGGAGGAAGGGGAACTGGGGAGCATCTCTGTGGCTGAGACACAGGAACAAGCTACAGGACAGTAGCCAGCAATGTCCCCAAGCTGATGGACTATCCAATGTGAGCTTGTCCATTGCTTGTTCTTGCTCTTTTTCATTTACTCACAAATCCTATTATAAGTTACCAAAAATTTTAACATCAAGAATCACAAAATCCTTAAGGTTAAGGGATCACACTAATCACAGATACCAGAATCTGGTCACCACCTCTCAGGCCTGCCGGCTCATTCATGCCCAATGGTGGAAACCAAACCATGTTCCCTGCCTAATCAAGTTGACCAGCCATCCTGGTTCACCAAGAAATCAGGGGTTTCCCAGGTGTAGAAATTTCAGGCAAAAACCGAGAAAGTCCCTGGCAAAGTAGGACAAGATGGTGACCTTAACACATGGTCCAAGTCTCCTTCTCCTCTAGCCAAGGACCTCTGTTACTCCTGATCCATAGTTCTCATGATTCCTGGCAACTGTCATCTTATTTATTTTAGGTGAGGCAACACCATCTTTCCTGCCTCGGAGAAGTTTGCTCACAAGGAATAAGAATTAATGAATAAAAAGAATAGACCCTAATTTCCCCCTCTTGCCCCACCTATGCTTTGTCCCCACAAAGAAGTCTCTTAGGTGGGTGCCAGGGCCCAGTGAAAACTTGCAATGGCCCCAGACATGGGTTATGGTGCCCTCTTATTGTCACTAAAAGCAGAACAAGAATGAACCACACAATAGGAGAGTTACGATGACTTGGAAATTGAAATAGCAGAATTCTTTCTAGAATAGATCATTATAAGATTGTGGATGGGCTCATTGGAACTCTCTTCCTCCTCTCTCTCAATTGTATTTGACTTTTTGGTGGCCACGGTTCACTGGCGCCTTAAGCAAGTGTTTAATCTGCCAGCTGGGTAAATTAACATTTTTGTGGTTGCAAAATCAAGGAAAAATAATTTCAGATTTTTAAATAAAAATTGCTTCCACTGGCCCTTTCTGTGGCCTCTGAGAAGCCCACCCTGGTGCCACCTGATATGGTCTGCTTAATGTTTTAAATTTGAGGCTCTTGCTTTGCAGAGGATGAGGGGGTGTCTGGCACTGAGAGGCAGAGATTCCAGCAGCAGAGGAGGAAGGGGCGAGGCAAACAGGCAGAGGTTGGGGATGGATCTGCTAGACCCTCTTGAGTTTGCAACTAAGAACCACGGGGACATTGCTGGATTTCCAGCCTATGCATGCATTTTTGTCATTCTGCACCTGATGTGGCATGGAGTGGCAGAATGGGAAGTTTGCGGAGAGACAGACACTCTCAGTGTGAGGATGGGCTTAGACAGGCATTTACCTCTCTCTCCCGTGTAGGAGATGACATAACTGTCCACAGTGGCAATGGCCGGCTGCCACATGGCCAAGGCTTCTGAGTCGGTGATGTTGGCTGTCACCAGGCCGGATGGACCATCCAGAGCTGCAAAGAAAGATGGCGGGAGAGGTGCCGGTCATGCTGGCACCAGAGGACACCAGACCCCAGCTGCTCTGCCGTCCACTCTGCTTAAGGACTCTTGGCATTAGTCACAGTGACAGATGCAGGACCAGTTCAGAGTCCTGAGCGGGCACCAGGCTGACCTGGCTCTGAGTTGAGACCCCTCCCCTGTTGGCTCTGTTACCCTAGGTCTCGGTTTCCTCATCTATAAAGTGGAGATAATAATCCTGGCTGACTTCTCCTCAGTGTCACTTTGATTTTCACATATTATGGGTGGAAAGGTAAATTGAAAAGGGCTGAATGGGCAACAGGGATCTTGATTAGAGTTCATACCCCTTTTCCTAGGAAAGGAACTTACAGAAGACTGCATGGTGGACACTGTCTGAGGCCTGTTGGGGCTTTGAGTGGCATCTCTGGTGACAGGGCTTCTAGGTAATACTGAACCAGGCCTTGGAGGTTGCTGGTCTCAGGTTCTACTGTGGCTTTTTTTGCCTGGTGCCTCTGTGCCCTTTGGAAGGTCATTTCCCTTCTCTAGACCTCACTTTCTTCAGTTGTCAAAGGGGGGCTGCGATAGGATCAACTAGATGACGCGTGGAAAATGGGCTAGAGGGAGCCTCAGCAACAGCGATTATTATTAATCTATTAAAGTCATTTGGAGTCTTAGGTATGATTTTCAAAGGACTTGTCCTGAGAAAGGACGTTCAAAGGGCCTCTTCTAACTGACCACTCTCCCTACCCAACGTCCCTTCCTGTTTCCCTCTCTCTTGCACTTCCTACTCATTTGTCTCCGTGACATCCCAGGGGGGACCAGGGCAGCTCCCATTTGCCCATTTCACAGAGGAGGCTTCTAAGCCTCAAGGGATGACATAACTGGAGGTGGCAGTCGTTTGGGAGCCTGCATTGTCCACTCCTGGTTCCTTCCTGTGTCACGGTGCGTGCACACAGTCTCCTCTGCCTGGTGATGACCACAGGGCCCTCGGGAGGAAACACCCAGCTTTTGTGATCTGTTGCTGTGCACCGTCCGTGAAAGCAGGATTTCTTTGGGAAAAAAATAAAGGCCTGTGCAGCAGGGCGGACAGGACTCGGGTTTCAGATGGGACATTTTAATTGCATATCATCAACTCTTTTAGGCAATTAGGATATTTTTAAAATTTCCTATGAGGCCCATTCTTTGGATCCCTTAGTGGATTGGGCGGGATAATTGCTCATATCTCAAAGGATAAATTGTTTAGACACATGGCTGTCTGAAGAGAGATTTTCCACTTCATTCTCCTTCAATGCCATTCATTATTTCTCCCCTTTACAGCATGCTGTGATTCAGGTTTTCATTGGAAAATAAGCCTTTATTTTATAATACAGGGTTTGCCGTCAGAATGACCTAGGTTCAAATTTGGTTCCAACATTTACTCATTCTGTGGCTTGAGGCCTTCCCCACAACTCAGTTATCTCCTCTGTAAAGTGGGGATGAAAATAACTGAGGGCATTAAATATAACGGGTTTAGCAGCAGTTTCCAGAATGCTGGAGCTGCCAAAATAGAGGGTAGCAACTTGAGGGCTGTCACCATGGCAACAGGCAGGGGAAGGAGGGAGGTGGCGAGTGACCTTGCAATCACTCACACCTATAGGTCCTTACAGACCTAAGACGGACTTCATTGTGGTCTGTGTTGAAGTCCGTGTCCTGAACTAGAACTTGCAACTCTGCCAAGCCACAACTCTCCATCCTATACTGAGGAAGGGGACACCTGGACCCCAGAGAAACTAACTCATGTAGCCAGCAAATGACAGAGCTGTGATGCCAAGCCAGCTCACTATGACCCCCCAAAGTTGGGCATCTTCTGCTACAATAGTTGAGGAAACAGGGGTCTGAGAAGGTCAAGGATGCATCTAAGGTCACCCAACTCAGGAGAGGCCAGAGATGGGCCACAGGCGAGACTGCTGGCACTCCAGATGCGGCTCACTTCCCACTAGGGTTTCGTACATAGACCTCCCACAGCTGCTGAGTCCTGAGCCCAAATGCCAAAGGCAAGAGAGGAGGTAGCACAGCCGAGGAGGCCCTGGAACCCCATGCCCAGCATACCTGTGGTGAGCGACCCTGAGACAGGTTCGCTTTCCTCAAAGCCCTTCATGGAGATGATGCTGACCAGGTACTCCACCCCGGGAATGAGCTTCACCAGCCTGGTCTCAGTCTGGGTCCCATCCACAGTTACCATGGAGGGTGCACCTGGATCATGGGAGAAGCAGGAGAGCCTCAGGGACCGCACCCGAGAATGGGTGTGTCCCACTGGGAAGTGAACTTCTGTCTTTATCTAATACCATTTTCTTCATTTTATCCCACCCTCTGGCACAAGGGGGTGGGGAAAGGCCTTACTTTTCGTGTCCTGCTTTTTCCATTGGTGCACTATGCCAAAAACCAAGCCAGGAGAGGAAAAAAACATGAAGTCACAATGTGCTAAAAATGGCAAATTTCCGCTCAGTAGAGAGCTGGCATATTACATAAATTTTATTTTCTTTATTATTTTTTTTCCCACAAGGCATATGGGAAGCTCACTTTTTAATGTACATCTGAACTCCTTAACCCATTTTCTTAGGTTAAGTAGCATTTGGAGACTCCCTATTTAGTAAACATGCTATTGATGATAAAAAGATGGTCACAGTCAAGCCTGTGCTCTTGTATTTATTGCCAAGTCCAGAATTTATCTATTTTAGAGTTTCAGGGCTGGTCAAACTCTCCCCATGGAGATGCTATGGCACTCCTGTGACTGACTACCCCTTCTTTATACACCTCCAGTACTAGAGCGCTCACTACCTGCAGGATGTCCTTAGACTTCACTGAGGTCTTTATTAAAGTCCATGCTCTGAACTAGAACTTGCAACTCTGCCAAGCCACGACTCCCCGTCCTATACTGAGACAGACAGATTTTAGCACCCAAGGAAAAAAATCTCAACACATATCCAACACCAGCCTTTCAGAAGAGTTGCTTACAGAGAAAAAGGCCAGTGTTTGTGGAGTCTTTTGTCATTGTGTTCAAATAATACTGAGAATGAATTTCTTAGGGCACTGTAGAATTTTAAGGCTGGAGAGGATCTTCATAAAATGACCCCCCTCCCAGGATTTTGTAGAACTTCACAAAAGATGGTCTCAAAAATAAAGGAAGGAGTTTTCTTTGATCATGATGTTTGGGGGGATGGGAAGTTTCAGGGTCTCTCACTCTTCCACCCCAGCCACCAGGCTCCTCCTGCCCTTGCCCTCTCTGAGTCCCCTACCTCCTGTCATGGGCACATAGGTAATCCGGAAGCTCTCCACCTGGGCAGTGGGTGCCGTCCAGCTGACAGTGGCTGAGTTTTCAGTGATGTCTGAGAAGATGAGCTCCTTTGGAGAGCCCATGGCTGTCAAGGAGAAAACAAAGGAGAAACCCAGAAACTGTTAATTATCTCACCCACCAATGTTTTATCCTTGATTCTGGATCTAGGAAAACTTAGAGTCTGGAGTTTATGTTTACATTGGAGCCATGCCTTTAGGATGGAGGGCAGGTGGCCTGTGATCAAGCTGTGACTGGATAGAAAGAGCTGTCCTTTTATTCCAGGTCCCAAGCCCAGGGCTGTGTTGCAGTTTTCAATCACAGGGACAGTTACCATCTCCAGTGTCTTCCAAGGAAGCGGGGAGAGTGACTTAAAAGATTGTAAAATGTTCCCCTTTTGATTTTGATTTTCAGCTTTTTTTTTTTTTTTTTTTTTTAATCTTTGCTTTCTATTTTCTCTTACTAAATAATGCCAGGACTTGACATGTGTACAGGTCTTTGCAACTGATAAGGCTTAACCCTCACCTAGAAACCCTGAGAAGATGGTGTGGTGGTAGCTATTACACGGAGGACCAAAGTGAAGCTACATTTGTCAACCAACATTCTTTGGAGGGACATTTCTGGATCACAGGACTGTGTGGCTAAGCCAAGTACTGCCCGGGATCTTGGAAATAATGGTCACATGGACACTGACCTTGACAAACCCACTTCTAGAACTGGAAGGAGGTCTAGAGCCAGGAAACCACCTCAGGCCATCACCAAAGCAAGCACCTGCTGGGCACTGGGTCTACATGTTGGGAAAGCCAGGCTTCGGTTCCCCAAAAGTCTCCCTGACAAACCCAGTGTCCTTTGGCTTTCTTTTTTTTTTGGCTCAGGGTTCTGCCCACTTGAACTTCCCATGCCTAGCCAGAGATTTCAGGAAACAGTTCCCAGGCTCTGGGGGACCCATGTCCCCATCATTCCCTTCTTCAAGCCATTAAGTTCTGGAACCCCCAGATCTCGGGGACAGTTTTTTTCTTCCTGTCCATCTATGTCTTCTTCTGTCATCCGAGAGCCTATCTTGTCCTCCTATTTTCTTCTGTGACCTGAGAACCAACTCTGCGGTTGCCTGGGCTTTAGCTCTAGCCGTGTCAAGTTCTGGAAACCACAGGGCCTCAGGAGCCTGCAAGAGCTTGATTATCCAAATCCCCCTGGGAGGCTGGGCGACCCAGGGCAAGTCCCTTCCCTTCTGGGAGCTTCAGCTGCCTCACTCGTCCAGTGGGGAAAGTGATACTCACCCACAGGAATGTTCTGAGGATTAGCAGAGATAATGGATGTAAAACCCCTAGCACGGCATCTGGCATGCAGTAACAATTACTGAATCGTACTTATGATTGTCCTCTGTGTTCTTTCCCAGGTGACTCTTTCTTCCATGAGCCGTCCTGGATTCTAAAAGTATCCCCCAGGAAAGATCTAGATGGGTCCCACTGACAGAAAGCCCTGGTGAGGCATACAAAATCAGATCCAGGGGCCTGCTTCACCAGCCAAGTTCACTCCGACTTCTGCAGATGCAAACCTTTCTGGGGTAGATTATGGCATATTTTAGAACTTGGGTCTGATAGCCAAAGCTTTCTTCTCTAGAGTCCAGCTTTATCATTGGCAAGGTGGCACTCACATCTGATAGGCCATAAGAATTAGGGGCCTCATCTCTCACACACTGCAGGGGATGAGCTTGCTAAGAGCATAACCTGAAAGAAGGGCCCAATAATGGTGGAATTCTAGGGTCAATGGCATATTTTTGGATAACAGAGCATTCTAGGGGTTGAAGTCTATTTCTTCTTCTAGCACACCTCCTTCTGCCATGAGTAGGGCCCCAAAGGCTCCAGCCCCTCCGCAGGTGTCTGGACACAGAGCTGCTGAATCACATCTATTGAAAGTCAGGGACTGACTCAGGTGATGCTTCTTTTGTCTCTTTCCAAGGGACTCAGTTATTTTTAAAATTCCATTAGGGAAATATCTGGAATCACTAAAAACTTCCCAGGAGGTTGAAAGGGTTTTTATCTGCCAAATAAAAATTTGCCTCCCAAATCTATGGCAAGTGTCTTCCATTAGGTGGCAAATGAGAATCATTTAAAAATTTATTCCCCTTTCAACATTTTTGGGGTACAGGGCATTGAACTTAGAGGTAATTTACCACTGAACTACATTCTCAGCCCCTTTTAGTTTTTATTTTGATAGAAGTTCTTGTTAAATTGCTTAGAATCTCAATAAGTTGCTGAGGTGGGCCTTGAACTTGCAATCCTCCTGTCTCAGCCTCCTGAGTTACTGGGATTACAGGTGTGCACCACTGTGCCTGACTCTTCAACACATTTTTCTTGAACACTTAATATGTATTAGGCCCTGTCCTAAGTTAGGGGCGCAGCTGCTGGAGGAGGTATGGTTTAAGAGCAAGGATTTTGGAGCTGGGCTAACCCGGTTGTGAGTTCCACTCTGGCCTTACTACCTATAAATGCCTTAGGCCCCTGGGTCTCAGTTTTTACATCTGTAAAAGGGGTGGAAAGTGGCATTCCCTTGGTCTGTGTGTGTTGTGGAGATTCAGCGAAGTGTCTGGCTGCACCTGGCACAAAGTTAGTGCTCTGAACTGAGTGGTGATCATCTTTAAGTTCCTGGTGGAAGGTGTGAGTCAGAGGTAGA